>CM051273.1:40996261-41153761 GCA_027921565.1 Artemia sinica | reverse complement strand
TGTGTGTGTGTGTGTGTGTGTGGTGTGTGTGTGTGTGTGTGTGTGTGTGTGTGTGTGTGTGTGTGTGTGTGTGTGTGTGTGTGTGTGTGTGTGTGTGTGTGTGTGTGTGTGTGTGTGTGTGTGGTGTGTGTGTGTGTGTGTGTGTGTGTGTGTGTGTGTGTGTGTGTGTGTGTGTGTGTGTGTGTGTGTGTGTGTGTGTGTGTGTGTGTGTGTGTGTGTGTGTGTGTGTGTGTGTGTGTGTGTGTGTGTGTGTGTGTGTGGTGTGTGTGTGTGTGTGTGTGTGTGTTGTGTGTGTGTGTGTGTGTGTGTGTGTGTGTGTGTGGTGTGTGTGTGTGTGTGTGTGGTGTGTGTGTGTGTGTGTGTGTGTGTGTGTGTGTGTGTGTGTGTGTGTGTGTGTGTGTGTGTGTGTGTGTGTGTGTGTGTGTGTGGTGTGTGTGTGTGTGTGTGTGTGTGTGTGTGTGTGTGTGTGTGTGTGTGTGTGTGTGTGTGTGTGTGTGTGTGTGTGTGTGTGTGTGTGTGGTGTGTGTGTGTGTGTGTGTGTGTGTGTGTGTGTGTGTGTGTGTGTGTGTGTGTGTGTGTGTGTGTGTGTGTGTGTGTGTGTGTGTGTGTGTGTGTGTGTGTGTGTGTGTGTGTGTGTGTGTGTGTGTGTGTGTGTGTGTGTGTGTGTGTGTGTGTGTGTGTGTGTGTGTGTGTGTGTGTGTGTGTGTGTGTGTGTGTGTGTGTGTGTGTGTGTGTGTGTGTGTGTGTGTGTGTGGTGTGTGTGTGTGTGTGTGTGTGTGTGTGTGTGTGTGTGTGGTGTGTGTGTGTGTGTGTGTGTGTGTGTGTGTGTGTGTGTGTGTGTGTGTGTGTGTGTGTGTGTGTGTGTGTGTGTGTGTGTGTGTGTGTGTGTGTGTGTGTGTGTGTGTGTGTGTTGTGTGTGTGTGTGTGTGTGGTGTGTGTGTGTGTGTGTGTGTGTGTGTGTGTGTGTGTGTGTGTGTGTGTGTGTGTGTGTGTGTGTGTGTGTGTGTGTGTGTGTGTGGTGTGTGTGTGTGTGTGTGTGTGTGTGTGGTGTGTGTGTGTGTGTGTGTGTGTGTGTGTGTGTGTGTGTGTGTGTGTGGTGTGTGTGTGTGTGTGTGTGTGTGTGTGTGTGTGTGTGTGTGTGTGTGTGTGGTGTGTGTGTGTGTGTGTGTGTGTGTGTGTGTGTGTGTGTGGTGTGTGTGTGTGTGTGTGTGTGTGTGTGTGTGTGTGTGTGTGTGTGTGTGTGTGTGTGTGTGTGTGTGTGTGTGGTGTGTGTGTGTGTGTGTGTGTGTGTGTGTGTGTGTTGTGTGTGTGTGTGTGTGTGTGTGTGTGTGTGTGTGTGTGTGTGTGTGTGTGTGTGTGTGTGTGTGTGTGTGTGTGTGTGTGTGTGTGTGTGTGTGTGTGTGTGTGTGTGGTGTGTGTGTGTGTGTGTGTGTGTGTGTGTGTGTGTGTGTGTGGTGTGTGTGTGTGTGTGGTGTGTGTGTGTGTGTGTGTGTGTGTGTGTGTGTGTGTGTGTGTGTGTGTGTGTGTGTGTGTGTGTGTGTGTGTGTGTGTGTGTGTGTGTTGTGTGTGTGTGTGTGTGTGTGTGGTGTGTGTGTGTGTGTGTGTGTGTGTGTGTGTGTGTGTGTGTGTGTGTGTGTGTGTGTGTGTGTGTGTGTGTGTGTGTGTGTGTGTGTGTGTGTGTGTGTGTGTGTGTGTGTGTGGTGTGTGTGTGTGTGTGTGTGTGTGTGTGTGTGTGTGTGTGTGTGTGTGTGTGTGTGTGTGTGTGTGTGTGTGTGTGTGTGTGTGTGTGTGTGTGTGTGTGTGTGTGTGTGTGTGTGTGTGTGTGTGTGTGTGTGTGTGTGTGTGTGTGTGTGTGTGTGTGTGTGGTGTGTGTGTGTGTGTGTGTGTGTGTGTGTGTGTGTGTGTGTGTGTGTGTGTGTGTGGTGTGTGTGTGTGTGTGTGTGTGTGTGTGTGTGTGTGTGTGTGTGTGTGTGTGTGTTGTGTGTGTGTGTGTGTGTGTGTGTGTGTGTGTGTGTGTGTGTGTGTGTGTGTGTGTGTGTGTGTGTGTGTGTGTGTGTGTGTGTGTGTGTGTGTGTGTGTGTGTGTGTGGTGTGTGTGTGTGTGTGTGTGTGTGTGTGTGTGTGTGTGTGTGTGTGTGTGTGTGTGTGTGTGTGTGTGTGGTGTGTGTGTGTGTGTGTGTGTGTGTGTGTGTGTGTGTGTGTGTGTGTGTGTGTGTGTGTGTGTGTGTGTGTGTGTGTGTGTGTGTGTGTGTGTGTGTGTGTGTGTGTGGTGTGTGTGTGTGTGTGTGTGTGTGTGGTGTGTGTGTGTGTGTGTGTGTGTGTGTGTGTGTGTGTGTGTGTGTGTGTGTGTGTGTGGTGTGTTGTGTGTGTGTGTGTGTGTGTGTGTGTGTGTGTGTGTGTGTGTGTGTGTGTGTGTGTGTGTGTGTGTGTGTGTGTGTGTGGTGTGTGTGTGTGTGTGTGTGTGTGTGGTGTGTGTGTGTGTGTGTGTGTGTGTGTGTGTGTGTGTGTGTGTGTGTGTGTGTGTGTGTGTGTGTGTGTGTGTGTGTGTGTGTGTGTGTGTGTGTGTGTGTGTGTGTGTGTGTGTGTGTGTGTGTGTGTGTGTGTGTGTGTGTGTGTGTGTGTGTGTGTGTGTGTGTGTGTGTGTGTGTGTGTGTGTGTGTGTGTGTGTGTGTGTGGTGTGTGTGTGTGTGTGTGTGTGTGTGTGTGTGTGTGTGTGTGTGTGTGTGTGTGTGTGTGTGTGTGTGTGTGTGTGTGTGTGTGTGTGTGTGTGTGTGTGTGTGTGTGTGTGTGTGTGTGTGTGTGTGTGTGTGTGTGTGTGTGTGTGTGTGTGTGTGTGTGTGTGTGTGTGTGTGTGGTGTGTGTGTGTGTGTGTGTGTGTGTGTGTGTGTGGTGTGTGTGTGTGTGTGTGTGTGTGTGTGTGTGTGTGTGTGTGTGTGTGTGTGTGTGTGTGTGTGTGTGTGTGTGTGTGTGGTGTGTGTGTGTGTGTGTGTGTGTGTGTGTGTGTGTGTGTGTGTGTGTGTGTGTGTGTGTGTGTGTGTGTGTGTGTGTGTGTGTGTGTGTGTGTGTGTGTGTGTGTGTGTGTGTGTGTGTGTGTGTGTGTGTGTGTGTGTGTGTGTGTGTGTGTGTGTGTGTGTGTGTGTGTGTGTGTGTGTGTGTGTGTGTGTGTGGTGTGTGTGTGTGTGTGTGTGTGTGTGTGTGTGTGTGTGTGTGTGTGTGTGTGTGTGTGGTGTGTGTGTGTGTGTGTGTGTGTGTGTGTGTGTGTGTGTGTGTGTGTGTGTGTGTGTGTGTGTGTGTGTGTGTGGTGTGTGTGTGTGTGTGTGTGTGTGTGTGTGTGTGTGTGTGTGTGTGTGTGTGTGGTGTGTGTGTGTGTGTGTGTGTGTGTGTGTGTGTGTGTGTGTGTGTGTGTGTGTGTGTGTGTGTGTGTGTGTGTGTGTGTGTGTGTGTGTGTGTGTGTGTGTGTGTGTGTGTGTGTGTGTGTGTGTGTGTGTGTGTGTGTGTGTGTGTGTGTGTGTGTGTGTGTGGTGTGTGTGTGTGTGTGTGTGTGTGTGTGTGTGTGTGTGTGTGTGTGTGTGTGTGTGTGTGTGTGTGTGTGTGTGTGTGTGTGTGTGTGTGTGTGTGTGTGTGTGTGTGTGTGTGTGTGTGTGTGTGTGTGTGTGTGTGTGTGTGTGTGTGTGTGTGTGTGTGGTGTGTGTGTGTGTGTGTGTGTGTGTGTGTGCGCCGTCTCTGTGTGTGCATCGGCTGTGTGTGTGTGTGAGCGTGTGCGTGTGTGCGTGTGTGTGAGCGTGTGTGTGTGTGTGTGTGTGTGTGTGTGTGTGTGTGCGCCGTCTCTGTGCGTGTGTCTTCTCTCTGTGTGTGTATCGTCTCTGTGTGTTTGTGTGTGTGAGCGTGTGCGTGTGTGCGTGTGTGTGAGCGTGTGTGTGTGTGTGTGTGTGTGTCAGTGTGTGTATGTGCGTGTGTGTGTGTGTGTGCGTGTGCGTGTGTCTGTGTGTGTGTGTCAGTGTATGTGTCAGTGTGTGTGTCAGTGTGTTATTAACAAAATTTGTAATTTATTATACATTGTTTGATAAAAAAAAGAAAAAAGAAAAGTGTGTTATAATTGTGATAAAACTTTCGTCAAAGAAAAAAAAACTTAATCCATTCATTTTCTAGTTTCAGGGGGAAGCTGTGAAAACTTCTGCCTTCCCTGGTCCAGGATTTCAAAGTATCATGGGTAATTGTCCCCTCTCACCGGATGATGATGTTAGTGAAGGTAGGTTATTTGATATCCCCTGGATTTTCAATTTACAGCTGAAGAAATGGATAGTCTTAAGCAAATTGTTGGGCCTAATTTTTCCGGGGATATTTTTAACGACAACTTTACTATTAGTGAATTCAGTCCTGTACAAACAGGTGCAGGACATGAAAATAGTGTTATGTCCTCGGAATTATGTGAATTTTATTTTTTAGAGTCTGCTCTAAGTCACATACAAACATATAGGGTAGATTTTAACCCTCCCGAGGAAAACGCGGGCATTATTTTAACTGACCCTGTAAAAGTTCTCCATAGCTATATCGACAGAATTCGAGCAAAA
Source organism: Artemia sinica (assembly GCA_027921565.1). NCBI lineage: Eukaryota > Metazoa > Arthropoda > Branchiopoda > Anostraca > Artemiidae > Artemia > Artemia sinica. Next base: position 41,149,191 of record CM051273.1, on the reverse strand, counting down.
ATTGAGATTCAGATTCAGAAATGGGGGGGCCAAGGGGGAATTAAAGCATCGTTGAATCAAAAAGTTTTTTTACAAAAGGGGACATCTGGGGATATTTTTTATTTTCATTTTTCAACAGGCAACCAGACTTTTTACCCAGGTCTAAACAAATTTGAAGACAACTTTTTCAACTGGGTGAATAAATTGATATCAACTTTGGACACGTTTAGCGAGGGGGGAAGTGGGTCCACCATTTTATACATTGAATACATGGATTTGAATCTCAGTAGATTTAAAAAAACTTTATTTTAAGGGGAGGGTGGGGTAGAAGAATAAAATGCCATCCAGATTTGTCGGCTACAGAAGGGGTTCAAGGTTTCAATTTTGAAACGGGGCTGCAATGCTTTAAATACGCATTTTTAGCGGCAGCCCATAAAACATTAAAAAATGAGTCATCAATGAAAAATCTCGACGGACTTGCACGTAATGGCGGAAAAAATTTCCCTAAAGTAAATTTTGATTGTTTAGAGGGAAAGTATCCGGTGTCCTTGAAAGAAATAAGCATATTCGAGAAAGCAAATGAAAATCTGAGGGTGGGGGTGGTTGTTCTCCAGTATGACACTGAATTTGTAGATGGGGGAAAAAACCAAATAAAAAAGGGGTTTTGTATTCAGTGAGGACACCGATGGTGGAAAATGTTAAAAATTGGGTATGGGTTATTTACGAGCCTCCCAAAGATGTAAATTCTTATGGTCATTTTTTTCCCGTTACAGCAATAAGTCGACTCCTATCTCAAGGCAAGAACAAAGGGGTACGTTTCTATTGCCCCATGTGCCTTTCCCCATTTAGATTTGAGCGAACATTCTCAGATCACATGAGCAATTGCAAAATTCATGGGAATCAAAGAATTGAAATGCCGGCAGAAGGCAAAGATACTTTACAATTTAAAAATTTCCAAAATTCCCTGCTACAAGCTGATAAAGTGTCTTTGGATTGTGAAACAAGACTGGTTGAGGTATCAGACCCATCAAGGCCAAATATAGTCAAGGAACACAAACTAGTTGCGTGTTCCTACGCACACGCTCGTCGCGATTCCAACAATAAAATGCAATTGGAAGAGTTTTTTTACTATGGATGAGGAGGGCAGCATGGAAAAGTTATTTGTTTCTTTAATAAAAACAGCAAACGGGGCAATTTCACGATTACGTCACACCAACCACCCAATGACATTGTCAGATAAAGAGCAACTGGCGTTGGAAAAGGGGACAATTTGCTGGGTATGTAGGAGTGTTCTTGCCCCAAAAGATGCGGTGCAGGACCACAATCACCTTATTGATCCCAATTCAACGGGAAAAAGTAACTTTCGAGGGTGGGCACACAATTCATGTAATTTAAAAATTAAACAGCAACTTTTCTTCCTGTTTTTAGACATAACTCTAACTATGATCTGAAGTATGTGCTACCAGCATTGGCACATCTTCAAAGAAATGGAACAATAGATGATGATGCATGGGTGATAGACAGCTTTACCTACAAAATCATACCTAAATCAGCGGAAAAGTTGCTTGTTTTGGAATTTATGTGGAAATTTGTTGAAGCCGACGTTGAGTACACGAATAAAATTCGCTTTTTAGATTCATACAGTTTTTTCCCTAAATCATTGAGCGAATTAATTCAAGTGCAGAAAAACGATGACGGTTGCAACGCTTTCCCCCTTCTCAAGCAACAATTTCCAAATGATTTATATGATTTGTTAACGGTCAAGGGCATATATCCTTATGACCATTATTGTTCCATGTCGAGATTCGCCGAGGAAACTATTCCTTGTATTGAATCGTTTTATGACAGTCTTCACGATCGTAGTTGCACCCCCGAGGAATACAGTTTTGCTAAAAAAAAAGTTTGGGCAGAGGGAGGGTGTAAAAATGGCTTTGACTACTGCAAGCTGTATTTGTCGAGTGACGTGTTAACTCTGTTAGACATTATGTGTAAAAATACGGACAAAATCTATGAGGAGTTTAATCTTGATTTGGGCTATTATTTTTCTTCGCCTCATCTAGTGATGGACCTTATCCTAAAAATTAGTGGGGAATAAATAGGGCTAATCACTGACATTGATCAGCATCTGTTCATAGAAAGGTCAATGAGGGGGGGGGTTTGTTTTTCACGGGGATCGAATCTTGGAAACTGATCCAACAGGAGAGAAGACGGGGACAAAATCGGATGCAGTTTTCCTCGATATGAATTCTCTCTACCCCTCGGCCATGTCCCATTATGCACTACCTTGCGGTGACTATAAATGGCTCAATGACCCTCAAGCTCCCCATTTCCCCAACATTGGCGACAGTGTTGAGGAGAATGGACCGGTTGGATGGTTTTTTGAAATTGATGGAGAGATACCAGTCGAGCTTCACGATTCAGTAAAGGATTTTGTTTTCCCGTGCATCAATAGACCTGTGACTAAGGACTCTTTGAGCCCTCGCAATAGGCGTTTAGTCGAGGTGGACGGATTGCATTGGACACCTTCAAAACAAAAACTTATTGCTGACCTTCTGCCCAAAAAAAAACATAGTTGTACATCATGTAGCTTTAAAATGGATGTGCAACAACGGTTTCAACGTCACAAAGGTTCACAGAGCACTCCAGTTTAGCCAAAAACCCTATCTGAAAACGTTTGTTAACACTTTTGTCAACAAACGTTCTGCAGCGCAGACGAAGGCTGAAAAAGAAATTTATAAACTCATTTTGAATTCGGCCTTCAGCAAAATGTGTGAGAGTGTTCGTAATAGGAATCGTTGTGACGTCGTGACCGACCCCAAACAATGTGCTCGAATTATTGCCGATCCAAATTACACTTCCTTCACAATCATTGGCCCGGACATGGTACTTTTGAATATGAAAAAAAGACGCATTGTCTTGAATAAAAATATTGCTGCAGGCAGTGCGATCTTCGAGATCTCTAAAAAGCTCATGTTGGAATTCTACTACAATGTGGCTAGGGTACAGTGGCCGGAAAAGGGGCAAGTAGAGGTCTGCTATGGGGACACGGATTCTCTACTGTTAAAAGTAAAAACCCCAAATCTAATTGATGATTTGGCGCACGGTGAAATTATCAGCTCACGGATGGACTACACTAATTGGGGTGGTCTTTACCCAGAGCTAGTGAAACGTCGGGCACCAAATCAGCTTTTATTTTTTAAATATGAAACAGGAAGCGACTTGATTTCCCGTGGTATGTTTGTAAGTCCGAAGGTGTACTTTATACAGACACACGACGAGGAAATCAAGAAACGTTGCAAAGGAGTGCCCACGCGCTATGTGGATAAGAATTTCGACACGGACACTTATAGGAATTGTATTGTTGAAAATACAATTCCACGAGCCAAATTGCTGGCAATTCGTTCTCTCAAATACAGGAACTTTACTGTAAATATAGAAAAAATGCCATGAGTACCATCTCCGACAAGGTCTATGTTTGTCAAGACGGTGTGACCACCCTCCCCCTTGGACACAATTTAACTTCAGACCGGGCCGAATGTGTTACCAATAGGGAAAGTCTCGGTTTGAATAAAGTCCTGTAAATTATTTCCTAAAACCTTTGGGGGGGGGCCTCACGGCCTTTGGGGGGGGGGGGGAAGCCTCGCGGCCCCGGGAGGGGCCGCCGCCAGTGGAGGGGGGGGGGGCGCACCGCCACTATCAAAGTTATCTTTTTTTTTTACTTAGAGCAGATTTTTTTGTAAGTGTTTCATTCAAAAAAAAAGTGATATTTTTTCAAGTGCTCTCTAATTTAATGCTGTATTTTTTTCTCTATAAATAAACAAAAAAAAGTATTCAAGTGTTTTTCTCTCTGTGTGCCCATGTAAATGCTGTATTTTTCTTATAAATAAATTTAAAAAAAAAGTGTATTTTTTCATGTTTAATGTGCTTTTTTCAATGTATTGTTACTTTTCTATGTATATAATAAAAGAAAATATGATTCTTTATTCGTCTTCTTATTCTTCTTGAAGAACAGAGTAGTAGTAGTAGTAGGGAAATTATTTAGTCATTAGACAATTAGGGTCTACAGTTAGTTGTCCAGGTGAACGGTTGAAGGGAACATGTATCAATTTAAAACACCATTCAGATCGTTTCTGTGTGGGCCCTCAATGTCGGGCAAAACAACACTCTTAACTAAAATAATATAAAATTGCGATAAAATGTTTGTGGAAAAGCCGAAAAAAATCTACTATTGCTATAGTATTTGGCAGGAGTCATACGATAAAATAAAAGCAATTGCTGCCATGGGATTGGTGCAGATACAATTCATACAGGGACTTGATGTTTTCAACATTATTGAACCAAACTCTTGGCTGATCATTGACGATCTGGCTGAATCTATTGAACAATGGTCCCAGGAAATGCTGTAATTGTTCACAGTTCGCTCTCATCATGAACAGATTTCCGTTACTCTGGTTCTACACAATCTCTTTCATCAGAGCAAATGTATGCGAACACTTGCTTTGAATTGCACCTACTATATCATCTACAGAGTTGTTCGTGATTCTAGCTCGCTAATAACCCTCAATAAACAAATCTATCCAGGTGCCCCTAAATTTCTGCTCTCAGCATACAATCAGGCAACTAATAAACCCCACGGTTACATCCTTTTTGGATCTTAATCAAAATACACCCGAGGATCTGCGTGTAGTCGCAGATATTTTCGACAATGAAATTACAGTATATCTCCCTGTGAACACTAAAAAGACCTATTAGTCGCTATCATGACACTGAAGAAACTACATGAAAATAGACATTTGTTTTCAGTTCTAAGCACTTCAAAACCTCCGCTTAGGAAAGCGATACTCAAACACGGTATTGACAATGATTTCATTAATCTAATATCTGAACTTTGTTTAAGTTTGACCGAGGGTAATGTTCAACTGCCAGAAGTAGTTAAGCAACAGGCAAAGCAACATCGTTCCATTGTACGTACATTGGCCTCTAAAAAGAAGGGAAAGAATTTTAAAAGGAAACGACTTCTTCAGGCGGGCGGTAGCTTTTTCACACTTTTACTGCCAATAATTACAGGACTTGTAAACAGTTTTCTCTAGATGGCAAAACACTATAAATTGACTCCAATAGAACTAGCTCTCTCTCCCGTCGAACACTTTGAGAACAATCTGAGTAAATTCCTTGACAATGAAAATATTGAGGATGATAAAAAACTGCTTTTACTTCAAGATGCACTTCGCCGAGTGGAAAAACACAGGTCCTATCGGTCGAAGCCCACTGCTGCTGCTGATCCCAAAAAAGAATCATCTTCTCAAGAGTCTGCTGCTGCTGCTGGAACACAATTAAAGAAGGAGGAATTGGATTCAATTGTATTGAAAATTGGAGATCTAATGCCCCTCTCATATCGTGAACAAAGTAAACGACTCCTAATCTATCTCTTGGAAAGTGGTCATATTCAAGTTGAGAGCAATGGGGAAGGGATTATAATTTAGGGCAAGAGCTATAATCTACTTGATTTAATCTATGACATGGTTACAAATCGTAAAGGACTATTATCATTTGACGCTCATCTATACAATTTTCTAAATACATTAAACTTCCCCAAAAGTCTTATTAGCAATAGACAAATTCTAAAAAAAATAAATGAACATGCATCATCATCATCATCATCATCAACAACATTGACACCATTAAAATATGAAGAAGAAGAAGATTTTAAATCAATTTTGGAAAATACTAGCACACCACAGATAGCTAGACAAAAGCGAAGACGTATCAAGTCAACTTCACCATTACCTCCACCAACAGCCAGTATACAAAAGGGTAGCGGACGTTACACAACGTTTTTATGTTCAAAATGGTTGAAGTTCTGAAAGGTATTTATGAAAATATTGGTGAGGCGGGGAGTTTAAGTTCCCCCACCACTCTTTCCAAAGTCACTGGTGTTCACACTAAAAGTGTACAAGACTATCTACAAAATGAATCAAGTTACACTCTGCATAGAAATCATAGACTTCGTGCCAATCAATATCGAAAAACTAAAGCCTTTTACCCATTGCATATAATGCAAGCAGATCTCCTGACTCTAGATGAGATTCAAAGACGTCACAATACACCGTACAAGTACATTCTACTTGCAATCAGTGTTTTTAGTCGCTATGCATATGCAATTCCATTGCGATCAAAGAGAGGTGTTGAAGTTGCCCGGGCCATTGAAAGTATTCTCGAACAGGATTCATATAAAAAAATTCAAACGGATCGCGGTAGTGAATTTGTTAATCTCCATGTTGCAAAAGTACTAGTAAAATATAGTACACTGCTCTATCATACTCATAGTCCTATAAAGGCTGCATTGGCCGAACGATTGATAAGAACTATTCGACTTTTAATTTCAAGATATTGTACATTGAAAAATACACCGGCTTTTATTCATGATCTAGATAAAATCATGTTGATTTATAATCAACGACCTCATTGATCATTGTCCAACTCTACGCCAACGGAAGTTCATTATTCTGATCATGATACAATTGGCACCTTTCTTAAACAATATTCCAATGAAACGATTGTCAAGAAGAAAAATAAATTCAATCTTGGTGATACTGTTCGAATTAATAGAACAACTAATGTTTTTGAAAAGGGGAATTACTTGTGGTCCACCGAACTTTTTAAAGTGGCAAAAATCCTAGACACTAAACTCATAACTTACCGCTTGCGTGATACCAAAGATGAAGAGATTCTTGGTGGCTTTTATGACTATGAATTGCAAAAAGTTAAAAATGCTAGTGAAATCTATCAAATTGAAAAGATATTAAAGACACGTACTCGCAGGGGTAAGAAACAGTTACTTGTTCGGTGGCTAGGATACAACTCTGATTTTGATTCTTGGATCGGTGTTCAAGATATTGACAATGCCCAATGATTTCTATGTAACTTTCATGTCCAACGTTTCCGATCCTCTCTACAATGACTTGAATAGAACAAGTAATTTTTGGACAAAACTCTCCCCCGCCATCAAATTTGACGGTGCGTATGAAGTGGCTCTTGTCAACTGTATTCTCAAAAATACCTACGACATCCTGAGAAAGGATCGTAAATATGATATAAAAATTAGACCCTATGATTGGCCACCACCACCTTCAGGTGATCAAGAACAAATTCAAAAAATCAATTGGATGGATTATCCATATGTTGAATCACCCTACGAGGAACTCACCTGTATGAATGATTTATGTCGTTCTATTAATAAAAGAATTTCCGCTCGTAAAAAAGGAGCTTTTCATTTCAACTATTCAAAGGAGGAGGGCAAGATCTACATTAGTTCACCTATTGCCAGCGAAACGGTTATTCTCAATGATAATCTGAGAGATGTTCTTGGCTTTAAGCTCAATATAATCAATGGTAAAAGTGCCGGAAACACTAATTTCATTTTTGCTGACTACCCACCTGCCTTCTCCACAGACACTTGCATATTTATATACGCTTCATTTCTGGAAACATCGAGAGTCGGTAATTCAAATGTTCCCCTCCTACGAGTTCTTGAACGAAAAACCAATCAAGAGCATATTCATCACTACAATATAAAGCATCTTCAGTATATTCCCGTAAACACTTCGTATTTGGAACTCTGCCAGTTAACACTAAGAACTGAATTAGGTGATCCTCTAGCAATTTCAAAAGGCTTAGCAGTGATTACATGTCATTTTCGACCCATTGTCGGCAACAACACAATCACCTAAAATGAACAATAGGAGAATTCCATTTGTCTGTCCCGATATCGATTGCTATGTTGGTGCTTTGAGTCCACGTCAAATAGGCAATGGATTGGACTACTACAAGGGTCGTACTACAATGTCTGGCTATGGTCTTGGTAGCTGGTTTGCTAGGCTATTTCGTTCTGCACTACCCCTTGCCAGAAAATATCTTGTACCTGCTGCATCAAATTCTGCTGCCTCCACACTACAGGACTGGGGGTCGGGCAAGAATTTCAAGGAGAGTGTTAAGGAAAATATTAGATCTTCAGCAAGAGCCGTTGGTGAGCAACTAAAATCTCGACAAAATGGGGAGGGATTGAAAAGGATGCGTTCGCGTCATTCACTCATCAGTCTCCACCCAGGCAGGAAGCAAAGGACATCAACAAGGATTTTGAGAAATAAAACAACGAAGGCCAATAAGAAGAAAAAGAAAAAGATTGTTAGATCAAAGAAGGAATTCTTCTCTTAAGATGACTTATCTTCCCCACAAGGAATCATATCCATCAATCAGTTGCTCATTGAATCTATTCAATGCTGAAAATGTTGATGTCAGTGTCAAGTATGGCTACTATGAACAATTTCACCCCCAACAACCCCTCTCGGAGAATATACACTTTCAAATATTTTCCAATGAAGACTATTTCATTGATTTGTCGTCAACATTTATTGATTTAAATGTTGCGGTGAAGAAAAAGTCAGATAATACAACTCCGAATGCCGGTGATGGTCTCTCCTATAAAAACTGTATTCTACACAACCTATTCAAACAGATTAATGTATTTATTAATGGTACTTTTGTGAGCACAAGCAATAATTTATCAAACTATGCTAGCTACATACAATTTATGATGATTACGCCAAAGGCGTACAAGGAGATAAGAGGACAATCATTAGGCTATGAATATCGATCAGGTGTTGATACTAACGGTGAGTTGACTACTGCAGTGACCCAGGAGTATCATCTAGTTGGAAAATTAAATCATGAGATATTCAATATATCCCAATGGCTACCCCCCAATGTCAAGATTGACATAAAGCTACAGATGGCCCCATCGAATTTCATTTTGAGAAAAACACTTCCTGCAGCACCCGATGCAAATGTCATTATCACATCGGCAATTCTCCACGTCCGAAAACAACAAGTTATGAGCTCTGTTGTATTGGCAGTGGAAAAGCTAAGAGCCAATGGTAACAACATTAAAATTCTTGTCCCCCATACAATCACTAATCAACGTCACATTGCCACCGGCTCTCGTAGCTATAGCGATTCATCATTTATCAATGGAGAAATCCCATCAAAATTGGCTTTGGCCTTTGTGAAGAGTGGCAGTGCCGTTGGATCCTTGACTGAATCCCCCATGATTTTAATTTTTTCGGTCTATCTAGCCTCGTGTGCAAAGTGAATGGTATTCCACTGTACACTCTATCATTTGACAAAAAATCCTATAGAACTCTGTACGAGTTGACCATGCAATCCCTAGATCATGACTCTCAACTATTTGAAAATGGAATAACCGATTCAATGTTTTCAAAAAATCATGGGGTTATTGTTTTGGACCTGTCTGGCACACAGGATATGAGCATAGTACGAACAGGGAATGTACGTTTAGAGTGTACATTTGCCAATGCTCTGACTGAGAGTATCACGCTAATATCACTGAGTCAATTTGAATTCTATTGGGAAATCACACCCGACGGCAGTGTTCTACTAGACCTAGCACCATGAACACAAACCAAATAATCAACGTATTTAGTATGGATCCATACATGTCCCAGTACAAGTCCTATTGCATACCTTCGGACTTCATTGAAAAAATTCCAAGTGTTAACAATACCCTAATCATTGTTAATAGCAGTCCATCGACTTTGAAGACCGGTCATTGGCTATGCATCTTTCAAACAGTGAAGAATTTGATCCTCTTGGCCTATCGTATAAATTCTACTCTCCATACATCAGCAACTTTATTGAAAGCAGGGGGAAAACCATTATTCAAAATCAACGAAGAGTACAGGATTTAACGACTAAGACATGTGGCTTTCATGCACTACTCTTTTTCATGTTCAGATGTCGTGGCTACACCTACAAGCAGTTTCTCAACATCTACGTTGACTTACCTCAATTGAACGACTTTCTAGTGGAGAATATACTTACAAGTGTATTTAATATTGATTTTAGTGCCCTAAGAATAAAATGTTCTAAAGATGTATGTGAAATTGTTTATTAATAAAAAAAATTTATATACATGATAAAACGACTTTTCTACTCTTTAGATTTCATCCACTACTAGGTATTTGTCGACAACAACTAGTGCAGGTAGATTATCTGAATTCACAGTGTACTGATCCTGATGTACTGCAATGTCAGGGTCACATTTTCTACAGTAGAGTGTGACTTCACTCTTGTCATATCTCTTTGTATAGTCAATGATACTATTCTCATTCATTCTATAGAATTCACATGTTTCAATTTGCTTATTTGAAGCAATTTCACAAACAGTGCCCTCAAGTGTCGAATCACATTCCGTCACAGCCAAATAGAAATCAGTGGGCTTATAATCATAACACCCAGTGTCTTCACAACGATGACGTAAAAACCATATTCTTTTGTTATTCCAACAGTTGAATCGTTGACCCGGTTCCTCCTCCCAGAACAATCTAAAACCACGACGATACCAATCTCGTAGCAATAAACTAAAATCACGGTTAGGATTCTTTCCAATCATACCGGGATATGTATTCTCCCGCTGATTACATTTATCATAATGACAATTGGAGCATAGGTGGCCTCTAGGATGAGAGTCACACACCTCTTCAAGACAGGAATTACAACCTTTAATTTGTACAGCATATCCTCTATGCAATTTACACGGGTTGCATAATCTACACTTTTCATCATACTCCTCAATCATTGTGCAATTCTCACATGATGATGACCAGCTGCCCAGTGAGTACATACATAACGGACATGTATGGAACATTTTGTCATGTGTTGACACTCTCACTACCACAATGAAACTGAGCTAGCAACAACAAAAATTGTCTGAGATAGAGAGAGAGAGAGGAGTAAATCATCCTTGAGCACCATCTTTCTCATGAAAAAAGTCCTAAATTTCAAAACTAATGTTTAAAAGCATATCCACAATATCATTTTGCCGTGTCGTGATCAATATATCAATAAATTGGGTAAATGCATTTGGACCACGATGTAGAAGCTTCATACAATAGTCTAATGATGGAGAATCCGTTTTCATTATATCAACAAGCATTCCCCGAGAAAATATCTTCCTTTGAATAGACAACTCTAGAAAATTGTCATCTAGAACCAAACGTTTTTCCATAAGAACTAGATTCCTCATGATTCACTCTTTCTCGAATCTATCCTTTTTTAGAGTCCTAACTCTCTCACAACCAACTTCAGACTAACCAGAATTTCTTTTTGTACTCTAGAAAATATACGCTAGTCTACTATAGAAAGAAAAAAATACCATTGATTTAGAAACATTTTTATTGAACATAATTACAATAATAATATTCACTGATGCATTTTGTTCTCATCAATATATTTTGATAGGACATCTAATGCTGACCGAAGTTTATTTATATGGAGAATATTCACTTTTCCAGCAAAACATAGTTGCTCCTCCTGTTTAAACTTTCTTAATGATATCACATATCTAGCATACATAGTGTCCCATTCAAGGCATAGTCTACATCCAGCGGTTATTTCCACAGCCACATTGGGTACTCGTATATCGCTGCTGCTGTTGTCAGCTCCATCATTAATCTCCAATAATGTAAATGCATCACTCATTTTTTTCCTCTACTAATATCCTCGCAAATAAACTATTCTCTTTGAATTCAATTCTCTTACTAATATGAATTGTAAAGAAAACTATTCCTTTTATTCAAATCCCAATCACCAATCAAGTTATACTCGCTCTCTTTGAAAAGGTGTAATGCCCCGTAGAATAACATTGAAATTGCTATGTGTCTCCGCAAAAGTATTTCCTAAGCAAATAGCATGGTCCTATACCTGTAAGCAAATAGCATGGTCCTATACCTGCAAGCAAATAGCATGGTCCTATACACGCAAGCAAATAGCATGGTCCTATACACGCAAGCAAATAGCATGGTCCTATACACGCAAGCAAATAGCATGGTCCTATACATGCAAGCAAATAGCATGGTCCTATACACGCAAGCAAATAGCATGGAAATTGCTATACACGCAAGCAAAATAGTACCTTGGTTACTACTCATAATCTTCAACAACTTATTTCTAACCTCAGAGCCACCATATTTAAGAAACTCATTTACCACCCCATCAGCACCTGGAGCCTTATTATTCTTTAATCCTTTTAGTACTTTTGCTAATTCCTCCTCACAAAACAAATCTTACTTCACATGCAAGGTATCACAAACTTTTTCGTTTTCCTCGATATTTTTTCCTGCAACTCTATCTCGGTTAAGCAAATTCTCAAAATGTTCGGCCCATCTCTCTTTAGTTTTTCCTTATCGCTAATTGCGACCCCATTCCTATCTTTAACTGGGCCAAATCCGGATTGACTACTCCCTCTCAATTTGTTAACGTGCCAGTACAATATTTTACTATTATGCCGTCTAGCTGCATCTTCCAGATCCTCGGCAATTTTATCCATGGCCTCCACTTCACACCTGCTTAGTTCATATTTTAATGCTTTCTCCACTTTCTTAACATTTCTTTTGTTTTCATACAATCTATCACTCAGATAATTTTACTGAACTAAACAGAATAAACAAAGGAAATCTAAAGGAGAAACTTTTTTTTGGGGGGGGGGGGGATTTCCAAAACTTTGAGGTAGGTTTACTCAAAAACAAAAATTGTAAAAGATTAAAATAATTGGTCTGGATGGTTTAACATCAAACTAACTATGCTAAATAGCGTTTACAGACTTTTTCGAGAATGCCTAGATTGCAGAATGCTAGATGATGTCCCCTTTCACCCCGTTGTGTATTGGTGTGGTGTGTAATTTGGTCCGTCAGGTGCGTTGTGGCGAGGATCTTGCGGGCCGCACCAAGACGGCTCGTGGGCCGCATATGGCCCGCGGGCCGCGGGTTGCCGACCCAAGCTCTATAGGGTGTATAGCTTTTTATTGCCTGTCAGTAAATTAGATAATAAAAAGCTTTAATAAAAAATTTGAATAAAAGAATGTGTTCATTAAAGATTTCCGGGATAATAAAAGAGCAAAGAAGTTGAATATCCTCTTACTTTTGGCAACTGTTTCTAAATAAAAAAAAAATAGAAAAAATAATTAAAAAAATTTTGTCTACTATTGTCTAAAGTCAAGAAGGTCCATATTTTCTATTGTAACTGCAGTAGTAAGCAAGTGGATTTTAATTAATAGACAGTGAGGTTTTTTAATGAAAAATGCTGCATTAATATACTAGAAACTAAACTAATTATATTATAAATTATAAAATAAGTTATGCTATAAAATAAATTATAACAGAGCATGGTGGTGGGCTGATGTCGAGAATCCCCCCCCCCCTCTGTTTAAGATCATATCTAAGCATTTACGACAGTGTCTATGATCTGGTGTCCTGTACCATGGAACCAGCAATCAGTTGTATTTGTACACTTTCTGTATACATATGGAATAACCCCTACCAAGGGAGCTATAAACAGTCATTCGTATCAAAATATACCCATATGTTTCTTCCTTGTGCAGCAGCAGTTTCACAATTGAGGAACAATACACTGAATTACGACTGCATCCAGAGCCGTTCCTAGGGTTAGTAGTGCCTGGGGAAAAATTAACTATAGTGCCTCCCTCCCGACACAAATATAAGTAAAAAATCCGATCAAAGTAAAAAATTTGATCATAGTGGGCAATTCCCCCCCCCCAGTTGTGGTGCCCAGGGTAGCTGACCTAGTTGTCCCCCTTTGGAAACAGCACTGACTGCATCTGTTCACAAGGATCTCACACAACGAACATTACAATTTTTCTACATTGTCCTTGAGTGCTTTATAACTTGAAGTTTCTCTGGCTGATTGGACATGCTCTCCACCTCTCCTCACCAAAAGATATTGATTGTTGTGTCGCTCAGAAGGACCCTGTAAAAACAGTTTAGGCCCCAATACAATTCTTTCATAGTTTTAGCCCACTCCCCTGCAAAAAATAGCCACCCCGCTAAAATTATGGTTCTGTGTACCCATGGCATGTAACTTTTTTATGCCATATACCAAACAGTTTACAAAGCAATAAAAAATTTTATAAATCAAATAATACCCTGGAATAGTCACTTTTGATAATATTTTTGTGATAGCCTATTAATCAAATTTCTTTGATTCTCAACAGATAAAATTAGATTAAATTTTCAGTCGTACCTAAAATTGTTTTCATACCCAAAAATATTCAAAAAACTAAACAAATTAATGTCATCCGATTGTTTTATTAATTGCACATCCACATGCAAATTTTAATAAAAATGGCTGATAAAGACCGAACGTAATTTGTTTAGTCTGAAAGTGACCTTATTTAAAACTCCAAGGATAAATAAATTCATTTTTGTTCGACTATGTCAAAAACAGAAAACGTAAGCGATAATTGAAACATGATTCTTCCAGCATGTTCGAAAAAGCGCGTGACTTAAGTTTGAGAAATAAAAAAATAAGTGTCATATTTACAAACCAGGGTAGTCGCAGACAGCTCCCTTGTGACCGCCGACGCCAATTCACAAATATGTAATGAGATGGGCAAGAATGTTTTCAGTGAAGATGCAATTGCAAGGTAATTATCAAAATCTAGTCCCCCTGCTCTCTTCTGTGGGCCCCCTTGCTAAGATTTATTAAAATAAATCATAGTAATCGAACATGTAGGGGCGAAAATAGCAGGATCAAAACAAGAAACGTCGTCAAGTGAATTTCCAGACCCCATGTGAACTGAGGCCTGCAGGGGCCAATCTTTCTCAGGAGAATCGCAAAACATGAATAAATTTTTGAGGCATTTAATAAGTTTTTTTCTAAGAGAATGTTCTTATCTAACATTCACTCATTCTTACCTGACACGTACACGGGAATTGATTTTAGAAGACCAAAACAATGGGGGGATAATCCCCGAAAAAAAAAAGGCGAAAATGGGTGTATTTTTTCAAAAAATAAAATAAAAGGGAAAGCATTGGAATAAAGATTAACCGAGGACGCTCGTTAAATATTTTTCAAATGTTAAAACTCGATCAAGCAGAACTATTAGTAAAGTGGTAGGTGTCTAACTTGACTACGAAAAATATGCACTATCAAAACTATTTCAATGTCAAAGGAAATATCAAAACAACCAATTAAATGTCAACCAACAGAAAAACATATCAGCCTGTCACCGTTACCCAAAACGTCAAGAGACTGTAGTTACTTCTTCTAATTATCGGGAAGCTGTATTAGTATTCACATGAAGACATGGTGGTACCACTATTTTGAAAATAGTATTATTCGTAGATTATTTTGTTTATTATACATGTAGGTTTGAGTACCAAACAGGCCTGTACATTTTTTTTTGGGGGGGGGGGGTGTAGAACGAAAGAGAAAATCATTGGAATAAAGATTAACCGAGGACGCTCGTTAAATATTTTTCAGATATTAAAACTCGGTCAAGCAGAACTAATAGTAAAGTGGTAGGTGTCTAACTTAAAACTACGAAAAATATGCGCTATCAAAACTACACTGTACGAACAAAACAAAATGTCAATGTCAAAGGAAATATCAAAACAACCAGTTAAATGTCAACCAACAGAAAAACTGACATAAATGTCATCCAACAGAAAAACATGTCAGCCTGTCACCGTTACCCAAAACGTCAAGAGACAGTAATTACTTCTTCTAATCACCCGGAAACTGTATTATTCACATGAAGACATTGTGGTACCACTTTTTTGAAAATGGTATCATTCGAAGACTATTTTGTTTATTATTAATTAAAAAAAAAACTTTTTCCACAAAATGAGTTTTTCAAAGAAAAGTAAAGAACTCCATTAAATAAAAAATGAGCAGAAATAAAATCAAATAATCTACCAAGCGTGAAACTACCAGAAATCAGCATCGATAAATAAAGGAAACCCAAAACAAGCAGAAATTACAATAAATAACCGAATCAAACTCAAAACGAGCGGAAATTAACATAAGTTGGGCGCAAACCCTTATGCCTTCCCAAGGCCAGAACAACATTTGCACTTTACTGAAAAAAATATAAATGTTTTTGCTATTATGACTTTAATAAATCAAATAATATTAACATTTTGATTACTAAATATCAGAATATGTATATTAAACTGACAATGCACATTCATTTGTATTTGTTCAGTAAAGTGCAAATCTTGTTCTACACGCTGTGATACAAATTTTGTTCTACCCGCTATGATGCCTATGATACATGTAGGTTTGAGTACCAAACAGGCACGTACATTTGGGGGTGGGGGGGTGTAGAGGAATGATAAACATTTCAGAATGTGAATAAGAAGTGCTCAAAATTGATATCTGATGGGGGGACTGGCCCCGAGACCGCCCTCCTGCGCACTTTCCTGTTGATAGGGATCTTATCAGGACAGTGGAGAAATCTGGATCCCAGGGATATTACAGGATATTTCCACCTGGTTCATAACACTAATAAAATTCAGTCCTTCCAACCCATTCAAAATTTATAATTCAAGCCTATTTCAGTAGAGGAAACTCAGTCTAAGGACACTAAAAACATTCAGCTTATTGTGACAGAGATTTATGATTCAATCACACTAGAATACAATGGTAGATTTAAGCAAATTCAAAAAGTCCTAGTAGGCCTTAAAGGGCAAATTGAGTCTCTTGAATTTTGTATTGAAAAACTTGAAGAAAAGCTGGACGCTCGAAATCGTCCAGCTCTCGTCCAGCGAATCGTCCAGATTTCGAGCAGGAGAAGCTGCTGGATTCATTAGTATTTTCTGGACTAAAGCAAACACCAGGAGTTGAGTTAAATATGGCTGTATTTGATACTATTGTGAACAAGATGGGCCCATCAACTATAACTTAGACTCAAGTATTAAAGGCTACCAGATTCAGACTTATGAACACCACTGCCCCAAGCAATTCTGTTAACACTGCGGCTCCTGTCCTTGTCAGGTTCGTGTATAAAGAAATTGCTTATGGTATATTTAGAGCAAAGTCAAAGCTAGCTAAATCAGGAATTTTCGTTAGTGAATACCTGACAAAAAGGAAAAAGTCAATCCTAGACGGTGCACGTGAATTTTATGGTATAAAAAATGTTTGGTCAGATCGTGGCGCATTTTTATGCACCAGCAAGGTGATATGAACCAAAAAAGAGTGAAGTCACTTGCTGACACACTGTGAAATGTTAATTGAGTGGTTGTTTGTTAATTGTATTAGATATAATTTTTTTTCGTTATTTTCATGTGCCCCCCCCTTTAGTGTATTTTTTTTTCTTCTATTTTTCTTTTTCTTGCGTATGTGTTTTGCTGTTGTTTTATTAATTTTTGTTTTCTTTGCTCGTGTCTGTAGGTGTGTTGGATGGTAATTCGAATCCATGATAGATAATGATTCAAATAATGCATTGGAAAGATATATAGAAAATCATGTCCTGATAGAGGATTATATTGAAATTCCTTTTGGACGTGATGATTTTATGACTAATCAGTTTAAAACTCTAAGGCAAAGTACGTTTGACAGGCCATCAAAGAATGGTTGTAGTTCAGATAAAGATGAACGAATGCTTCGTGTTTGCACATGGAATTGCCACGTTACGACTGGTTATTTGGATATTTTACAGTTGATTGAGGATCCACATTGTGAACTTGATAGAATTGGAATTTGTGAAACGTTCTTGAGTAAGGATCAGTCTCTCTCGGCTCATTCTTTTCCAGGTTACCAGCTAGAAGTAATGTCTCGGGCTACAATGAATCGTGGTGGCCTTGAGTTTTTGGTAAGGATGAATTTGAGTTTAAGATAAGGAATGATTTAATAATTTGGGTTGAAGGTAAGATGGAAAGTAGAATTAGTAATGAATAATAAGAAGTTGTTAGTTGCTGTGGTATATAGGCCGCCTAGTGCTCGCTTGGAGGAGTTTTCTGATGGTTTTGAGGAACTGACGAGGGGAGTGTCAGCTTCAGGCTTAGATTTTACTTGTATGGGAGATTTTAATTTTAACCCTTTAGATTTTAGAGCAGCTAATTTTGATTTTTTAATTTTGTGATTTCATATGATCTTTACCCTTTGGTGAGTTTACGCACGAGAATTTCTAATCATTCTGCTACATTAATTGATAATAATATCTTTGTGAGTTAAAGTACCTGAATCATAGTTACGCTGATGTTATAATTTACCCTGGTTCAGACCATTTACCGGTTGTTGAAAGATTACTTGTGTAAAGAAAAATGCATATACAATAAAAAGAAATAAAGAGCGACAGCTGAAAAAAGAGAATATGGATATTTTTGCAGAGGAGTTGAGCTGTCTTAGTTGGTATCCAGTCCTTGAAATCGAAGGTGGTGAGTCACAGGCTTTTGATATAATGAGTTCTATTGTCCAACCGATTTTTGATAGAAAATGCCCAGTTAGAACAGCGAAGCGGAAAAAACAAGAACCACGTAAACCATGGATACATAAAATATTTTAAACGAGATTGAGAATCGGAATTCTTTGTATGAACAATATCTGAATTCAGAAAATGATGAGGACTTTGAGTTATTCAGACTATCCAGAAATAGAGTGAACTATCTTAGAAGGAAAGCTAAGAAACTGTATTATGAGCAAAAAATTACTTGAGAATCATGGTAACATCAAAGGAACATGGGGATTTATTAATGGGATTATGGGAAGTAAGAAAAATTCTGAACTTCATGTGCTTGAAAATGATGGTTTGGAAATTACGGACAAGCATGCGATTGCAGATCAGTTAGGTAAGTATTTTTCAGAGGTTGGGGAAACTACACAGCAAATAGGTAGAGTACATAAGGATCAGTTCCAGAAGGAGGAATTTTGTGACAATAGAGGAGATGGCCTGAATTTTTAATTTGAGCCATGTACTAATGATGAATTAGAAAAGGTGATCAAGTCAATTAAATCTAACTCAGCTGTCATTGACGGATTGAATCTTCGTGAACACAGAGCAGTTATGACTTACCTTCTAACCTGTTTGCTTCATATCATAAACGTCTCACTACAAACCGAAACATTCCCAAACGCCTTAAAAGATGCGAAAGTAACCCCACTGCATAAAGAAGGTGTGAAGTCGAACATACATAACTGGAGACCTATTCAATTTTACCGTTATACTCTAAGACAATAGAGAAAATTGTGCACCGTCGTTTGTACGATTTTTTGCAAAAAAAGGACTTTTTCCGAAACACAATTTGGATTCAGGCACTCGACTCGACGTCACATGCTGTGCAGTACATGTCGGATTTAGTGAATACTCATATTGAAAAAAGTAAACTTGCTCTTACAGTATTTGTGGATTTTAAAAAGACATTTGATACAGTAAATTTAAATATTTTATTACATAGATTAGAAGGTTTGGGCGTCAGGGATTTACATCTGAAGTGGTTTGAATGTTTTTTAACCGGAAGGTCTGTTAGAGTTATATTAAATGATGCTATTTCAGGTCAGTATTTTATGAAAAGTGGTGTTCCACAGGGTTCTGTTCTAGGCCCACTGCTTTATCTTATTTATGTTGATACGATGAAATTCTACCTGCCGGGTGCTTGTCTTACTTCGTTTGCAGAGGATACTGCTCTTAGTTTTCCCAGTCGTTGTGTTGAATCTCCAATAGAAAAGGTTAATAGTGTAATGGCTCAACTTTATATATTCACTAGTCTTAGCCTTTTATCGGTAAATGTGAGTAAAACAAATTTTATGGTGTATAGTAGATTGGGAACACCGATTGATCTTGGTGGAAAAATTTTATTGAGTGGAGAGCCATTGAATCAGGTAAATTGTGTGCGATACCTTGGTTTTTATGTGGATTGTAATTTATCTTGGAAACGGCACAGCGATTTATTTGCTACTAAAGTGGCTAGAGGAGTTGGAGTTATTCGTCGGTTGAAAAATTGTCTTCCAAGTAAAATTTTACTTCTTTTATATCATGCAATAGTTAGTCCTTATATTTTATATGGTTGTGTTTTATGGGCTAGTAATTTCTAATTTCTACAAAATAAAGTGGTTAGAATAATTGAAGAATATGTGAAAGTTTTTAATGATACAGCGACGTGCTATAGAAATTTAAGAGTGGTGAATGTCGAACAGCTCAGGGACTATCAGGCTGTAATTTTTGTACATCAATGTCGGAATGATATATGCCCAGATATTTTTCTCATTTTTATAAGAGTAATAGTTGCTTACATGAGTATAGTACTAGAAATGGGGATAACCTTGTGATTGAGCATAGGCAGAGTACTCGGGCAGGATTTACGATTGGCTATTTGGAACCGAGTGTTTGGAATGTGTTTCCGGAGAGTATTAAGGCGGCTGAACATCTACAACAATTTAAGAAAAGATTAAAGAAGTATTTATTGGGAGGGGAGGATGAGGAACCATAATTTGTGCAGTCTTTGTTTATTTTTATTTATTTTTGATATTTAATTTACTTGTTATTATTATATGTGTTTTTATTTGTATACATGTGTATGTGTATGTATATGTATATATACTGAGTTATTTAGATGAAATTATTGATATTGGCTGTTGTAGTCGTTCGCCCTGAGAGCTTTGTTTCTTTTTGAATGGCTACTGTCAAATGATTAAATTGTGTTGTTTTTTTTTTGTTTTTTTTTAATAAAGTTTAATCCAATAAAAAGAAATTGAAATATCTTCTTTCGGTACTGTTCTGTTAGCTGTAAGACACGCGATATTTCATATAGCGAAGATAATAAAAGAAACTAGTCAAACAGGTTCTTTCAACAAAGAATTCATGCCGAGCATTGCAAACAGTAGTTTATCTCTCCGTTTACAATATTTAAACTTTAGTTTTTTGGGGTTTAGAGGAAAAAAAAGGTACCTCGGTTAGGTTAGGTTACGTATTTAATATATGCTATGCTTTACCCCCACCCCTCTAATGTGCAAATATATAACCGAAATTTGTTTTTAAACTATTATATGCTCATCATATTTTGTTTTATTTCATTAGCATTAACCAAACTTAACAGGTTTTTACCCTATCTGATCTTCTTCGCATTATCGCGTGTCTTACTGCTAATAGGACAGTACCCTTCTTTCTTTATCCTTCTTCTTGTAGGTGGACGTAGGTTGTACTTTTTCTTATGCCTAAGCTTTGGTTCTAATTAGTTAATAATGATGAATGCGATAAATTAATTCATTAAAGCATTCCAGGTCCATGGTTGAAGTACTGTTTTTTTTTTTTTTTTTTTTTTTTTTTTTTTTTTTTTTTTTTTTTTTTTTTTTTTTTTTTTTGGAAGACCAAAAAACTACACCTAGTTCTGACGCATTCAAATTTTTAGCACTTTCCTTATTCTACGCAATTCTAAATATTTTTTATGTGCCCTAGGTCGATGACTCTTAAACATACTTTTAGAAGCTGTGCAAAAATCAGCCTCCTCACAGGTGTGCATCGACTGCGTATGTATAAATGGCGTCAGAACAACCATGTCTCTGGTGACACATTTACAGCAGACGCATGGCTGTTTCAGTCGGACAATAATAGTATTGATATTAAATTAATTTTTTATTGCTCTAGAGGTCATGAAAATAAAAAATCAACATTCCGTTTTAAATAACTCACACCATATAAACCAAAAACGCTCCACGAATTACAGAAATTTATCTCTTATCTCAATTGCTAGCCTGATAAATTTTCTCAGTATTCTGATCAGTCTTTTCTCGCCAAACCTCTCTCCGTCCTCGTCCTTTCATAGCTTACTTATTTCTTCGCACTTACACTTCATATGACCTGCATTCTCTTCCTTAACTCCATATATAGGGCAAAATAAATGGCTAACCTCCCCTTGCCTCCTTCCTGAATATTTTATTTTTGCCCCAAGTTGAAAACTGTTCACTCTCAATTCAATAGCATTTTTAACTCTTCCTTTATTAAATGCAGCTTAACATATATCCCTTCAACCACGTCTCCTTTACCTCGACGTAGAGGCGTGGGGACTCAGAAAGGCTTATTTCATGCTGCCAAACCTGTACTTCTTGACTTTACCAAATACATCTAGAGTCCATGCAATTTCATTATTTAAACCTGATCCATTGTTCCATATTCCACCCCCTCCACAATCTCGAAATCCCCTTTACATGGTACGACCACTTGAAGACGTGCATCGAGCTTCGAAATAGGATGATTTAAGTAGTCGCACTCTTGACATCTTAACAACACAGTCCAAAAACCTAAACATACTCATTAGCCAGCGACTTCATAACAAAAAAAAATCCTAAATCTACAAATAAATTATTACAATTTTTAATTACACTATTATCCGAACTCTAATCTAAGCTTTCAGCCACCAGTTAAACAACTCCTCTTATTTTACTTCAAGTTTTAATTGAAAGCCACTAATTGAACTTTATTGAATCTACAGAGTACACAAACCATCAACTTTTAATAAAGGTAGACAAGAGGAGTTACTTGATGTAGTTGGATTAAAAAGCAATTTCCCATCTGCAATCTTCTTTTGGACTTGTACTCACGCATTAGGACTTACAATATCTGGAGGAACCATGCATGAGATACCAATAACAATCCTTAGAGCAAAAGAAGGGAAGTCTAACAAGCCAGGAAATGAAAGCAAAATAAATTTGTAGTGGAGTTTATTTTAGAGTGTTAATACCAGCCAACCAGCTTTGCTCGGTGAAAAAAAAGACTGTATTTTTCAATCTCTTTCGTAGAACAACTTTGAATAATTTTTTTTTTTTGTCACAATGAATTAATTCCAATGCGAAGAAATTTAGAATACGAAGCTCACTTTACAGCTGGCACACGGGATTGTCTTTCTCTGAAAACCAGGGTTGCCACCAAGGTTACGTTCGTACCATTTTTGGTACGTTTTGAATAAAACCGTACGTTTTACGTTACGGTCCTAAAAACGTTACATTTTTGTTACGTTTTTGAATTTATGTTACGCTTTTGAATAAAGAGGAAGTATCATGTTTTCTGAGTAATCTATTTTTTCCCCGTGAAAAAATCGACTGTTCCCATTTTAATTACACTGACATGAGTACCGAAATTTTTTCACATTTAATCTTACCAAACAATCATTCAGTTATTAGGATGGGAAAATACCCACTTCGCTTACTCGCATAGTAAGTTAAGATAACATTCTCTCTCATGAGCATAAGATTATCATTTGTTTAGTGACAAGTGGCAATAGTCAGTTAGTCATCTCACCAACTTTCAATTTCATCAGTTGACTTTGAATCTTGTTCCGTCAACAGTCATACTAAAATTATATGGAGAAGGAGCTAGTTTCATTAGTTAATGCTAATGAAATAAAAAAAAAAAAAAACATGATGAAAATATAAAAATTAGAAGCAAATTTAGGCTATATATTTGCACATTAGGGGGGGGGGGGGGGTAAAGTATAGTATGTATTAAATACGTAACCTAATCTAGGTACTTCCCCCCCTAAATCCCAAAAAAACAATAGTTTAAATATTGTAAACGCGATGACAAACCACGCTTTGCAATCTAATTCTCTACTGACTGATACCCGTTTGACTAGTTTCCTTTAGCATCTATCTTGCGTGTGTATAAGCTAATTGACTAGTGCCGATGATATATGTATTATTCTTTCCGTAACAACCTCACCCCCCCCCCTTCTGATTGGTTGACATAATATCAGGTTATATACAAAAGTTGCTCTTTTTATATGGAATTATGAACAGCTGGTATTGACAAAACATATGAAACTATAAAAATGAACCATTTTTTGGTTATATCTAAGCATTGAGGAGGGGGTGGGTCAGTTCAGCCGGAATTTTCGATTTTATGCTAAACTTTTTCGAAATCTCATGGTCACATTTTTGACATTATATCCCCCTCCCCATCTGCGGTCCCACATATAACTGTATAAATACATTTCATGGTTGTGTCAAATCTTGTGATGACATTCTTTCGTGTTCTTTCATATTATAAAGCAATAAGTTTATTGGTTGATTTTTTTAATATATTCCTAGGGCTATATCCCAGACCATCAGGGGAGTGGGTGTATTTTCAGAAAAGAGGCCATGATATTTAGAAATAGTATAAAATAAATATTTAATGGTACTGCTTGTGTGTTTAGCATGTTTTCTTCAGAAAAGGACAATCACTAAATATTTGGCTTTAGAAAACGACAACTAGACTAATGCTTATTTTTATGAAGAAGATAAACAGTCTTGTATCTGTATAGGGTAGGCTTACAGTTCACTTTAAAACTGATTCATAGGGACCACGCAGGCTGGACTGGGGCCCAAACCCTCTGAAAACGTAGGTTTCTCGGCATTTCTTTATTAAATTACAGGTTTTTCACTATCCCCTTAATTTTTTTAATTAAATCAATTCCAGTTCATTTTATTAACTCACTGATATTTTTGTTCCATCTTCCTTTTATTTTTTGGTCACACAATTTTTTTTTGAATATGTGAACTATTTTCAACCACTTCCGAATGTTCAGTTACTTCCCACTTTTATCAGTATAGCACAACGGTAAGAGCACATCCCGAGGCTGTGTTAACTTGGGTTGTAATCTTGGATGAGACATTATATTTTTTTTTTAAATTGGAAAATTAAAAATTTGAAAATGTTAAATATAAGTGTAAATTTGGGGCGAAAAAATCGATTCGTTTTTGCATAATTTGATCTTAATTATTTGTTTTCCTCAACTCATCGACTTTTTTCGTTTATGGATTTAAAACCTAGATAAATTTGGTGTTTATGTTATGTAAAACCCAATGCTTTTTGTGCCCCTCGTGTTCGCTTATATTCAAAAAATCGATTCGTTTTTGCATAATTTGATCTTAATTATTTGTTTTCCTCAACTCATCGACTTTTTCCGTTTATGGATTTAAAACCTAGATAAATTTGGTGTTTATGTTATGTAAAACCCAATGCTTTTTGTGCCCCTCGTGTTCGCTTATATTCATATATTTTTGAGGAAAAAAATAATTCTCTACTTTTTAGTTCATTTTGAAAATGAGTTTAATTTTTTTTTATTGTTTGACCTCCTCCCCTAAAAATTCTTTATACGCACCTGGACTTGTGAGACCCATAAAAACAGCTTTAGGGCAACATTCTTGGGGTTGAGTTGTGTGAACACTTCTTTTATTTCTGACTTTCTTTTGGTTGGGAGTTACGATTCAAATTACAAACGGAAAAATGCATATTATGCAAAAATAACTGTTGTTTCGTTTAGGAACTGAAGACAACGATTGAAATATTTTTTGTTCGATAAAATAAAAACAAAACAAAAACTCTGTCACTCGGAATCGCTTAAATCTTCTTGTTGGAACGATGCAAATTTTTAAGCTAGAGGAGGTGAGACTGAGACTGAGTCAATCTAAAATATTAGACGGGAAGGGAGCGATTAAAATGATTTTTTGGGTCTTTTTAAGAAGCTGGATTTATTAAGATCGTTTTTATTGAAATTTAACAATAAAAAAAAATCTAGTCGGTTTTCTTCTTTTCTTCCAAACTCTAAAGCGTCCTGTGTTTATTGATTTGCCTTTTATTTTGTACGTATTACCCATCAACTTTTGGTTTCCCAATAATGGCAATTAAAAACAACAACAACAATATAAGCAAAATAGTAGCCTGAAGTTTTATACACGCACCGGGGGGGGGTCATTCTGTTGTGCAGGTAAACTGGAAGTAGCACTTACAGTTGAATAAATAGGAATTTCCTGAAGGTAAAGAAGCATGAATTGTTATTATTGTATACTTTTTAGGCACCTTTTAAAAGTTGGAGGGAGGATTTTTAATGGGATTACATAAAAATGTATTTTTACAGCAAACTATACAGGCAACAAATGTCCCATCCCCCCTTTAAGTACCGCTCTTGAAAGTGAAATTAAGGCACCCTGCGTTGAAAAGAGACTTTCCTATAAAAAGTTACGAAAAAGTTACGTTTTTAAGAGTTGGACGTTACGAAATTTTTTGGTCTGGTGGCAACCCTGCTGAAAACTCGGAAAAACTGATTTGTCGACAAACAAATTGCGTTTTTGTCCCCATAAATTTTAAAAAATACCTTTCTTAGTTTCTTTTGGTATTTTCATCAAAAAAGCAAAATTACCCCCCCCCCCTCTAGATTCTGAAAAAGTTTTTTGTACCTTGATTTTAAAAGTCTCCCCCCATACATTTTTGTAAATTGGCGTCCCTCGAGGAGAGAACCCTGGAAAAAACTTGTGTATAATCTTCAAAAAGGTAAAGTCTTACACTCTCTTCTTCTTAAAAAAAAGGCTAGACTAGAAATCCTTGAGTGGATGAGATTTACGTTACGTTTCCTTTTCTTAAAAAAATGTGGATATTGTGGATAAAGCGTAGCCTAAATAAATATATCCAGGGACCAAAAGTGATTAAATATCAATTTCTAACCTCTTGCCTCCTCAAACCCTCTTCTATATTTATCTGAAGACTCTCGGAGAGTTAAAAAATTCGGGTAAAAAGCATATTTTTTTTGGCTTTAGTTTCAACCCCCTCCACCTACCGAAGATCCACTGGCCCATCTCCATAATGGCCGATGTGCGACTATACACCCCTGTGTGAGTTTTGTCAGGCCTAAAATGAATAGGTTTAGTTAAATGAAGCTTAAAAGAAATGTTGAGTCGTTCATTTTGTATGGACTGTATGCAACTTTAGGAACAAATGCGCCACCGTGCTGCATTGCGTGCTGCACGTGCAACGTGCGCCACGGAATGCGCCACCGTGCAACGTGCTACATCTCTAAGCTTAATATTTACGAGGCGAGTTTTTTAATTAAGGTCCGTTTGATCATAAGTACACAACGAATGATTATTTTAAAAAAAGTAAATTTATTTTCAAAAAGTACATACTTTACTCTATTTAATAGCATGATTGCCAAGTTTGTTGTAACACTTATCATACCTCTCAACTATTTTAAAGTAACCTCTGTATAAAAACTTGCCGCCTGTTGTGCTAACCAGGAATTCACTTCCGTTTTTACGTCGTCATTATCATTGTAACGTTTGCCATTGAGGTGTTGCTTGAGGTGGAGAAACGGATGGTAATTACTCGCCGCAACGTCAGGACTGCATTGTGGGTTATCTAAAACTTCCCAGCCAAAACTGTCCAACAAATTACGGGTCTGATCAGCAGTGTGTGAGGTCTTGCATTGCCAAGAAGAAGGACAATTTCCTTTGTCAGCACGCCAAGTTTTTTTTTTTTTTTTTTTTTTTTTTTTTTTTTTTTTTTTTTTTTTTTTTTTTTTTTTATCGTTCTGCGGAGCTTTCTGAGGGTTAGACAGTATGCTTCTGCATTGATAGTGGTTCCTCCGTTGCATGAAGTCGATCAAAAAAACATCATGCCTATTCCCAAACACCGATGCCATGATTTTGCGCTGGGAGAGCAGGGTTGCCAACTTTTTGGTCCATAAATATGTCCCCTGAGTATCCAAAATTATGCTATTTTTAGCCAAAATATGTCCATATTTCGTCTTAAATATGTCCAAAATATGTCCATCTTGAAATCTCAGAACCTAGAGGTTATTTTTCTTATCAATTGGAATATTGACCAAAAGACGCTTTGGAAACATCTTTCAAAGCGGCCAGTCAACATCAAATATATTGAAAACGAAAAAAAAAACATTTAATACAAGCACAAAACTCATAAAAACAAGTAAACACTAAAAATAATTTGTGGGAGCTTAAGCTTAGTCTTCTAGCGAGAATTCATCTTGAAAATTATGTTCAGCATGAGAGTCAGCCTTATTTCTTCCTTTGCTAGCTATTTACCAATCGGAGTATTTCTTGCGCATTTCAAAATGTATAATCCAGGATTCCAGCAACGTTCAAGAGCGCCAAATTAGTTGCTTGACATGCATTAAACAACTAGTCGTTTGCATTAGAAGACCATTCCGTAATTTGGTTTTGATGTTACCAAGTAGCGTAAACTGTCTTCCAGCAGCTGCTGAAGAGTGTGGAAGGCCACATAACGTTAGCATAAAATCACAAAGATCCTTGTATTTTTCTTTATCCTTGGCATCCTTACATTTCCTTAGGGCAGACCAGAAAACTGATGGATTTGCTTATTCAGAACGGAAATGAAAAGTTCTAGTGCCCTTTTTCAGTGACCAAAAAGAATGGAGGGCAACTAAGCCCCCTCCCACGCTCACGTTTTTCCCAAAGTCACCGGATCATAATTTTTAGATAGCCATTTTGTTCAGCATGTTCGAAAAATACAATAACCATGTCTTTGAGGATGACCCCCACAGTCTCCGGGGGACGGTCTGCAAGTTATGAACTATGTCCAATGTTTACATATAATATTGGTTATTGGGAAGTATACAAAAGTTTTCATGGCAAATTTTTCTGGTAGTTGGGGAGGGGGTCGGGTTTTACGTGGGAGGAGCTTTCCGCGGAGGAAGGGCCATTGCTATGAAGGGGGCGTCGGATTCCCAGCATTATTTAAAAAACAATAAGAAATTAAATAAATATGCAATTTTTCAACTGAAAGTAAGGAGCAATACCAAAACTTAAAACAAACAGAGATTAATACGTACATGATTGGGTTCGCCCCCTAGTCATTACCTCGCTCTTTGCGCTAATTTTTTTTTTAGTTTCATCAGAGGTATTTATTCTAATTAACGGCATTTGTGGTTAAGGGGCCATTCTTAGAAAACTGGAAGAAAATTTGAACTTTGGCGTAAAGAGCGAGGTATTGACTAAGGGTTACGTAAGTTAATTCGTAAGTTACGTCAGATCAAAAGTACGCGAAAGCCATTTAGCCAAAAAAAGTAAAATTAATATGCAAATTTCATTTTAGTTATTCATGTACGGTGAGCCAACATCAAAGCTGCATTTTTTTTTTTTTTCAAATTTTTTTTTAAAAATATCTCATAATTTGTTTAATGTCACCTACTCTTTTCTTAATAAAAAAATTCTTCAAAAATTTCAAAATATTAAAGCTGCATTAATTCAAAAACGTTCAGAAATTAAATAAAAAAAACTAGTTTTTTTAACTGAAAGTAAGAAGCGATTGGAAATGGAAAAATTAATATGGAAAAATACAGTAAAAATTAATTATTTTCTATGCATTTTGCCATGCATCACTCTTTTTTCAACTAGTATAACCGTAAATCAAATAAATGCTGACGAAAGCAAGAAACGGAGAAACAAATGGGAATAATACAATTCGTCTATCTATACGTCTGTATATTAGAGGGGCTGGGAGGTAAGTATAGTGAAATCGATTTCAAAGTTGGATAACTACAATTTTTGCATATTATAGAAATAGGAACTGTCTTATTAACATATCTCCTCTTCAATAGCCTCAATTTTAGGCTTATACTATGTATATTACTTTATAGTGTTATAAACTAATTAAATATATATAGTATTTATGTATACTATATATATTTACTGCTATATGTATATATAGGT
Source organism: Artemia sinica (assembly GCA_027921565.1). Taxonomy (NCBI): domain Eukaryota; kingdom Metazoa; phylum Arthropoda; class Branchiopoda; order Anostraca; family Artemiidae; genus Artemia; species Artemia sinica. The sequence continues at coordinate 41,119,902 of CM051273.1, read as the reverse complement.
ACTTATACATTGGGAAAGAACATAAAAAAAGGCATCGAGTGGTATGTTTACTTTATTCGTAAGTCAATAATATGATTTGCGAAAAATTTACCTATACATAAATATATATATATATATATATATATATATATATATATATATATATATATATATATATATATATATATATATATATATATATATATATATATATATATATATATATATATGTATGTATATATATATATATATATATATATATATATATATATATATATATATATATATATATATATATATACTATATATATATATATATATATATATATATATATATATTATATATATATATATATATATATATAATTGAGCTATATCACCTAACATTAAATTTTCACTTGCTTAAGTTTCTCTCAGCTCCTTTCCCGTGATGAAAATTTTCAAACTGAAGGAATGTACCCCGGGTGTTTGACAACTTGGCTTTAGTTTTGAATTCAGACCATCAACAATCTAAAGGTTTCATTTTGTTAACTTTTCATTGAGATTTTTGTGTGACGTTCGGAAGCCGGAAGTAAGTTTGTATGAAAAGGCGACAGCTTGTCCTTTATCTTGACCGTGCCGAGTAAAAATCAGGGCAATAATACCACTTATAGGTGAAAGAATTTTGAAGGCATTTTCAGAAAGTTTGCTTCAGGGAAGAGCAAGCAACCCCGGAAAATAAATACAGAGCTTAAAAAATAAGTAGATATAAGTCTTAGCACTCATTTGGTGATGAATGACATTTTTTATGAAAGTAATTTGTTTTACGTAATAATTTTAGAAAATGTGTCCACTTTATGTCCCAAATGTCTAAAATGTGTCCATTTTTTGCCCTATTATGTCATTATGTCCAGGCACATAGAAATATGTCCTTTAGACATAAAATATGTCCAGTTGGCAACCCTGTGGGAGAGAGGATGTTCGGCCTTCAATTTTCAGGGGAGTGTGTGTGTGTGTTTTCATTCCATGCTCTGTTGCCTCGATTTGGGAGTGGTATGCGAAGCCCATATTTCGTCTCCAGTTCAACCGGCTACCACCTGAGTGGAAACCGTTAAAAAGACGACGACGACATAAATACAGCAATGAACTCTTGGTAATTAGAGCCGGCGGCAAGTTCTTATAAAGACTTTACTTAAAAATTAGTTGAGAGGTATGACACGTGTTTCAAAAAACTTTGTAACTATGTCAAAAAATAGAGTAAAGTATGCAATTTCTGAAAATCAATTTACTTTTTGGAAATAATCTTTCGTTGTGTACTTATGTTCAAACGGACCTTAATTAAAACATACGCCTCGTAGTTATTCTGTAAATTCAAAATTCTTATGTTTCATTCGATTTATTTTTGGAACCCTTTGGACAAGAAATGCTGTCGGTTATGCCACAAATGGCAGAAAATGCTACTTTCTTTCGGTACAGTCTATTCTTCTAATCAAAAGGATCAGCAAAACGTTCATTTTTCTTTTTAATGAGCCTTCTTACAAATTTCTAGTGCCACTGTTCGATACGATTACCCCCACGGAAAAAAAACACGTATCCGTGACCATCCTTCCTGGAAAAAATATAAAATTTCATATTTTTTTTTAGATAAGGGATTGAGACCCCTACAAATAAGTTCTCGCATGTCCTAAACTTCATGGTAATTCAACAAGATCGCTCGCCTTCTTAAGAGTATTTTCCCGCGTAAGATCGGGCAAATTTCCAGCTCGTAACTTATGGTGGGTAACTTTATATTTATTGAATTCTATATATCTAGAAAGTCCATAAAGAGCTAGTTCTTTTAGTGCATATACGAGTATCGTTACCAAACCTTCTTTTTTAGTGTTTTGAATAGTATTAGCATGGGTCGATTCTTAATTACAGTTCGTTACTAGCAGCTGTGTAATATAAAAATAAACCTAAAACCCAAAATTTCTATTTAAACGTTTGCAAAAATAAAGTTCCTGGTGATACTTGACTCACTTCCTGGTATATTTGTTGACCGCGCTCATGAATTGCCCCCTCCCTCAAATCTCTCTACCATTTGTGCTTATAAGCATATGAATGTTTGCTTTTATGGTACAAAAGAAAACTTTTTCTTCAGTAAGAAAGGAGCTGCACTTTACAGCACCCTACAGCGCCTACACATACCCCGCAGCACCCTTATGCAGGCCTAATTTAAGCGAAGAGGTCTAGATATTAGTTTTTACCTCCCCCCAGACCTTTTTCTATATTTATCTGAAGGCTCAAGCAGAGTTAAGACCATTTGGGCATAAAAATGCACGATACTTGTGGACTATCTGGTACCCACCGCTACAACTGTATCAAGAAAACGAGACACGAAACCCGCCAAACGGGTATTTACAATAGAGAAATGGAATGCAAAGCGTGGTTTTCATTGTGTTTACGATATTTAAACTGTTGTTTTTTGGGGTTTAGGGGGGGGGGGTACCTAGGTTAGGTTAGTTTACGTATTTAATATATGCTATGCTTTACCCCCCCCCCCTAATGTGCAAATATATAGCCCAAATTTGTTTTTAAACTATTAAATATTCATCCTTTTTTTTATTAGCATTACCCTAACTTGGTTTCTTTTATAGGTACCTTATTATGCACAATTACAAAATGCACTTTCTGAGGCATCAGGGACAACCCCCCCCCCCCCCCTTTCACAATGATCCACCGTCCATCCACCATAATATCTGATTCGCAACTCATAATATATGGTTTTATGAAAGAGCAATTCAATCAACTCAGATAAATTGGTTTAAAATAAAATAAATGTTTGGATTAATTTATTTAATTAATTAATTGGATTTATTTAATTGGATTAATTAATATATTTAAAATAAATGTCTGGATTAGCCATTTATCTCCAAAGGACTGCCTTACTTTTAGCAACGAATGCGCCACCACACGGCTTTACTGCCTCCCCCCTTTCACCACGCTACTTTACGTTTTACCCCTTTCCAAAAATTAGGCCAATTTTCCCAGGCTCGTATCGTTTGATACAAGCTTTATGGTATCTTTTAAAGGTAATCGTTTGATGGTAACTTTAAACTTAACGAATTTTATATAATTCAAATCAGCTTAAAAAGCAAATTCTTAAAAAAAATACCCCCTCTAGACTTTAAACGTCATCTTCTTATCGTATTTTGACTGAAAAAATTACCCTTCCTAAATTAGAAAAAAATACATTTTGCCTCCCCCTATATAATTTTGTGAATGTCCCTGAAGGGATCTAGTGGTTTTGAAGACTTCATCAATCGATGTAATAGGACGGGTGACCTTGGATCAAGAATTTACATTGAAACCAGTTTTTGCCGGGAATTTTGCTGTGATTATGGACTGCCAGACTAGTCCAGTACAAAAGTTGAAGAAATTGCATAATTATAATTACTTCAAAATTACAGTTAGACAAGTCAAAATTTTGAAAGATATGTGAAACTTCCATCAAGAATATTATCAGTTTTAATGTAAGAATCTAAATTTGTTCATTTGTTATTCAGCAAGTACTTCAACAGTGCATGCACTCGCATTTTCCGCGTTACTTAATATTTGTCTTACTGGATATGCAAATTTTATCTTTTTGAAGCAAATATTTACTCCCATTTCGTAAATCCCAGGGCAAAAGATCATATTTAAACTGTTCATCTTATGTCATTATGTTGCCTGGAAACTGAAATTCAAAATCCAATAAATCTACTTCTTCTTTATATAGTTGGATAAATTTACATGAAGGTGAACAGAGCCTTTCCTAGGCGGGGGGGGGGGGGGGGGGGGCAACCGGGTTGGCTGCTCCAGGCGCTACAGCTGGGGGGGGGAGGAACGGCTCTGATTAAGTTTTTCACTTTGATTCGGCTTTTCGGCTTAGGAGTTGAGGGGGTATTGCAATTAATTTTTCTGTGTGCACCATCTGCTCTAGGAACGGCTCTTAAGTATATTTGAAGCCAAAGCACCTTAACATAAATACAAAATCGGATAATAAAATAAAACGCATTCAAAATTAAAGTATAAAGCACTAGATGGATTCTTTTATGAATTCAGGCTTCATTGATAAATGCTTTTGTCTGTTCAATCATATGGGGATTTGTAGATTTCAACGGTTGGCATATCGTCACTGTTACACCTAAAAGTCATATCTGACATTTTAAACTTCTGAAGTAACTGTTAAAAACCGTTTGTTAAGCTGTTCTCCAGAATGAATCAGTAATCTCACTTTGACCATCCTGATGTACATTTTCTCCTGATCGTCACCTTGAAAACAGTCTAGCAAAGGGTTTTGGGTAATTAACTCAGACGTGTGAAAATGCCAGATACGGTGTTTTTTGGCGTATTTGTTTTCACAGTTCAATAAGGCGGCACTCAGAAAACAGGGCACGACCCGAAAACTACACAGTTGTTGAAACAACCACAAGAAAAAACCCTAAAAAATCGTGATCTTCAGGTAGGACCAGGGGCGTAGCTCCAGCGTTTTTATAGGGGGGTAAGAGGGGTGTACATTTGGAGATTCAAGGGGGATGGGCTATATAAGAATTTTTTCTCCAAATTATTAGGGGGCAACTGCCCCCTTTCCCCTAAAAACGACGCTACTGGGTATGACTGACCCTAAGATAGGTCAAGGAGGGGTGCTCTTGGGACTTGAAAATTTAAGCTGTATTAAAATTTAGGGTTTATGCTGAAATAGAAAACTCAAACTTAAGGTATAAGAAAAATAGAAATAAAAAAGGAATAGGCTATATATATCAAATGATGGTCTGCGAAGACTTTGCATGGTCGATCATGGGTGTGATCTTCAATTAGAGATTAAATTCACGAGTAATACTGAGCCTGGGGGTAATAAAAAAAAAATTTTGTTTTTGTTTTAGAAATTAACAAAATAAAAATTTGCTAGTAGCCAATGTGCTAGTAATACGTCATTAATGTGTCTTGATAGATCTTCAAGCAGTCATTGAATACGTCATAAACGTAATCATTCCAATACGTCATAAACGTGGCTTAATAGACTTGAGGAAAAATGGACTTACATAAAATGAGTGATATGAAGGTCAAAATGGCAGGAATCCAGGCTGCAAGAGAAGCGCTGGAATTTGGGAAGACTGTCAGTACTTCCAAAAACACTATCCCAAAAGACTTAATCAGCCCTGTTATCCAAAATTGGATGAGGAATGTGCCCAATACAACTAGCCAACCATATCCACCGTCAGGTGGCTTGAAACGTTGTCTCAAAGCTTCAATTTCCTCTTGAATCTCCTAAAAAAAACGTGTATTTAGTTTTGCATAACATAAATTGGTCTTGCTACATTTTATAACTGAGTGCAACTTGCCACAACTGCGACAGAGTGTGCACTCACAATTTGGCGTGTGCTTTTTAGGCATTTGCCTGATTTCCGAAAAACAGAAGTTTGAAAATAGCAAACACATCATAAGAATTTAATTTTCATGCTGATTCCAGCACTTATTAAGTTTAGGATCACTTTTCAAAACTATTGGTGCCTGAAAATTTGTCCAATTTTAAATACAGGAGGAAAGAATTTTCAAAACTGGAGATTGAAATCATAAACATTAGACATCAAATTCAAAACTTTTTAAAAACCAAGGAAAGGAAATTTAAGGTCTTTATATGCAAAGATAGTAATTTTCGTATTTTCCCTGAAACAATTGTCAAGATTGAATTCCTTTTAACTCTTTTGTTTTTTTGTTGTTTTTTTTTTGCAGGGATTATAATATTTAGTCCAAGGTCATAAGATATTGAAAGAGAGCTCATTTGAATAAAATTTTGGGCTCTGGTTCCTTCAATGCGTGACAAAAGAATTGACACCGCGACAAAGTATGATTTTTGGCTGTTTAGTGCTACAAGTCAGCAATTTTGGTCCGAATAGAATGGAAATAGCCAATATTACAGGCCAGAACGATATCCTTCGACTTCAATAGTGTCAGTAACGAATCATTTATTTAATTGATGAATCATTCGCCAGAACTTATCGAATTGATGATTCATTTACGAATAGAATGGAAATAGCCAATAATATAGGGTGAACAATTTCAGTCGACTTCAACAGTTTCAGTGACGAACCATTTAACGAATCGATGAATCATTTGGCAAAAGCATAGTTTAAAGTTTAAACTAATGTTTAGAAAAAAAAGTGCTATGCCTCATATTCGAATATGTTTGGTGACTCAAATAATTTTATTAATTTGCTAAAATAAATTAGAAATGTCTGTTTAAAGGTAATAAACAACTGCTTGTTTTAGACAAAAACATGCATCATTTCTGTTTGGTAGCTCAAACTAGTGTCCATCAGCCTTAAGGTCGCTCAGACGCTTAAAATTTTGGTAATCCCTGGTATAAACGTTTAATTTGAAAAAGTATTTCAAATTTATTGGAATCACTGACGGGGAAATTCATTTTCTAACCTTTCCAGAGTTGAAGGAACTTTTTTCGACTGAGTGGTAAAAAAAACCCTAAGGGAGCAGCAACTCCCCTTTTATCGAGGTAAAGTTTTGAATAAAAAATTAATGATTTGTTTCCGTATGTTTACCTACACAGAGAGGGAAACATTACGGGGAATCCCCCTAGATAAGATTTATTGGGTGAATACCTGACACTTAATAAATAGGTAAGTTCATTGCTTCGGTAAGTTACAACCCTTGGATATTTCTAACGGCTTCGCTTCTTCATGTGTGATGATGCCGAATCAAGAATCAATGGTCGTAGTAAAAACAGAAAAGTTTCTTTCAAAATATTTTTTTTTCTATTCCACTGCTCTATTAGTAAGCAAAAAAGGTCAAGCCTCAGGATTCTACGATCTTCCACCGTTTTGTGTCTCAGAGTGACTATCTGTAGCCCAAATTAGGACAATATACTAGATTATCAAATATTATCAGGTAGCTATTTGATTTAAGGTATCAGAAAGCCAAATAGAAATCAATCAATTTGCAAAAACACACTCCCATCCAGTAGTACGTTTTGTTCTTAAGTGAATTACTATGTAGCCGGTAATTTGACGTGTTATATACAAATTGAGAACCGACAGAATTATTGTTTTTTTTCTTTTTTTATTTAATGAACACAGGAATTTTATAAATTATAACGAACACAACTTATCCTAAAAAATGAGGATCAGCTACTGCCTCAGCTCCTTAGTCTTCATGCGAAGTTTTAACTTTAGCTTTACTGAAAGCTCATCAGAATATAAAAGTAATCTAGGTTGTTGCTTACAAGTCTTTTATTTACTCATGTCCTTACTAGAAAGCTATCTTATAGTCCGAGCGGGAGTCCATATATGGGCATAGAGTCCCTAGGGAGATGGTTTTCTCACTGAGAATAAAAAAACAGAATTTTTCTCACTTGAAAAAACAGGAATTTTCTCACTCTTATGGATGTTTCTTGGACGGTTATGAGTGTTGGTCAATTTATTTGATGTTTTTCATGGATGTCAACATCAATTTATGTCTGTTTTATGGTTTTTGTCAGTGAGAATGGAAAAACAGTATTTTTCTCACTTTGATGGATGTTTTCTGGATTATTGAGTCTAACGGGGACCGGAGTCAATGACACTTCTTACGAATGTTATGATCCATGAATTAGGAAACATGATCACGTGTTTCCTTCTCAGCCAATCAGCGAGTCGGTTTACATATTAGCGGCGGAGGGTATATGAGGAAAGTATTTTTTCTATAGTTTTTATTAGTCTGTGAATAGAATTCAAAGGAGTGAGAAGAACAGTTTGACTTTACTCATTTGGACATATATATATTTGTGCTGATGATGAGTGGAATGTTTACCCTCTTAGAAGTTGATAGTGGAGTTGATGGTAATAATACAAGAGCACCAAACATTGCGGTGGAAATCACGAGAGGATCACGGCTTTGTCTGGAATGGGATGAAGTATATGCAAGTTATGTGATATCCTTGAGCAAATTTAAAATGGAGGATCAATTATGTTTCGTTGCAAAAGTTGATATAGCACATGTGAATAGACTTCAATGTGCTTTAAGTGCATTAGTGAAACATATCGAAGACAATAAACTCTATCGCTAATTGTACATGCATATTATTATTGTTGTTGTTGTAATTATTCAATAAAATTGTTTCGAAATCGAAAATGCCCCTAATTTCTAATTAGGGGCTAACGAATCAGGGTCAGTCTAGAGTCAGCAGTCAGAGTGAAAGGATTGAAAAATGAATAAATTTGAGAAAGAGAGAATTAGATCAAATCTAGTGTTTATGGAAAAACATTTGATTTTGGATGATGATTTTCTCGAGTTATCTCTTCAACGCAGGATATTCTCTCATCAGGGAACACTTGACAATATAATGAGGAGTGATTCTCCCCCATTGGACTATTGTATGAAACTTTTAAAATGTGACTCAAGTGCTTATAGTCAATTTATTGATATATTAATTGGAACAAAGCAGAATCATAACGTGGATATACTTTTGAAAACATTGCCAATGGATTCAATGTAGATGGCTCCTCCTTCGAAAGAGGTAATGTCACAGAGTTACTCCTCTCCCCATTCCTCCACCTTGAATTTATCCGTCGGCAGGGACGATCAGTTTCGTTTTAGCTGTGAGAGAGTTGACAACGGAAACCGAAAAAAAATGTTCTATACATGTCCATTGTGCATGTACACTCTTGGCAGTTGGACTCAATGTGAGAATTGTACAATTATTGATGACTATAGTGAAAAGTGCGAATTATGTAATCCTTGTAAATTACATAGAGGCTATGCAGTACAAATTAAAGGATGTAATTCATGTCTTGAGGAGGTGTGTGACTCTCATCCTAGAGGGCACCTGTGCTCCAATTATCACTATGATAAATGTGATCAGTGGGAGAATACTTACCCCGCTATGATTGGAAAGAATCCTAAACGTGATTGTAGTTTATTTCTACGAGATTGGTATCGTCGTGGATTTAAATTATTCTGAGAAGAGGAATCTGGTCTACGATTCAACTGTTGGGGTAACAAGACAATTTGGTTTCTACGTCATCGTTGTGACGACACTGCCTACTATGACTATAAACCAAGTGATTTTTATTTGGAAGTTACCGAATGTGATTCACCATTTGAAAACACTGTATGTGATATTGCTTCAAATAGACAGATTGAAACTTGTGAATTTCATAATATGAATGCAAATAGTATCATTGACTATACAAAGAGATATGACAAGAGTGAAGTTACATTGTACTGTGGAAAATGTGACCTTGACTTTGCAGTCAATCAAGATCAATATACAGTGAATCCAAATGATTTACCAGCATTAGTGGTTCACGACAGTTGCCTATACATCGAAGAAGAAGAAGAAATCTAAAGTGAAGATTTAAAGACATTGTTGTATGTATATATATGCATTTTATTAATAAACAAATTCACAAACATTTTTTAAGCACTTTACTCTTAGGGCACTGAAATCAATACTGTATAGGTCAGAGAGGATATTTTCCACTAGAAAGTCGTTCAGACGTGGATTGTCACTATAAATGTGGAGAAACTGCTTGTAAGTATAGCCGCGACATCGGAACACAAAATATAGTAGTGCATGGAAGCCACAGCTTTTAGTCGTTAGATCCTGCACCCTCTTCCGGTTTTGAATAATAGTTTTCCCACTGCTCTCAATATAGTTGCTGATGTGAGGTGTGTAAAATGTATAGGGTAGACCAAGAGGATCAAAAAATTCAATCGTCTTCATTGTTTGAAAGATGCACAGCCAATGACCCGTCAGGAAAGTCGACGGACTGCTATTAACAATAATCAAGGTATTGTTGACACTTTGAATTTTTCCAAGAAAATCCGAGGGTAGACAATAGGATTTGTACTGGGACATGTCGGGGTCCATATTAAATACATTGATTATTTGACTGGTGTTCATGGCGCCAAGTCTAGTAGAACACTGCCTTCGGGAGTGATTTCCCAATAGGTTTCATATTGATTTAGTGAGATTAGTGCAATACTCTCAGCCAATGGGTCGGCAAATGTACACTCTAAACGCACACTCCCCGTACGTACTATACTCATATCCTGTGTGCCAGACAAATCCAATACAATGATACCATGTGTTTTAGCAAACATATCTTCGGTTATACCATTTTCAAATAGTTGCGAATCAGGATCTAGGGTTTGCATGGTCAACTCATACAATGTTCTATAAAATTTATCAAAAGATAGATTGTAGAGTGGGATGCCGTTTACTTTGCACACAAGAGATGAAAGTCCAAACATCTCGAATTTATGTGGGCATTCAGTCCACGATCCTATTGCACTAGCGCTTTTTACAAATGCCAAAGCGAGTTTTGACGGAATTTCGCCATTGATAAAGGATGAATCGGTGAAGGTGCGTGAGCCCATGGCAATATGACGTTGATTGGTGATTGTATGAGGAACAAGTAGTTTAATATTATTTCCATTGGCTCTCAGTTTTTCCACTGCCAAAGCAACAGAACTCATGACCTGTTGTTTGCGTACATGAAGTATTGCCGAGGTGAGGGAGAGACTTACATCAGGATTGGCAGCAAGTTCTTTTCTCAATATGAAATTGGAGGGTGCAAGCGTCAGTTTTATATCCACTTTAACATTGGGTGGCAGCCATTGGGGTATATTAAATATTTCATGATAAATTTTTCCAACTAGATGTAATTCACTAGTTGTAGCATTTTTAAGTGCATCTGTACTATCAGTATTAGTAATATATTCATATCCATTGGAGGTGCCTCTCAATTCCTTGTATGACTTGGGTGTCATCAACATGAATTGCATATAGCTTGTATAATTTGAGAGATTAGTGCTTGTGCTCACCAACATGCCATTGATGTAGACACTAATTTGACGAAATAAATTATGTAATATACAATTTTCATAGGATATTCCATCGGCCCGAATTGGCATTGTATTATCGGATTTCCGGACTTTCATTTGTAAATCTATAAATGTTGAAGACATGTCCATAAAGTAGTCTTCATTGGAATAAATTTGAAAGTGGATATTATCGGAGAGGGGTTGTTGTGGATAAAATTGTTCATAGTATCCATGCTTGACACTCACATCAACATTTTCTGCATTGAAGAGATTCAATGAGGCGGTGATTGAAGGTTGAGAATCCTTATGCGGCAGGTAGGACATCTTAGGAGAAGAAATCTAGTTTCGATCTAACAATTTTCTTCCTGGGGCTTCTTCTTCTGTTTACAGTACGTGTCGGCTTTTTCCTTCTTTTCTTTGACAAGAGGGATGATGTCTTTCGTTTCCGACCTGAGTGGAGACTGATGAGTGATGCATTGATTCTTGACCTTTTTAAACCTTTTCCATTTTGTTTTAATCTCTCGCCAAGGGTTCGCGCACTGGACCTAAGATTTTCCGTAGCACTTTTTTTAAAATCCTTGCCAGAGCCCCAATCGTATAGTGTAGAGGATGCAAAATCTGTCACAGCCGGTACAAGATATTTTCTAGCCAGTGGTAGTGAAGAGCGAAACAGCTTAGCAAACCAAATGCCAAGACCGTAGCCAGACATTGACGAGCGACCTTTGTAATAGTCCATTCCAGTGCCCTGTTGTCTTGGGCCAAGATTATTAACATAGCAGTCAATATCAGGACAAGTGAATACCACTTTTTTATTAGACATCTTGTTGTTGAACGATGGGACGAAAATGGCATGTAATCACAGCCAAACCTTTTGAAATTGCTATGGGATCACCCAATTCAGTTCTTAGTGTTAACTGACAGAGTTCCAAATAGGAAGTGTTTACGGGAATATACTGAAGATGCTTTATATTGTAGTGGTGAATATGCTCTTGATTGGTTTTTCGTTCAAGAACTCGTAGGAGGGGAACATTTGAATTACCAACCCGAGATGTTTCCACAAATGAAGCGTAGAGAAATATACAAGTGTCTGTGGAGAAGGCAGGCGGGTAGTCAGCAAAAATGAAATTAGTGTTTCCGGCACTTTTACCATTGATTATATTAAGCTTAAAGCCAAGAACATCCTTTAGGTTATCATTGAGAATAACCTTTTCACTGGCAATAGGTGAACTAATGTAGATCTTACCCTCCTCCTTTGAATAGTTGAAATGAAAAGCTCCTTTTTTACGAGCGGAAATTCTTTTATTGATAGAACGACATAAATCATTCATACAGGTGAGTTCCTCGTAGGGTAATTCAATATATGGATAATCCATCCAATTGATTTTTTGAATTTGTTCTTGATCACTTGAGGGTGGTGGCGGCCAATCATAGGGTCTAATTTTTATTTCATATTTACGATCCTTTCTCAGGATGTCGTAAGTATTTTTGAGAATACAGTCGACAAGAGCCACTTCATACTTTCCATTGTCGTCGAATTTGATGGTGGGGGAGAGTTTCGTCCAAAAATCACTTGTTCTATTCAAGTCATTGTAGAGAGGATCGGAAACATTGGACATGAAAGTCACGTAGAAATCATTGGGCATTGTTAATATCTTCAACACCGACCCAAGAATCAAAATCTGAGTTGTATCCTAGCCAGAGAACAAGCAACTGCCTCTTGCCCCTACGAGTACGACTCTTTAATATCTTTTCAATTTGATAAATTTCACTAGTGTTTCTAACTTTTTGCAGTTCATATTCATAAGAACCGCCGAGAATCTCATCATCTTTGGTGTCTCGCAGTCGATATGTCGTGGGCTCGGTGTCCAGGATTTTGGACACTTTAAAAAGTTCGGTGCTCCATAAATAATTCCCCTTTTCAAAAGTATTGGTGGTTCTATTAATTCGAACAGTATCACCAACATTGAATTTCTTCTTCACATTTTTTTTCCTTTTTTTTTCTTCACCATTGGAATATTGCTTTAGAAAAGCATCAAATGTATTTTCATTGCAGTGAACATCCCGAGGGCTTGAGTTGGACAGAGATCGATGAGGTCGATGGTTGTATATCTGCATGATTTTATCTAAATCATGAATAAAAGCCGGTGTATTTTTCAGTGTACAATATCTTGAAATTAATAGACGAATCGTTCTTATTAATCGTTCAGCCAATGCAGCCTTTATCGGGCTGTGACTATGATAAAGTGTTGTATTATATTTCTATAGAACCTTTTGCACATGGGGATTAACAAATTCACTGCCATGATCCGATTGAATTTTTCTATACGAATCCTGTTCAAGAATACTTTCAATGGCCCGAGCAACTTCAACACCTCTCTTTGATCGTAATGGAATGGCATAGGCATATCGACTAAAGACACTGATTGCCACCAGAATACATTTATAGGGTGCATTGTGACGCTGTTGAACTGCGTCTAAAGTTAAAAGATCCGTTTGCATTATATGCAGAGGGAAAAAGGCTTTAGTTTGTCGATATTGTTTGCTGCGAAGCCTGTGATTCCGATGCAGTGTGTAACTCGGTTCATTCTCTAGATAATCTTTTTCTTTTTTCAATGCGGTGCCGGAGACAACTTTAGAAAGCGTTTTGGGAGAACTTAAACTTCCCGCTTCACCAATATTTTCATAGACACCTTTCAGAAATTCATCCATTTTGAACGCAAACACGTAGTGTAATGTCCACTCCCCTTTTGCACACTGGAGGGTGAATCAATTCGTCTTCGCTTTTGACTAGCAGCCACAGGTGCTGTAAAATCATTGCTGCTGCTGCTAGTATTTTCAAATATTGAATCTTCTTCTTCTTTTTTAAATGGTGGTGTTGGTGTTGGTGGAGGACTATATTCTCTTAGTTTCTTTAGAATCTGCTTATTGCCAATAAGACTTTTGGGGAAGTTTGATACACTTAGAAAGGTGTATAGATTATTGTCAAAGGATAAAAGTCCTTTACGATTCGTCACCATATCACAAATTAAATCAACTAGATTATAACTTTTTCCCTGAATTATAATTCGTTTCCCTGTGCTGTCGACTTGAACTTGATCACCAGTTTCCAACATGAGATAAGATAATACTCTTTTACTCTGTTCACGATAGGTCAGTGGCAATAGGTTTCCAATTTTCGATACAATTGAATTCAATTCTTTCTCCTTTGATGCTGCTGCAGAATATTGAGGAGATGTTTCCTGTTTAGAGGGATCGGTAGCAGTGGCGGCGGTGGGTCTCTCACGATAAGGTTTATGTTTGTCCACACGTCGCAATGCATCTTGAAGTAAAAGCAGTTTTCTGTCATCGGCAATATTCTCATCATTAATGAATGTGCTTAGATTGTCTTCAAAATGTTCGACAAGTTCAAATGGTGTCAATTTATATGGTTTAGCCATTCTCTCTCTCTAGAGAAAACTGTTTACAAGTCCTGCAGTTATTGGCATTAAAAGTGTGAAAAAGCTACCGCCCGCTTGAAAGAGCCGTTTTCTTTTAAAAATTTTTCCCTTGTTTTTACAAGCCAAGGCGCGTACAGTGGAACGATGTTGCTTTGTCTGTTGTCTAACACCTTCTGGCAGTTGAACATTGTCCTCAGTTAAATTTAAACAAAGTTCAGGTATTAGATTAATGAAATCATTGTCAACACCATGTTTGAGTATGGCCTTCCTAAGCAAGGGTTTTGAAGTGCTTAAAACGGAAAATAAATGCCGTTGTTCGTGTAGTTTCTTCAGTGTCATAACGCCAACTAATAGTCTTTTCTACTGTTCACCGGAAGATATACTGTAATTTCATTGTCGAAAATGTCGGTGACTACACGTAGGTCCTCGGGTGTGCTCTGATTAAGATCCAGCAAAATGTAACCGTAGGGTTTATTAGTCGCCTGAGTGTACGCTGACAACAGAAATTTTGGGGCGCCGGGGTATATCTGTTTATTGAGAGTTATGAGCGAGCTAGAATCACGAACAACTCGATAGATAATATAGATAGTGCAATTCAAAGCAAGGGTTCGCATACATTTGCTCTGATGAAACGGATTGTGTAGAACTAGGGTTATGGAAATGTGTTCATGGTGAGAGCGAACGGTGAACAGTTGTAGTATTTCCTGTGAGAACTGTTCAATGGATTCAGCCAAATCATCAATAATCAGCCATGAGTTCGATTCAATACTATTGAAAACATCAAGTCCCCGTATGAATTGTATTGGTATGGTTGTGGCAATAGCTTTTATTTGATCATAGGACTCCTGCCAAATACTATAGCAATAGTAGATTTTTTTCGGTTTTTCCAAAAACATTTTATCGCAATTTTGAATTATTTTAGCTAAAAGTGTTATTTTCCCCGACATTGAGGGCCCACACAGAAACGATCTGAAGGGTGTTTTAAATTGATACATGCTGCTGCTGCTGCTGTTGACAACAGTTGGACTACAACTAACTGTAAATCATACGTGTCCAATGAATAAGTAGTAGTAGCAATAATTTTCCCATAGATCTATCTAGTACGTTAACAAGAACAGTTGACAAAATTTCATGGCAGCATTTATTTCGGCAACATGAAAACGTCTATTTGTTCAACGTGAACAATTGACAACGATAAAAATGACACTTTATGTACAACAAAAAATAAAAACACTTTTTGTCCATCAACAGCAATAACACTATCTGTACAACATTTATTGTCTTAAAAACACTTTTCTATACAACAACAACACTTTATGCAGCAAACACACACTTTTCTGTACAACAACAACAACAAGAGCACTTGAAAACAACAGAAAAAAAACACTAGGAACATGAACTAGCACAGTTGAACATTATGAATTTAAAAATGGGGCCCCCCCCCCGAGGGGCCCAAGGGGCGCAGGGCCGAAGGCCGTCCGGCCGCGGGCGGGACCCCCCAACCCCCGGGATTGGCCGCGGGAAGGGCCCCTCCCCCCTCCCCCCCCCGGGAACCGCGGGGGAAAATGGATTGTACACAATAGTTGTCGTCACTGCTAAAGCTACAGGTTAGTGGTTGGGTTAGTTGAGGTTAGATTAGTTAATTTATGAACGGGTTGGTGGTGGTTAGTTCATTTATGAATGGGTTGGTGGTGGTTAATGGTTGGGTTAGTCAGGTTAGGTTAATTTATCCAGACCAAGTTGATTGCGATAGTCTATGCATTCAACTCGGTCTGAAATACGGTAGTGGCCATGAGGCAGGACACTCACACAATTCTCGAGCTCATAGACTTTGTCAGTTATACATGACATTGCATTTTTTTTCCACTCTCACAGTATAATTTCTATACTATAGAGAGCGAATTGCGAGCACTTGTGCTCTCGGCACTAGGCTACTTTCTACACAGTCTCTGTACACGCTCATGTTGAAATTGCTCTTTACAAAATGTGTAGGCACCCCTTTACACGCCTTCTTTTCATCCCCACTATGTGTTTCAACGCAATAAACTTTAGGGCCCGGGAACACCCCCCTGGATATCAAATCACTCCCCGTCTCTGATTTTAACATTAATAGTTGGTTGGGGGCTTGACGTTTCACCAACTCGGGGTAGAGGGATTGATTCCAGTTGGTGAAATCCATCCGCGAGCTGATGTGTTCCCCCTTTTCTAGATCACCCAATAAATCTTCGGTCCCATTTACCTTTAACAGCAGAGAATCTGTATCCCCATAGTAAACTTGAACTTCCCCCTCCCGTGGCCATTGCACCTTGCACACATTGTAAAAAAACGACAACATGAGCTTTTTGGAAATTTCCAGTACTGAACTGCCGCCCGCTATATTCTTGTTCAGTACCACATTTCGCTTTCGCCTGTGTAGAAGAACCATGTCAGTCTCTATGCTCTGAACGATGTAAAATTGGGATCGGTAATAATTCGTGCACACTCTAGAGGGTCAGTCACGACGTCGCAGCGAGATCTGTTACGTACGCTTTCACACATTTTGCCAAACGCTGAATTTAGAATCAGTTTGTACATTTCCTTCTCCACCTTTGAGTTTGCCCTAGAGCGTTTATCGACAAAAGTGTCGATAAACGTCTTTAAATATGGTCGCTGATTGAACTGCAGGACCCTATGTATTTTGGTGATCTTGAAACCATTGTTCACCATCCAGTGCAAAAGCACATGGTGAACAACGATATTCTCCTTAGGGTCCAAATCAGCAATCAGTTTTTGCTTAGAGGGAGTCCAGTGCACCCCCATATCCTCAACCAATGATCGATTGTAGGGGCTCAATGAGTCCCTGCTCACGGGTCGATTGATACAGGGAAAAACAAAATCTTTGACGGAGTCAAAGATTTTGTGAAGCGCCAGAGGAATGTGACCATCAATTTCAAAGAACCATCCTTGTGACCCATTGTCCTTGACGGTGGTAATGTCGGGGAACTCACAAGGATTCTCAAGCCATTGATAGTTCTCACACGGCAAAGAGTAGTGAGACATTGCCGAGGGGTACAATGAGTTCATGTCCATGAACACTGCATTTGACTTTGCACCGGTGCTGTTTTGTCCGCTCGGATCGGTTGACAAGACGCGGTCCCCATAAAAAACATACCCTCCCCTCATTGAACGCTCTACAAAAAGGTGCTGATCTACATCTGTGATTAGGCCTATTTCCTCCCTACTAATTTTTAAAATCAAATCCATCACCAAATGGGGTGTGGAAAAATAGTAGCCTATATCTAACCCGAACTCTGAATAGATTTGGTCTGTGTTCTTACAGACTATATCCAACAGAGTTAAAACGTCACTGGCCAAGTACAGTCTACAATAATCCCACCCATTTTTACAATCCCCCTTAGACCACACCTTCTTGGCAAACTCATAGTCCTCGGCTGTGCATTCACTGCTGGTCAGTGAATTGTAAAAAGCTTCAATTGGAGGTAGTTTCACCTCGCTTAAGCGAGCGCCAGAACAGTAAGAGTCGTATGCGTATACACCTTTGCAGGTCAACAGGTCATACATTTCACTGTCTGGAAAGTGCTGTTTAAGCAAGGGAAAGCTATCAAAATTGTCGCTTTTCTGCACTTGAATCAATTGACTCAATGCCTTGGGAAAAAAACTAAAGGAATCTAGAAACCTGATTTTATTCCAACACGTATGCCCATTATTTACTACCTGCCATTTCAGCTCGAGAAGCAACAACTTCTCGGCCGATTTGGGGATAATGTTATAGGTAAATGAATTATTTACCCATGGACTATCTATTCCCCCTCCCCCCTGTGCATACGTGCCAGTGCCGGTAAAATAAATTTCAAGTCGTAATTTGCATTGTGGATAAAAACAGGAATAAAAAACTGCTGGCTAACATTTAAGTTACACGATTGATGCGCAACCCCTCTAAAATTACTACCCCCAGATGATATTTCCTGCCACAAGTGATTATGGTCTCTGACTTTCCCCCTCCCACCACCTCTTTTCCCTTTAGTCCCCTTATCCCCCTCTACAAACTCCCCCTTACAAACCCAACATATTTTTTGATTTTTAATCGCGAGACGATCCTCTGCAGACAAAGCCATTGGGTAATGTGTATTTCTCAAACGAGAAATAGCACCATTAGCTGTGTCAATTAGTTTAGTCAGTGTCTTGACCATGCACTCGTCCTCATCCAATGTTTCTACTATTTCTAACAACCGCATGGTGTTAGAACTGTCTCTTTGCGCATGAGCATAGGACACTGCAATAGCTTGATGTTCTTTGACTCGGTTTGGAAATTGGGGATCATTCACCTCCACCAGCTTAGCTTCACAGTCTAAAGATATTTTGTTGCACTGGAGGAGGGTGTTTTGAAAATTTTTAAAACGTAAAATGACCCTATCCCCTGAAACCGTTTCCACTGTCTGGTAGCCATGCCGTCTACAATGCCTCATGTGATTTTGCAACTTTAATTCAGTCCAAAATCGAGAGAGGCATGTCGGACAGTAGAAACATACCCCCTTATTCTTACCCTCCCCCAGAACTCTACTGATGTCTGTGATCGGGTTAAAATAGCCAATTGAATTGGCAAAGTCACTAGATGGTGGTGTATACAACAACCAAACCCAGTGTCTGACTAATTCAATTGACGGGCCCCTTACAGGGAAGACCACCCCCTTCTTTTTTAAACGAACCCCATCTTCAAATTCAGTTTCATACTGAACCACAGTAACGCCAATATTTAAATGGGCATTAGCCCTTTCAAAAAAATCAATAGATCTTAGCGTCACTGGGTATTTTCCTTCTAAACAAGAGAAATCTACAATGGGGAAATTGGACCCTTCCTTCCCATGTACAGCCCAATCGTCTAAATTCGTCTTGGTAGCGTCACGTGCTAGAGGCTCGAATGCTGAAATGAGGAAAGCATACCTGAAACATTTTTGACCTGTTTCAAAACAAATCCGCTGACCACCTTGACAGCCTTCTAGATCTGGATTATATTTTAAAACTATACCCTCATCCCTATGCCCCCCTCTTAAAATAAAATCTTTCTTAAATTTACAGATATTAACGCTTAAATTTTCAATAAATAAAACTACAGACCCACTACCGTTTTCATTAAAGTTCTCAAGATGCGCTATAATATGACCTACCCACTCCGAAAAAAACACCCTCAAAATTTTCTAAATTCGGATAAATCACGTGCATCTCGGAATGTATATAGTGGTGGTAAACTTCGCTTTTCCCCTCATTTAAATAAAACACCTTTAAAACAATTGAAACCGAAATTGAATCCCTCCCCCACAATTGAATTTGGTTCTCCAGCAGTGCACGAATTTTATCTACATAGTCATGCACAATTTCTACGGGATCAAACACAAATTTTCCCCCCATAAGTGAATTAAATGGATCCCCAAAAGTCGCAGTGTAAACAACTATTGCATTTAAAATTGTATTGGACAGCTGAAAATCGGGAAAAGTCGTGAATTGGACATTACCCCCCTCCCCCTCTTGTATATCATCAACACTCCCTCCCCCACATTGTTCAACAATATTTGGGGTATGCGAATGCTCCATTTCAGTTGTTTGAAGTGGATTCGTTAGGGTATCGGGGGCTGGAGGAGGAGGGTTCCCCGTTAATTCGTTTGTAAAATCCTCCAAAAGTTGCAATGTGTTTGGACTCAAGTCCCCCTGCCTAACTGCGCTATAATCTACATTCAAAAAATCATCTAAAAACTCATCAATATTAAACGGTATTTGACTGTCAGGTAAAATGTTATCGTCCCATGTTGAATTGTTGTTGGAGAGCTCCTCTCCTTCACCAGCTGATGATGACGGTGACAAGGAATAAGGGACCAATGCAACCTATAAATGAAAAAAATAGCTTATTTTCAAAGTGTTCAAATCATCCCTACTGTTTTTAAAATTTGGATTATTATTTAAAACGAGCATAGTAGTAGTAGCAGTATGCACATAGTAGCATTTGGTTAATTCAACTGAAAGTTCCAATTTCCAACTTAATATAAAATATTTACAATCTAAAACGTCGCTTTACATAGAATTGACAATTTGATTTTGTTCAAACAACTCCCCTCAATTTCCAATATTTAATACTCCCCCCACCGAGCCAGCCCAGCGGACCACCGCAGCGCTTCCCGCAGCGCTTCCCCCCGGCGCTTCTCGGGCCCACCGGTGCTTCCCGACCGCCACCGCGGCTCCTAGTCGTTTACATAATGTCCAAAAAAAAAAATATTGTTAGACCATAAGTCGTTTCTCTCTCTCTCTCTAATTCTCTACACTGGGATGTCTAGGACTCATTAGCTTAATTATTGTAAGCCGCGTATGTTCTGTTCCATGCGTATTCTCAGGGAAACACTACAAATAAATGGGAAACCGTTAACTCTTATTGCCAATTCTAAGCCCTAAATTCTTGGCAAGTTGTAAGCTGTCAAAAATATTACGCAAATTAGAATCCATATGTGCAATGAGATAAATGGGATAATCTCTGTCCTTCCCCATAAAACTATAATATTCAATTGTGAAAAATAGCATTTTGAGTTTCATAGTGGAGAGATAGCAGTAAAAACATACACTTTTACACAGTGTTGAAAAATAGAAAAATAGTGTTGAAAAATACACAGTGTTGAATTTTGGAACACCCTGTATATTTCTATAGCTAGAGGTAAAAATGCTCACATTTGCAAATCCTGGCTGCACTTGGGTGCCCGAAGGCCCAGGCGAAGCATGCTCTACCATCGGCGGACCTTGTGTTGGTGGGGCATCGACTTTACCAGGAGTGGGACTCGCCATCGTGTAGGAAGCTGCCCATTCACTTTTGAATTTCCTGCTAGTGGATGGACCATCGATGTCACAATCCTGCGCAGATTGGGCTGCGGCTTGGTCAGGTAACACATGTTTAGGAGGCTTCGGCCAGCGACCATATTGGACAACTGTCGCCTTCGCAGGGGGCGCATTATTACCCCTTGCTCTCGTACTGGGTGGCGGTGGGCATTCTTCACAATCTGTCGCCTTCGCAGGGGCCGCATTATTACCCCTTGCTCTCTTACTGGGTGGCGGCGGGCATTCTTCACAATTTGCCTTAAAGAAGAGAAAAAAGTTAGTATCGAAAATGATTTCCCCCTTTTTTACAGAAAGAAAATTAGTACCCTTATCCACACAATTTTGTCTAGAAAAGCATTTATCACTAAGAAAGCCCCCCTACGCCAGCATTTTCAGTAAAGCAAAAAGTAAAAATATACTAAACTCAGAAATCAAACGTTTTTATTACACAACTTGTGAAAAAAAATCATAACAATCAGTAGTCTATAGCCTTAGGATAGAAATCAATGTTTCTATTTTTATCATTTAGAAAAAAATTAAATGTTCCAGTCTATAGGCTTTAAATTAGATAAAAAAAAAAGATCGTTAACCCAGCATCCTATAGGCCTAAATTTTGCAAACATAGGTTAAATGCTATTCAATTTACGGATAATATAAGCTTCATGCAACTCCTAAAGACTTTTGTTTCTAGCCTTGCATATCAAAGTTAAAAACCATAGTTTTCACGCACCCCTCCTGGGAATATAAAAGAAACTTTATCGAAAGAAAGCTTGAAAAAAATTAAAAACATGTCTAGAGACGCAACGCATATATTTACGCATTAGTTTTCTTGTCAAAGAGTATACATATCTACACAACGAACCCCCCCCCCCTTACTTTTCATGCGAAGAAACTGTTTGTTTTCATTTTACAATGATGGCGATAGAATTGAGGCATGTCAACCCCCCCCCCCACCCTTTCAGCAATGTCCTAAAAAATATTGTTAGACCTTAATTTGAAAATAACTCGATTCACTTCTTCAAATAGAGATTGCATAGGCCTGCGCTTAATAAATTGCAATTGTCTGAAAAACCGTTTTAATTTGACGGGAGGAACAATCCATTTGGATGTGTGAAACCTTTTACAGGAAGTGCTTTAAAAAGGGTGACAGCTAATTTTAACCTCGCGCTGGAGAGCCTAATGTCAAACAGAGCGGCATAATGCCTTAAGAATTGACAGAAGTCAGTGGTCGCTTTTAGCTAGGATATAGAATGCTTAAAATTGAATAAATTTAACGAAAAAAGAATTATTTCTATTGCGATTATTACCGTTGTAAAAACAGTGGGGGAGGGGTTAGGTTTTGAGGGTAAAAAGAACATATTTTATGTTTTCTATCGAGTATAAAGATAGCATGGTGTTGTTTTGTATTATGGGGGGGGGGACTTAGATATACTGGAGGGTGACCAAGGAAAATAATTTTATTTTGAAAATAAAAATTAAAAATGTACTCACATTGCTAATTGTGGCTGCCAAGGCTTCAAGCTCATCAATAATATTTAGTGTTCTATCCATTGTCAGGTTACTTTACTTTATGATAATTTAATCACAATGCATGTCCGTTATATACGAAATCTCAAGGGTGAACTGTTATATAACGGGGAAAACCGTAACTCGCTGATTGGCTGAGAAGGAAACACGTGATCTAACTGTTTCCTATTCCTGGAAACTCATAACATTCGCCTCTAGCATGCACTTGGCCAAAACAACAACAACAACAAATACTGTTTCCTATTTCTGGATCATAACATTCGCCTCGAGCATGCACTTACAACAACAACAACAACAATCAATTGATCTTGAAAGAAGAGGTCATTGACTCCGGTCCCCGTTAGACTCAATAATCCAGAAAATATCCATCAAAGTGAGAAAAATACTGTTTTTCCATTCTCACTGACAAAAACCATAAAACAGACATAAATTGATGTTGACATCCATGAAAAACATCAAATAAGTTGACCAACACTCATAACCGTCCAAGAAACATCCATAAAAGTGAGAAAATTCTTGTTTTTTCAAGTGAGAAAAATTCTGTTTTTTTATTCTCAGTGAGAAAACCATCTCCCTAGGGACTCTATGCCCATATATGGACTCCCGCTCGGACTATAAGATAGCTTTCTACTGTCCTTTCAAAATCTTTCGATTGAAGATGTTTAACCACTTCCAGTCAGACTGAAAGCTAAATATATTAAGGCAAACACGTATAAATAGGCACATTTATTAATGAACTATTGTAAAAAAAAAAAAAAAAAAAAAAAAAAAAAAAAAAAAAAAAAAAAAAAAAAAAAAAAAAAAAAAAAAAAAAAAAAGGTAGAACTCTTGTCATGTTTCATTAAAACATACGGTAAACTTTAGCTTAAACATGGAATTGATATACTGGTTCCTTCCCCTAACCCCTTATCCAGGCCAACTTACGTTACCAGCTCTTTAATTTTACGCGAAAAAACTATTTTCGAAACTTTTTTTTTTACTTCAAAAGAAGAAAGGTTAGGAAATTTTAGTAGGTCTAAGTGTTTAACTCTAGGCTAGAATTTAGGTTACATAGTTAAAAACCTTCAGAAAGCTAAGGAATTATTGAATATAATTCCTTATTATATATATTGAATATATAATAAGTCAAAATTCAAATGATTTGAACTGGCAAAAATCTACTGAAAGCTTGAGTTCCTATTGCGAATTTTTCACATTATTTCGTAAAAATGCTGACACCTCCCCGATCATATGGGTCAATCATTCAAAATAGCAATAAATTCATCTGTATATTTACATTGCACCTGTCTTTAGTGGTACAGAGTAAGAGAGCGTAGTTAAATGGATGACTAGGAAATTGATATGGATTGTCTAGGTTCGTGATTTCTAACGTGGGGCGCAGGCCCCATCGCTAGGGTATGGCAATATTTCGGTGGGTCATGCGCAGGATGTGCATCCTTCGGCTGACTATACTTTGAAGCCTTATGCCCGTGCCACATCATAGTCACATCTGTCGATAAAGAAAGCCAAATGTCATGAATGGCAAGACAATTTTCTTGATTTTAGCGTCACACTTGTATTTAAAAAGCAAAAAATTGAAATTGCAAGAACTTATTTTAAAGAGTTTGCACAAACAGTAACTTGTGTCCAACTCTTCTCCGCCAATACTAAGTCTTTTTAACTTTTGTCAGATTCCTCTCCGTAAGTTTCCATCTTTTCTAGTTTTAAAAATTCTGCCTTAAACGTTGACTCTGATTGTTCAATCAAGAAATTTATGTTTGAAAGTTGAACAGTGTTCAACTCGAGAAATTACGAACAGTGAATGTAATTGGCGCTGTAGTCGTGCGTAATTTTGATTTTATCGACAAGTGTGACTATAATGTGGCACGGGAGTTAATTTTGAAGAAAAACAATTTTCATGCGAGTGACGGTACATTTAAATGCTTTTAAAGAGAAAAAATGATGCATGATAGTATTGCAATGACGTTATACATTGTGTAAAAGGTATTGTATTCAGACAATATTTTTCATTAGCATAAATTACGCCTAGAGGACGACCCACAAAAGATGCCGAATTAAAGGCCTTTTAAGCTTTCTTCAGTCGAATACACGTAAAATTTTGAAAAACAAACTTTACATGTCATGAGGGGGGGGGCATAAGGATTTTAGAAATGCTTTAAGTGTGGTATGATCCAAGATCGGTTGGGAACCACAGGTCTAGGTGACAAATATCAACACTAACTGAAATGCTTGGTAAAATCCTCAGTCGAATGGTACAGCTTTTCTTTTACAGATCCTACGATTACCCCGTTCAACCCAGCACCGAAAAATATTCTGGTATCAGACTACCATATTCGTTAATATAAGGCGAATAAAATTGTTCCTTAATTTCTACATTTTCTGGAGAGACAAATAACCTCGTTTTTATTATTAATAAAAGCTATTATAATTATTATTATTAAATATTATATATATTAATTATTATATAATTATAATTATTAATAAAACAGTCTCACCATTAATTATTTGTTGGATGTTCTTAGAGATGTGTGGAAGAGTACAGTAGAAATTTTATATCTTTTTTAAAGATGACTCCAGAAGGAGCTCAACGAGGAAGCAAGTATGTATTGTTTTGAATAATCAGTAATGGCTGTATAGTTAGTTCAACCAGTCTTGACGAAATTTTTATTCCTGTCACGCCCCTAGGACAACTTGTTTCTGTAAGTCCATGGGCAGAACATAAGGTTTAGATGGAAATAAGTTATTTTTCGCGCATAAATATTTATTTTATTAGTTTATTTATTTTATTTATTATAAATATTTATTTATTTTATTTTATTATATTTAATATTTATATCATAGTTATTTTTCGCGCGTACTTATATTGTTTTGTCATAGTATATTAATAAATGAAACTTAAAGTTATGCCAGTTAAAGGAATGAAAATTAAATTTAATGTGATTGGTTCTCCTCTGTGAAATTAAACCAGTAAAAATCAACACAAAGTTTTTGTCATTAGATGTTTTACAAGTATTCCTTCTTTTTCTTTGTTGTTTCACGTCCTAAAAGGTCAATGTTTCTCGAAATATATTTAACTTTCCAAGAATTTTAAGATGCCTAATTTTGTGTTTTGTATTAAACTGCAGAAAACACTATATTAGCATATGACGGCAGGGTTGCCACCCCTAATGATTTATTACTATTTCTAGTGATTTTTTTTTATTGGATAAACGAAAACTTACTAAGTCAATGCATAAATTACTAAATTATTGAAAAAAAAATCACTAAATCAGCCAAAAAAAAACAAAAAAAACACTAAAATCAAGTGATTTTTTCACACCGGGTAGCAACCCTGTATGACGGAGTCTTTTGTAAATTGCCAAAAAGTTGTTTGTATGACATCAAAAGATATAGCTGTGGATGCCTGTACAAACAATGATTAACAAAATCGTAATGGAAACAGTCTATATACCTTTTCCGTTAGTTTCTTCTTTTCATTTTTCTTCTTAAATATGCACCTCCAATTGAAACACTGCCCCACGTTCTTGTTGACTTTATTAGGTTTAAGTAACGGCCTACCTGTAATACTAGTCAACGTTAACTGATTTTCAGAATTTTCAGTAGAAATGTCAGTTTCAGCTGATGAATTCCTTTTCAAAAATTCCTTTTTTGCTTTTGGTTTTTCAGAGTCGACTTCATTTTCTTCAATATTTTTCCTATTTTCTATTTTTTCAATTACTGTTTCTTCTATATCGGAAAAGTGGCAAATAATATCGTAAGGTTCTCCTTCATGAAGTTTCTCCAGTACGTCTTTCTCCGTGGAAATAGGGATCGATATTGTTTGCTCCATAGTAAACTGAAAAAGGATCAGTTTTGTATACTTTTTCAACTTACAAAATTTAAATATAAAGAAAAAATCAAAAGAAGTTGTGAGCTAAAAATAAACAAGTTGATACAATTAAGTTAAAGTTAGGTATATCAATTAATATTAAATTATAAATTTAACATTAAATGTTATTGAATTTTTACATTAGATTAATTACATTGAAAAAAGGAAAATTTTTAATTTAAAATTAAATTATAGTACAAAACTAAATTATATTCAAAATTAATTGTATTATATCAAATATAAAAATTAATGTTGCATTAGCTGTCATCAAAACGAGTAGACGCTGAAACAACATGATAAAATGATTCATGACATTGGTTTTCTATTGGTTATAAGCTGTACAGAAACTAGAATAGCGTCCTCCGGTAAACTGATTTCTCATTTGTTTCTGTCGATCTTTCATTAAATTAAATTTTTTAAAACAAGTTTTTTCAACTCAAAGTAAGGAGCAACATTAAAACTTAAAACGAACAGAAATTATTACGTATATGAGGAGGTTCGCCCCCTCGTCAGTACCTCACTCTTTGCGCTAAAGTTCGAATTTTGTTCCAATTCTTTAAGAAGGACCCCTGAATCACAAAGGCCATTTAATTGGAATAAACAGCTCTTTTGAAAGCACTAAAAAAAAAATTAGCGTAAAGAGTGAGGTAGTGACGAGGTGGCGAAATACCTCATATACATAATCATTTCTGTTCGTTTTAAGTTTTAATGTTGCTCTTTACTTTCAGTTGGGAAAACTTGTTTTTTTATTTAATTCCCGATCGTTTTTTAAATAATGCTGGGAAATCCGGGAAATCATGGGAAATTCCATTCACCATGATAAATTTCTCCGTGGAAAAATCCTCTCACGTAACTCCCTCTCCCAGACCCTCGTCCTAACCAGAAAAAATACTTCCTGAAAACGTCTGTATCAAACAGTTCGTGGTAACGAACTGTAAGTAAGGAGCGACCCGGCTCAATAGTAAACCGAAACGCTAAAAAACGGAGTCTTGATACCCAATAGATATGTCAAAAGAATTGGCTTACTATGCTGATTTTAAATATAAAAGTTTCATTAAGTTTAGTCTTACCGATTAAAGGCTAAGAGCCTGAAAAAATGTGCCTGATTTTCTAAAAAGGGGGAACACCTCCTAAAATTATTAGAATCTTAATGGAAATCACCATCAGATTTAGCGTATCAGAAAGCCCTACAGTAGTGGTTTCAAACTCCTATCTGCAAATATGTGGAATTTTGTATTTTTCTTGCCAGAAGAAAGATTATGGATGCGTGTTTATTTGTTTTTGTCTGTTTTTTTTTCCTGGGGTGATCGTATCAACTCTGTGGTCATTCGAACAGAAATTAAAAGTTCTACTTCCCTTTTAAGTGACCAAAAAGATTGTAAGGCAACCTGGCCCCCTCCCCCGCCCCTTTTTTCCCAAATCCGCCCGATCAAAAATTTTGAGATAGCCATTTTGCTCATCATAGTCGAAAGGCCCAATAACTATACCTTTGGATATAATATGACTCCCCCACAGCTCCAGAGAAAAGGGCTTTATGTTATAAAATTTGCCCATTTTTTACACATAGCATTTGTTATTGTCAAGTATGTATACATTTTCGGGTGGGGGTTGCGAATTTTGTACAAGGGGTTTTTCCAGGGGTGAATTTTCTATAGGGAGGGAAGTTTCCAGGGATGAACTTGTAATTAAGTGTAAATTATACACTGGGGGAAGTTGCAAGAATTCCTATACAAAATTCTTTTTAAATGTCTTGCGTTCTCTTTTCTGTCTCAATTTTACTCGTGGAGCTAAAAAAAGGTAATTGTCCAGGGTAAATTTTCGCAGGGATTGAATTGTCTAGAGGATATTTCCGTGGGGAGGGGGATCTCTCCGTAGAGGTGGGGCCAGATTTCCTGGCCTTACTTAAAAACGATCAGAAACTAAACTTAAAAAAAAAGTTTTTTAAACTAATAGTAAGGAGCCACACTAAAACTTAAAACGAACAGAAATTATTACGTGTATGAAGGGGATTGCCTCTTCCTCAATACCTTGCTCTTTACACTAAAATTTGAATTTTGTCCCAATTCCTTAAGAACGAGCCCTGAAACACAAGGGCCGCTCAATTAGAACAATAGGAAGCTTTTAGAAGTACTAAAAAACTTTATCGTAAAAAGCGAGGTATTGAGGAGGGAACAATCCCGAACGTAATAATTTCTGTTCGTTTCAAGTTTTAGTATTGCTCCTTACTTTCAGTTGCAAAAACTTGTTTTTTTTTTAATTTAATACACCCCAATAACCAATACTATATGTAAACAATGGGCAAAGCTCATAGCTTGGAGCCCTTCCCCCGGAGCTTTAGGAGATTGAGTCATCCTAAAGACATAGTTATTAGATTTTTTTTACCATGCTGCACAAAATGGCTATCTTAAAATTTTGACCGGGTGACTCTGGAAGAAATGAGTGCGGGAGGGGGCCTAGTTACCCTCCAATTTTAGGTCACTTAAAAATGGCACTAGAACTTTTAATTTTCGTTCGAATGAGCCCTCTCGTGATATTCTAAGACCACTGGTTCGATAAGATCGCCCCTGGGGGAAAAAATAAACAAACAAAAACAAATAAACACGCATCCGTGATCTTTCTTCTGGCGAAAAAAAAAATACAAAATTCCACATTTTTGCAGAAAGGAGCTTGAAGCCTTTACAGTAGGGTTATCTGGTATGCTAAATCTGATGGTGTAATTTTCTTTAAGATTCTATGACTTTTAGAGGTTGTTTCCACCCTTTTTTCGAAAATAGGGCAAATTTTCTCAGACTCGTAACTTTTGATGGATAAGATTAAACTTGATGACACTTATATATTTGAAATAAGCATAAAAATCCGATTCTTTTGATGTCTCTATTGGTATAAAAATTAAGTTTATTAAGATTTTGGCTACTATTCAGCCGGGTCCCTCCTTACTTACAGTTACCATGAACTGTTTGATAAAGAGAAGTAAGAATATTTAGTTTTCAATTCTAAGTCTGCTTCTAAAAGCTTGAATTGTGGCCTTTTTTTCTATTTGTTTTGTTTCCCATAGGTGGCTGGGAATTCATGTTTGTACAAGTATACCAGCCCTACGTTCACAGCTTCTTACAGTTGTTTACGAAAAGCTTAAAGTCGGCTACGCTAAGATTGTTCCATACCGCGGGTGGTACTCTGGAAGGCTCTTGCTAAACTATATTCAAGCTTTTGTGATCATTTTGTTTCGTTTTTTACGGGACTTTACTCACTTCTGAAAAAAAAGCCCACGAGAAGTTGGAATACTTTATTTAGGTATTGAATTTTTTTTATTTACCTTCCTTGATGGTATTGTAACACTGCTATTATCCAAAGATATAAAAAGATAAAAAAAAATATTAATGTTTTTACTTTTATTACTTTAATAAATCAAATAATATTAACATTTTGATTACTAAATATCAGTATATGTATATTATACTGACAATGCACATTCATTTATATTTTTTTCAGTAAAGTGCAAATTATGTTCTGGCCTTGGGAAGGCATAGGGGTTTTGAGCCCAACTTATGTTAATTTCTGCTCGTTTTGAGTTTGACTTTGGTTATTTATTGCAATTTCTGTTCGTTTTGGATTTAATTCATTCATCGATGCTGGCTTGTGATAGTTTCACGCTTGGTAGATTATTTTATTTTTGCTCATTTTTTGTTTAATGGAGTTCTTTACTTTTCTTTGAAAAACTTATTTTGTGAAAAAGTTTTTTTAAGTAATTTCTGTTCGTTTTATATTAACATAGTGTTTTAAGGGAAAAAGAAAATAATACTTTAAATCTTTTCGTTTTTTTAAGAATTTATGGTTTGGCAGGCTATTTGTATGCTGGATAAAAATTTTCAGCAATTTTTAACATTATCCACCCTCTTAAAAATCTGGACACAAACAGTAGTGTTTAATTTAGTTTCATACCTCCTCTAGTTGACGGGAAATGGAAAACTTGATACCATTCGCAAAAAAAATGGTTTACTTTCTGTGATAGCTTGGATACACTTACGCTATTTTGATTTGGTTAAATTTTAAGAGCAGAAGTAGCCCCGAAAGTTTGAACATAATACCCTTAGTCGTTCTTGGAATACC
This sequence comes from Artemia sinica, assembly GCA_027921565.1. Classification (NCBI taxonomy): domain Eukaryota; kingdom Metazoa; phylum Arthropoda; class Branchiopoda; order Anostraca; family Artemiidae; genus Artemia; species Artemia sinica. The sequence goes on along the minus strand of CM051273.1, from coordinate 41,089,311 downwards.
GCTGAGATGCCTTATTGGGAATTAGCATTAACACAGTGCATTTTGATTTAATCTTAAGGCAACATTTAGTTTTTAAAACATAAAGGCAAATGGGAGGGTGGGCGTGGGAGGGGGATAAGTTTCCCTCCAATCACTTTCGACTATTAAAAAGGGCATCAGCCCTTTCTATTTTCAATCGAATGAGCCCTTTTCGAAGTTCCTATGACAACTCCTTCGATACGAAGTACCCTGGTCTAAACAACAACAACAAAATAATACATTATACCCACATCGATCTTTACTATAAAAATGTCAAGCCTTCCCATAACTTTTGACTATTAAAAAGGGCACAAGTCCTTTCGATTTTCAATCGAAGGAGTCCTTTTTGAGTTTCTACGACACCGCTTTCTATAAGCACCTTATATGCCCCCAGGTCATAAATTACAACCTTTACCCTAAGGTCTGTGAGGGTGGTTGTCATCCTCTAAGACCTAATTTCCAGAACTTTCAACTACGTTAAACAAAATGGCTATCTCAAAATTTTGATTGGATATGTCTGGGAAAATTGTGGGCGTGAGAGGGGCGTTAGTCACTCTTGCATCACTTTCAACAATTAAAAAAGGCACTAGCCCTTTCAATTGCCAATCAAATGAGCCCTTTTGAAGTTTCTACGACGATGCTTTCAATAAAAACCTTATACAAGGCATAACTTACAACCCTTGCCTTGAGGGCTGGGGGAGGGTGTCATCCTCAAAGACCTAATTTCCAGCACTTTCTGCAACGTTGAACAAAATGACTATCTGAAAATTTTGATTGGATGTGTTTGGGGATATGGTGGGTGTGAGAGGTGGGTTAGTTACACTCCAATCACTTTCAACTATTAAAAAGGGCACTAGCCCTCTCAATTTCCAATTGAATGAGCCCCTTTTGAAGTTTTTACGACAACTCTATCTATAAAAACCCGATATGCCCCCAGGGAATAAATTACAACCATTGCCCCGGGGGCTCTGGGGTGTTTGTCAACCCTAAATACATAATTTCAAGAACTTTCAACTACGTTGAACAAAATGGCTATCTCTAAACTTTGATTGAATGTGTTTGGGGAAATGGTGGGCGTGAGAGGGGGGCTAATTACTCTCAACTCACTTTCGACTATTAAAAAGGGCAATTTCAATTTCCAATCCAATGAGCCCTTTTTGAAATTTCTACAACAACTTTCTATATAAACGTTATATGCCCCCAGGGCATAACTTACAACCTTGCACTGAGGGCTCTGATGGGTTATCATCCTAAAAGACCTAATTTCCAGAACTCTCGACTACGTTGAACAAAGGATATCTACAAATTTTTTATTGGATGGGTTTGGGGAAATGGTGGGCGTGAGAGGGGTGTTAGTTGCCCTTCAATCACCGTCGGCTATTAAAAGGGCACTAGCCCTTTCAATTTCCAATTGAATGAGCCATTTTTGAAGTTTCTACAACATCGCTTTCTATAAAAAAAAAAACCTTATATACCCCCAAGGCATAACTTACGACCCTTACCCTGACGGCTGTGGGGGTGAAGGTGTTGTCATGTTGTCATGTTGTTAAATACCTAATTTCCAAAACTTTCAACTACGTTGAATAAAATGGGTATCAAAAAATTTTGATTGGATGTGTTTGGGGAAAAGGTGGGCGAGAGAGGGGGGTTAGTAGCCCTCATATCACTTTCGATACTATTAAAAAGGGCACTATCCCTTTGAATTTCCAATCGCATGAGACCTTCTTCAAGTTTCTACGACAAAGGTTTCAATAAAAACTTATATGCCCCCAGTACATAACTTATAACCCTTGCTCTGGTGACTGTGGGCGGGGTGTTCTGATCAAAGGTATAATTTCCTGAACTTTAAACTGTGTGGAAAAAAATGGCTATCTAAAAATTTCGATTGGATGTTTTTGGGGAAATGGTGGGCGTGGAAGGGGTGTTAGCTGCCTTCCAATCACTTTCGACTATTAAAAAGGGCTCTAGCTATTTCAATTTCCAATCGATTGAACCCTTTTTGAAGTTTCTACGACAAAGCGTTCTATAGAAACCTTATATGCCCCAAGGGCATAACTTACAGCCCTTGCTTTGAGGGCTGGGGGGAGGGGGAGGGTTGTCTCCTCAAAGACCTAATTTCCAGAACTTTCAACTACGTTGAACAAAATGCTATCTTAAAATTTTGACTGGATGTGTTGGGGGAAAAGGTGGGCGTTAGAGGGGGGTTAGTTGTCTTCCGATCACTTTCGACTATTAAAAAGGGCACCAGCCCTTTGAATTTCCAGTCGAATGAGCCTTTTTTGAAGTTTCTACGACAACACTTTCTATAAAAACCTTAAATGCCCCCAGGGCACAACTTATAACCCTTGCCCTGAGGGCTGTGGGGGAGTGTCCTCCTCAAAAACATAATTACTATCTGGAAATCAACGACGCTGAACAAAATGGCTATCTAAAAATTTTGATTGGATGTATTTGGGGGAAAGGTGGGCGTGAGAGGGGGGTTAGTTTCCCTCAAATCACTTTCGACTATTGAAAAGGGAACTAGACCTTTGAATTTCCAATCGAATGAGCCGTTTTTCAATTTTTCTAGGACAAAGATTTCAATAAAGACTTATATACCCCCAGGGCATAACTTATAACCCTTGCCCTGAAGACTATGGCGGGAGTGTCCTGGTCAAAGGTATTATTTCCTGAACTTTAAACTGCGTGGAAAAAAAGGCTATCTCAAAATTTTGATTGGATGGGTTTGGGGAAATGGTGGGCATGGAAGGGGTGTTAGTTGCCTTCCAATCACTTTCGACTTTTAAAAAGGGTATTAGCCATTTGAATTTCCAATCGAGTGAGCCCTTTTTGAAGTTTCTACGACAACGAATTCTATAAAAATCTTGTATGCCCCCAGGGCATAACTTACAACCCTCGCCCTGAGGGCCGTGGGGGGGGGGGGGGGGGGGGTCATCCTCAAAGACCTAAATTCCAGAACTTTTAACTACGTTGAAAAAAATGGCTATCTCAGAATTTTGTTTGGATGTGTTTCGGGAAATCGTGGACGTGTAAGGGGTGTTAGCTGCCTTCCAATCACTTTCGACTATTAAAAACGGCACAAGCCACTCCGATTTCCAATTGAATGAGCCCTTTTCCAAGTTTCTACAACAACTTCTTCGATACGAAGTGCCCTGGTCTAAAGGAAAAAAATAATACATTGTGCCAACATCATTCTTATATGCCCCCAGGGCATAACTTACAACCCATGCCCTGAGGGTTGTGGGGGAGTGACCTCCTCAAAAACATATTTTCTATCTAGAAATCAACTACGCTGAACAAAATGGCTATCTCAAAATTTTGATTGGGTGTTTTTCGGGAAAGGGTGGGCGTGGAAGGGGTTTTTGCTGCCTTCCAATCACTTTCGACTATTAAAAAGGGCAGAAGTCGCTCCAATTTCCAATTGAATGAGCCCTTTTCGAAGTTTCTACGACAACTTCTTCGATATGAAGGGCCTTGGTCTAAAGGAAAAAATAATAAATAATACATTGTGCCGACATCGTTCTTATATACCCCCAGGGCAAAACTTAAAACCCTTGCCCTGAGGGTTGTGGGGGAGTGACCTCCTCAAAAATATATTTTCTATCCGGAAATCAACTACGCTGAACAAAGTGGCTATCTCAGAATTTTGATTGGATGTGTTTGGGGGAATGATGGGCGTGAGGGGGGGGGCTTTTTGCCCTCCAATCACTTTCGACTATTAAAAAGAGCACTAGTCACTCCAATTTCCAATCGAATGAGCCCATTTTGAAGTTTTTACGACAACTCCTTCGATACGAAGTGCCCTGATCTAAGACCAAGAAATAAACAATACATTGTGCCCACATCGTTCTTTACTTAGGCAACGCTATTGCGCTGCCTATTATAAAGTGAGACTGATATACTTTCATTTTTGAGTCTGTAAGTACCAAGCTGAATGAAAATGGGGTTTTTCTTTCAGTCTTTTCAACCATTTAATCCGTATGCTCTACTAGTAAGTGCGATTTTTTGGCCATTCTTGCTTTTGTTATATTACTCCACTTGTATTGTTATATAGTGGACTAGAAATTAATTTTTATTGGTAACTTATCTAAAAAGCAGAAAAATTTCACCTACTGCATCAAACCGTTCATGCTAATGAATGGTAAGTAAAAAGCTGCCCTTGTCGATAGATACCTAAGCTCTAAAATAATCTTAAACAAAATAAACGCTAAAATATGGTTCTCAAGAAGTTTTGCATTATTGCCTCTGATGTACAAATACGGGGTTGTGATGAACGAACCTTTCGATAAATAGAGACACAGGTAGCTTAAATATTGACTCAATTTGTGACAATCATCTAAAAAGTGAATCAACAGTCAATAATGGAGTTAAGATTTTAAATAATCTCCAGGGGACTGTTTTACCTACTAGGCCAAAACGATTTGCTTCAGTAATAGCCAACAAAAAGATTATTTCGCAACAGAATAATTAACATAATTTCCAGTTTTTGTTTGTTTTGTTTTTTTTTTAATTTTACCTTAGTTGCTCTGGTGTTCTCACTGCAGTAACTCTAATAGCATCTTTTCCCTACGTGGATTAGTTTGCGCCAATTGTATATATATTTTATTTTTTTTGTGGTGGTTTTATTTGTTTTCAGTTTTAGTTTGGTTTTTTGTCTTGTTCTTCTTGTGTTTCTCTCGTGCTGAAGACGCCTTGTTTTGATACAGGCGAAATATTCGCGTTGTTTTACATTTTTCGTATTTTCTTTCTACTGGCGCAGTCTCGTTTGTTGTTTTTTTTTTTTTTCTTCTTTTTTGTCATTGAGATTTTTCTCTCTGTTGGTAATTTTGTTCAACGTAATTGAAAGGTCCAGAAATTATGTCTTTGAGGATGAAACCCCCCCCCCCTCCCCACAGGCCTCAGGTTTGTAACAGAAAGAAAGAAAACGATCAAAAGTGGGGTTTTCAAAGGCCAAACGAAAATACTGAAGAAACACACAAAGCGAATACTTCGAGAGAACAAATACGGGGTACAATATCTGGGGTTGTGATGGTCATTTTTGGAAAATGAAATATTATTTTCTTTAATTAACGGCTTCAAAAAAATCGAACCGAAAACAAAATTTTTTTATTATTATTTTTATTTTTTATTATTTGCAAGATTTCTTCCAGATTTTTTTTCTAAAATTAGAGATTAGAGAAATTTGGGAAAAAATCGAAATTTCTTAGAAATGAAATTTCTAAGCGAAGACACTAAAAAATGGAGCAGAGTTATATAGATTCCAAGGATGGAGCGATTATAATAAATTTCGGCAGCTTGTGACCGAAATAAAATTAAAAAAAAAACGGAACAGCTCAAATAAAACAATGCTCTTGTCTAAGAACTGTTTCTTTCGCCCAATTGTTATTAGCGATTTTTGCTAGCTTAAGGAAACAGAATTGCTAACTTACAAAAATTTATCAATAGACCTTTCCACAAACACTCCAACATCTTCAAAATTCAAATTAATCTTTAAATTACCAAGGACATCAAAATAAAAAAAATTGCCCCCCCTGGACCCATCTTAGGTTTATTCATACCTAAAAATCACGATTTCTTTAAATTTTCCTATTGATTGTTTAAAATTATGAAGTTATTCGGGGAGTGCCACATTTTTATCAGCGTTTCTACGTTTAAACGTAAAAATAAATAAACCGTGTTTTAACGGAGTTTAACCGTGACAATCTTAGGTTTATTCATACCCTCCCCCCCCCCAAAAAAAAAAAATCTTTAGATTTTCCTTTTGATGGTTTTAAATTATGAAGTTATTAGGGGAGTACCACGTTTTTCTCAGCGTTGCCATGGTAAACCGTGAAAATAAATAAACAACACTAAATGGATATATTCAGGATTTTTTTCGTTGGGGGGGGGGGCTTTACGAAAAGGTTTTCGGGGTTGTTTTACAAAAACAACCTTAAAAGTCGCATCATTTTTTTCTATTAATTTTGTTTCGTTTTGTTACGTACAGGGGGGTGGGGTCAAACCCCTAACCCCCCCCCCCTGTATATGGCCTTGCAAAACTATATGGTTAAATTTACAATGGTCTTTGTCCGTGAAATTTCAAACATTAACATTATATTAATTCCCAAAGACAACTAAAACTTCAAAGGAAAGCTACATGTCCTGAAGACATTTGGTCCTAAAATTTTTTGGCTTATTTTTGCTGATTTTTCACCTAAATTTGTTTTTTTTAATTTGTAGCTCTCCTATCAAAAATTACTCAACTGCGTGTAAAGGTTTTTATCCTTGGCAATTGAATTTCCAATTTTCCCTAATTTTTAAGGGTAATTATTGTTGTGTAAGTTTCCACCTAACCAAGTCCAACAATCAGATTAATTTTCGCTGTCTTTAGTAATTTAAAGCCAACTTTTATAAACTAAAGTCTTATTACTTTTTTAATTTTATCAAAAACCAGACATACGATATTATTCAATTACAAGCAAACATAGGAACAGAAGTAAATTAAACAATCTAGGCCAACAAATTCCTATTCCCATATTTGTAAATTTCCATTCCTAAGAATCCATATTTGCCCTTAAGACCCATGTTTTTTTAATATTTTTTTTTTGGTTATTTCGGAAGTGTTGAAATTTTTTGCATCGTTGCTTTTGAAGAATATGTTTTTTGAAGCTCGGAAAAATCAGAAAGCTCCAGAGTGTGAACTTGGAAACTCTCTTATTTAAATTATCTTTAAATAAGGATATTCTCTTATTTAAAAAAATGGAAAAAAGAAACAAATTGCCGAATTACCTAGGGGCTTTTCAGAAAGAGAACCGCTTCAGTAGAAATTGCACGTGACAAAAGAGGTGAAAGGAGCTGTTCTTATGTACTGTATCTTTAGCCAGGGTTTTCAAATTCGGGGTAAAACAAAAAGACAAATTTTCTAATTTTGCACTTTATTTTAAAAATATTCAATATAATCTCATATTATGAAAGTAATTCTCCGTCTATAACCTATGTAAAAACCTACTCATACGTATCTCGCAAGGCCGTATCCAGGGGGGGGGGGGGTTACCCGGTTTGAACCCCCCCCCCGAAATTTTTGACCGACTCGAAAATAAGTCGAAAATTAGTAAAACCTAGGTAAAAATCAGTAAACGTAGTCGAAAACTGAGTCAAAAATTAGTAAAACTTCCCCCAAAAAAAGTCAAAAATTAGTAAAACCCCCCCTGAACAAAAATCCTGGATACGGCCCTGGTATCTCGTCGCAGGGTACCTTCCCAGTGACACGATATGTATAGAGTACCTTCCTGCTCAAACTGTAATGACCGTCCTACAAACCTTAATTCTGCAGGAAGAAGTCAGTATGCCATATCCATTGCCTGCATCTATATGTCCACTTCAAGTTACTAATACTAACTTAAAACATAGACTGCATTCATTCTAATAATGCTAGGTCAATTTCAGCAAGAGCTTTTTTTGTATCAGCCAATAATGCTTAGGCATTTAAACTCGTTTTAACCTTGATATAGTTTTTTAAGCTGACATTGGTATAATTGATAGTTGCTAAGATCACTGGGGGGCTTTTCAGGAAACATAAACCTTTCACTGTTAATTTGTCTGACGCTGAGATATTCGTCGAAATGGTGGAATTAAACTTCTTTTAGATTCCCAATTAATTATTAATTATGTTTGACGTTACTTCTTGCAGCTAAAATAATGATTTTATCTGTATTGTAAGCAGAACTATTGAATATTGTTATTTTGATTATGTCAAAGCGCTGCTGTTACGCCAAAAGGCCGTCTCTGACACTTTCAAACTCCTGAAATAATTGCCAAAAACAATCTGCTGAGCAGCATACCATGGGAGAATCAGGACGGTAATGTATGTGCAGACTTCAATCCTCCGGATCCACATTACCCTGTTGGTTCCAGAGGTGATTTTAGGGGGGCACTATCCCAGGGCATAGAAATTCTAGGGATGCTAAATTTCAAATAAACAATCTAACGGTTATAATCATTTTGTAATTTTTGGAGTTGAATTTTTATTAGAATAAAGTAGAGAGCACAGTTAATAAATGAAAGTAATTTAACTTATAAATTATTAATCAATTAAAAAATAAATTATTAAATGATTAATAAATTTTGTATAATTTTGTTAATAAATGAAAATTCCGTTAAAATTTGGCCGGAAAATTTTAGGAAGACGGGAGAAGGGGTACTAATCAAAATTTTCCCAGGCGCAATAGGGGCCGGAACTACCATTGGTTGATCCTCCGTTTAGAACAGCTTTAGCAAACAGTTTTTTCGCAATAACCTCAAAGGTACAGGAATTTCAGATAGGACCTTTAAACAAAACACCGATGATATATCAGAATCCAGGTCGTATCCTGGATTTTTTTCGGGGTTTACATTTTCTGTGGAGGGATTACACAAAAATTAAAACGCATAAAAAATAATTTATATACATTTTGTTACGTTTTTACGAGTCGGAAAAAGATTAGGGGTGGGAGGGTTCAGACCCTTTAACATCCCCCCCCCAGATACGGCCTTGATCAGAACACATCTATTTCTTTAAATTGATTTCAGCTATATGTGTTAATTTTATTCTAGACAAATCGGAAAACCATAGAGCTTAGCAGGTGTGCCAATACTCAAAATTCACAATCGGCTGATTCCCAAAGACAACTACAACTTCAAAGGAAAGTTACGTAAAATGAAGATGTTTGATCCCAAAAGATTTTGGCTGTTTGTTTGCTCATTTTTCGCTTCACATTCGATCCTCTGGATCTACATTAACCCGCTGGTCCTCCCTTTAGAACAACTCAGCAAAAAAAAAATCGTAATTACCTCAGAAGTGTAGAAATGTCTGATAGGACCTTTAGGCATAACACAGGTGACGTGTCAAAACACATCCAATCCTTAAAATTTATTTCAGCAGTAGATGTCAATTTTATTCTAGATAAATCAGAAAATGGATATTAGCAGGGATGCAAAATCACGAAAATGTAGGGTAGACAAGGATTTTTTTTTAATTTTTTATTGAAGATACACAAAAGAATACATTTTTCAAAATCTCGGGAGGGGGCAATTTGTTTTCTTTTGTTTCAATGAAAATACCAGAAGAAACCTATTTTTCAAAATCTAGGAAAGTAGTTGAGTTAGGTAAAAGGAGCTTTCAAGAACGATTTATGATCCTGTACCATCCACGGAAAAGCTGGTTTGAAGCGGCTACCTCTACACTTTCCCTCTCAAAAAGGCACTGACCCTTCGGCTACAAAAATGGCACATAACGCGAAAGGCGTTATATGACATGTCAGTCAAAAACGAATCTGTATTGATTCTACTAAAATCGGGCATGCCCAATCAATTGTTTTAATCAGAAATAATGCATCTCCTTTCATTTTTACAATATTCTCAATTGTATAATTCACTTAAAACGTATCATAACCGAATTTCGACCAGTTTTGCAGAGCAAAAAGCGTTAAGTGCACGACTCTTCCATAGCCACGTAGATTATCATATAAGGCCAGAAAGGGCTTGAGAAAGATATGAAGGCATATTTTCAAAAAGAGTGTTTTGCTTCTCCTGAACAATTTGGAAAATTTCGCTTAACGGCTTTCTTATTTCCAAAGCCGCCTCAAGTGCAGTATTTTCACCAGAGGGTTCCTCCTCTGCTATTGAAGAAGGAAATGGATTTTGGCCCCAATTTCCATTTTTTTTTATTTATCAACACATAAAATGTTACATCAAATTCATGTTGCATGGACGCTTCACTTTTTATTCGTGTCACTTTGAGATGTTCGTCGAACAAATTTAATTGCACTCCTTTTAGATTTGAGTTATTGATTATGGTGTTATCTGTCCCAGTTTAAATGGTGTTTTGGGATGTAAGCTAAGCAGAATTGCTGCCAAACCCGGATATTGATGCTTGTTCAATTTCATATATCATATGTTAATATATCTAAGAAGAACATATTTGGGAAAGGATAGAATGAAGAGTGATTCTTACAGTTGTCCCATGTGTGAAAAAAAGTGGAAAATTTGCTGTATATTCTTATGTCTAGGATGTCACACAAAGAGCGCAACCGCAATTATGGAACACTTCTAAAAGTGGAAATTGGCACCATTGTCGAAAGGATAAATCACAAAAGTCACTGGCGATTTGGTTCAGCCAAAAACTGCTTTATAATTTTCTTTTTTGAGGTATTTTAAAACATAGGAGCCGGTAGAGACTACATGATTGTGTCACCAGTAGGATTACCAGCTTAAATTCAACTAGCCTTAACGACCGGCCGATATTTTCCGGATTTATCTTAGGGCTATTTCCTGCAGATTAGATTTTAACCTAAAATATTTCTCGAAAGCTAAAAACGGCTGATTAATTATTGCTTACAGAAAAATTCTGGCTTTAAATCAATGATATTCCAGGTTAATTATGTCAGTTATTAAGTTTTCTCAAAAAATTTCTGCCTTTCGATGAAGTCACTAGACGCTGAACTAACAGTGGCGCAAATTGTTTTTTCACCCCAATCTTCACATTTTAGATCACCAAAGATCCAAGGGGTAGCAATAACAGTTATTTAAGGGTGAAACCAGGCACGTGCGAAGATTGTTTTTTTTGGGGGGGAGGGGGGATGGAGCCCAGTAATAAAAATTGATAAGTTAATAAGAAATATCCAAAAGTTTGGAAAAATTTACAATTTCTGGGAGGAAGCCCCAGGGGTTGCCTCCTTTGTTCTTACTTAAGTGAAACCCCTATATGGGTGACGTAAACTGGACGTCCTTAGAGCTCAGGTTTCTTACCACTAGCCAAGATTCACAGATCAGGGAATCAACCAAAATTGCCAATCTATGAAAATGCATAGGGGGAGGCCAAGGATTTGTTCATTTCTTTTCATAAAAATACAAAAAAGTACCTTTCTAAATTCAGCGGGATTTTCGCTTAAAGAAAAACAAACGCTAAAGCAAAGGTTTTTTTCAAAATCTAGGCAGGTACCCCACTTCCCACTTCTCATTGGTGCCCCTATGTTAAACATAGGGGCACTTACGCTATGTTAAACATAACAAACCCCTATGCTAAACTATGCTAAACATGCTAAGAGAAAAAAATTAATCATAGTGATTAAAGCCTGAAAAGTGACAAAACCAGCAATTTCAAAATTCAGAAAACTGTTTGGAATGGCAGCTAAATTATAATTTTAACGATTTGTTTGCTGGTTAAGTGATTTTCTTCAAGATTCTAATGATTTTTTTACCGGGTAGCAACCCTGCTTGATAAATAACAATGATGATTTTCAAACAAAACTTTCAGCTCGTTCAAAAGTGATCTTTATGTTGGATTAATAAAAACACATTCCTCAATTAAAAGAAGTTAGATTTTTTTTATTTTTTATTCCAATATTCACGGCGCCAGGTACTTCAAAGTATCTGATATGCCTCTATTCATTTACCTCTTTCAATGGCCTCGAGGTTTTAAATGTCTATTGAACCTTCATTTGAAGGTGTCGACAGAGGGATTTGCAGGGATAATATCCCCAGGAAGATCGTTCCAGATAGAAGTGCAACGCCGGATGAAGCTGTTCCTCAAGTACTCGGTTTTCGGTGTATCCTCCTTTAGATAATTGGACCGAGCTGTGTGCCTTAGTGTCTGCCTTGTCGGCTGGACAAAGGGGGGCACAATTCGAGAGAGCTCGTCTGAGGGAGGCGAATTCATGTACTTGTAGAAAACAGCCATCGACGCTTAATCAAACCTTTCATTTAGAGGCTGGAGCGATTCTTGTGTAGAGGCGCAGCCCACCCTATTTGCCCTACTCTGGATCTTCTGAAGTGGTGCCAGCAGCGTTTTCGGAGCACCAGCAAATAGCGGGCATCCATATTCAGCTATGGGTCTGATGCAAGACTTGTAGAGTGGGATGATCGAACTTGATGGAAGAAGGTTTTTGCAGCGAAAAGTAACTCCCAGCTTTCTTGCGCAGGAGATCAAGAGTATCAAGAATTAAAAAAGATGCTTAAGTTTCAGATAGTATTTCAGTTTTCCTAGGATGAGCTAAAAACTAGTCTAAAATTCTTATTAATTTATTCTGAGCAATACGCGGCCCTCGTAGACTTGAAGGTCAAGTCAATATCCAAACATTCGGGTAATGCCTAAGATAAGAATCAATTAACGCAAAATATGAAGTTTTTATGTTTGTAAATGAAATGAAAACTTTAATCAACGAAGACAACCAAGATTCCTGGATACTATTCCTCTAAGTTTACTAATATCTGCTTTAAATTACGGTTGAATCCATGTACACACCTAAATAAATAGAAACGTCCACTCATCTTTACGGATGGAGTCTCAATATTAATTATTTGAAATAACACAGGGTTCACTGACTTTGAACTTATCATAAAACCATAAATTCTTACTTCTTTAGACTAAGGATTAGCGCAACAGTTTCTAGGACATTCTTAATCCCTATTTATTTCCTGCCTTCTAACTAATTGCTGTATCATCAACAAACAATGTTGGCAGTCCATAATTTGAAGGTAAGCAATTTGAAATATCATTTATATAAATAAAAAAGTATCAGCATCAGCTCAAGTATACATCCCTGAGGAGCCCCTAAATTTTCAGGCAGGAAAACAGGAGGTCATTCATCATCAACTTGAACTTTATACTTCAGTGAGATAAATATTATCTTATTAAATTAAGAGCCATTTCATGATGTTTTCCAACTTATCAAAAAGCATTGCATCCATTAACTGTATCAAACGATTTTTCAATGTCAAAGAAAACAGTTGCTATCAAATGACTGTTATCAATAATCTTTGATAAAAATGATGCAAGGTAGCTACTGCATACTCCGTTGATCTACCACTCAAAAATCATATTAATCAGGATAAAAAATTATGCCTCTTCAAAAATAAATTAAATATACTTTTCATTATTTCTTCGAAAACTTCAAAAACTAGTGACTAAATCATAATAGGTCTACAATTGTTTAAATTATATTAACTACCTTTTTAAAAAGAGGGAAACTATTTGAGACTTTAAGGCAATCTGGGTAAACCCCCTGTCTTAAGCAATAGTTGAAAATATGAATAATTGGCTGAAATAGGACACCAGCTAAATTTTAAACAGAGGTGTAGATATTCCATCGTGGGCAGTTGAAAAACCACTTTTCAAAGCGAGAACACTTTTCCAGCGTTGCCGACACTTTGACATAAATTGTACCGGTTTTCTGACCAAACTATAGTAGAATATACTTTATAGATCAATTACATTGTTTTATATTAGTTTGCATGTCACAGACAAAATACTAGAGTAAACTGAAAGGCAAGCAACCATTTTTGTTTTAAATAATGTCTTCATCCTCATAAGTCAATTTTGACCGCTGTTTCTCGTGTGATAATTAGTTTGAAACTCACAGGAATTTTCTTTTGTGTCATGTCGAAGACAATCCTTTTTTTTTCTTTTTTTGGCTGAAATCTCCAAGAGGTGGCTTCAGGATGTACTCAAATGTATCACCAATTTTGGACTGTACCATGAAATGTCCATATATGCCGCATTGTACCAGCAGAACCTATCCTAGGGTTGGTGTTTCCCGGGAAAAAATAATTACAGTGCCCCCTTCCCGAATCAAGTATAAGCAATAAAAGCCGAATCAAACTGAAAAATATGATCGTAGCGGAAAATTCCACATCCGTGCCTCCTCCCCCAGCTGCGTCACCCGGAGCAGCTGACCCGGTCCCTTATAGGAACGGTTCTGTGTATCAGGACTTTAAGTTGTACCAAAAACGGCACAATTGTACCGCGTTGGCAACGCTGGAGGCTTTGGTATTCAAATAGGTCGTAATGGGATGGAATATTGTTTTTTTTTAATTTTATTAATTTTTTTCATGTTCCCTAGGGTGAATCGCATTCACAGAACTGATTTTGACAATAATTTGATTTTACTTGTTTGAGAAGAAAAATTAAAAGTGTTTAATAATGTTTAAATTTTTCTATACTAGCTTCATTTAGGTCCTGCATCCTTAGCTTATACAGTCCGTTTATTAGAGCAATGTCATCGTACAGCCACGTACGCAGGAAAGGTTCCACTCAAAAATCTTAATTTTTTCTAAATTTCTTTACACTTCTGTTTGAAATTATCATTTTTTTTTTACTATTGCCTCCTCCCACCAGAAAAAATTGCTGCCTACGAACCTGTTATCGGTCAAATTAATTTGAGTCTCTTAACGTTTAAGCCATGTACTTGACTCTAAAATGTTCGAAAGTTTTTGAAACGTTCTGGAACTTGATACGTCTTGGTAAATCCAGTTGCCTTTTCAAATAGCTTTGCATTTCACGAACAACGGCCTCCATAACACCTACAAAAATCCCCTTTCCCCTAGTCAATTTTCCTCCTAGAACCCCCCCCCCCCTCGATCAGCTTCAACAAACATCCCCAGCTTACACCAATTACATTTTACAAAGGAACTACTCAGAATAAAATCAAAGTAAATTAAACCAAATCTTACAGAACATACCGAAGAACTTTCCTTCCGTATATAGTTGATATGTTAAATATGTGAATCCCCTGCCCCCACTCTCATTTTGTCTTCCAGTTGTTTAATGTTTATTTCACAAATTTTGAGCTTTATTTTTGTAGAATGTCTGATGTTGTAGTCAGAACATTGAGAATGTCGATGTTCTGACTAGCCCTATAATACTGGCTTGTTCTTTCTTTTTTGTTTTTGATTAGCCCCAGTGGTGGATCCAGAGGGGGGCAAGGCCCCCCCCTAACATAGTCTAAAGTAGAGTAATTTATTTAATTAACACAAGTTTGCGTTAATTAAACTTGCTGCTAACACAAGTTTATCGGATCAAAATATTTTACGCCACCCCCCCCTCCGCCCCCCTAAAAAAATCCTGGATATGCCACTGATTAGCCCTATAATACTGGCTTGTTCTGTTTTCAGTTTTTTTGTGTGTTTTTTTTATGGGTTTATTGACACGAAAATGCAAAATCGGCCCATCTGGGCTTGTGATGGGAATTACCCAAAAACAAATCAAACCTGACCTTTCTATACACGCCCCTGCCCCCACCCAGAGGGGGGGGGGTAGTGGGGTTTGAATCACTTTCGAAATGTTTGTTTGACTCGTAAAAGTGTTAGAACGGGAACGCTTGTAGAAAAACAGCAATTAATCATATGACGCAATCATTTAAGACCTGCTGCTCACAGACTAAACCCACAAGTGAAGATTATGAGTTATGTTAAGCATGGTTCAACACCTCTTAAATAGAATTGACGTAATTAAGTGCGTCTAGCTGCAATCATGCGCATCGATGTTTCATAATGAAAGGCTCTTATTTTTATGTAATTACGCACGCGACGTAGAATAGTGTACCCTTTCTTCGTTTTCTAATACTCAAACGATAAACGTTTAATAAAAAACGTTTATCTTTAATAAAAAACGTTTAAGTAAAAAAACGTAAATTTAAAAGATAAACGTTTCTTTAATTTTATGTTAATCCACAAAAAAAGGCAATCTCAAATCTAAAGGAAATTAATTAAGATTTTACATTCAATTCTAATTTTTATAATAAATTTAAAGTTTAAATTAAACGTTTATAATTTTAAATTAGAATCTTAATAAGAATTCAGGGCCGTATCCAGGATTTTTGTTCAGGGGGGGTTTTACTAATTTTGACTTTTTTTTTGGGGGGGGGGTTTACTAATTTTTGACTCAGTTTTCGACTAATTTTACTGATTTTTACCTAGGTTTTACTAATTTTCGACTTATTTTCGAGTCCGTCAAAAAATTCGGGGGGGGGGTTCAAACCGGGTAACCCCCCCCCCCCCTGGATACGGCCTTGTAAGAATTAATTAAATCTAGATCTCAATTAAAAAACTATTAAAAAGTAATTATATGTCAATTAATTTTATATTTCAATTTTAAGACATTAGCTTCGCTTTACTAGAATGCAAAACAGAGCCAGGTCAAGCCTATTGTAAAATTGTGGATGATAGGCTGTTGCTATTTTGGAAAGTAGTAGAGCATTTGAAAAAAAAAACATTCAAGAATAGATCCAGAGCCTAAACCATATATTTTTTGAGGGAAGAGGGAGTTCCGAAACAATTACCTCAGCCATTTCTTCTCAAAAACACCTTGAGCTTTGGCGAACTGAGACAAACTTTGTAGTATAAAAGCGAAATTTCCATAAATATATCTAAAGCACAAATAAGGCCCTACGAAAGGGCGTAAATAGATAAGACCGCAAGTAAATCTAAAGCACAAATAAGGCCTAACGAACGTTTTTTGAGCTTCGCACCTTTGCTAAGTCCTTATTGATAAGGTTTAAAAGAAAAGGGGAAACGTTTCTTAAATTTGAAAAAAAATATGGCTTCATCTAAATCAAATCATGGATTTTTTTCAAAATTTAGAGTCAAAGAAAAGTAGGCAAAACAAAATGAAACACAGATTAAAGAACAAGGCCGTACCTAGGATTTTTTTTTCGGATGGGGATTTACACAAATTATTTTTTTTTTGGGGGGGGGGTACATCAAAAAAACTAAAAAAAACGCATACAAAA
The DNA here is from genome assembly GCA_027921565.1 of Artemia sinica. Taxonomy (NCBI): domain Eukaryota; kingdom Metazoa; phylum Arthropoda; class Branchiopoda; order Anostraca; family Artemiidae; genus Artemia; species Artemia sinica. The sequence goes on along the minus strand of CM051273.1, from coordinate 41,072,770 downwards.
TTTGTTAATGTCCATTTTTGTTACGTTTTTACGAGTCAGACAAACATTTCGGGGGGGAGTGTTAAACCCCCTAACCCCCCCCCCCCCCCTAGATACAGCCTTATTAAAGGACTAATTTTTCGAAGTACCTTTTATACAATTTTCGAAGCCTTAGAGAAGGAAAGGGTAAAAAATATTCTTCGGTTAATCTTTATAGGTGTAATACAGTTTATATCTATGAGCTGGAACCGAACCAGTTTCTGGCTTCACCCATCCAATTGGATACACAATGGGGAACAGTGAAGTCAACTGGGAGGGAGAGGGCATTTGCTCCCGCCTGGATTCCCTCCTAGGTTTTGAAAAATATTCGGTACTGGTGCATTATACGGACACTTCTAAAAAGTCAAATTTGGTTAATGCCAATGAAATAAAATAAAATAGGATGAATATATAACAGTTTAGAAACAAATTTGGGCTATATATTTGCCCACTAGGGGGGTGGGGGGTAAATCACTATATATTAAATACCTAACCTAGGTACCTTTCCCCCTCCCCCTAAACTCCAAAAAATAACAGTTTAAATATCGTAAACGCAATGAAAACTACTCTTTGCATTTCATTTCTGAATAGCGGTCTCTTGAAAATAACAAGTCTAGTGGGTTTCGTCTCTCATTAGTATATAAAAGTGTACGTTTAACGCACCAGTACCAAATATTCTTTATCAGGCAGTTTCATTAAAAAGTGTTTTTTTTGTAATTTATTGAAAAATTGAGAAAAAATTGCTCCCTAAATTTTGAAAAGATATATTTTGTTCCCGCCTACCACATTTTCATGAACTGACAACACTGGAGGGGAGCATGGGATGGGGACGATTCATTCATCGTCCCAGAGTCTCAATATTAGCATGGTTTCCTCTGTAATATGATTAAATTTTCCCCTTTTCGAATCTACTCTCCCCTCTCCCGAGAAAAATAATGTGTAGATTCCTCCCAAAAGTAATTCTGTCGAGGCATCTGCAAGCAGATGGAAAATACTTTTCCAAATCCATGACCTCTAGTAGAGAAAACTCAGTTCATAGGATGGATGTTTATAAAATAATAACAAGAACTAGAGATAAGAGACCATGTTTTGATTATTTCACCTGGATTCTATCACCGTTTGAAGAAAGTTTGAAGACTAGCATTGTATTAACATTATCTAATTACTTTCTGTATTAATTAGTTCTTGCCTTAATTTCAGAAACTAATACCTAAAATCACTCGTGTTATCAAGGCCACATCCAGGTTTGGGGGAGGGGGGTGAAAAAAAATTTAAAGCGCATCAAAATTTGTTAACATACATTTTGTTATGTTTTTACGCCTCGGACAAAATTCAGGGGGAGAGGAGTTGAAACCCTTTATTCTCAGCAGAACTGAGCTGTGGACTTTCGGTCTAACATTGCATCACATACCAATTGCTTGAGTCGAAATTCCTTTTTTTCAGACAAAGTTTTAGTTTAAGATTAAAAGTTCAATTTTGAAGCTAAAGAAATCCTGTTAAAAATAAAAAAAAATAGTCGCGAAATCCTTTTCGTACTGGAAAGGTTGATTTTGGACAATTTTAACAAAGCAAGTTAATCAATCTAGGTCATGCAATCGCTTTGCGCTCAGGTCAGATTCATCGGCTGTTTCTTAAAAGAAATGTCTCCGTATACTAAATTTAGAAAAATGTGACTGAGATGATTTCAAATTCCTTATTGTTTTTTGAATATTTGGAGATGATAGGGCGCAATTTCTATGCAATTTTAGGCCCTGCGGTAGCTGGGATCAAACCCTTGCCACGCGTTAGGAAGCAGAGATCATTCCGCTGTGCCAAACCCGTATTTAATTATTGGATAAAGCTACTTGTGCGTCAATTTTTTTTTGTTTCACAGTTTTTCTTGAAATATAACCTGAGGCTTATGTGTTACAATTCGACAACATCTGAAAAAAATTGCAGCTCCTGCGCTATTCCGCGAATTCAACACCAGGCACTTAAAGCACGGTATATTTTGGATCATTTCATCAGTCTGCAGAAGGAACGTCATTTGAGGGACTAAGGGCACCATGCCCCATGAGATTATAATGTATTCAGAATATGCAGCTTTTCGTCCACTCACAAGAAAGTCAAAATGATGACTTTTAGCTAAAACAGGAAACGATTGAGAAACATGTTATTTTTATTAAGTTTGTTCCTGCGTTCTAATAATAAAGAAGATTTTTTAGTTAAAAAAAAGTGGGTGCCTCCATATTTTCGTCAATTTTTTTTTGAGGCGGGAGGGAGGATCATGATGCTAAAATGCTTGATTAAACATTAGTAACACCAAAATCCAGCGAACGAATCTTCGCTATAGCCTAATTTTTTTGAATTGTAAGGAGATGACTTCCGAGCTTGGTGGATCGTATTTTCTCCATACTTTGCAATGACAAGAGAAAGAAAATCCTAAAACAAAAACCTAAAAACGTATGTGGATCTTCCTGGGGAAGGGGCAGTCGCCAATATACTTTTTCCCTCTATACTCTGACTAGTAGAAATGTGATTGAGATAATATCACAAAGTTTTATATGAGAACTTCACAGACAGCCGAGGCCAGAGCCATCCCAAAAATTCTCTTTGAGGGGTGGGGAACTACTCCACAGTATACAACCCTTATAGAGCCGAACAATGGTTCTAAAGCATATGTAGTTATTACCCCCGCCGAAATGTTTGTCTGACTCTTAAAGATGCAACAAAAATGCATATAAACAATTTTTTGATGTGTTTTTCAAAGCTTTTTTTTTATAAAATTCCCCCCCCCAAAAAAAAAATAAGGAAATTTATTCCCTCCAAATGGAAATTTTGAATACATCCCTGTAGCCAGCAGTTTTAGCAGGGGGGAAGGGGAAATAAAATTCACGAAGGAAACGATCATTAAATTCGCAAAGAGCTTCATCCAGTGACGTCTTTACCTTCTACCTAGCTAAGTAATGGGAAAAAAATTCAAAATTTTACCGATTGTTTTATTTAAAAAAATTGCGTTAGAGAAAAAGAAGCAAAACATTATTTCGCGAAGTTTTCCAAATAGAAAAAAAGCGATATCAGTAATGTCGTCACATCTCCGGGAGGAAAATCCCATAAAATTCTGGAAACTACTATAAAACATTCTAAAACCTTTATTAACATCAATCCTTAAGGTGTACCAATAAATTCTAACCCCTACCCCCTAATGGGCAAATACATACCCCGAGTTGTATATTCGGACGCAGTGAAATTTTGATACGCTGAATTTACTGCTTTATTAAATGTTTGCCGTTAAAGTAGTCTAAAGAAAAGAGTCCCGTGGAAATCTGAAAAATTTTCATTTTGAAGAAAAGGACTCCAGAAAAAAATAATATAAAATTCTGAAAATTACTATAAAAAATCCTAAAATACTAATGTCCTTCCTTAAGGCGTACCGGAAAACTTTTTGCTCGCCAAAAATTGGAGTATTTATTTAACCATTAGAGGGTGGGGGTAAACTTATTGATACGCCTTACGGAATGATATATATAATTTTTTAAGTAGTTTACAGAATGTTATAGATTTTCCTTCTAGAGAGTGCGAATACAGCACTAATTCAAAAAAAATCTCACCTTAGAACATCAACTTCACTCTAGACTTAAGTTTTTTCTGTAAAGGGCTAAACTGAGGTCATAAATGACTCCAACCAATCCGATCCGACCACTTATATCCACGCGGCCTCGACTTCACGATTCGATTCCAGTATATCTTCCTTTGAATGCAATTACTTCTTGAAAACATCGAATCTCTTATCTCTAGGAGTTCTTTCGGAAAACTTCGGGCACAAAGGCTTTTCTTCGAGTCAAAGAATAAAAATCGCACATGCGCAAACGAATGCGTCAGTAACATGGATTGGGAACCATCCAAAAAGAGCGGTTGTCTTTTTAATTAAGTAAACTTTAAATTATTTTTCACAGTTAGCTGATGTAATCGTGTCTTTGATATTCAACAGTATTATCTATGTTTCATACATTTCATAATAGCGAATTAGCATAACGGCCCTTAAGCACTTCTATGATTTACCACTTACTGGTATTGCTATTTTTTTTTTTTTTCTTTGTCCTATTATAAGAGGATAAATTCCCATTATAATATTTAAGCTATTATCTCACTATTTTCATTTCCTTATAATACAATTGTGCACTCTGTTTATATGCTAATAGATTTGGAAGGTATCTTTGAATCAAGGCCGTACCCGGGATCTATTAGGGGGGGGGGGGGGGTATTCAAAGGTTTTTTTCGGGGGGGGGGGGGTCACAAAAAATACTCAAAAAATACATAAAACACTTATTTATATCCATTTTTGTTACGTTTTTACGAGTCAGACAAGCATTTCGGAGGGGGTTCAAACCCCCTAACCCCCCCTGGGTACGGCCTTGCTTTGAATATAATAAATATTGAACAGTTTGGGGTAAAGAACTGTTAGGAAGGGGCGATTCGGCTCAGTAGTACCCAAAACTCTAAAAAATTTAATTTTAATTCCAAGAGAAACATAAAAAGAATTGAATTTTTATGCTAATTCCAAATATATGAAGTTCTTAAGTTTAATGTTTAACATTAAAAGTTGAGAGCCTGAGAAAGTTTATCTGATTTTCGAAACTGGGGAGAAACGCCACTAAAAGGTCAAGCGATCTTAATGAAAATCACATCATCAGATTCAGCATATCAGAGAATACAACATTAGACTTTTCAAGCTCCTATATGCAAAAATATGGAATTCTGCAGTTTTTTTTGCCGGAAAAAAATCACTGATGCTTGTCTATTTTTTCCCAGGGATATCGTATCCAAGGGTGCCGGCAGAAAATTTTCTAAAGGGGGGGAGACGCCAAAATTGCAGTGGTGGTTGGGTGACAGTTTAGGTGGTTTAGGGCGCCAAAATACGACTTTACCCCAAAGAGGACGGATTTGCAATCAATTTAAAATCCCGAGAAACTAATTGATTTAAAAGTAACAATAACTATATTTTAGGCTTCCCGGTGGCAAAAGAAGTAATGCCAGACGGTGGTAGTACTGGATTCAACCAAGTTGATTCACCTTATTTGTAATGAAATTATGCTACGTTTCGTGATCCGTAATTACGTATCAGCTATAATGAGGGGTGCGAGCCATTGTTTAGGTGAGGGTAGGGTAGATTCCAACAAAAGTACATTTTAATGGACAAACTGCTTACTCTTCATGAGGCTTCATATAAACGTTAAGAGAAGGAGGGGGAGTAGGAATTAATTAAAATGTATCTCTATACAGCTAATATGTTATATTCCCATATCTACCAGTACGGAGGTGGAAAAGGCAAGGTAGGTCATCATCAGCCCCGCCATGAAATGTGTGTGGGGTGGCAAATACTGCTAGGAACTTAGTTTTCAGAACTTTTCAATATTAAAGTTTTTGTTTTTCATTTACATGAAATACTTCAATGCATTAAAAAAAAATGTAATGTATCGATAAAAAAAAATCCTATTGTAGAGGTTGTTATGGCTTCAGTTATGTAGAAGATCAAAAGTCTCACAGAATTTCCATCCATACAAACAATAATACTCCTTTTCATCCAACCAAAATTCTTTAGTTGTAATATTAACAAGGGCTTTTCAAAAAAATTACTATTTATCGCCAATTTTTGAAGTATATTCATATTTTATCCAAAATTGAAATTGCAAATTTAAACGTAGAACGAAACTAATCAACGTAAAATTATTGATTTGCACATTTTAAAAACAATTGACCAGGGACTTAAGGGACCGGAACCTCAAATTATATCTTGGTTAAGCCTGGTTGTGGTTTGGAAACAATCAGAAATTAAATAAATAAAAGAGCTTTTCAACTGAAAGTAAGGAACAGATTTGAAACCTATTTGAACAGATTATGCCTCGTATGAAAAGGGGCTGTCTCCTCCTTAGCTCCTTACTCTTTACTGTGAAGTTTGACTTTTTTCCAAGTTTTTTAAGAAAATTTACAATTGCAAAAAAATATTTTTCAAATCACTAAAAACCTTTTTTTAATGAGGAATGTGTCAAAAAGGGGGCAGTTCCCCTTATATACAGAGTAATTTATATTTCTTTCAAGTTTTAAACTTGCTCCTAACTTTAGTTGAAAAACCTTTTCTATTTGTTTAATTACATTTCATGAAACTGTAAAGTTTTATGAATACAATACTTTTGGCAACGCAGAAAAGACGATCACATTCCAATGATCTCTGTTTGGATTTTGATGGTTAATCGAACAGTTCGTGGTAATGAACTATAAATTACTTACTGTGAAATGGCTCAATAGTAACCAAAACTCTAAAAAACGGAATTTTGATACCAATAGAAATATCAAAAGAATTGGCTTATTATGCTGATTCAAAATATTTTATTTTCATTAAGTTTAGTCTTACCCATCAAGAGCTACGAGCCTGAGAAAATTTGTCTGATATTCGGAAAACGGGGGAAAGACCCCCTTGAAGTCATATAATTTTAATGAAAATAACACCATCAGATTCAGTGCATCAAAGAATCTTACTGTAGATTTTTCAAGCTCATATCTGTAAAAATGTAGAATTTTGTAATTTTTACCAGAAGCTAAATCACGGATGCGTGTTTATTTGGTTTTTTTTTTGTTGTTGTTTTTTTCCCCAGGAGTGATCGTATCGACTCAATTGGCCTAAAACGTCGGGATAGAGCTCATTCTAATGGAAATGAAAAGTTTCTTGTGCCCTTTTTAAGTGACAAAAAATTGGAGGGTGACTAGGCCCCCTCCCACGTCACTTTTTTCCCAAAATCGTCCGAACAAAATAATGAGATAGCTTTTTTCTTCAGCATAGTTGAAAGGCCCAATAACTATGTTTTTGGACATAAAATAGCCCCCTACAGCCCCTTGGGAAATGTTTTTCACTTATAAAAGTCACCCTTTGTTTTATTTGTTATTTGGAAGTATGCATACATTTTACGGGTGGACAGGGGAGGACGAATTTTCTGCTGGGAGAATTTTCAATGGAGAGGATATTTTCCAGGGGGTGAAATTTTCAGAAGAAATTTTTACGCTGGGTGAATTTGCCAGAATTCATTTATGAAATTTCTTTATGTCTTGCTTTCTCTTTACCGATTCAATTTTACGCGTTGAGATGTTAAGGATAATGGTTCGGGGTAACTTTTTGCCAGGAGGGAATTGTCCAGAGGATATTTCTATGGGGAGGGGGATTTTACCGTGGCGGTGGAGCCAGGTATCCTAGCGTTATTTAAAAAACGATCAGAAATAAAAAAAAAACAAGTTTTTTTCAACTGAAAGTAAGGAGAAACATTAAAACTTTAATGAACAAAAATTATCACGCATATGAGGGGGGTTGCCCCCTCTTCAACGTCTCGCTCTTTGCGCTAAAGTTTTAATTTTTTCCCAATTCTTTAAAAACGATCAAACAGTTCGTGGTAACGAACTGTAAGTAAGGAGCGACCCGGCTCAACGGTAACCGAAACTCTAGAAAACGGTATTTTGATACAAATAGATACATCAAAAGAATCAGATTTTAATGCTGATTTCAAATATATAAATTTCATTAAGTTTAATTGTACCCATCAAAAGTTAGGCGCCTCAGAAAATTTGGCTTATTTTTGAAAAAAAGGAGGAAAGACCCCCTAAAAGTTATAGAACCTTAATGAAAATCACACTATCATATTCAGCGTATTAGAGAACCCTACTGTAGAGTTTTCAAGCTCCCATCTACAAAAATGTGGAATTTTGCATTTTTTGCCAGAAGAAAGATCACGGGTGCGTGTTTATTTGTTTTTTTTTTTTTTTCCAGGGGTGATCGTATCGACCCAGTTGTCCTAGAATATCGTGGGAGGGCTCATTGGAATGGAAATTAAAAGTTCTAGTGCCCTTTTTAAGTGACCAAAAAATGGAGGGCAACTAGGCCCACTCCCACGCTCATTTTTTTCCCAAAGTCACCTGATCAAAATTTTGAGATAGCCATTTTGTTCAGCATGTTCGAAAATATAATAAGTATGTCTTTTAGGATGACTTAATCCCCCGAAATTCCCGGGGGGAGGGCAGAAAGTTATGAACTTTACCCAATGTTAACATATAGTATTGGTTATTTGGAAGTATACAGACGTTTTCAGGGGAGATTTTTCCTGGTAGTGGGGGGGGGTGGTTCGGGGGTTATGTGGGAGGATCTTTCCATGAAGGAAGTTTTCATGGGGGAAGGGACATTGCTATGAAGGGGACGCCGGACTTCCTAGCATTATTTAAAGCAAGATCAGAAATTTAATATAAAAAAACAACTATTTCAACTGCAATAGCAGCAACATCGAAACTTCAAACGAACAGAAAATATTACATATATGATTGGGTTCACCCCGTAGTCAATACCTCGCTCTTTAAGCCAAAGATTTTTTAGTACTTTCATAAGAGCTATTTATTCTAATTAACGGCCTTTGTGATTAAGCGGTCATTTTTAAAGAATTGGAACAAAATTCGAACTTTCGCTTAAAGAGCAAGGTATTGACTAGGGGGCGAACCCCCTAATGAACAAATTAAAAATATATGAATATAGAAGTTCCTTACGTAAGTTAATTCGTAAGTTACGTATATTTATTACTAATAAAAACGTTCGTAAATATAATTAAACAAGTTTCGAGAAAGCCATTTAACTAAATAAAAGTAAATTAATATGAAAATTTTGTTTTAATTATTCATGTACGGTGAGCCAAGATCAAAACCTGCATTTATTCAAAAACGTTCAAAAATTAAATAAAAAAAACAAGTTTTTTAAACTGAAAGTAAGGAGCGACAATAAAACTTAAAACGAACAGAAATTATTCCGTATATGAAAGGGGCTGTCCCCTCCTCAACGCCTCGCTCTTTACGCTAAAGTTTGACTCTGTCTCACAACTTTATTTTTTAAAACAATAAAAAACTTTAGCGTAAAGAGCGAGGCGTTGAGGAGGGGACAGCCCCTTTCATATACGGAATAATTTCTGTTCGTTTTAAGTTTTATTGTCGCTCCTTACTTTCAGTTTAAAAAACTTGTTTTTTTATTTAATTCCTAAAAAACAAGGGTCGTTTAATTAGAACAATAAGTAACTTTTTTTAAAGTGCCAAAAAACTGTAGCTTGAAGAGTGAGGTGTTGAGGAGGGGGGCAACCGCCCTTATATACGTAATGATTTCTTTTCGTTTTAAATTTTAATGTTGCTCCCTACTTTCAGTTGAAAAAACTTGTTTCATTTTTTTTATCTAACGAAGCTTAGAGACAAACAATTTTCTAAAGGGAATGGAAGAAACATGTCAATTAAAGTAAAAGTATTTAAAAATGATAAAAGTAAGTATTTTCAAAAAATACAGAAAACAATACCCTACATACAAAAACTAAGATGCAAACTCCCAGCGTTAAGTTCTGTTGAGCAACGCCGAAGCGTTGGACGGATATTTTTTAACGATATCGACAGTTTTGAACTTGGTTATCAAACACTAAAATATTCAATGCCTTTAGACTCAATTGCTTATAAAAAGTAACGCATTATCAAAGTAGTTTGTTCAAAGTAAAACATCAAAACTAAGATTAAGAAAATCAAATAAAAATGTTTAATTCAATATTTTTAATTTAATTTTGAATGCCAAAAGCCATCATATTTGGCACCCTTATACTTCATAACTGTAAAAAATAACATCTTTTTCAAAGTGACAAATAGAAAAATACAATCACTCCTAGAAACAAAACAAAATTGATAATAAAATACAAAAAATGTATCCGTTCAGGAGGAAAATGCAAAAAATTTTAGCATTCCGTTCAGGGGAAACATTTCTGATTATAGTGGCTTCATATATCAGCTCAGGGGTATTCTTGCAATGCAAGCAAAAGTTGACGCCATATTCTTACCGAAATTGCCCCTTATTAAGTTGTTTTCCTTGTGTTTTCTATAATTATACGAACTTTCTTGTGTTCTAATAAATGCAACAATTACTAATAAACAAATACATATTTAAGATCACCATAAAAAGCTGATTCTTTGACTGAATTTTATCAATAGTTAGGCTCTTATACTTGCGTTATTGACAAAGATTTTTATTTACTTACCATTCATGTCTATGAAGAATTTTTTTTTTTTTTTACAACCAAATCATAGAAAAAATGTTTACAGAAAACTGTGTAAGGGTTACTCAGTCACAAACTAGAGCTTGTATTTTCCTTAGTATGGGTCAAAATCTATTGGCAGGCAGCCAACAATGGGGCAACAAACTTTTTTCCGTAGTTTTTTCCCTATTCTGCTATTTTGTTTTTTTTTATAATTACTTTATAGTCCCAAATTTTCAGGGGGAAATTGTACTGCTGGTGCCCATGATTGTATCGAATAAGGGATCCTAGAAGATCGAGAAAGGGTTCATGTGGTCGAAAATCAAGAATTCTAGTGCCCTTTCTACAACATTTCAAAGTCTAAAAAGTATCATTATACTAATTAAATTGCTGCCAACAGAACCCAGGTTAATGTCTCTATAATTACCACACTCACTCTTATTTCCAGGGGTTTAATTAGGGTGTTCCTAAAATCGCTATGTACTTTCTCCTATTTTTTTATAAATGATATTCATAATATTCAGTGACTTATTTCTAACGTCATAACCACAATATTTAAAACACTCACTTACCACACTATTAGCACCTGGGACCTTATTATTTTCAATTCTGTTAGTACTGTCACCAATTATTCCTCACAAAACAAATCTTCCTTCACATCCAAGGTATCACAAACTTCTTTATTTTCCTCTATATCTTTTCCTGCAACTTTATCCCCATTTAGCACCTTCTCAAAATGTTCTGCACATCTCTCTTTAACTCTTTACTTATTACTAACTATGGCCCTGTTCCTATTTTTAACTGGGTCAAATCCAGATGGACTACTCCCTCTCAATTGATTAACATGCCAGTACAATATTTTACTGTTATGCCGTCTAGCTGCATATTCCACATCCTCGGCAATTTTATCCACGGCCTCCACGTCACACCTCCTCAGTTCGTATTTTAATACTTTCCGCTACTGCTCCTAATCCTGATTTGTTGCGTCCGTTCTGTGTTTTTAGTAGAGCGTTAGTTTTCAGAATCCTGGAAATACAGGGAAATGCCGCGAGTCAGTTTATCTGAACTAGTTTCGCAGATAGATGTTGCATAAACTGCAAAGCCATGATTTTTGTCCTCTAAGTGTTCAATTTCGCTCTTGAATTCCATCAAAATAAACTTGTTTTAAACTTTTTTTTAATATGGCAAGACATAGCATTAGTAAGCAGTAGTTGGGAAAACTTAGAAATGACACACGATTTTCAAACCAACATTTTGTCTTTTCCATTTTACTCTTCTGCAGTACAAGTGTAATACTACATTTAATGGGCTTCGATACCTTAAAATCATTTTGCGAGCCTCAGCGTCAGCTGATCATCTCAAAGACAAAGGGCCCATTAGTTAATTCTCCCAGGGTAGGCTAATAGCCACCATCCATTTATTTAATCTGTGGCTCCACTATGAACTTTGGTTGAAAACACAATGAAATTTTGCGCCCAATGTGTTGGCAGTGTTTTCAATCAAAGAGCATCCTAAGGAACTCCCGAAACTGCCAAATTGCTCAAATGATATTTCCTTTGAGTTGATTTTTAGTGTTTTCTTAGCAAGTTTGCTAGAATATTTTCAGGAATTACCCGTTCCTGAGCTTTGAAAAGAATATTCTGCTCCGTTTAATCGAAAAAACAAAGTTCACAGTTTCTAATGATGTAAGTTCTATTAAGCCTGAATTTTTCTATCTCCGGCAGAAAACAGGAGAAGTTAAATGGTTTTTCTAAGATTTTGTGAGAAAGAAGGTGTCAGCTTTCATTTTTCTGTTATTTATTCGGATTTCCTATTCAAGCTGAACAAATTACCGTCCAATCAGCTTTTAATAGTTTGGCTATTTTCGACTGACCGTCCAATCAGCTTTAAATAGTTCGGCTACACAAACTAAAAACTTTAATAACGGATGAGATAGGATGATCCTTTAAGGGATCGCATGGCCTTAAGGAAAAACATAAGCTGTGCACGAACCTTGGCCTTTGTCGACATGTGTGGCTACGCTGTGGCTTGAGGATTATAGTGACTCAAAAAGTTCAATGTTACGTATAGGGTTGATATGTTGCTACTATTCATACGCTTACACATTTGAACATTCTAAAGATATGTGGTATCTACAAGTATGTGCAGAGACAGTGTCTGGTGCTTTTTTTTATGTTTGGTTTATTTTTGTGGTGTCTTTTTATTCTCCATAAAAGCTGAAAATGGACGCACTCTTCTTGAATTTGAAATTAGATGCCTTCACTGGATAGCGGAGATTAGATACATTTATCGTGTCACAAATGAATAAGTAAAAAGAAGACTGAAGTCAAAAGACGCGATCATGTACAAAGTTATAAGATAGTAATTGTGCTGGTTTGGGGAGGTTAAAAGAATGAATCTTGTCCTTCTACACAAAATTTCGTTTGAACTGACAGTTGAAGGACACCTATCGCTGGGAAGAACTCGTAAGAAGTGGAGTGACAACTTCAACCGACAGTGTATTATCCAAATTTCCAGAATTGTACCAGACAGAGCAGCATATCGAGCATTGTTCAATAAAATTTGAAAGGAGACGCCTGGGAAAAACTGTGTTTTCAGTAGAGGGTTTCTCCTATACAATTGACGAAGGAAATAAATTTTAGCTCTAAATTCAATTTTTTTTTATAGAGATTAATGCTCATTAATATATTTACGCATAAATTACCACGCCAAATCAGTGTTGCATGGACGTTTTAATTTTTGTTCGTCTCACTTCGAGATGTTCGTCAAACAGGTGGCATTGCATTCCTTTCAGACTTGAGTTATTGATTAAATAGGTATTGTGTTATCTGTCGCAGTTTAAACAGTGTTTTGATTTGTATGCTAAGCAGAATTGCTGCCTAACTTGAATATTGTCATTTCTTCAATTTCATATATCATGTGTTAATATTTCATTTATCTAAGAAGACCATATTTGGGAAAGGTTTGAATGAAGTGTGGTCCTTGTAGTTGTCCCATGTGGGGAAAGTGGAGGATTGCTGAATGTTCTGAAGAGTAGGATGTCAGACAAAGAGCACAACCATAGTTATGGGACACATCTAAAAGTAGAAATAGGCCCCATTGTCGAAAGGATAAATAAAAAAAAAGTGGGATTGTCCATGAAGATGGATGAGACTTAAGTAAGTATTGTTTACACTGGAGAAACCTTGGAAAATAATTTAAATTACCAGACTGCAAGTGCTCAAAGCTCTGAGAACTCCAGACAAATTGATCAAGCTGAAGGATGCACCAGGTACTTGCACAGGAGCGTGCGCAACAGAGCGGATGGGACTTGGGACCTTTGCCCCTCAGTATTGGAGGCTTGGCAGCACTGTTTTCTTTTAAATATGGAAAAAAGTTTGTGTGAATCCGTCTTTATATGAGGGACTGATAGCGTCATTAGTGGACCGGAAATTTGTTTTCCTCTTTCGCTGTTTTGACGAATTATTGCTGTTCAGTGGCTGTTCTGGCCTGTCTTGTGCCCAAGGCAAAATCTTGATTAGTGCCCCCACTCTGTCTCCCAAATATTTGCAGGATAAATTTTAACAAATTATCATTTATTAACGAAATTTTCCATTTATTTAAATCTGCCTTTTCTTGCTTTAACCTCGGCAAAATTATTAATTATCGCGTCCCAATTTCTTGTTTCTAATACTTTAAGTCGGGCTACTTACTTTTTGCTTAACATTTAATTTAAAATTGCTTAAATTTAGTCTACTTACTTTCATGTTCAAGGAATGGTGATGAAATTAGAGGAAAATGAAAATTTCGCAATCAATTTGCTGATACTTAGTGCCAACAGCGTCCTTTACTTTATTTTAATAAAAATAAAATTTTGAAAACTATAAAATTACTTTAACCGTTAGATTACTTATTTGAAATTTTGCGCCCTAAAATTTCTGCACCCAGGGCCAGACCCCCCTCTGTCCCCCCTAAAACCACCGCTGTTTTTGCCCCTTCAGTAAATTGAACCCCCCCCCCACCAAGTATGTTTCTGATAAGAGACTTATCTTTTAGTCCTAAAGAACAAAATAAGACTTTTAATAGAGTAACTGGAATAAATAATTCATACTAAAGTTCGTACAGCAGATTCAGGAACGCAAAAACAAAAACAAATGGGGGTTTTTGCGTAAGTTCTCATGACACTTTGCGTTAAGTGAGTGAACCTTATGTCGCATAAAAACATACTGTAACTTAAGCAATATATTAATTGATACTTGAATTCTCTTTCTAAAATTTTTTAGAGCTACCGCTGATAGCATAACCGTCTGAATTATTGCCTCTGTTACAAAGTTGCAGATATTTTATGGGAAAGTTTGAGAGAGGTAGGGATTAAAATCTATACTCAATGCCCAATTTTGGCAAAAAATCACGCGAAGTCGTATCCAGGGGGTAGGAGATTAGACCCCTCCTCCACCGAAATGTTCGTCCGACTCGTAAAAACGTAACAAAAATGAATGTAAACAAATTTTTTATGCATTTTTGAAGTTTTTTGTCCTTTAATTCTGGTTTTTCATTGGTTTTTATTGGTTTGCTTTTCACATTGACTCTCCGCATTTGTGTTTTTTTTTTTTATTGTATTTTTTGGCATTGTCCTTTAATACTTTTTTGTTGGCACTGAAGAACAGAGGCGGTTGTCCCTTGAAATATTTGCTTTGTTTTTTTAGTATTTTCGTTTGGCCTTAAAACCCCCGTTTTTTCTTTATAAAATGAGCATAAATCTTTCGATTCTTGTGTCAGCACACCCAGCATACTTATTGGCTGTGGGAATTTTAATTGTCCAAATATATGATTTACGAAAGTGTTTAGGTTTCACGCATATAACCTTCTGTGTGAAAATATGTCGCAGCTCAATAAGAGGCGGACAAAACTGGAATACACGGAGCGTCAGAAGGTGTGCCTTAATTCGTTCAAGTTATACAATCTGTGGAAACAGAAACTTCTTAAATAGTTGCTTACCATTTCCTTATGTAAATCTTCATAATAATTAACAAATGATAAAAAAAAACACAATAGAAGTTTTCAATATGCTTAACAAAATATTTAAAAAATAACATAATATAAACTTAATATCACGGCATATAAGGCCTTAAGTTGTAGAACTCTTGCAACTTAAGATTCGCTTAATAACTCGTGGGAAAATACTATTTAAGATAACATTTCAGCTTCTAAGTAAAATTACATTTAAAAAAAAAATAAGTTTTTTAACTGAAAGTTAGGAGCGACATTTAAACTTAAAACGAACAGAAATTATTCCGCATAAGTCCATGAAAGGGGTTGTTCCCTCCTCAGCACCCCGGTATTTACGCTAAAGATTGCCTCCTTTTCACAAATTTACTTTTTAAACTAATAAAAAACTTTAGCGCAAAGAGCGGGGCGTTGAGGAGGGGACAGTCCCTTTTTATATACGGAATAATTTCTGTTCGTTTTAACTTTAGATATGTCATTTCTATAGCTGAATCACAATACAAAGTGAAACTTGATAATTACAACTTGGAAAAAATATTTAGTAATACACATTTGTGGCACAACCTTGATTTAGAACAAGGGTGGATCCAGGAATATTTTTAGGGGGGTGCAAAGTAGGTTGATCCGGTAAACTTGCGTTAGGAGCAAGTTTAATTAACACAAACTTGCGTTAATTAATTCAATTACACTGCTTTAGACTACGTTAGGGGGGAGGGGTACCCCCTTGCCCCCTGGATCCGCCACTGATTTAGAAAAGTAATAATCAGTGCCATTGGTTTTGCACTAAAACTTTTACTGACAAAATAAAAATTAGTGTAATCAACCAATTATTAAATTTTTTCAGCAAGAACCATATAACAAGAAAACGCAGCAAACATGAAACAAAGTCAAACACATATTTGTACAAAAAAAGAAAAAAAAATACAGCTTAATAGCAATCAGCAAGTGAACCAGTATTTGCAATATTCTTTTCCAGAGTCTTGAGGATATTTTTTTTTCTTCTTTGCAAGAATTAATTTGAGAATCTCTGTCTAAGGATTTATTAGACCAATTCATTGTTGCCTTGTCCTTGTAATTCGTGTATCCTTCCGTATAGCTAAGAAGGTGACATTTTTTGACGCAGTTGTATTAGATTTCCCCGACTTCATATTTTTTACTAAACTGTTGGCGAGCATCGAAGGATGTTTACACTTTATTTTATACTTGATGGAAATTATCGCAGCCAAAATTACGTCTTGAATTTGTTACTCTTTTTATTTTACATGGATTTCATAGCGTCGAGGGGTCTTTCAGAAACAAAGTTTGAGCAGCCAACCCCAAGAATAAACCAAGTCAATAGAAGAATGCTTGGGAACTTTAGCAATCCACTTGGTATTTTGAAGGGCACCACCCGACTTCAATAGTCAGCCTTTTTTACCACTGATTAACTTATCGTCTGGACAAAGCAACGTCCATGTTCACCCTTCACTTTCAGCCTGTCCAAGATGCAATGAGGGTTGTGTAAACTTTTGACAAAAAAGCCGTCATGATACGACAATGCCCCCAGATTTGACTTTTGGGTCTACTTGACTTACTTGGTTTAAAGCTCTTGCTCGGCAGCGTCGCCAGCGCAGATGGAACCAGACACCAGGGCCGTTAGTCGTCTCCCGATTGGCCTTTTTTAGGCCAGGGTAGGAGCTTTGCCGGGGTGAATACCCAACACTGAGAGTCGATCGTGGATGATATCCGCATATCTCATACGTGGTCTACCTCGGGGCGTTTCTAGCCGCTTGCATTTGGATCAAAGTCGAATATAAGACGGGCAGGTGTTTCAGTAGGTAGGCGAAGTAAATGACCGTACCAACGCAGCGAGCGGAACTCAAGCTGTTCGGACAGGAGTGGTAAAGGACCAGAGGATATCCATGTTCCGTACCCCGTCGAGCCACCTAACGTGTTCAATTTTGTGGAGGTGTTTTGTCTGGACAGCATCTACCTTCATCATCTACGACTGAGTCAAAGGCCAAGTCTCTGACAAGTACTTCCAACACTTAATACCGAGACTGAGTAGATACGAGCTTTTGTGATACGGCTGATCTAAAGTTTGTGGAATATTTTTCTCAGAAGACGGCCAAAACGGCGTTCGCCTTTGCCACCCTTGCTGATGTCTCTACATCTAGATTTCCATTTGAGCAGACAGTGGAACCAAGGTAGGTGAACCGCTTGACTATCTCAATATCTCGGCCATATAATTCTATAGTTGTCAGGGGGCTGCATGGTGTCTTGTCCACAGGCAATATTTTGGTCTTGGTCCTGTTTACGTCTAAACCAAGTTTTTAGCAGCAGATGCTGGCGTTTCCAGGGCACTTTTGATGTCAGCGAGATTTTTGCTTATCAATGCCACATCGTCAGTGAAGTCAACATCTGAAAGAACTCTTCAGCAAAATCGATGCTAAACAGATGCGCCAGCAGTGTTTTGTTGAGAACATGGCCCAAAACACAATTGAAAAGTTCGGGAGCAGCAGCGCAGCCTTACCGAACACCGTTTCTAATTTGAAACTGTAATGAGAGCTGGCCATTTACAATGACAGGGCTTTCGGTCTTTTTATGTAGTTCTTTGAACAGATTGACAATTTTTCCTAGATACACCAGCAGATTGAAGGATCATCGAAAGTGACTGACTGTTAACAGTGTCGAAAGCGGATTTAAAATCGACAAAGGCAATGTGTGCCTTCCTATTATGTTCTAGAGTTTTCTCTATCAGCTGTCTAATTATATGGATTTGCTCAGTAGTCGATCTACCCGGCATGAAACCAGCTTGCTGGTGGCAACGAAGGGGATGGAGGTACTTTGTTGCCCACTTGAGGAGCAACATAGCGAAGAGTTTTCCGGGTGCCGAGAGCAGAGTTATTCCACGATAGTTATTACATTCTGCTTTATATCCTGCATTCTGCTTTTATAAGTAGTAGGTTAAATATGTCATTAAGTTATATATTTCTGTATATAACTTATATATTCAGTTAGTTGTATATATTTATAAGTAGTAGGTTAATTATGTCAGTAAGTTATATATTTCTGTATATAACTTATATATTCAGTGAGTTTTATATATTTATAAGTGGTAGGTTAAATATGTCAGTAAGTTATACATTTCTGTATATAACTTATATATTCAGTGAGTCATGTATATTTATAAGTAGTAGGTTAAATATGTCAGTAAGTTATATATTTCTGTATATAACTTATACATTCAGTGAGTTATATATATATTTATAAGTGGTAGGTTAAATATGTCAGTAAGTTATATATTTCTGTATATAACTTATATATTCAGTGAGTTATATATATTTATACGTAGTAGGTTAAATATGTCAGTAAGTTATATATTTCTGTATTTAACTTATATATTCAGTGAGTTATATATATTTATAAGTAGTAGGTTAAATATGCCAGCAAGTTATATATTTCTGTATTTAACTTATATATTCAGTGAGTTATATATATTTATAAGTAGTAGGTTAAATATGTCAGTAAGTTATATATTTCTGTATATAACTTGTATATTCAGTAAGTTATATATATTTATAAGTAGTAGGTTAAATATGTCAGTAATTTATATATTTCTGTATATAACTTATATATTCAGTGAGTTATATATATTTATAAGTAGTAGGTTAAATATGTCAGTAAGTTATATATTTCTGTATATAACTTATATATTCAGTGAGTTATGTGTATATATAAGTAGTAGGTTAAATATGTTAATAAGTTATATATTTCTGTATATAACTTATATATTCAGTGAGTCATATATATTTATAAGTAGTAGTTTGAATATGTCAGTAAGTTATATGTTTCTGTATATAACTTATATATTCAGTGAGTTATATATATTTATAAGTAGTAGGTTAAATATGTCAGTAAGTTATATATTTCTGTATATAACTTGTATATTCAGTAAGTTATATATATTTATAAGTAGTAGGTTAAATATGTCAGTAATTTATATATTTCTGTATATAACTTATATATTCAGTGAGTTATATATATTTATAAGTAGTAGGTTAAATATGTCAGTAAGTTATATATTTCTGTATATAACTTATATATTCAGTGAGTCATATATATATTTATAAGTAGTAGGTTAAATATTTCAGTAAGTTATATATTTCTGTAAATAACTTATATATTCAGTGATTTATATATATTTATAGGTAGTTTGCGTGTTTCGGTACCTCCATAGAAGGCACGGACCAAGGGGGGACCTTGTCCCTGGGGGTCCATAATAGAATCTGGGACACCCTCGCCCGGGGTCATAAATACAGGCGGAGAAGGAAGAAGGCCCCTCAAATGTACACTCAAAAGGACCCCCTGGTCTGTCCACAAGTCCCATGAGTTGCAAACCTTCTCCCAGTACTGGGTTAAATTGCATGGTGATGCAGAACACCATCGCGGGAGGCTCCTCTATAGGAGGACAACTGTGGCAGGGCGTAAGATCCAGATCTATGGACAACGGCCTCTGCAAAGGGTTGCCTCGACCTTTTCGGGGTACCTGCAAGACTGGGGACCTTGCGGCCAACTCTATTCCCGCTTGAGGAGTGGCGCCCCTCGAGGAAATTATAGCCTAGTAAACGACACAGCATTCGCAGGGGATTCTGACTAATGGACAATTTTCTGGGCTTGGTATGTTTTGATGGGCGTCTTTGGGCTGAAAAACCTCTTCCTAGCTAATTTATCTATTATGGGTTGCCTCCCTGTAGTAGCATAATATTTGTAGGCATGAATATATAATGAGTCGGAGGTAATAGGCTTGAGAATGTCCGTACAGGATTTCGACTCTTGTTGATAGAAGAGCATTGCCAAGTGCTGAAAACCATTTGTGACCAAGATGGGCCCAGGATTGCACAAAGCCTCCAATCATGGAGGTCCCAGGGACTTCTTGCTGTCCGGTTCTAAGCCGGCTTAAGCGCTTCGGTGTAGACTTGAGAAGATATGTGATCCCCGTCCTGCACTGGTATCCGGGATCATTGCTTTTCCTGAGGCGAAAATAATTTCAATGATTTAAAGAACATGAAAATTGGAACTTGGAATGTTACGACATTAAAAAATGACTATCGTATCGACATTTTGACTGACGAATTCAGACAATTCGAACTGGATTTATTAGGAGTTTCAGAAACTCATATCCCAGGGGTAGGAAGCATGAAATTAGGACATATAGAATTTGTTTACTCAGGCAGGAAGGATGGGGTACATAGACAGGGAGTAGGGCTCATGATGAATAAGGAAGCTGCTAAGTCTTATTTAGGCTGGGAAGATATTAATAATAGAATACTAATTGCTCATTTTATGACTAGAAAGTTCAGGGTATCAGTTATAGTAGTATACGCCCCTGTAGAACCGACTGACGGAGATACTAGGGACTCAGATGAATTTTACTTACAGTTACAGGAGCAAATAGACAAGGTCCCAGGTAGAAATATGATGTTATTACTGGGAGATTTTAACGCCCAGCTTGGTAGAAATAGGGATAGATGGTATCCCAGCCTAGTTAAATATGGTGTAGGAAAAGAAAACAGTAAATGACACAGACTTTTGCAATTGTGTAGGTATAACAATCTAGTTATAACCAATACGGTGTTTGGTCATAAAATGGCTCATAAGTTAACATTGTATTCATGTGATGTAAGACAGCAAACCTTATTGATTATGTTATAGTAAACCGAAGACTGGCAAGATCAATACAAGATACTAGGGTATATAGGAGTGCTGTTATTGATGTTAAAAGGAAAGATCACCATCTAGTAGTGTCAAGGGTTAATTTAAAACTGAAATATCGGAAGGGTAACTACCTCCCGGGAAGTTATGATGTTGGTAGACTCCAGGATGAGAATTTGAGACAAACTTTCCAGGAACAGTTGAATGCTAAACTAGAGAGTTTAAAATTTGATAATGTGGAAGATGGTTGGAATAATTTTAGAAAAATAATTTGTGAAGTTGCTGAAGGGGTATTAGGGAAGAAAGCTAGAACTGCAGCTAAGAATATTAGTGAAAAAGCTTTATGTTTAATAGAAAGGAGAAAGGACTTGTACAAGAATTATCTGAGTGATAGATCGTATGAAGACAAAAGAAATGTAAAGAAAGTGGAGAAAGCATTAAAATATGAACTAAGGAGGTGTGAAGTGGAGGCCATGGATAAAATTGCCGAGGATCTGGAAGATGCAGCTAGACGGCATAATATTAAAATATTGTACTGGCATGTTAACAAATTGAGAGGGAGTAGTCAATCCGGACTTGTCCCAGTTAAAGATAGGAATGGGGTCGCAATTAGCGATAAGGAAAAAACTAAAGAGAGATGGGCCGAACATTTTGAGAACTTGCTTAACCGAGATAGAGTTGCAGGAAAAAATATAGAGGAAAATGAAAAAGTTTGTGATACCTTGGATGTGAAGGAAGATTTGTTTTGTGAGGAGGAATTAGCAACAGTACTAAAAGGATTAAAAAATAATAAGGCTCCAGGTGTTGATAGGGTGGTAAATGAGTTTCTTAAATATGGTGGCTCTGAGGTTAGAAATAAGTTATTGAAGATTATGAATAGGATTTTTGAAAAGGGGAAGTACCTAACGATTTTAGGAAAACCTTAATTAAGCCACTTTATAAGAAAGGTGATAAAAGTGAGTGTGGTAATTATCGAGGCATTAGTCTGGCCTCTGTAGGTAGTAAATTACTTAGTAATATGATAATTTTTAGACTGAGAGATGCGGTAGACAAAGTTTTAAGAGAAGAGCAGTGCGGTTTTAGAAAAGGTAGAGGATGTGTCGACCAAATTTTCACTCTTAGGCTAATAATTGAGAAGTGCCTGAGTTTTCAAACACCTTTGGTCCTCAGTTTTATGGATTACGAGCAAGCGTTTGATTCTGTTGATAGAAGAGCTTTAGTAAAGGTTTTATCCTTGTATGGTATACCAGACAAATACACTAAAGTTATTAGTGCTATGTACGAGAATAACACTGCTGCGGTTAAGGTAGGAAATGAGGTTAGCAGCTGGTTTTGTATTAAATCAGGAGTTAAGCAGGGCTGTGTTCTATCCCCCTTTATATGGATTATTTTGATGGACTTTGTTTTAAGGAGCACAGGAAAGGCAATGGGAGACCACGGAATCAAACGGGGAGGAAAAAGTCTCCTGGACTTGGATTATGCTGATGATTTAAGCATCCTAGATGAAAGTGTGAGCAAAATGAATGAAGTTTTAGAGGTTTTGCGAGTTCAGGGTGCTAGAATCGGTTTTGGAAATTAATGTTAGGAAGACTAAGTCACTAAGGCTAGGAATAAGTGAAGATGAAAAGGTGACTTTGGGTAATGAAAAGATTGATCAGGCGGGCAGCTTCACTTACCTTGGTAGTATTATTAGTAAAGGTGGTGGGAGCAGTGAAGATGTTAAAAATAGAATAGCCAAGGCTCGGGGTGTTTTTTCACAGTTAAAAAAAGTCTGGAAGAATAGGAAGATAAGTCTGCAAACCAAGATTAGAATATTAGAAGCTACAGTGATGACAGTGGTCAAATAGTCAAATATGGCTCTGAAGCATGGACGCTTCGAAAAGCGGATGAAGATTTGCTAGATGTTTTCCTGAGAAATTGCTTAAGGATTGTTCTGGGTACCCGGCTGACTGACCGTATTTCAAACAATAGGCTATACGAAAATGTGGTTCAATACCGCTCTCTAGGGCTATAATGAAAGAAAGGTTGAGGTGGTTAGGGCACGTTGTACGGATGAAGGATGACAGATTGCCGAAGATTGTTCTTTTCGTCCAACCATCTAGGGCTAAACGGAAAGCAGGTCGTCCCCGTCTGGGGTGGGAGGACGTCATAAAGAAAGATTTAAAGGAAATGGGAACTTCGTGGGCGGGTGTAAAAAGGGAGGCTTTGAATAGATTGGGATGGAGGAGGATCGTGCGTAGCTGTGTTGGCCTCAGGCGGCATGGTGCTGCGGTGAGTTGTTAGTAGCAGTAGTAGTTTACATCCTTTCCTCTTGTCAACTGGCACAAATAAGCCTGTCTTCCAGTCTGGTGGGATCATTTCAGAGCATCACACAGTATTAAAAAGCACTTGTGGCCAGAGGGTCGTGGATGGATCACCATTTTTAAGGAGTTCCGATGTCAGGCCCTATTCTCCCGGCGCTTTGTTGTTCTTCAGGTTCGGTACTTCAGCTTTTGTTTCTTCTGCTGTAAATTCAGTGCCATCGGAAGCAGGTGTAGCACTGTCAGCAGCAGCAGTAATCTGATTGTCAATTTGGTCGGGTGAGTTTGAGTTATTTAGTTTCTCGAATTGGTGTTCCTACTGGCGGAGGCACTGTGATTGGTCGTAAATATTCTCGCCTCTGGCGTTACGGAGATACAATGTGGTTTGAGTGTATTGACCTCAGAGCTCAAGGAGGATCTTATATGAGGCTCCAATGTCCTTTTTTTGGTGGCCTCCTGAAGCTCGCGTGATTTTTTTCAATAAGATCTTACGTCTTTGTGCAGTATGATGTTACGCTCTTTATTTAATTGCCTATATGCTGGCCTGTCCCCGCGAAGGCGGGCTTCCCGTCTGCGATTAATTATGGCAAGGGACTTGTTGCTGATCCAGTCTTTTTTCTTACGCTGCTTCATTTCAGCAGCGATAGTTGCAGCTACAAGAGCATTCTCTATAAAGACCTTCCATACACCTTCACTATCATCGCACAGCGTAAGGACCTCGAATCTGTTGGACATTTTGACCTGATACAGCTAAGCCAAAACGGGGCCTTGCTGGATACGGTAGGTATAAATTTTCCGAGGTGTCTAACTAGTCTGTGTATCTTTTGGGTGAAGCCTGATATTGGCTGCAACAAGAGGATGGTCAGTGTTCCCAAGTTTGGTGCCTTGGTTCATGCGACAACTCTACACAGACAACAGCCATCCCCGGCGTATGATTATGTAGTCGAGCATCTTCTTCGTTGATCTATCATTACCACGTATACTTGGCTATGTCGGGTCTTTGAAACTACCTGTTTGCAATGGTAAGATTGTGGGTGAGACAGCAGTGCAGCATTCTCTCTCTGCTGTCGTTTAGGCTATCTACTATTACGGGTCCAACAGAGAAATCCCACAGGCTAGGCTCATTTGAAATTCTAGCATTCATATCTCCTAGAAGGACAAGGTACTCATAGGGAAGAACTGACGAGAGCCCAGAACTTAAAAGGATATAGAAGTTATCCTCATCTTCTTACTCGGCTTCGTTTGTGAGGGCGTAACAGATGATGATGGTTATTTTCCCATGTTTAGCATCGAACCTGCTCTAAGGAGCCTGGGTGTTGATGGTGCAAGTGACAGGAGGGCCTTGCATGCGGTGCTGTTCAGCATTAGGCCAACGCCTCCACGTTTCTGGTGACCAACAGACCAGAGCAGTGTGTGCCCTTCACCAGTTTACTCCTCACCATCACCAGATAGATGTTTTTTAGTGATTCCAGTAATTGTAACTTTATATTTCTTTAATGCTGTGGCTAATAGAAGCTTTGAACCGGGTTGGTGCAGTTTCAGATCATTCCATATGGCCAAATTGATACCACCTTGGTCAGCAATATTCAGAGCGAATCGTTCTTGGGTGGTCGAAGACGAGAAGGGGTTTGAAAGGATATATCCAAGGCTGAATTTTTGATTCCACTCACAGCCACAGAAGTTTCAGGAGGAGGGCTGCCAACTCAACCGTTCCTAGGTGCATTTGGTTCTCTGGTGGCTAGCCAGATATCCAGAGGCACGTGGAGGTCATTCTTCATGCACCAATTTGCATGGGAACTAACTCCGGACGACCACCATTACCTCCTACAAAATCACTATATCCATATATGTCATGATCAAATGAAAATTGGTCGACTAGCTGGGACACACCTTTAACTAAAAATCATTTTACCGCCTGGCGGTAATTCACCTACCAGAGGCAAATCTTGTCATTTGGTCAAGCCTACTCAATCACTGAGTGGTGATGTGAACTTGACCTTGAAAACAAAGTAGAATTCCTGATGGCTGAATTTCCACTAATTATGATAAATGGCAATAGTTAAAAATGCTTATTAAACCAAATGGCTTATTAAAACAATGGCTATTTAAAAATCTTCTGTTTTTAACTACTCACAGAACTACATAGGTATCTAAGCATTTTTAATTTTTAGTCAAGAAGAAGACGTCCTTCTACTGACAAGGAAATTATCAGTGTGAAAGGTTTTTTAGTCTGTTTTAGGTGTTCTACCAGTAAATTTGGTTGACTTTTAATAGACACGAACTTGTTAATTTGTAGTTTCGCTTATGTTGGAACGTCTTCTTATGCGAATAATTTTGTTTCAAAATTCACATGTAATCCTGCTGTTATATTCAAAATTACTGTTTCCCTAATAGAGAACTGTAAGCCTCAAAAGAAAACAACCGTAAAAACTCCAGATATAAAAAAAGAAATAAATTATTAAATCAGGCCTACAAAATTTAGGGAAAAAAGATCAAAATAAAGTTGTCTACCCCAAACTACATTAGAGGTGTGAGCACAAAGGTAACACTGCCAAACAGAAGGCTGAAAAATTGGGAAGGGCTAAAGGCTGTTTTTCAGACTGACAGATTCTCTTGAAGCAGAAAACTAGCAAAAAGTGTTGGGCTTCAGAAAAGAAATATTTGGCAGATATGAGCCACTGGTTTTTCACTGATACTACAAATGTGAGGCAACTTAAAAATTTTCTTTACTTTTGGTTGTAGGAAACTTTTGTTATTTTGCAGAACTTTATTTTAAAGAGCTTAATACTAGACGTATAGCGAAAAAAATCATAGCAATTTGTTTGAAACAGTTGATTTTTATTTGCAATATCTCAAATACAAACTATGAAATAAACACATTAGATATTTTACGCATTACACAGACAAGAATTAAGATATTTCAGACGGATTTAGTTCCTAAGGTCATATTAAAAGAATATCCAAACTGATAAATTTAAGTTTCATGACCTTCCAGGTAAGTGAATAAAGATTTAAAGAATGGAAAAATACTAAAACAAAATCAGGGAGGCGGCTTTGGGGCTTAGGAAACGTTCGAAATTACCTTGAGAAAATATACATTGATTGAAGTTCAAGTAGGTCCCGATCCGACGGGTTATATATCATAGGCCCCGAACGGCTAGTTTCCTGTTTTATTGCAAATCTTAGGAGTTCCACTCTGCAGATTAGGGTTGTTATGAAGTAATGCACTATTCTGTTCAACAAGTACATAAAGGCAAAAACAAAAGGAAAAAGATGGTAGAAGTTAATTTCGATTTGGGTTAAAAAAATTGTTTGGTTTTTCATCGTTTTTGTTTTTATTACAAACACTGCCAGAAGCAATACGGCAAACTTTAAAATATAAATTTGAAATGGAAAATACGGAAGGAGGTACTGGAACTGGTACCAAAGTTTACCAGGAAAAAGAAAGAACAGAATTTATCAAGTATTTGCAGCACTTAGGAATTTCCGAAATTGTCATAGCAGCCTTAACTAAACTTTATTTGCAAGCAGATAAAATCGACAATCCACTGAAGTTCTTACATGATAGATTTGGAGAAGTGCTAAATATTCAAGAGGTATGTTTAAATTTTGGGTATATTAAACTATGGTATATTAAGGGTATGTTAATTTAGCGTTAAAACTATGGTTAAATCTATAAAGTTTTGTCATAATTGTTGTTTGTGGTAAAATTCTTGGTTTAGAGGCTTCTTGCTATCTTCTAAACTAGTTCAGATAGATGAGTAAAATTTCCAGGAAGGAATTCAGGGTCAAAAATAGGTCTACCAAATCATATTATTGAGTTAGGACTAAAGTGAATACACCATTCAATGCCTTTTTTAATGCTGATTACAAATATAATAAGCATTTCTATTGGAAATGAATTTCAGCCCCCTGCCCTATATATGCCAATTCAGGGTTAGGTTAGGTTAGGTATAGCCTATATAGGGGGGGGGGGCTGAAATTCATTTCCGATAGAAATGCTTATTATATTTGTAATCAGCCTAAAAAAAAGGCATCAAATGGTGTATTCACTTTATTCCTAACTCAATAATATGATTTGGTAGATATTGACCCAAAAATATAGCCTACATAGAGGATTTTTCAAGTTATTGTATTTATTCTTTCTTTCTTTGGACTAAGAAGATTACATGCACAACAGGTCTGTACCTATATGCTGACAAAATACATTTTATCTTAATTATCAGTTTTCAATCTTTTTCAATAGGCTAGTTTTAAAATGCAATTTCTTTTATTTCAGTAGAATTTCTAACCATATCAAGGGGTTTATTCTTAAATCTAATAAATAGATTTATAGATCTTTAAAACCTTATATAAATCAGGATTGAGCAAAGGTAAAATTCTGGATGAGAGACTTCAATATTTTGGAAAGTAGGCCTAATTGAATCAGTTAGCCTAAAAGATACTCAGAAATGAATCCAGAGCCTCAATGACCTCTTGGAAAGATATTTGAACTACCTAGCTTTCCCTTTTCTAAAGGACACTGACCATTTATGACCTTTTATAATATCTGTATCATAAAAGTACAACCTCAAGAAATAAGCCTATTGCTCAAATGAGGCAAAAAAGTGTTTTGAACCCAAGAAGGTTTCAAAGGTTTGTAAATTTATTTCTTAAATTTAGGAAAACACATTAACATGCCTAAAATCATGCTAAAATAATAGGAATTACATTTTCTAAAACCAGATCCAATGAAAAAGAGACTGAGGTACTAATTTAGTGGTTAAACTCCTCAATAAAATGCTGAAATCCATGGTACTTAAAAAATTCTAAAAAACTTACAGTACAATCCTATTATGTGGGCCTCTTGGGTTAATCACTATAGAGTAGATAATGATAAAACCCATTTTTGATGTCTTAATTGTTATAGAGTAGGCAATGATAGCAAAGTTTTCATTGCATATACAATATTAAACTGTGTTTTTTGGGGGTTTAGGGGGGGGGGGGGCATCTAGGTTAGGTTACATAATAATATATGCTATGCTTTACCCCCCACCCTCCCTAATGTGCAAATATGTAGACCAAATTTGTTTCTAAACTATTCTATATTCATCCTATTTTATTTCATTAGCATTAACCAAACTTGACTTTTTAGAGAGGCCTGCATAATGGAATAGTACCAAGCTAGCTTATATCATTCCTGAAAGCACTTCACTTTACTCTCCTCCCCCCTCTAATATACAAATATTTAGCCCAAATCAAGTGCCCCTTTAGGGATAGAGACACCTCCCTGTGCTCTATATGAGTGTAGGTCAATTCCTGAAAGTTCTATTCACCTAGTCCAACATATTTTAAACCACCATGAGACTTCAAAAAACCACTACACTTGAATTTTAACCTGTTTTACTGATCAAAAAAGAAACCAAGTATGTGCAATCTTAAAATCCAACAGGCAATTGCTTAACTAAAGCAAACCCTTTTAGCAAAATAAAATTGTTGTGGGTACAAGTGCATTAAATGTACTCTTATATACTGTATATGGAATGTCAAACTGGAGATGCTGCAGATACCTGCCAGACTGGTTATTTCAAGACACCACTATTAAGAATTGGAATGCAAAGAGTAGTTTTCATTGCATTTATAATTTTTATACTGTTGTTTTTTGGGGTTTAGGGGGGAAAGGTACCTAGGTTAGGTTACATATCTAATATATTGTATGCTTTACACCCACGCCTCACCCCCTAATGTGCAAATATATACCCCAAATTTGTTTCTAAACTATTATATATTCATCCTATTTTATTTCATTAGCATTAACCAAACTTGACTTCTTTAGCAGCATATAAAAGAGTACATTTAATGCACCAGTACTTTGTTGTGTTTTGTAAAAAATTTATAAAGATTTCTTGAAAAATTTGTATGCTAGGTGGGTGAAAAAGTCTAGAAACACATCTGTAACACAACATGTCAAGGCCCACAGTCAGGGGGCCTTGGTAAATAATCCAAACTTGGTAAATAAATTCAAATTAAAGACTTATCTTTTCACAAAATCATTAAACCATACTATTAAAGAAGTGTTCAAAGGCAGAGCTTCAACACTTTCCCAGGCCATAATTTATGCTGTAAATTTGTTCTTGACTGTTTCAGTCATGTGGCATAACAACTCTTTAAGTTGGCAAACCTCAACTAGACATTTGCCAAATGTTTCTTTAATCATAGGTATACTTTTACTAACAGCAGAATCAAATTTGGTTAAAAAGTCCAATTTGGAGAAAGTATCTGATATTTCCTCTAATAGCCTAGTTACAGTAGGAGTAGAGGAAATAAGATTAAAAGAACCAAACAAATGACCTTTTGGTGCTATGATGCCAATACTTAATCCCTAGAATTTTTTTCTAGACAACACATATTCATCATGCCGCTATATAGGTAGATACAATAGATATATTTCAAATAAATAGCAAAAATCATTCAATAAATGGAAATCACAGGCTCCATGGCCTGTAAAGGAGGGCAATCATGAAACAATTTTTTTTTTTTAATTCTATATTAAAACACATACTATTTGAAGAAAAAAATGCTCATAAATGTCCCATGTTTATCATAAATGTCTCATGAGTAATCAAAATTTAAAATAGGTTCTCTACAAAAACAAGTTCTGAACCTATGTAGTTTGAAATACTTGGTCATATATGGGGGGGGGGATGTTATTATTATTATTATTTATTGAAAATCCATCTTTGTACAAAAAGAAAATGACAGATTGCTACAAAGAGAAAAAAAAATGCAAAATATCACTATACAATTATAACAAGGTAACTATAGTTGAAGAAGTTGGATCCAAGCATGTCTTGAAATTTTGTGGTTGTGTTTCTCCATAAGTTTAGCAACAGCTATAGTAGGATCTGCTATGTGAAGACTGTTGATGAGTTTTGAATTGCATGTCCAAGTTGGATATCTCAGTAAGTTTTTTGTAAAACAGAAAAAAGTGGAGCAGATTTTCAATTTATCAACTTTTGTAAGAATCTTTGAGAAGGGTGCAAAATAGAAGATATGGGCAAAAGAACAGTATTGTACAGCATTGCCAGATAACGGCGATTAAAACAAAGCTTAGCAGAGACTATGGAAGCATAGGAAGCTGACGTGTGGCATTTGATGACTTCTGTTAGGAGATGACAAGTATAAGAAATGGTATTTCCAATGGGAATACCAAGATAAACGATTTGGTCAGATGGGCAGATCTTTGAATTCCCAAGTACAATATTCATGAGTAAGTAGGCCTTTCCAGTTAAATTATATTTTGGTGACTTGGTAAAAAATTGAGTTAGTAAACTTACAGCCTGATGTGCTCTTATTTCACTTACTTATTATTTAAGTTAAGTAAATAAGAAAAGTAAAAGTAATCAGATAACAAGAACAATGATAAAAATGAAAAAGTTGAAATGCTAATCACTTAAATCTGACCTGGTTAAATCTTGTTCTCAGTCAGTAAACACAGGAATTTTACCAACTCAATATCTAAACTAGTTTGAAAATGAATAGAACAGATGAAACGTTAAAATTAACGGAAATAGACAATACTGACAGGATATCTACATCCATACAGGATAGTGTTCTTTAATTATAGCAATTTAACCAGCCAGAGACAACTGGTCATTCCATCAAAATTCTAGTATTTGATGGCCACTACTTGTCAGTAGTAACTGGGTGGGAAACGGGCTAATGTAATATCAGGGTCTTGGTTATTGGTGTCAAGTGTAATAGAACAAGTAACCAGAGAAAATAAAAATTTAAAATTTATTGACTAATTGAAGATTAGCAAAATGCAACAGAATTAGCTTTTTTATCTGGTGGGAAAACATGGGAAATTCTGGATGATTTGTCCCCAACTACGTATTGCAATCCCAGCCAAAGGCAGAGAATCAGGAGATCGGTATCTGCACTATGCATTCCTTTGGTCAGCATTGAAAAAATTATTTTTTTTAGATTTTTCCAAAAAAATTTTTTTTACCTGTTAATTAAATGAAACACACAAGAATTAGGCTACATAAGATCTGTTGAAAACCGGTTGGCCTGATGGTTAATGCTAATGAAATATACATAAATATGATGAAAATATAATACTTTATTAACAAAATTATGGGAACTACAGTGGAAAATTATTGAAATACTGCAGTAACTCCAAACTGCCATAACGAATGGTATTCTATTGTCAGCAAACCATGTATTGACATGCAAATTGACTGTTTTCAAACACAATCTATTGTTAGACTTCCAAAATATGTTTTCCAAAAGCGTTCTCATAAGAGTATAAAGTCATGTTGTGTCCAAGGATGCACTGTTTTGGGCAACAACAACCCCCTTATCCTGGAAAAATCTAATTGCTGCTTTATCAGTCCCTGGCAAATCCCAAATCTTCATTTTTACATCCATGGTCAGGCAGTATCCTCTATCACCATATGTTGGAAACTGAATACATAGAGTATTGAATACAGACAGTAAACCAGTTTTTTGCAGATTCAGATAGAATTTCAACCACAACGAAAATGGAAAGGATACTTCTAAATGCAGCTAGACTAGCATTGGAGTTGGTAGTGGAGGAAAGTGATTCTGACAATAAACTCCCATTCACGAAATCTACAAAGTTAACAAATGAATGCACTGAATGGTAGTTAGTTCTTGCATGGTTTTCAAAGTAAAACTAAAGCAGTGAAATGGAGTATGCTCAGTTTGTCATTCTAAAGAACAGCAAACTAAGAACAGCATTTCAAAGAATGGCTTATAAGCGCAAACTAGAACCAAGGCTTTACAAACGACGGTTTATTAGTAAAGCTGAGGATGGAATTTTGATAAAACGACGAAAACGGACATAGTAATTCTTGAGTGTGTTTTGTTTATTTAACAAGTACCATATTTTCTCAATATTTTTGCATTCATTGTCTAGCTTGGTTTTTCGTGTTTTTCTGGATTTCCCCCTACCCAAAACGAACCTTCATCTGAAATAAATTCATCGTTCTGTTGTTTCTATCTTCTTCTAATACTAAAATGATACCATTTGACAACAACAATATAAACATGGAATAGTACAGTAATGTCAAATTCAGAGACATACAATTTAGGCATGGATCAGGCATGTGCCTAGGAAGAGGACCAGAGCCTTCCCCCTCCTCAGGACGTAAGAATTAACTTTTCTGCTGTGCATACATGCTTCTTTCTTTTGGGCCAAAAAGGCAAAAGTTCTGTTCATAGGAAGTGGACTGTGTCATGGAAATAGGATGATGAGTTGAGTATCTGAAGACCATGCCCAAGTCGAACATTTTCAGAGGCAGTTCCTTGTTCTGAAGCCAATTCAACAGATTGATGGAATTCTTTCTATATTAGCAAACTCTGCAGTGTTGTCAGAATCATCATAGTGAATGGCCTGGACAATGGAATCCGCAGTAACTGCTCTGTAGTTAGCATAACAAATTCTATTTTCTAAAATTGTGTTGGTTCATTAAATAACTGGAAATAACCCTGTGGTAAACACAGTCTGCAGTACCCTCAGGGTTATAATACTGAATGGCTTGATTATACAATCGCTAATAACTACTTTTTTCGGGAGCCAGCATACCAAAATCTACTGACACAATAGATGATGGCTGTGGAAGCCTCCCCAGAGTATCTAAGCTGATCCTAGAAAAAGGTCTGGATTCTGTAAAAATTGGGTTGGGTATAATGGCATAGAAATAATTTTTGGTCTGGATTGAGGTTTTGAGCAATATAATCTGTATACATTGCATTGTTTTGAGCTTTATCAAAAGTGTTCAAAGAAATATATGCTGTTAAGTCAATATTCTCAACTGTCGGTTCTGCCAATTGAAAAGAAATTTCAGCACACTGATATCAGTCTTGAGAGGTTAGCATGTAACAACAGACAATCTGCATTAAGATCATTCTCACCATTATGTGCTGCAACTCTGACATCGCTGACAAGTTGAAACTTAATAAATTAGAAAGAGTCTTGTATTATACCAATAAAATTGAAGTATTATACCAATAAAATGAAGAAAATTGGGGCTTACTGGAATTACAAGTGCTACATGTAGTTGTAATAGCTGGATAAGATCACTTACCTCCATGACAAAAGGCAAGCTAATGCATAATTTAGATGGCTATACTCATAGCTGCTCACCTATGGGATAGGCATATTCATCTTAGACTGGTTTAAAGCACCTCGCTTGCAAAAATTGAAAAACAGTTGCCTAAAATATATATTTTTTTTGTGTTTCTGGTCACCTTCTTCCCCCCAATTGTTGAACCTGTATGCCCTTATTGTTGTGGTCTGGTATTAAAGCCACTTTATTTGTTCATTATTCTTTTTATTTCAGGAGCTAGCATGTAGACCTGACACAAATTGAATGTGAACGTCAAAGTAGAATGTGATCTTTTTAAACTGTTAATCTTTTTTCAGTTTTTTATTTGTAAGTTTTGTTTTTGTTATGTATGGATGATAATATAAAAGGTGATTTGTCTCCCATGTTTTTTCGTTTTTCATCCAGAGGTCACCATATAGTATGGATTATTGTTGAAATTTGGGGAAGGGCTCATTTGATCTCAAATTCTTGTACCCATTTTAAGCGCCAAAACCAATTTGAGAATGGATTGACGTCTCCAGTGCCCCCTATTCTCAGGCAGTCCAGTATCCCCACTTGGCATTAAACTGAAATTTCAAGATAGTCGTTTTAATGAAAATATTTGAAAGGGCAAAAAAAGTCTGCCTCAAGGATTAAAGAGCCCCAGAGTTTCTTGAAACTATGTAAATAGCCTATTTTTCATAGATATACTTTAGCGGAAAGATTGGTGATTTTTGATGATTCTGGAATACCAGTTTATGCACATTTTTTTGGGTATGGCCATTACTACGGACTTTCTACTGGAATATAGGAAGGCCAAGTGTATATTTTACCAGTATTGTTTGATTTCTGCCAATTCACATTTGAAGGTTCCTACTATCGCTAATTATAAATGTGGCATTAGTGTTACAATGTAAATATCCAAAATTGATAGTCTTCAATATTCTGGTTTAGAAATGGTGCTTGATATCCATCCAAGTTCATAGTTGTGAGTCAATGGACCTGCTGATTTCAGGACAGAATCAATATAGAAATACAAAAAGAAGCACATTAAGCGCATATTTTGCAAAAGTGTTTGGTTTCAAAGACAGCTTGTATACCTGGTAGCCCTCACCCCCTCCTAGAAAGGAAAGGCTGTATAAAATATTCAAATTTTTCAAGAACTTTTTGGTAAAACATTTTGTTTAAACCTTATCTTTCTCCTCCCTCCTTCGTTAAAACTTTAAATATTTGTGATGTCTTGAAAGTTCACCGGATATGATGCCTTCTTGTGTTATCTTGGTCTTTTGTAGAGGGGGGGGGGGGTTAACACCTGGTCTGTTCTCATGACTTCTGAAACTTTAAAGACTGTTATTATTTGGACGTATTTATCCAGAAAAAAAGGCTAGAATACTTTTTTTGAATTGGAAACTCAAATCTACAAGTGCCTGGGGCAAAAGTTTCATACCTTGTTGATTATAAATCTGAGGCTAATACTGTCACATAAAAGATCAAAATAAAATTGAGCACATACATATAGCAGTGATCTGGCAATACCGTTGATCTTTGCAGAGGATGCTGACTGGAAATCACATTAACAGATAGACAAACAACTATTCCAGAATTTGTGAAAAATAATATGACACACCAAGTAAAATAAAAACTATTTAAAATAGGTATATATAGTTTTACAGAAGGAATATTCCCATGATACAAACTGAAAGACCCTCCTTTCCAACAGTATGGTTTTACAAAAATGCATTAACATGTTTTGATGATACTGTCAGTTCCTTGACCAAAGATAAGGCAAAACGAGGACCTTAAAAAAATTCTAGGCATGGTTGACACTGCAATTGACAATACTCACCTCCTAGCAGTATAGTAATTTATCTGGAGGAGCCAGAGCCGTTCAAAGGGCTAAACCGCGTCAGCTGCCTGGACACCAAGACTGTGAGAGACTGGCTGGGGGTTGCCCACTTGGATCAAAGTTTTCACTTCGGTTCGGCTTTTTTGCTTGTATGTGAGTCGGGAGAGGGTGCGGTAATTAATTTTGCTCCGGACACCACCGACCCTTGGAAGGGCTCTAGGAGGAGCCCTTCAACCCAGCAGGAGCAATAAATCAATTCTTCTGTTGGGTGATTTCATGATGTTGTTAGCGAATATCGAATTGTGCAGTATGAAGCTTATGGTCATTATCTTTTTTTTATCTGAAAAATAGTTCTATATATTGCTTTACTTTCGTTAAATAATGTCTTTTTTTTATAAAAGAAACGAATTACGAAAACATCAGTTTTTTCCCCTGAATATGCACATTTAGACAACAGACAGTAAAAGGGTTTTACCTTTTCTGAAAGTCTGTGATTTTATCCATGCAGAATGTGCACAAACAAGCGGCAAAAAAAAAGAGGAAAGAATCCTCAATTTATGTGGAAAAAAAGTGATTCTAACTATTCATCTAGCTTGAATCGTGGAATGATTACCAATCAGAAAACTGGCACTAATGTCGACAAAAAAAGCAACACCATCTAGCATTTAGTGTTTCTTTGCATTTATTTGTTTCAGCGTAATAATAAGGAAAATTAATTTAATTGGTGTAATTGGTAAAATTTGTGTAGTAGTAACTGCGTGACCTCAGTTTATGAGAGAAAAACAATTCAAATGCTTGAAAAAATGCGAAGAGACGCCAAATGCTAGATGGCAATGATCTTTCTCTTGTCAACACTAGTGTCAGTTTCAACTCTTGCAACTCATACTCTCTGGCCCACCGCTTTGAACCAAGCAATTTCTTTCGATAAGTTCAATCTGTTTTCTTCTATCTTATTTGGTTTTCAATGTATTTATAACTTCGATTTTTTAATTCAATTTATCCTCTATTCTTAGACACAAGAAAAGCCAGATACATTTAGTTCTATAATTTAACCCAAATACATAATTCTTAAATTGGCTGTAAACTTTTTTCATTAATTTATGAACTAGGAGAAGCTACCGATGTGTATTTATGAAGTGGATATAGTCAGGCCAGGATTTACGCATAGGACCGGGCCTAGGGGCGCACAATGCCGAGGGACCCCAAAAAAAAACAATAGACATAGAGCGGTTTTTTTTTTTAACAAAACTGGACAGATGTGATTTAGCGTCAAAGTGCCAGGTGCACTTTGCTGCTGCGCTGCCTATTCACAGAAAAGCGATTTTAAAAGAACACAGGAATTCCGTAGCCGCTTACAAACTTTCAGATGTTCAAACAGTTTGTGGTAACGAACTGTATAGTAAGAGTGACCCAGCTCAATCAAAGGAGTCGGATTTTTTTTCTCTTTTTAAATATATAAGTTTCATCAAGTTTAGTCTTACCCATCAAAATTTACGAGTCTGAGAAAATTTGCCTTATTTTCGAAAAAAGAAGAAACACCCACTAAAAGTCATAGAATCTTAATGAAAACCACATTATCGGATTCAATGTATCCGCTACTATCCCAGGATTTTCGGGAATTTCCCAGTAAATCTTGGTATCTCGCCGAAAAAATTGCTTGGGCCTAGGTGTGCCAAAACGCTTGGGCCTAAGGGTGCCAAAGATTTAATCCCGGCCCTGCATATAGTAAAGTTGTTTGTAATTTTCCATACCCCCGAAGTCAATTTTTTTTGTAAAGTTGCCAAAAAAACTCCAAGAAGTTCTTGGGTAGGCGTCTGGAAGGTTGTTAAACTCAACGTTAAATAAATTTGTTGAAGCCGTTTATTGTTTAGAATCCTGTCCGTCAGCAAACCTACAAAACATTTTTCTTTCTTCACTCCCCTGCTAAATTTATGCTGTGTAACATAACGCCTTTTGACTCACCGTAGTAAATCTAACGTTTCTTTGTTTTTAATATGATGACTCAACAACATATCAACCGCCAAAAGGCTGGGTAGCATTTTAAGAGCATAAACGTGCGAATGATAATTTTTTCTCGGAAGAGAAAGCGTGTTTTAAGGAGCCATTTTAATTTCTAAAATATAAAAAACTAACCGGAAACACTTTACTCAGCCAATCCATCAAACAGCGAACTAGTAAGTAAATCCGCAAATCTTGTACCAAAACTATTCAACATAATGAGAGAATTTCTCAAACTCAAATCAGCCGAAAAACGCTCAAAATTTGCGCTAATCTAGGAAGCCATCCTAGTTCCAAAGCTAGCAGGAAATACGCCCGTATTGAATGAATACAGACTTTTTAGACTTGAAAAAACACTACCTCATTTTAGCTCTAAAGTTCTAGTTGAGTACGTTATGTCTGTCTAGTCCTTATCTTCCATAAATTTAAATTCCTTCATTTTAAGCAACTGTGGCGTCCCTGGAGCATTGACGTCCATGATAAAGGCGCAGTCTCCAATTTTGCTCTGCCAAAGTACTTATCGTGATTTAATGGTACGGTCCAGCATACCAAGATAACTTATCTGACAATCCCGTGTTTATCCTCAGCTTTCACGAGGTGTAAACGGCATCAGAGGCTAGGAGGATAGATACTTGAAACGATCTGGATTAGTTGTCGGATAAATTACACCTACCTACCCAAGAAACTGCAGGATTTGTGACATCACATTAAAGCTAACAGTTCAATCATATCAAAAGTGGAAAATAAAACATGACAATATAAGCTTAGATCGAAAAGGGATAGCAATAGTGCAATGTGGCACACCTTAAGCAGTTGTAAATAAGCTATGTTTACGACGAAAAACCGTGATTATTATTGTTATTACATAAGTTGTCCATAAGCGTTTGAGCTAGAACATGGTCGGATAAGTATTTGTCATTATCAGATCAAGCCCAGGGAAGTTAAGGCTAGCGGACAAGTTGGACATAAGATGCTCAAACGCTACGCATTTCGTAATTGCCAAATAGCAACAGGAACAATTTGATGGTACAATAAAAGCTTTTTCCACTAGCGAACCCGACTGAAACTGGATTAAAAACTCACCGGCCCAATGATAACCCAGATAATAAAAATACCATCCAACTGATAATCGGGATCGTGAATTCATAATCTAGGTTGAAAATCTGGTAACTACGCTCGAACAAAAGATTGTGGATTTTTCTGGTTCGGGAGTCTTGCATAGTTGGTTTATATATTTTGCTGTTCTGCAGTTTATAATGTGAACAGCCATTTTTATAAAATACGAGTCTTAGCACTTCTGCTGTGTGATTTCGTCATTTAAATTTTGTGTCTTCTCTTAATTTCAGACCTTCTGTTTATACTTTCTTTCAGACCTAAGTAATTCCTTTAGACCAAAGCAATCCCTTAAAAACTGGATTCCAAATATGTCGTTCCACCAACGTTGCCACTGCGGTACAATTGTACGATTTTTGATACAGTTTAGATGTCCTAGTAGAATTTGGATATTTTTTTGTACAATGCAAAATTTTCCAGTATGCTTTGGTGTTACTTGCTCATTTCTGAGTCGGATACCTGTTCTTTTCTTTTTTTTTCTTTTATTCTTGTCGAGACAAAAATTTAACCAGCTATTCAGATGGTGCAAATTAATCTTTCGTGGTACAATTTTAGTCGAAAAACTGGTAAAATTTATCATTCGTCGAACCATACACTTTTCCAGCTGCAGGAATAATCCAAATTTTCTCGCTATTTTTCAGAATAACAACGTCCCGCGAAATTGTAACGTAGCACATGGAAAGTAAGGTAATAAATTCAAAAGGACGGTTAACGCACACTCTTCGTCTAACCTTTCTAAGGCAAAAAGCATTCCTCGGTTTTCCTTCTCATATATTGCATTCTGCGTCCTAGGATTACAACCATTTTAAAGACTACGGCTGATCTTTTACAAGCATTTTTTTTTTTTTTTTTTTTTTGAACAAAACTACATACGTTGCACGTGCTCATGAATCAAATTAATAGCTAATTATTAAATTGTTCCAGTGTTGTAAATTACCATTCTTTTCTTTTTGCATAGGAATAATAGTAGTTAAATCAGCCAATGAATTGAAACTCATTTTCTATAGGATGAGGTAGTAGCGAATTTTCCCTATCATGTTAGCGATGTTTCAAGTATTTGTGTCTTGTTTTTGTCGCAAAAGAAATGTGTCATTCAAATTGTGGTTTACCGCACATTAAAATAAGTAGAACGTTATTTACCATAACGTTGTTTTATCCTATTAAAATGATGCCTCATAACTTGGTACATTTACCATACAACGATATAGTAAGCAGAACGGCACTTACCGTAACGTAATTTTATCGTTTTAAAACGATGTTTGATAGCTTAATGACTTACCGTACTTACCATACAAAGTTACGGTAAGCAGAGCGTTATTTACCGATACAGTAAGGAGAATGTTACCGTAACGTTGTTTATCGTATTACAACGATGCCTCACAGATTAATGTCTTTACCGGTGGCCGGCGATTACCCCCTGGAAAATACCCCCCGTGGAAAATAAGGCTTTCCAAATTTGAGAATTTTATTTGAGTTTTATTTTTTTAAATTTGGGGAAGAAATTTTGGTACTTGTGTATTATGCGCCACTCACTCAAGTTTACGCTGTGCAAAATTCGAAATTCGAGAACACACCGGTTTTTTTCGTTAGTTTCTTCGTTACTTTAGAAATAAACTTGGGCTATAGATTTGCACATTAGGGGGGGGGGGGGGGAGAGTAAAGCGGGTCTGCGTGTAAAATGTGTTTGGTACAATTATTCTACATATTAGATAGATAGATAAATAAGCATATTTTAAAGCCAAATATACGGCCATGAACATAGTAAAATAAGATAAATGAAAGTCACAAATAACATAAACTTTGATCAGCAATCATCATAAAACACTTAAATGAAACACTACATTTACTTTATACTTTTTTTTTTTTTTTTTTTTTTTTTTTTTTTTTTTTTTTTTTTTTTTTTTTTTTTTTTTTTTTTTTTTTTTTTTTTTTTTTAGTAAACAAAATTTCCAGATGCCTCGCTATTCTTCTGTAATTTTTTAGTGGCCACATACTTAGAAGAATTGTTTTCTGACTTCAAACTATCCAAATACTTTACCCCTTCCCCCTCTATGTGCAAATATATAGCCCAAATTATATATTTCCCATGTATTGTCACTCGTCTCGCGCTAAGCTGAAAAAAACTAACGAACAAACCGGTTTTGGTCTCGAGTTTTAGACAGCGTAAACTTGAGTGAGTTGCCCATAATACACAAGTACCAAAACTCCTTCCCCCTATGGAAATTAAAAAAATAAAACTCAAATAAAATCCTCAAATTTGGAAAGCCTTCTTTTCCACGGGGGTGGGGGGTTACTTTCCGGGGGTATTGTATTTGGGCAGTTTGAAGTCAGAAAACAATTCTGTCTAGGTATATGGCCACTAAAAAATTACAGAAGAGTAGCGAGGTATCTGGAAATTTTGTTAACTAAAAAAAAAAAAATAAAAAAAAAAAAAATCCCAGTATAAAGTAAATGTGATATTTCATTTCAGTGTTTTTTCCTAGTGTAAAGTTATTTTTTTTTTTCAATGACCGTTTTTCCAAGTATTAATTATTATTACTTGGTTAATGCAGTATTCATTTAAGTGTTTTATGATGATCGCTGATCAAATTTTATGTTATTTTACTGTGTTCATGGCCGTATATTTGGCTTTAAAACACTCTTATTTGTCTATCTATCTAATATGCAGAATAATTGTACCAAACACATTTTGCATGCAGACCAGCTATACTTTACACCCCCCCCCCCCCCTCTAATGTGCAAATATATAGTCCAAATTTGTTTCTAAGATAACGAAGAAACCGGTTTGTTCTCGAGTTTTACACATCGTAAACTTTAGTGAGTAGCGTATAATACACAAGTACTGGAATTTTTAATGGAGAGAGCCGGATTTCCCGGTATTACTAAAAAAAGATCAGAAATGACATTTAAAAAAACAAGTTTTTTCAACATAAAGTAAGGAACAACATCTAAACTTAAAACGAATAAAAATTATTACGTATATTAAAGGAGTTGCCCCTTCCACAATAATTTCAAATCGTTTTTTCAAAACAAAATAGAAATATCCTTCTGTGGAATTTTTTTTCGAGAATCAACCCCCCCCCCCTCCGTGGGAAGTAGATCCTGTTAAAAGTTCTCCAATAGATAATTTATGCATGGAAAGTTACTCCATGAAAAATTTCTCTCGTGGAAATCCGCCCGTCATGACAAAATCCCCTAGAAAATGCCAACCCAGCTGAAAATTTCCCCTCGAAAATTTTCCAGGAACAACTCTACATGCAAAATTGAGACGACAAATAAAAATAGTTTCGCATATAAATTTTGTCAAATTCCCCTAGTTCGAGATTTCCCAAGGAAAGTCCCCCCCCCCGAAAAACTACCCCTCCCACATAAAAATGTTAGTATACTACCCAATAAAATGTGTGTATGTATACAATGGGCAAATTTCCAAACTTACAAGTCTTTCCCCAGAGGTTGTGGAGGGTCATGGTGTACCCAAAGATATAGTTACAAGACCTTTCATTTATGCTGACAGAAATGGCTATCTCAAAATTCTTGTCAGACGACGTTAAGGAAAAGGGGCGTGGGAGGGAGAGTAGTTACCATCCAAGCGTAAAACTACCACACATCACCATAAATAAATGAATTAAACCCAAAACGAACAGACATTACAATAAATAACCTATTCAAACTCAAAATAGCAACAATTAGCATGAGTAGGGCTGACAACCCCCACACCTCCTCAAGAACAGAACCTAATTTGCACTTTACTGAAAACAAAATACATTTTAAATGTTTTCACTTTTTTGGCTTTAACAAATAAAGAAGTATTAAGACTATGAGGAATAGATATTAGAATATGTATATCAAACTGACAATACATGGTTATTTTATCTTTTTTTTAAGTAAAGTGCAAATTATTTTCTGGTCTGAAGACGACATTGTTGTCAGCCATACTCCTTTTAATTTTTGCTCGTTTTGAGTTTGACTAGGCTATCTTTTATAACTTCTGTTAGTTTTGGGTTTCATTTATTTATTAATGGTGATTTGTTGGTTTTACACTTGGAAGACAAGAAAAACAAACTCGTAGAATTTGACAAAGCTTTCTTCTGTAAAAACTTAAACAATTTAGAATTTGTTGGTTCCCAAGCCAACTACCCTTTCAAAGGATAGCCTAACTTCTTGAAATTTTTGGTGTCATATGTCTTAGCTTAATTTCGATGACTGTTCGCCTATATTCTTTTCCTTCTTCAATTTTTTTTTTTTTAATTTGGCACCCACTACTGCCAAAGATTGCAGAAGTTCACATTGAAGTCTTTTCGACACAAATGGATTTGTGTTTTTCTTTCTAAGTTTTAAATATACTTCATGTGTGTAAATTCCTTTTTTTCCCGTTTCTTAGCACTTTTCAACAAAACTAAAAAAAACTCAAATAAAAATTTCAAATTTAGAAACTATATTTTCCAAAGGGGGGGGGGGGGTTCCGCGTTGGGTATTTTCCGGGGGGGTTAAACACTATATTCATTTGTTATTTTACTGCGTTCATGGCCGTATATTTGGCTTTAATATATACTTATTTATTTATCTATCTAATATGCAGAAAAATTGTACCAAACACAATTTGGATTAAGACCCACAGTACTTTACCCCCCACCCCCCGAAATGCAAATCTATAGCCCAAATTTATTTCTAAAATAACGAAGAAACTAACAAAAAAAACAGTGTGTTCTCGAATTTTACACAGCCTAAACTTGAGTGAGTGGCGCATAATACACAAGTACCAAAATTCCTTCCCCCTACGAAAATTAAAAAAATAAAACTCAAGTTAAAATAAGTAGAACGTTACTTACCGTAACGTTATTTTACCGTATTAAACGATGTCTCATAGCTAAGTGCCTTTACCGTACAACGATACAGTAAATATAACGATACTAACCATAACGTCATCATACCGTATTAAAACGATGTTTCATAGCTTATTGCCTTTACTGTACGTTACAGTAAGTAGAAGGGCATTTACCATAACATTGTTTTACCGTACGGAAACGATGTCTCATAGCTTAGTTTCTTTACCGTACCTGTCGTGCAACGTTAAAATAAACAGGACGTTACTTACCGTAACGTTGTTTTATCCTATTAAAATGATGCCCCATAGCTTGGTACATTTACCATACAACGATATAGTAAGTAGAACGGTACTTACCGTAACGTAATTTTTTCTTATTAAAACGATGTCTCATAGCTTAGTGCCTTTAACTTACAACGTTAAAGTAAGTAGAACAGTATTTACCATAACGTTGTTTAATTTTATTAAAACGATGTCTCATAGCTTAGTGACTTACCGTACTTACAATATAAAATTATGGTAAGCAGAGCGTTATTTACCATAACATTGTTTTATCCTATTAAAATGATGCCTCATAGCTTGGTACATTTACCGTAAAACGATATAGTAAGTAGAACGGTACTTACCGTAACGTAATTTTTTCTTATTAAAACGATGTTTCATAGATTAGTGCCTTTAACTTACAACGTTACGGTAATTAGAACGTTATTTATCGTATTACTAAACGTTGTATCATAGCCTAGCGGCTTTAGCCCTGCTGCCACCTAAATATCGCAAAAGGAGCTGAAATCCTTCCCGAGAAAAAGCATACGAATAATTTGTTTAGCTGAACTGGATTCGTATTTATAATTGAGGCGAACAAATAGTTTCATAATATTAAATCACTGACAAACAAAATAAACAAACACAAAAAAAGAGAAAGAAAAGTGAATGATATTGTTTTTTAAATACGCAAAAAGAGAGAGAGAGAAAAAAAACAACTAATTTCAAATATAACACCTCGGCCAGCAAGTTTTCAAATCAAATATTTCTCAGCTTGGGCTTTGAAAAGTCTTGTTTTATTTAAACCACAGATCACAGTAAAGCTTTCACACGATGGAATCCATTTCATTTCAATATTGCTTCAGAGTTTAAAAACAATTTCCCCATTTAGAGAAGAAAAATAAATATCTAAAAAGCTTGTCTCATTTTTGCCAAAAAAAATGCATCCTCAATAGTTGGATAGATGGCGTTGAGAGTAATCACAGTCACTCGTGGTTCATTCAAATTGTCGAAGAGGGCCATTTTCTTTCTTCATCAATACAAATAATCTAAAACAAAGGGAAATATTACTTAAAATTAAAGTATAAGTAAAAATGGCTAAATCTTATCAAAGACTACAGTCAAGAGCCATATGGCTTCAACGTATATTTTTTTTTTTTTTTTTTTAGCCCGAAAGGGGTGGTCTTAGAAACTTCGAAGGGGACTCATTCGATTGGAAATAAAAATTTCCTGTGCTCTTTTTAAAAGTCAAAAGTTATCGGGAGGACAACCAGTCCCCCTCCCAAGCCCTTTTTAGCTGCCCTCCCCCAAAGACATCCAATAAGACCGTTAAATAGCCATTTTCTTCCAAATAGTCTAAAGGTCAAATAAATATACCTCCGACCGGGTATGACATAGCCCCCTAAAACCCCTGTGATAAGGGTTGTAAGTTATGCAATTTGCCCATTGTTTACATATAAGGTTTGTTATTGGGAAAAGGGGTATGTTTGACCCTGATTCTCCGAAAAGCTTACGGTATTAAGGTGTAACTTTCAGAAAGTGTTGAGCACACTTAAGAAAAAGTACGTGCATGATGGTTTATAAAAGGGCGTATCAACAACAGGGTATTAAGTTGAAACTTTCAGGGCATGTTGATAAGGATATTGATAAGTCGTCGGAGGGCAACTAGTCCCCCTTTACCCGAAGGTCGAAGTGGTCCATTTTTTATC
The DNA here is from genome assembly GCA_027921565.1 of Artemia sinica. Taxonomy (NCBI): domain Eukaryota; kingdom Metazoa; phylum Arthropoda; class Branchiopoda; order Anostraca; family Artemiidae; genus Artemia; species Artemia sinica. The sequence continues at coordinate 41,027,862 of CM051273.1, read as the reverse complement.
TTAATCAACAGGGGCATCGTTGGGGGGGGGGAGGCAGTTCCCCCTCCCAATAATGTGGTGAAAAAAATTATTATATATCCCATGCCCCTTGACTATCCGGATACTGACCCCTCTTGTCCCCCCCCCATAAAAATACTGGAGATTCACCCCTGTTTCAATACAAATAATCTAAAAAGAAAACGGAAATATTATTCTAAAATTAAGGCATATGTAAAAAGAGCTAAATATTATAAAATAAATTACGCATACATAGTGTCTGATATTCTAATGACGCAGTGACAAAATAACTAATGACGGAATGGCAATATCTATGAAATATAATTGCCTTCAGTATTCGATAATGGTTATGACAGTAAAGAAAGCGATCATGTTTAAGATGATAGTGGTCATCTAAACTGATAGCTTTCTAATGCGTCATTAATCGATAAAGCAGGTATATCCCTCTAATTCAAATCACCTAAAATATGAAAATTGTGGTTATAATTTTGGAAGGCCATTGAAGAAATCTTATTTTAGTATTTTTATTTATATTTCTCGCGAAAACTTGAAACTCACTAAAGACTAAAAAGAGTAAAATAAACCATTTAAAACCATTTAAAAATGTGAGTTATAAAAGCTACATAATGTGTCACAGCCCCTTCCCTCCCCCCCCCCCCCCCCCACTTTCAAAGTTAACTTCCAACTGCATTGTGATTTTTTTTATGAATTTGCTTTTAAAAATTTACTTATAATTTTACAACCTTGAAACTTCAATTACCGTGTCATTCTATTGCATTTGAAAATATTCATAGTTGAGTTGTGACTTTTGGCATTCCTTAAAACAAATTTAACATTTACTAATCTTTGCGAAGATAAAACAGGATCGGATAGACTTAACGAATTCCCGTGTCATGGAGGGGGGGGGGAGTGTGAACACCCTTGGATTGTGGGCAGCATTTTATTTAGTATTATAATAATATTTAATAGGAATAAATTCTAGCGATGCATCTCACACCTGACCAGTTGACACAGCGGGACATCTATCCAACTTCTCATCATTTATAGCGTGAGAACACAGACATTGATTTCGGACTGCCATTTACTTTAGTATTCTTATATTCATGTGTTTTGGTCTTGAGGACTCATTCAGCATTCATGCTTTGATATCTTTCATGCTTTGAAAGGTATGGACACCGAGATATTTGTAGTAAACGTATCTCACTGACCTGCTCATCTCATTGACGACTTATATCCCCCCCCCCCCCCCCCCACCCTCTCACTTGAACGGGGAATTTGTTTTTCTACTGACTGACTTGGTACAAATACAAGCAAAGTCCAGAAACTGAGCACAAACAGTTTCAGTTCAAACAACGGATTTTTGGAATATTAGAGTAAGGTGAATAGGCGATGTTGCGTAATAAGAAGATCGATCAAGTGCATAACTTAACATACAAATTTCATTTGAAAATTTTTGTCATGTAGCCTTTTTTTTTTTTTTTTTTCTGCGACATATTTTTTTCTTAAAGATAAATTCGAAAACTGTTATAACATGGTTGGATGGGCGGCAATAGTTTTTCATTTGAGTTGTTTTTTTTGTTTGTTTTTTTTTTTAGTTGTTCTCCTCACATATACAGGCCGTAAGAGCCTTATTTGGGGCCTGATGTACCAATTTTTTTTTTATGTGTCTTAGTTTTTAACTGTTACGGTAAAATCTGATTTTTGACCTGTGGAGTGTATAAGAGTGAGAAGATTACTTATATATATACATATATATATATATATATATATATATATATATATATATATATATATATATATATATATATATATATATATATATTATATATATATATATATATATATATATATATATATATATATATATATATATATATATATATATATATATAATATATATATATATATATATATATATATATATATATATATATATATATATATATATATATATATATATATATATATAGGCCTATATATAAATAATTTGTCTAATAAATATTATTATTAGTCTAATCTAATAATTAAATAATAATGTATTAATAATAAATTTATTCAATATTATAATAATTATTATAATAAACATATTTGTCTAATAAATATTACTTAGTTTCCTTATTTTACTTTGTTTTTAATACCAGGACATTTGTTAATGCAAATAAAATTACTACTACTTTTCTATTTGAACCTTCTTTAAAAGATATATTTGATAGTTTACATAACGTCTTATAAAATATTTATATAAACCCCACCAATAGCTTTCTTAAACAATGCACGGCACAACACAAGCAAAACACAAAAGGGCAAGACTTATTCGCCCGACACCAGAAACGTCTAACTACAAAATCTAGACACAGCATTTGCCTCTGAGACCAAAAAAAAAAAAAAAAAAAAAAAAGACTGCGTTGAAGAGAGGGTGATGAATTGCAATCAACTCATGTCTTTATACCTTGGTTGTTATGCGTCTGTACATCGTAAAGGATTATATATTCTGGTCGCAAACCCTTGGGGGGGGGGGGGTATATCAAAATAGGAAGAAAGTGTATTTTTAGGCTACCATTTTCCGATTCTTTCTGGGAGGAGGGAGAAAGGTCCTCTGGACATATCTCGGATGGCCTCACTCTTGTTTGCGGGTACAGTAAGAACCATACATTCTTCAACTCTGCTACACAGACTTGCATATCTTAAGTTTTCTTAAGTTTATCTTGTTATCTTAAATTTATCTTAAGTTTTCTTTCTTCAACTAAAACTTCAACTTTCGGCAAAAAGTCTTCAACTTTTGTTTATTGAAGGTAGGGATGCCACAAAAGTTAATTATTTTCTTAATTTAAAGCAGAGAGGGTATCCTATGACCGCGGTATCCAGAGGAGGGGTACAGGGGAGGGGTATCATCTTTAAATGATAATACCTTAAACATTTTTTTATTGAAAGCAGAAATGCCAAAAGTTAATTATTTTTTTAAATTTAAAGCAGAGACGGATCTTATAGAACTGTATCTGGCAGCTTAAAAAACACTATAGGGAGGGTGAAGGGAGATGAGAGACTTTACAAGGAGATGACAGTTTGGATGTTACCAGTAGCTACTAGGTGGAGTATCCTATGAAAGCGTGCTGTCAATGGGTAGTGAAAGTTTTCTTTGCATATCTTAAATGAAGTATGAGAGTTGCATATCTTAAGTTTTCTTTAAATAACTGCCAGGGTTGGAAAGTATTTTCCCCAAAAAAAGTGTCATAGCTTTTTGTGACCTTTGCACAATTTCCGCTTTTTGCTATTTTTGGTCCTCCTCGGACCAAACTGAGGCCCACTAAGTAAAGGTAACGTGAAAAATGATTTTTTCTATTAGACAAGAAAAAGATATTTGCCTCTTTTTGGGTTTACTTAATTATTTTTTTTTTTTACTTTCTATTTTTTTTACTATCTAGTTATTTATTTTCCTTCTAGTTTTATTAACTATTATTACTATTATTTACATTTGTACTTACTATTGATAACTGTTATTATTTACATATCTATTAAAGATCTAATTATTTATTTTCCTTCTAGTATACAATTCAGAGTCCTCCTTGGAAGGGGGCATATTGCAAATCTTTCATCCCCTCTGAGGACACCTACGGGCACCGTGTCCACACTAATGGATACCTGAGGCCCACTAAGTAGGGGTAACGTGAAAAGTGATTTTTTCTCTTAGATAAGAAAAAAATTATTTGCCTTTTTTTTGGTTTTCGTAATCGCTAAAATCGAATAACAAAAAAAAGAAGGAAATGCACAAAAACAACAAAAGCACATGATTTGTTCACCCCATACCTAAAATATCTAACTACGATGAGCTGGACGCAGCATTTCCACCCGAGGCAAAAAGCCCACCTGAGAAGGAACTGGGTTGCAGGAACGAAGTTGAACTGCTACCACCTGATGGCTGCTGTATTTGCTGCTGTGCAGCTTGTTGCTGAGCCTGAGCTGCTTTGCTGTGTTTTGAGATGGGTGGCTGGAGATACTCGTGTTTGGAAAGTGTTAAAACATCATCTCTATCTTCTTTCCTATATGCTAAACAACGACGGATAAAATTCTGAAAGAGAGAAAAATTTTATTAGTAAAATATTTTTAATCAACTAATTAATAAATTAAATAACGCCGGATAAAACTCTGAAAAAGAAATTTAAATTACTTAGCATGACATTTTAAATTAACTATTAAGTTTTAATTAACATGAAATTTATAAACAAACAACAACGGATAGAATTCTGAAAAAAAAAACTTCTAAAATTCTAAAATTCTGAAAATGTAATTAGTAACTATTAATATTTTAAAATTAATTAATTATTTTTAATTGATAAATTAAGCAACGATGAATACAAGTTCGAAAAAGAAATTTAAATTAACAACCATGTCATTTTTATTTAATTAATAAGTTATAATTAATAAGAAATTAGCAAACAAACAACGACAGATACTATTCTGAAAAGAAAAACCTAATTGGTAATTATTACAAATTAGGAAATTATACTACCAATATAGAAATTAATAAACAAACAAGGACAGATAAAATTCTGTAAAAGACGCCCATCATTCCCCCAAACACATCCAATCAAAATTTTGAGATAGCCATTTTGTTCAGCGTAGTATAGAAAATATCTTTTTGAGGACACTCCCCCCACAACCTTCGGGGCAAGGGTTTTAAGTTATGCCCTGAGGGCATATAAGAACGATAATGGGACTATGTATTATTTATTATTTTTTTCCTTTAGAGCAGGGCACTTCGTATCGAAGAAGTTGTCGTAGAAACTTCGAGAAAGGCTGATTCAACTGGAAATTGGAGTGGCCTGTGCCCTTATTAATAGTCGAAAATGATTGGAAGCCAACTAACACTCCTTCTACGCCAACCATTTCCCGAAACACATCCAATCAAAATTTTGAGATAGCCATTTTGTTCAGCGTAGTTGATTTCCAGATAGAAATTATGTTTTTGAGGAGGACACTCCCCCACAGTCTTCAGGGCAAGGGTTGTAAGTTATGCCCTGGGGGCATATACGGTTTTTATAGAAGGCGTTGTCGTAGAAACTTCAAAAAAGGCTCATTCGATTGGAAATTCAAAGGACTAGTGCCCTTTTTAATAGTCGAAAGTGATTGGAGGACAACTAGCCCCCCCCACGCCCACAAAACCCCAAACACATCCAATCAAAATTTTGAGACAGCCATTTTGTTCAGCGTAGTTGATTTCCAGATAGAAAACATGCTTCTGAGGAGGACAATCCCCCAAAACTCTCGGGGCAAAGGTTGTAAGTTATGCCCTGGGGGCATATAAGGTTTTTATAGAAAGAGTTGTCGTAGAAACTTCAAAAAGGGCTCATTCGATTGAAAATTGAAATGGCTAGTGCCCTTTTTAATAGTCGAAAGTTACTGGAAGGCAACTAACACCTCTTCCATGCCCACCATTTCCCCAAACACATCCAATAAAAATTTTGAGATAGCCAATTTGTCCCACGACGTTCAAAGTTCAGGAAACTATACCTTTGAGCAGGACACTCCCCCCACAGTCTTCGGGGCAAGGGTTATAAGTTATGCCCTGGGGGCATTTAAGGTTTTTATTGAAATATTTGTCGTAGAAACTTGAAAAAGGGCTCGTTCGATTTGAAATTCAAAGGGCTAGTGCCCTTTTTAATAGTCCAAATTGATTTGAGGGAAACTAACCCCCCTCTCACGCCCACCTTTTCCCCAAACACATCGGATCAAAATTTTTAGATAGCCATTTTATTCAACATAGTTGAAAGTTTTGGAAATTAGGTCTTTAAAGAAGACAACCCCTCCCCCCACAGCCCTTAGGGCAAGGGTTGTAAGTTATGCCCTGGGGGCATATAAAATTTTTATTGAAAGCGTTGTCGTAGAAACTTCAAAAGGGATCATTCAATTGGAAATTGAAAGGGCTAATGTTTTTTTTAATAGTTGAAAGTGATTGGATAGCGACTAACGCCCCTGTCAAGCCCACCATTTCCCCAAACACATCCAATCAAAATTTTGAGATATCCATTTTGTTCAACGTAGTTGAATGTTCTGGAAATTAGGTCTTTTAGGATGATAACCCCCCCCAGAGCCCTCAGTGCAAGGGTTGTAAGTTATGCCCTGGGGGCATATAAGGTTTATATAGAAAGTTGTCGTAAAAATCATAGTTCCAAGAACAATGTTGGCACAATTTATTTACTTTTTTTTTCATACCAGGGCACTTCGTATCGAAGGAATTGTCGTAGAAACTTCGAAAAGGGCTCATTCGATTGAATATTGGAGTTGCTAGTGCCCTTTTTAATAGTCAAAAGTGATTGGAGGGCAACTAGCACCCCCCCCCCCACGCCCATCATTCCCCCCAACACATCCAATCAAAACTTTGAGACAGCCATTTTATTCAACGTCGTTGAAAGTTCTGGAAATTAAGTCTTTGATGATGACACCCCCCCCCCACAGCCCTCAGAGCAAGGGTTGTAAATTATGCCCAGGGGGCATATAAGGTTTTTATAGAAAGCGTTGTCGTAGAAACTTCAAAAATGGCTCATTCGATTGGAAATTGAAATGGCTAGTGCCCTTTTTAATAGTCGAAAATGATTGGAAAGCAACTAAGACCCCTTCCACGCCCACCTCCAAACACAGTTCAAAGTTCAGGAAATTACACCTTTGAGCAGGACACTCCCCCCACAGTCTTCAGGGCAAAGGTTATAAGTTATGCCCTGGGGACATAGAAGTTTTTATTGAAATCATTGTCGTAGAAACTTGAAAAAAGGGTTCATTCAATTGGAAATTCAAAGGGCTAGTGCCCTTTTTAATAGTCGAAAGTGATTTGAGAGGAACTAACCCCCCTCTCACGCCCATCTTTTCCCCAAACACATCCAATAAAATTTTTTAGATAGCCATTTTATTCAACGTAGTTGAAAGTTTTGGAAATTAGGTCTTTAAGGATTACAACCCCTCCCCCACAGCCCTCAGGGCAAGGGTTGTAAGTTATGCCCTGGGGGCATATAAGGTTTTTATTGAATGCGTTGTCGTAGAAACTTCAAAAGGGCTCATTCAATTGGAAATTGAAAGGGCTAGTGCCTTTTTTAATAGTTGAAAGTGACTAAAGTTGAAATAATAGACTGTTATAATATGACTTTTTAATAGTTGAAAGAGGGACTAACGCCCCTCTCACGCCCAACATTTTTCCAAACACATCGAATCAAAATTTTGAGATACCCATTTTGTTCAACGTAGTTGAAAGTTCTTGAAATTAGGTCTTTTAGGATGATAACCCCCTCAGAGCCCTCAGTGCAAGGGTTGTAAGTTATGTCCTGGGGGCATATAAAATTTATATAGAAAGTTGTTGTAGAAATTTCAAAAAGGGCTCATTTGATTGGAAATTGAAATTGCTCTTTTTAATAGTCGAAAGTCACTGGAGAGTAATTAATCCCCTTCTTACCCCCACCATTTCCCCAAAGCCCTCGGGGCATATAAGGCTTTTATAGATAGAGTTGTCGTAAAACTTTAAAAAGGGCTCATTCAATTGGAAATTGAGGGCTAGTGGCCTTTGTAATAGTCGAAAGTGATTGGAGGGTAAATAGCCCCCCTCTCACGCCCACCATTCCTCCAAACACATCTAATCAAAATTTTGAGATACCCATTTTGTTCAACGTAGTTTAAAGTTCTTGAAATTAGGTCATTGAGAATGACACCCCCCCCCAGCACTCAGGGCAAGGGTTGTAAGTTATGCCCTGGGGGCATATAAGATTTTTATTGAAAGTTTTGTCGTAGAAACTTCAAAAGGGCTCATTTGATTGGAAATTGAAAGAGCTAGGGCCATTTTTAATAGTTGAAAATGACTGGAGAGCGACTATCGCCCCTCTCACGCCCACTATTTCCCCAAACACATCCAATCAAAATTTGAGATAGCCATTTTGTTCAACGTAGTAGAAAGTTCTGGAAATTAGGTCTTCGAGAATGGCCTTAAGAGTAAGGGTTGTAATTTATGCCCTGGGGGCATATAAGGTGTTTATAGAAAGCGTTGTCATTTCAAAAAGGGCTCATTCGATTGGAAATCGAAAGGCCTAGTGCCCTCTTTTTTACAGTCGAAATTGATTGGAAGGCTTGACATTTTTATAGTAAAGATCGATGTGGGTGTAATGTATTATTTTTGTTGTTGTTGTTGTTTAGACCAGGGCACTTCGTATCGAAGGAGTTGTCTTGGGAACTTCGAAAAGGGCTCATTCAATTGAAAATAAAAAGGGCTGATCCCCTTTTTAATAGTCGAAAGTGATTGGAGGGCAACTAATCCCCCTCCCACTCCCACCCTTCAATTTGCCCATTATGTTTAAAAACTAAATATTGCCTTAAGATTAAATCAGAATGCACTGTGTTAATGCTAATTCCCAATATGGCATCTCAGCAGTATCCCAAGAACGACTGAGGGTATTATGTTCGAACTTTCGGGGCTTCTTCTGCTCTTAAAATTTAACCAAATCAAAATAGCGTTAGTGTATCCAAGCTATCAAAGAAAGTAAACAGATTTTTTGTGAATGGTATCAAGTTTTCCATTTCAGGTCAACTAGAGGAGGTATGAAACTAAATTAAACAGTACTATTTGTGCCCAGATTTTTAAAAGGGCGTATGTTGTTAAAAATTGCTGAAAAGTTTTCTCCAGCATACAAATAGCAGGCCAAACAATAAAGTCTTAAAAAAACGAAAAGATTTAAAGTATTATTTTCTGTTTCCCTGAAAAGACTATGTCAATATAAAACGAACAGAAATTATGTGTATTAAGAGTATATGTATACATATAAGAGTATATGTATAAGAGTATAATTATGTATTGAAGAGTATATGTATATTAAATGAATCCCAAAACCAACAGAAATTACAATAAATAACCGAGTCAAACTCAAAACGAGCAGAAATTAACATAAGTTGGGCTCAAAACCCCTATGCCTTCCCAAGGCCAGAACAAAATTTGCACTTTACTGAAAAAATACAAATGAATGTGCATTGTCAGTTTAATATACATATACTGATATTTAGTAATCAAAATGTTAATATTATTTGATTTATTAAAGTTACAAAAGTAAAAACATTTATATTTTTTTCAGTAAAATTTGCCCTTTACCGAAAAAATACAAATGAATGTGCATTGTCAGTTTAATATACATATACTGATATTTAGTAATCAAAATGTTAATCTTATTTGATTTATTAAAGCTACAAAAGTGAAAACATTTATATTTTTTTCAGTAAAGTGCAAATTTTGTTCTGGCCTTGGGAAGGCATAGGGGTTTTGCGCCCAACTTATGTTAATTTTTGCTCGTTTTGAGTTTGACTTAGTTATTTATTGTAATTTCTGTTCGTTTTGAGTTTCATTTATTTATCGATGCTGATTTGTGGTAGTTTCACGCTTGGTAGATTATTTTATTTTTGCTCATTTTTTGTTTAATGGAGTTCTTTACTTTTCTTTGAAAAACTTATTTTGTGGAAAAAGTTTTTTTAATTAATGAATTCCAAAAGCCAATCAGCAATGATAATAAATTATTTTGATTCCGAAATGCCAACAACAAAAGAATGGTTCGTTTTTTTTTATTTTCAAAACTAAGAAACTTGGATAGAACTGGAAACAAGTTCTTGTTTCCGCAACTGGAAACAAGGGCGTTTCCAGAACTGGAAACACGTGTCCAGGTTTTTGTTCGGGAGAAGGGAGGGACACACAAACTTTACAGCATATCTCAAACTTGTTTAACATGCATTTTTGTTACTTTTTTACGAGTCAGACAAAAATTTAGGGGGGGGGGGGGGTAAAGCCCAGTAACATCCCCCTGGATACGACCTTTACTGGAAAGTAAAAACAAAAAGAGGCATAGCCTGTTCAGCCTGGTTCACCCAGCAGGCATCAAGAATTTGCTGAACCAAGAGCTTCCATTATGTCCTGTCTTCGGTGTGTGCTCGAATGAACTCCAACAACGCCTTGTCCAGCTTGTAACTATGCTTCTAGAATCCAAAATATAGTTTGTTTTCCTCAGAAAAAGAATAAGAGGTCTCAAACCGAGACAGAAAGAAACTTTTTTTCTTTGTTTGGGTTTTTCTTCCTGTTCTCTTTTGCTTGGGCTCCAATGATTCATACAGCTCCACTCGAGCTTCTCCAAAACCGTGTGGCAAAAGGTTTTTGGCAAGACACGGTAATATTCTTAAGATTTCTCCAAAGACTTGGATGTCAGCCCATTCCAGAACAAGCTTTAGGCGTAGGATTTCTCTTCGTCTCATTGGAACTGGACGTTCATTGTACATGACCACCACTAGCACTTCCCGACGAGTTTTATATGGTATACCTTCATACTAATTTTTGTGCCTACAAAACAACGTAAAGAATTGTTCAGACGTCTTTTTGCTGCTTATTGAGAATCAAATATTTGAAAAATCTTTTTTTTTAAGATATCAAAAATATCACGGAGATAATTTCATATCAGAATCTCCTTTTCCTAATTCTGCGAATGACAAGAGGATGCCCGTAAGAGAAAAAGTCAATTTTTAGAAAACCTCCTGGAACAAGGTTGGTAGTGGAAAAATAGCCTCCAAACCACTGAAAAAAGTGGTCAATCACAGCATTATTCGGGATTCCTACAAAAAATTATCAACGCTAAAGCGCCTCAAAAACTGTATTTTTTTACAAACATTTTTTAGGAGACCAATATCTGGGTGGGAGGTCCCTCGCATAAGTTTAGGTATGGGTGGATTACTTACTTTTGCTTCAGGTGAAACAACAGGTTTGGCAGCAAATTGAACATCAGTGGCTTTTAAAATAGTGTTCTCTTCAAGAATGGTAGCTTGAGACTGATTGTGCCCAAAAGGTTTCTTCCCATACAAACACTGATAGAATATTACACCTACACTCCACACATCCACCTTGGATGAAATCTTAGGGGGTGTCTTTCCAACAACAAAGCATTCTGGTGGAAGGTACCTAAAAAAAAAAGGATTAGAATCAGAATAAAAAAAATTGGCATCGTTCCATCATTCCGATTAAACTTGGAGTGAATGAAACAATCTTACCTAATCCTTTTCTTCATTTGCAAAGAACGTGCATAATAATCGGGCGAAATTTCGGTAAGGAGTTATCTATATACAGTTTTTAAGTCACATGGAATCCTTTGAACCAACCACGATGTCCCCCTCTCGCTCCTTTGTGCAGTTTTATCCTACAACAAAGATTTCCAGTGGAAGCAGAAACATGGCCAGCCCCCCCCCCCTAAAAAAAAAAAAATCAAATCTGCAAAAATTCTGGTTTAGGGGCTCTTTGCTATCTTGGAAAGTAGCTGAGTTAGGTAAATGCTAAAAAAAAAACATTACTGCTCAGAAATAGGGGATTCAAAGTTTTTTTTTGGAGGGGGGGGGGTGAGGTTTACAACAAAATTGGGGGGGGGATAGGCGGCTGGTTACCAGAAAAAGTTTAGCTCAGACAGAGTTTGTCAATAAAATTTTGTTTGGGGGGAGGGAGGAGGTTTACCAAAAGAGCTTTTGTTGAGGGTGGGAATTGGGTTTGTTCAAGAATGCATTCAGAACTTTGATGATCTTCTGAGACAGTATTATGAAGCATCCACCTCTACTCTTTCTCCCTCCAAAGGGCACTGACCTTTGATAACCTTTAACAATCTTTGTGCTATAAAAGTGAAACCTCGCAAAATAAATCTTCTCTTCAAATAAGACACAAGGAAAGTGTTTTGAGCCTAATATCTTTACTCCGTGCCAGTTATAAGGTTTTACTGATCCTGATTTACAATGCAGTTATCAAGCCTCACATTCAATATTGTTCTACAGTTTGGCAATCTAATTTCAAGACACATTTACAGAGTCTAAACTCAGTTCACAATAAAGCACTTCAAATTAGTTCTGGAAATTAGGTCTTTTAGGATGATAACCCCCTCAAAGCCCTCAGTGCAAGGGTTGTAAGTTATTCCCTGGGGGCATATAAGGTTTATATAGAAAGTTGTTGTAAAAATCATAGTTCCAAGAACGATGTTGGCACAATGTATTTTTTTTTTTTTTTTTTTTATACCAGGGCACTTCGTATCGAAGGAATTGTCGTAGAAACTTCGAAAAGGGCTCATTCGATTGGATATTGGAGTGGCTAGTGCCCTTTTTAATAGTCGAAAGTGATTGGAGGGCAACTAGCACCCCCCCCCCCCACGCCCATCATTCCCCCAAACACATCCAATCAAAATTTTGAGATAGCCATTTTATTCAACGTAGTTTTAAGTTCTGGAAATTAGGTCTTTGAGGATGACACCCCCCCACAGCCCTCAGGGCAAGGGTTGTAAATTATGCCCAGGGGGCATATAAGGTTTTTATAGAAAGGGTTGTCGTAGAAACTTCAAAAATGGCTCATTCGATTGAAAATTGAAATGGCTAGTGCCCTTTTTAATAGTCGAAAATGATTGGAAAGCAACTAAGACCCCTTCCACGCCCACATCCAAACACAGTTCAAAGTTCAGGAAATTACACCTTTGACCAGGACACTCCCCCCACAGTCTTCAGGGCAAAGGTTATAAGTTATGCCCTGGGGACATATAAGTTTTTTTATCGAAATCATTGTCGTAGAAACTTGAAAAAAGGGTTCATTCAATTGGAAATTCAAAGGGCTAGTGCCCTTTTTGATACTCGAAAGTGATTTGAGGGCAACTAATCCCCTCTCACGCCCACCTTTTCCCCAAACACATCCAATCCAATTTTTTAGATAGCCATTTTATTCAACGTAGTTGAAAGTTTTGGAAATTAGGTCTTTAAGAATGACAACCCCTCCCCCACAGCCCTCAGGGCAAGGGTTGTAAGTTATGCCCTAGGGGCATATAAGGTTTTTATTGAAAGCGTTGTCGTAGAAACTTCAAAAGGGCTCATTCAATTGGAAATTGAAAGGGCTAGTGCCTTTTTTAATAGTTGAAAGTGACTAAAGTTGAAATAATAGACTGTTATAATATGACTTTTTTAATAGTTGAAAGAGGGACTAACGCCCCTCTCACGCCCAACATTTTTCCAAACACATCCAATCAAAATTTTGAGATATCCATTTTGTTCAACGTAGTTGAAAGTTCCTGAAATTAGGTCTTTTAGGATGATAACCCCCTCAGAGTCCTCAGTGCAAGGGTTGTAAGTTATGCCCTAGGGGCATATAAAATTTAAATAGAAAGTTGTTGTAGAAATTTCAAAAAGGGCTCATTTGACTGGAAATTGAAATTGCCCTTTTTAATAGTCGAAAGTCACTGGAGAGTAATTAATCCCCTTCTTACCCCCACCATTTCACCAAAAACATTCAATCAAAGTTTAGAGATAGCCATTTTGTTCAACGTAGTTGAAAGTTCTCGAAATTATGTATTTAAGGATGACAAATCCCCCAGAGCCCCATGGGCAAAGGTTGTAAGTTCTGCCCTAGGGGCATATAAGGCTTTTATAGATAGAGTTGTCGTAAAACTTCAAAAAGGGCTCATTCAATTCGAAATTGAGGGCTAGTGGCCTTTGTAATAGTCGAAAGTGATTGGATGGTAACTAGCCCCCCTCTCACGCCCACCATTCCTCCAAACACATCCAATCAAAATTTTCAGATAGCCATTTTGTTCAACGTAGTTTAAAGTTCTGGAAATTAGGTCTTTGAGAATGACCCCCCCCCCGTAGCACTCAGGGCAAGGGTTGTAAGTTGTGCCCTGGGGGCATATAAGATTTTTATTGAAAGTTTTGTCGTAGAAACTTCAAAAGGGCTCGTTCGATTGGAAATTGAAAGAGCTAGGGCCATTTTTAATAGTTAAAAGAGATTGGAGAGCGACTACCGCCCCTCTCACGCCCACCATTTCCCCAAACACATCCAATCAAAATTTTGACATAGCCATTTTATTCAACGTAGTAGAAAGTTCTGGAAATTAGGTCTTCGAGAATGACCTTAGAGTAAGGGTTGTAATTTATGCCCTGGGGGCATATAAGGTGTTTATAGAAAGCGTTGTCATTTCAAAAAGGGCTCATTCGATTGGAAATCGAAAGGCCTAGTGCCCTCTTTAATAGTCGAAATTGATTGGAAGGCTTGACATTTTTATAGTAAAGATCGATGTGGGTATAATGTATTTTTTTTTTAGCTCAGACAGGAGTTTGTCAATAAAATTTTGTTTGGGGGGAGGGAGGAGGTTTACCAAAAGAGCTTTTGTTCAGGGTGGGAATTGGGTTAGTTCAAGAATGCATTCAGAACTTTGATGATCTTCTGAGACAGTATTATGAAGCATCCACCTCTACTCTTTCTCCCTCCAAAGGGCACTGACCTTTGATAACCTTTAACAATCTTTGTGCTATAAAAGTGAAACCTCGCAAAATAAATCTTCTCTTCAAATAAGACACAAGGAAAGTGTTTTGAGCCTAATACCTTTACTCCGTGCCAGTTATAAGGTTTTACTGATCCTGATTTACAATGCAGTTATCAAGCCTCACTTTCAATATTGTTCTACAGTTTGGCAATCTAATTTCAAGACACATTTACAGAGACTAAACTCAGTTCACAATAAAGCACTTCAAATTTTAGGCCCAGCACCGAACAGACTATCAATGGCATCACTTTACAGGCTATCTTGCACCGTTTTTTGTTTTAAATATTTTTCAGGAACACTCCCATCACCATTTAAAGGCTTATTCACACTAGCATCACAAATCCATAGTTTAAATACACGATCTTCATCAGAAATTTATATACCCCCGACACCGACAGCTAGGTCAGAATTTTCTCCTAGAATTGCGTGTGCTAGAGAGTGAAATTCACTTCCGCAAGAGCTGAAGTCATATAGGTCTCTCGGCTCCTTTAAAAAGAATGTGAAAAAATATCTAAAAGATTAAATATTTATTTACTAGATTAATTTTATTATTATTATGTTTAGAATTTTTCGATATTATTATTAATTATCATATTTTAGTTTGATACTTCAAGGGGTGTGAGCGGAGGAGAAGTTGTGTTAAATTTATTGTTATTTGATGGCGGTTCGGGGTGGAAATTGGAGAGGACAGGAGGCCACGCTGTATTTAGAGTGTGCAATTATTACGGGCCCAAACGTGCATCAATGCACAAGGAACTGAGTTAAGTGTATTTTTATATATATTTTTTTGAATTAAAACCCATATTGAACTTGACTTGAAAAAAAACTTAAAAGGCATGTAAATTTTTCGTTTAAGTTTAGGAAAAACCTTGCAATAATAATAATAATTTATTTCCGCCCGCTCATACCAAAAAAGAGAAAAGCGGAGTAATACAAAAGAAGAAGAGGAAAAACAAGAACACTCAGCACCAAAGAACAAACTTAAGCAGTAAATTCTTCATTGAACAAACATCAGACGTAGAGGCAAAAACTCGAACAACGTTTCCAACTCCTTTTGTCTGCACTTGTTTCAGTAGACGGCACAACGACAATTGGGTCTACCACATTTTGAGATTTTAGAACGAATGTGTTTCTCTCGTAGAGCGGGTATCGAAGCAAATATGAGGTATTTGTAGTATACAGACTGGAGTTTTAGTCTGTCAGTTTGCGTGAACCAGTCCCATAGCGGAGATACATAAAGCAGGTGAGGAAGAGCAACCGCTGCGTTAAGCTTTGCAAGAATCTTCTTGTTTAAGCTAAATTTCAGAGAGATAAGGTTCCCGTAACTTGAATAAATACTCTTGGTAATTTTCTCTTTTATTAGTAAATGAGAACTTCTGACATCATGACCGTACGTTATTACCAGGTACTTCATGGTATTTCCAGGAAAATTTTCATTTATTCAACCATCACATACGTAGGGCCACTGCTTTGCTGCTCGCTTGCCGAGGGACAAAATTTTACAAACTCCGCCTTTAGTGCGTTGACCCTCAGACCGACACTTTTGTGCCCAGTTATCAGGCGGTCAATATTTTCTTGTAGAAAAAGTGAGGTTGCAGCTTAACATCAGCAGGTCGTCAGCATACGAAAGCAGGTCATATAGATTGATACTGAATCCTCCAGCAACGTTTTTTGTTATTCCAAATGTCAGGGTATTAAACAGGATGGGGCTTAATACAGATCCTTGTCGAAGACTTCGAGCAAGTTTAATCGATCTGCTCAGGTGATCCCCTGCCAGTCTAACTTTCACACAACTGCCTGAGTACGGGAAAGATAAAAGTGCCCCGACATGAGCCTTCATACCATACTGGAGTAATTTCAGGAACACCTGAGACTGGACAACTGAATCGAATGCACCTGAGATGTCTACGCTGCACATAAAGAGGGAGGATCCCGTTCTGTGGACTTTGTCTTTAGCTTTCTTTAAAAGCCTATGTACAAACGCGCAACTCATGTTTCGGCGGAATCCGAACTGACGATAATCCAATCTACACTTCCCCGAAATTATGGGTTAAAATTCTAGTGAAATAAAAAGAATTGGAATTCCAAAAACTAAAGCCAATAAAAAAAAAGATAGAAAACTTAAAATTAAAGTAAAACATTTTTTTTCAGAATTAAGATAGGGATTGACCTCCAATGTATTCAATTTTCTAAGCCCTAGAAATGAAAAAAGGCAGGCATAATAGCTCTTCGATACCTTCCCATGGTATATTTTTAGCTCTGGGACCATTCCTGAAAGTTTAATTCATTCAACTCAACTAGTTTCCAAGTTAGAAAGATGCCGTTAAATTAGAATCTTACCAAAAATCCTAATTGTCCAAGAATTTCTGGGCTTTCCTTATTCAGATTATCGAACAAGTTTCTTTTTTTTTTTTTATTGACCCTCCACCCCAATTCAAAAACTTCATATTGACGTGTCTGGGTAAAAGACATCTAAACAAAAATCAAAACGAAAAGAAGACGAATTTAGTTATGATTCCAAGACAATACAAGAAAAGAGAACTTGGAGTGATAAATTTCAGGAAAATAAATAACACATAAAGGGTGACTGGCGTTTACCACCCCCCCCCACCCCGCCCAGCTGGTTGGTCCCCAATTACCTTTGACTTATAAAAAAAGGACTTGAACTCTCAATTTCTGATCTAATGAGCACCCTCCGAAATTTATACGACCATGAGGTGGAGGTGTGGATGAGAAAGGCAGTATCTGTTATTGGGAAACATGTTTTCTGTAGGGGAATTTCCAGTGGGGAGAAAATTTTTGGGAATAATTCCCTTTCATCAGGGATGCATTTTGTGGGAGGGGGGTATTTTTCACGGAGGTACTATCCAGGGGGGGGGGGGTAAACGTCAAGAACGCACATGGTGTCAATCACATGAGAATTTCTTAATTTAACCAGGGCCTCAGTCATAATTGTTCTGGTAATGGCAGAATTCATGATGTAATCATGAATTTATGATGTAATCAGGATGTAATCACCTACTTTATCATGAGCTGGTAGACTTGCCCATATAATTTCAGTAAAAGATTTAAATCTTTTTCAATAAGCTTATAGTGCCAACAAAGCAACAAAAAGGACATGCAAATATTTTTTCCCCCTCTCTCGCCAATTTTTTCTACAAAAACCAGAAATTGTAAGTTTTTTTTTACGATTTTCTTTGATTGCTACAAAATTATGAACTTTTTAGAGTAGTACCTCATTCTGGTCGATGTTGCCCCGTGGAATCGTCCATGTTGTCCTTGTTATTAGAAATTAAATTCCTGATGTTCCATACTTATTTAACATCTGTATATAGTTGTGTTAGTTTCCAATTTAAATAATCAGAGTCGATTTTCACCTTCCCTAATACTTTAAAGACTATTTCCAGCGACATTTTCTTAAGAGTGGATATTATTAGACTTACATCAGAGCTGGCTTGCAGATAGGGTACCCAAATAAGACTTTTTATCATTTCCTTCAACCCCACAGGGGAAAAAAATCCCGCGTACGAGTCTGCACAAGACATCAACTTTCGTGCACAATGTAAGCAGAAGGCATTCCAAACATTCAATGACGGGTTGTTGTCTAAAATCTCCCGAAGGTTTTAGAGATCCCCTCAGAGGGAAGGTGTATGCTTATGAAAAAAAGGGGTCGCCAATAATCAAGTACATCAGGTGGCGCATGCCAAGAAAGACGAAAGAATGCCAAGTGTCACAGGGACTGTGCCACGCGAGGTGAAACTATGAAACACTCCTAGATGCACACCAGGTAGCAGAAAGCAACCCCTCAAATTGAAAAAGAGCCACGTCAACATCTTAAGATCAGTGTTGCAACCCATGATAAAAAATCACTAGATTTCAGTGATTTTCTGGTTGATTTGATGATTTTCTTCAATAATCTAGTGATTTATGTGCAAATTTAGTGATTTTTTGTTTAGACAATATGAAAAATCACTACAAATAGTGATAAATCACTAGGGGTGGCAACCCTGCTTAAGATACGTGAAATACTCAAACGCCAATCATATTAGAAATACCATGACAACCAGGAAGAGACAAAACAGAGTTCACAGAAATTTGAAAATAGCTTACATCCTACTCTAACTGTACTTCCCCTGATAAAAAAAATCCCCTAATCCAGTCAGTAATTTATTTTTCCTGTCGTAGATAACACGATTGCGAAATGATTGAGAGATTACGAAATAATAAGAACAAAATAGACCTGGATCTTTTGACATTACGTAAAACCGGTTATTCCAAACAAGGGGCACATGCCGTACCGGTGGGATATGACAATATTTTCGTGGGTCATGGACAGGACTTGTGCCCTTCGACTGACTATACTTTAAAACCTTTATTAGAATTTTTTTTCATGTGAATGGCGTCACATTCAAATCCATTTAAAGAGCACAAAAAGCATGATAGTGTTGCAATGACATTATACATTGTATAAAAGGGGCGTGGGTGTAACTGCGCCAATGTAACTCAGCTTCCATACAACTCAACCACGTTTAACTGAACCAGCGTTTAACTGGGCCCCGTGCAACTCATCCCACAAGCAACTCAGCCCCGTTTAACTGAAACCTCGTTTGACTGAGCCCCCGTACAACTCGACCCCAATTAACGAATCCCTCGTACCGCTAGACACCTGTTTAAATCAAAATTCTTTTGGCTTCACCCTTATGCAACTCACCCCTATTTAAATTGAGCCTTGTTTTACTCAATTCAAACCAAGGCCTAATAATAAGTTGAATTAGTATTGGTTAGAGCTTAAAATGTTTCTCGCTTCGTTTGAAGTTTCTAGTATTACACATTTCCCATTTGGCCGGGCAAAACTGGTCTAGACCGAAGACAAAGAACCACCAGAGCCGCGATTACAACTAATTCCCGTCACTGGCAG
Organism: Artemia sinica; assembly: GCA_027921565.1. Lineage (NCBI taxonomy): Eukaryota > Metazoa > Arthropoda > Branchiopoda > Anostraca > Artemiidae > Artemia > Artemia sinica. The sequence continues at coordinate 41,008,614 of CM051273.1, read as the reverse complement.
CCAATGAAAACGTTTCTCTTTCGGGATGCTGCTTGCGTGTATCTTTCGTGCATGGGAAAGTTAATAATTACTCCGTTCAAATAGGACTTTATACAGTTTCCATTTAAATGACCAGATTTGATCTCTTTTCCCGCATTTGGCCAAATATTATAAATTTTTTTCAATGTGTGTATGGGGAGGAGGGGGCACCACAAGGGATGCAGGACAAGACTGTGTCCTCTCTCCAATGCTCTTCGCGATTCTCGTTCATTACATACTTCGGCCATGTTATTTTGTCGGAGGGATTCAAATGAATGGGAGCAGCACTTTGTTATTTATATTCATATATATATATATATATATATATATATATATATATATATATATATATATATATATATATATATATATATATATATATATATATATATATATATATATAGATATATATATATATATATATATATATATATATAATATATATATATATATATATATATATATATATATATATATATATATATATATATATATATATATATATATATATATATATATATATATATATATATATATATATATATATAATATATATATATATATATATATATATATATATATATATATATATATATATATATATATATTAACATTAATACAAGATTGGGCATATTAAATTGGAGGCTTCTTGAACATTATAACCTTGATGTGTGTTGGAGACTTTTTTCCTTACTCTCTAAATTTTGTACTTCAAAGAAAGGGAGTTCTATGTTATGAGGAGAAAGGGGGAGAAATCAGAGAACCTTAGTTCCATTCCTTTCAAATAGAACTGAGGAGTTTTCATAGTATTATTAAATTCTCCTCCTGTTGGGAGAAGGATATACTATCCTACTCTCTTATGCAAGTAACTGATATTTTGCGCTTTTCCCCATCATACACGTTAAAAAACAAAAAAAAAACAATAAATAAGTAAAAAAAACAACAGAGAAGTTCCTTCCAATAGAGAAGTGACAGTAAAATAGTTCGTATATCAAAAAGCAGGCATAATAAATATGATCATTCACAAATCCACTTGGGCATATAAACTGTACCATCTGTGGTTTAATGCTCAACACCGCACCATATTCGTCGATAAAAGGCCAAAATTTATGAATAAGATGAGTTTTTCCTTGATTTTATTATTAAAAAAGCAGAAAATTAAAATGAGAAAAAATTTATTTCAAAAACGTGTGTCAAAACTGTTTTGTTCCAAAATATTCTCTACCAATATGATTTTGTAAGTAGACAAGAACCTGCTATACACTATGGGGCAGAGATATGGGGACACCAAGGGGGGGGGGCTTTGGAAATAGAGAGGATACAGCTACATTGTTTTAAAAGAATAATAGGGTTAGATAAAATTTTAATAACATTGTTATAAAGGGTGACCTGGGTCTTTTCAACTTAAGAAATAAACGGTTGGTACGCAGGGTAGGTTATTGAGAAAAAATTTATTACTATGCCACATTATCAGTTAACAAAATATGCTTTCAATGAAATGTTATTGGACAAAAGAAACAATTCTTGGCCTGCGCAAATTAAGAGTACACTAGACAATTGTGGGCTATCAGGCTGGTGGAATGACGGCATTGGACCAGGGGTAAAAACAGGATTGATTGCAAAAGCTGTGGAAAAAGTGCTACAAGATCAAGAGATCCAGGTTTGGCAAGAAGACAAGGTTAAGTCACAATCCCTTGGAATATATAGAAACATTAAAAAAGCCTGTGAAAAGAAATATATCTAAAATTTGGGCTCCAAAATGATACTTTAAAATGGATCTTATCAGTAAGGAGGAATTTTATGCCGCTTGGGGGGAGAAGAAAGTATTTAGGGAGGGTTAAGGTACGGAGTGATCCCTTCCTTTGTCTGATGTACAGGGAGTCTAAAGATTTAGAACAATTTATGTATTATTGTGAAGAACTGAAGGTACTTAGAAGAGAAATTTCTGGGAGGGATGTCATGGATAGAAGGTGTTTAGAAAATAAAATAGGAAGTAGTTGCAAAGTGGATATTAGAAATTTGGAAAATTTTATGAGTGTTGGGATGAGACATAGGGAGGGTTTTCTATCGTAGTGTTATTTCAAAAGTGTTTGAGCTTATTATTATGTTTTATGCGTTTTGGTGTATTTGTATTATCCATGGCCCATGGGGCTTTTGTGAGAAATATATCTATCTATCTATCTCTGATGTGTCTGTGTCTTTTGCCAGATTCCTGCTAGATAGAAAAACTGATGTTCCACGCTTCCATCTTTTCTCTTTTCAAAACAGTATGTCATAAATCTCGACTCTGATTGGTCAATCTTTTATTTTTTGCAGGAAAGTTCAATTTCCAACTCAACAAATAACGAACGGCATACAGAATTAGCGTAATTGCCGTTGTGCGTAATTTTTATTTTGATGACAAACGTGACTATTACATAGCCCCGGAGAGGCGACACTGTCATGTCTTAAATCGACAGTAAGTGTCAATGCAATAGTGACAGCAAGTATAATGACAGTAACAGTGACAGAAGTACAGTAACAGCGACAATAAGTACAATGTGATCCGGGAGAAGGGATGTGATCATGTCCTAAATCGGCTAAACTGACAGTAAGTACGGTAACAGTGACAATAAATAAAATAGCAGTAACAGTAAGTATAACTTACAGGTAGTGTAATATGGCCCAGTAAAAGCAACGTTATCATGTCCAAAACCAACAGTAATTGTCAATATAACAGCGACGGTAAGTATAGTAACAATGACAGTAAGTAATAAGTATAATTTGGACCGGGAGAAGCGATGTCGTCATGCTTAATCCGAGAGAAACTGTCAATGTAACGCTGACAAAAAGTATAATGACACTAACAGTGACAGTAAGTATAATGACAACAACAGTGACGGTAAGCGTGGTATTAAACTGTAAGCATGGTAAGACAGTATTATGTGTAACGGAAAAGCGATGTGGTCACGTCTTCAACCGGCAGTAAGTGATTATAACAGTGACAGTAAGTAACAATGACGGTAAGAATAGTAAAAGTGACAGTAAGTAATTAGTATAATTTGGACCGGGAGAAGCGATGTCGTCATGCTTAATCCGAGAGAAACTGTCAATGTAACGCTGACAAAAAGTATAATGACACTAAGAGTGACAGTAAGTATAATGACAATAACAGTGATGGTAAGCATAGTATTACACTGTAAGCATCGTAAGACAGTATTATGTGTTCCGGGAAAAGCGACGTGGTCATGTCGCAGTAATTGACAATATAACAGTGACAGTAAGTAACAATGACAGTAAGAATAGTAACAGTGACAGTAAGTATAAGTGACAGTTAGCACTATGTGATCCAGGGGCGTGTTCATGTCCTGAACCGGTAGTAAGTTGCAATGTAACAGTGGCAGTAAGTATAAATAACAGTAAGTATTAAGTGGTCCGGGAAAAGCGACGCAGTCATGTCCTAAACCAACAGTAAGTGTCAACACAAAATGGGCACAAAAATTAAGGTATCTTTTACCAATCCACTCCAAGATAAAATCGGAAGATATTACTTACCAGTATGTACCAGCTCCTTGGGAGGTAAGATCCATTCCCTGATCTGGGTTATAATTATCCTCATCCATAATTTTACTGAGACCAAAGTCAGTAATTTTAATATCCCCACAAATGTTTCCACTAGTCAACAGAATATTACCCGGCTTTAAGTCATAATGAATCACTGGGGGTTTAATTTCGTTCAAATATTTCAAGGCAGATACAACTTGCATTATTATTGTTCGGGCTTCTCGCTCAGGTATCATCTTATGCTGAAAAAAATATATAAGAGTATCAATAATAGGAAATATTAGGGGGGGGGGGGTGGAAGGTAGGTCCCTATTTCTGACCAATGCAAGGAAAAGGTAATTTAAGTACCAAGGTCTATAAAACATCTCAGGCTGATCCGTAGCTGGAAACCACGACTTTTTTAGACTTTTTTTTTGGATATTTTAAAATTATAATTTCTTTTTATTTGGGCAGTAAATATTATTCTAAATATATAATATGTATTTCCAGAATAATATTCATCGGTATCAACTGGGAAAATCGACAAGTAAAACTAATTAGTTAAATTTGACAAAGCTTTTCATCCGTAAAATTTAAAAATTAGTAATCTGTTGCTTCGCAAAGACAAGTAGGTCTTCAAAGAAAAGCTACAAACTCTGCTCTTAAGCTGTTTCGTGCATACGTTTTATACGTTTTTACCTTTTTTTGCTTTATTTTAATTTCTTTCTTTGATAAACTTGGCACCCGCTACTACCAAAAGTTGCATAACTACACAGAGTATTTTTCATTAAAAATTGAATTCCCGGTTATTCCTAATTTTTAAGATATGTTATGATAATATAAATTAATATATATATAAATATATATATATATATATATATATAAATATATATATATATATATATATATATATATATATATATATATATAATATATATATATATATATATATATATATGTATATATATATATATATATATATATATATATATATCATATATTAATCTATAAGTTTTAAAGACATATTAAATTTTAAGATCCATTATTTTTTAAGATATATTAATACATCTTATCCAATTGTTAAAATAAGACGGTTTACAGTTGTGCAAGTTTCCGTTTAACCAATCAGAATAGTCAGATTTTGGCTTCACTGCCAAATTTAACTTCAAAATTTAACTCATTGAGGGGGGGGGGGTAATAAGTTGAAAGAGATGAGAGAGGAAATTTTACAGGGTGACTTTGTTAGATATTACAGTAAATAAAATACATTTGCTACCCTGTTACACGGTTGTTTAATGTTGTCCAATTCTATATACTTCTCAATGGCTTTGCAAACATTGTTAAGTCATAACTATGTCAATCAGTTCTTAGTTTTGCAGTCTATTTTTATTTTATTTTCCCTTTATCTTACTCCACTATCTACAATTTTTCAAGCGAGTTAAATATATATGTTACCGTGAATGTCCAAAATACCTTTTGTTCTTCTTGGATTTAGTCAGCGTTATCAGTCAACTTTTCAGTTTTATACAAGGTTTGATGGTGACCGGTTAGGTTCGATTTTAAACCCATTTCTGGGATTTATAACCTAATTTAACATAAACTAACCCAACCTAACCTAGCCTAATTTTCACATTTACTATCAAAGCTTGCATAAGACTGAAAAAGCTGATTTATCAAGCTAACTGAATTTAAGCAGAGAAAAAGGTTTTTCAGACATTCACAGGTAAGGAATAATTGTGCATATGTGTATATATGTATGTTCTTTCAAAGTTGTAGCATAAAAGGACGTCTGTTGGAAGGCCTAAAAAACGAAAATTTGCAGTTGCAGTTACTATAAATGATGATTCTTTGGAACCAGCATCTGAACTGTCAAACTTGATAAGATTTGGAATTCGACAACCTGGACCATCATTTGCGACAACACCAATACGGACAGATAAAGCAAAGGCCATTGCTAAATTGTCTGAAGTATTCAAAATCCAAAAACGTGTCGAAAATGAAGAGCAAAGACACGGGCGGTTAGAAGATATGCGAAAACGACAGCTAGAGCGTGTTAAAAAGGAAATTGAAGAGCAAACACCTACGCGGTTAGAAGACATACGACACCGAGCAAGTGAGCGAGTCAAAAATGAAAATGAAGAGCGAATACACACGCGGTTAGAAGCACAGCGGCGGCGTGTCAAAAATGAAAATGAAGATCGCAGACCGGCGGTTAGAAGACATGCGACACTGAACATGTGAGCGACTCAATGAAAATGAACCTGGAGAGCGAGAATCAAAACGTGTCAAAATTGAAAATTATAGCGATTATGATTGGGTTTGGGATTTTGACATGGATAAGGTCGTCAAGGCCTACCATACCTTTGTTAAAAGGTATTTTGGATATTGATATGGATAAGGTCATCAATGCCTACCACCTTTGAAAATCAAAAACATGGACTAGACAAATCGTTGGAAGAAAAAGAAGTTTTCGTCCTATCAACTGAACAATTAAAAGAAAAAAGATTGGCCATATGTCTTTGATAATAACAAAAGACAAGCTGAGGCAAAGTTAAAGGTCCAATATAAAAAAATTTATTTTAGAATGGCACCATTTCTATTTGAGGTCCATTTGGACGCTATGAAATCAAGAAAAGGCTCAAATTGTCTGCGTTTAGAAAACAAGCGACAGTGAGAATCTATATATAGAAGCCTGGATGGGCCCAGCGGCGAATCAAGGATAATTGAGACGATTATCCTTTAGCATTTTTGGTCAGTTGGGCGGGAAGGGTGTAATTTGCTGTTGATTTAATTTCTTTTTTTTTTACATATTCTTGAACAAAAATATTTTTTTCCTTGTCATTGGCCATTGGGATTATTTTGTGACAATAAACCTCATACCACATGAGAATAGCAATAGCTGGTCTTTGTTTGAAAGCGCGTTCCCACTATCCTACAAACAAAGCGGGTGCAGCAATTTTTAACCACAGAAGTGTTTCTGTAAATCAAAGTCATGATAGTGCCACACCGACTGCCAATAAAAAATACAGTAAATTTCATGTGGGCAGAATATAAACGTCCCACATTATTGCACTTATTGCGCTTATTGCAATTGATTGCAGCTGAATTTCGTAACTGAGAGCTCAAGAAATTAATTCTGTCGAAGAGAACGGTTTCCATTGGCTGTCAGGTTACATAATTACAAAAAGTAAGGCTAATAAGAAATTATAAAAGTTATATAATTAAAAATGTATCGCTAATATAATTTCTATAATATATTATCACAATATTTGAGCAGGCTTTTTTGGAAAGTGTAATTTTACTGAAACAATTCTAGTGTTCTGCCCACAAAAGACGCACAGGACGTAAAATTAGCGATTTTTGATTTTAATGTATTCATAGGTTTTTGCAGCGAATCTACAAAATGGTCATTAGCAATAGTTGGTGAATTCCTCCAACACGAAGAAAGGACTCCAACTTGGAAAAAACGTTAGATAAATTTTGAGTGCATAACCGTAAATAATGTGCTCACACGTGCATAGCCGTACTCAGTAGATTTTGAGTGCATCACGGAAGGTAAATTTCGTGCTTAACCGTGCATAATGGGATCATTTGTCTGACTTCCTTCTACAGATGCTGTTCCTCTTGTTTGAAGTTACACATCTTTCATAACACGGTGAGACTTTTCGCAACTGAAAAAGTACATATGAACCGTAGTTTTGTTGAATAAAAGCTTAATAATATTTTTACTAGAGAATTTCGAGTGGAACAAGAGTACTATTATTCACTAGGATGGAATATGTATGATTTGTGATCTTCTAGGTCCTCTACAATAGGGTTCTCTAATGTTCTAATATATTACATATATGTTTTATAATACATTGGAACATTGTAGCCTATAAAATATGCAAAAAGAAATATATTGAAACTTCAAATTGCCAACAAAAATAAAGTTCCAACTAGCCTATACACAAAAAAACCTTACAAAAACGCATACAAAATTTGTTTATATCCATTTTTGTTACGTTTTTATGAGTCAAGTGCAAAACTATGCTCAATAAATTTTGAGTGCATATAAATTCATAACCGTAAAAGGAAAACCTCTTATATTCATTTAAAAAACATGCATGAACTTCTGTATTTTTTTTTTATTATTACTGTTATTATCATCCTTCTCCTTTTTTTTATCACTTCATTTTGATATCTGTTATGAATCTTCAAAATTGGTGAAATTTCGATGCTATTTACCTCCATTTCTTAACTTTACGAAAGTCATATATTTCTGCAAATTACAGGATAAATTATTGTAGATAAAAACAAATATGATATGTTAAATTTTAGTAAAAATTATATATATATATATATATATATATATATAAATAACAAATTTAATAATTATTTAATAAATTAATCATCTCTATTAATTAAGTTACCTCTATTAACTAATCAATAAAAAAAACTACCTCATATAATGAACTTGATATTGAATGAAATTGGATACGATTTTTTGGATATTTGGACTGATGAACCGATCATAAGGTGATTGCCAAGGTCACGTTGACCTACCTATTCAAAGTTAAGTGTAGTTTTTGCCTTTTTGATAATACATTTCAATGGTTCAGTTCACAAAGGATGCTGTTGTTCTAGCAAAATTCAGAAGTTATCCACCATGGCCTTGCCGAGTGTGGGACATAATTAAGGCCAAGAACAATAAAATATCTTACGTTGTATTTTGTTACGGAAGCCATGAAATCGTGACAACAACAGCTTCACAGCTTTCGACCTTTGTTAGCATTTCAAAGGAGGCTAAGAAGAAAAATGAATTAGGCGTTGCGAACACTTTTGCGGAATTAGCTGATTTTCCTCATAAGCATCTTGAGATTAGTGATTCGAGTTTACCAGATATATCGGTGAAATCAGTAAACTCTGTTTTATCGGACTTGGACACACTTAAATCCAATATCCGGAATAATATTGAAAAAGAAGTTCGTAAAAAAGTTGGAATGTCAAATAGTGCGGATATGGTCGACTCCATCGTTTCTCAGATTCACGACTCTATACTCGTTCAGTATTCGGCCAAGTTTGATGAGATTGAAAACAAACCACGGCCTCTCCAAAACGCGAACCTAGCCCTGGAAAATAGGGTTGAACAACTTGAAACCCGTCTTGATGATATAGACCAGGAAAAACGACTGAATCGGCTCGTATTTCATGATATTGACCATAGTGGGGGTCTTCCCATCTCTGAGTGTGTATTGAATGTGATTACGGATAAAATGCAAATTTCTGATTTTTCTTCGACCGCAATAGTTTCTGTATTTAAATTTCGAGCAAATGATTCTGATTTGGACACCATTGTAAATGCAAAAAAGCGTCCTGTACCTGTGTCGGGTGCGTTCAAATCTGCTGAACTTGCAAGAAAAGTGTTTGCATGTAAGTCAAAGCTTGCTCGGTCGGGAATTTTTGTTACCGAGTCCCTAACATCAAAAAAGAAGCAGATTCTTGACTTGGCTAAGAGTAAGCTTTGGAAACAGAAATGTTTGGTCGAATAACGGGACGATTTTTGGAAAAGGCTCAGTGGGAGAGATCCGTAAAATTTGAGCTATGGCTGAAGTGGTCCATTTGCCGAATCCGACCATATAATTTTGTGTCGTGTAAATTGTGTTGTTGAATTACTTGTATGCTTGTTTTCAGTTTTGTATTTTATAGCCAAAATTTCAGTTCCTTTCACGTTTTTTCTCTTTCTTTTTCCTTCTTCTTTCTGCCTATCAGTACTTTTTTTTTTTTTAGTCGTAAAAGTAGTCAGCCTCTTCAATGAGTGCGAATATATATAATGACCCTTTTAATGAATTTGAACAAAACCGGTTTATTCTTGGTAGCCCAGCTCGTGAAACACTTGCGGGGGATGATGAATGCATCGATAATTTTTCGTTGAATTGTCGCCCAAGTAATTATGTGAATCCGAATTACCTTTATGAGTATTCAAATCCTGCGAGTGCAGAAAGAGCGACCGTTTTCTGGAATTGTCAAGGTCTAAGAACGGCATATTCTTCTTTATGTGAGATTTTAAGTTCGCTAGATAAGAAACGGTGTATTGTAGGCCTTTGTGAGACATTTGTTTTTAGCAAGTCACTGCCATGGAATTTTTCTTTTCCAGGATATGTTTGCGAGCGAAGAGAACGGACAACCGTGGAGCGGGGCGGTCTAGGCCTTTTGATTAATGAAGGTACCCAATATTGGGTTAGGGATGACCTTTCCCTGTGGCTTGAAGGTAGGATCGAAGCACTTTTCATTGAAATAAAAAATGAAAGGGAAAGGAATTTGATTTTGGGATTGATTTTAAAAAATCTGTCATGTGGTATTAGTTTTTTTCTTGATGAATTTGAACTATTGTTAGATAAAATTAATAATGAAAATAAAAACAAATTTATGATGGGAGATTTTATATAGATTTACTAAAAAGAGCGAATAGCTCAGATTTTGTTAATATGATGGTGTCACATGATAGTTTTCCTCTTGTGACTATTCCAACTCGGATTTCGAATCTTTCGGCATCTTTAATTGATAATTTTTTCGTTAATGGAGGATTGCTTGAAAGATCCCAAGCAGATGTGGTTGTGTCCGACGGCTCGGATCACCTTCTTTTAATAATAAAATAAAGCTGAATCAGCCAAAGGAAAAAAAAACGAAATGAAAAGGCTTCGTTTTACCGTGAAATGAACAATAAAAACCTAGAGTTTTGCAAATATGATGAATGAAACGAATTTCTCGCGTGTAATAAAGGAAAAGTGTCCAAATACTGCATATGATCTATTCAGTGAGATAGTGACGAATGTAATGAATGAAACATGTCCCTTGCGAAGAATAAACCCTAATAGAAATTTTCCTAAGAAACCATGGATAACAAAAGCTATTCTAGTTCCAAAATGAATTTCATGAAAATCAAGGGAATATGAAAAATACATGGAAAACCATAAATAAACTTTTGGGTAAATTTCATAGTAAGGAGAAGGTGAGAGTCATGGAGACAACAGGAGGTCGTCTTACTGATTCTCAACACATATCTGAATTTCTGTGTGGTTATTTTGCAAATGAAGGAAAAAGACTTTGCGATCAAGCGCGGGCTAAACTACGCACATCTGCGAGTTTTGGATCTGTCTTTGAAAGACAGCCTGCAAGTGAGAATTCCTTTGAGTTTGCAAGATATTCGGAACGGGAAGTGGCACGACTCCTGGCTACGATGAAGTCAAGCTCTAGCGGGATGGATGATTTTTCGCTGAAACTCATAAAAGCCGCAAAAACGAGTGTCTTACCTGTCTTGACGAACCTCATCAACCTTTTTCTGGATCTTGGAGCCTTCCCGGAAGCATTAAAGATTGCAAAAGTGGTTCTTCTTCATAAAGGAGGGAAAAAAGAGGACCCATCGAATCGAAGACCTATATCTATTCTCCCATTTTTCTCTATGAGAAAATGGTACATGCCCAGTTAAGTTATTATATTGAAAAGAATAAAATTCTAATGGAGAATCAATTTGGGTTCAGAAAAGGGCTATCTACGGATATAGCAGTTCTGAAATTGGTTGACTGGATTAGTGATGCATTTGAAGCTGGTCTCATACCCGCAGCTGTGTTTTTGGATATGAAAAAAGCATTCGATACTGTGGACCACTCAGAGCTTATTCAAGCTCTTGACTCGATTGGGGTGAAGGGTTCAAGCCTGGAGTGGTTTTCATCGTATCTACACAATCGGTATCAGGTAGTTCAGAATGGGTCATTTTTATCTTCAAGAAAGAAAATAGAGTGCAGGGTCCCACAAGGGTCAATCCTGGGACCCCTGCTTTTCATTATTTTCATTGATCGAGTGAAACATTACCTGTCAGAGGCTGGTGTCATCCTGTTTGCAGATGACACTTTGCACTTTCTGGCAGCGCCTTCACTTGATATTTTGTATAATAAAATTCATAATGCAGTTTCTGAATTTCTAACTTTTTCTCAGCAAAATATGTTAACCCTAAACTTTTCAAAAACTTTTTTCATGATATTTTCTAGACTTTGGTCTAGTGCTGGAAATGACCATATCATGGTTCAAGAAAATGTGATAAAGAGAGTAGCAACAACGAAGTATTTGGGGTTTTTAATTGATGAAAACCTGTCGTGGAAAAACCATTCAAGTGCAATAGCTGAAAATTAAACAGAGGCCTTAGGGTGATGCCAAGAATTAAAAATCTAGACCCAAAAAAGATCCTAAGAATGATTTACTTTTCTATATTTTACCCATATATTAGCTACGGATGCTCTATATGGGCAAGTAATTTTGTAACATGTTTCAAAAGAGTACAAAAACTTCAGAATAGAGCTATAAAATTATTATCTGAATTTGATGATTCTGATGAGGTTCCTGCTCATGAGCATTTTAAAAAGAATAAGTTAATGGATGTATCCCAAATTCGAGATTATCAAGTCGCGATTTTCTCGTATAAATATTTGAATCAGCTGCTCACCCCTGCTTTTGAAAATCTTTTTACTTTTAATAGAGACCGTCATGATCATAATACAAGAAAAGCTGACAACTTAACTCATGAGTTTAGGCATCTTAACCACTCGGGCATCTTTTGTGATTCGCCATTATGGTCCCCATGTTTGGAATATATTGCCCGAGCGTGTAAAAAATGTGCCTAGTCTTCCGGCTTTCAAGTCACGGGCAAAGAAGTTTCTTTTATCTCGTGAGTGAATTTGATGTTAAGCCCACTCTAGGTTGTCATTCTATTTTTTTTCTGCTTCTTTGTCTTTTCCTCTGTCTCTCTTTTTTTTCCTTTATTCCTTCATCAGATGAGT
>CM051273.1:40838761-40991261 GCA_027921565.1 Artemia sinica | reverse complement strand
TTTTACCATTAGACCCAGAGAAAAAACTCAATGACTTTAGAGTGTCGGTGAACACAATATGTACAGGAAAAACAGGACATTTATCTGATAATTAGGGCCAGAGCCACAACGCACAGGCTATTTATTTTAACACTTGATCCACATTCAGTCTACACCAGAAACCAGAAACACCGGAAACATGTGTCCCAAAACATGCATTCTTACAATGTGTCCCTTTTCATCCACTGCGCTGTCACAAGATTTTGAAACACTTGAAACGTTCAGAACTAATTATCCATCACTTTTATATTCTCAGTACCTAAAATAATCTCACACAAGAAAACAGTACAATAACAATTAAAAACAAAAATGCAAAATTTTTGTTTAGCTACTCCAATTTTGATATTATCCCTTTTGAACAAATCATCAAAAAATTCAATCTATCTCTTGCATACTCCGCTTACCATAAAAATCTTCCTCCCCAATTATTATCTTATTTTAATAGTAATAATTCCGAAGGGCTCTGTCTCCATTCATCCAACCTTTCCTTCATTCCACTCAAGTGTGTCTCTAGTTCCGCCCAGCTCCTCCCATTTACAAATCTATTCTCCAATAGAATATAATACCCTCCAGTGTCGAGCTATCCATAAGTTTTCGCACGCTGTATAACAATGTTACTAAACTTTGACACTATAGTTTAATCTCTAAAATATTAATCAATTTGCTTTAATTACCCATGTTTTCTCTCTTTTTTTACTTCTTCTTTTTTTTTCTCTTCTTCATTTTCAATTTTTTGTTGTTACGGTCCTTAACAAGTTCGCTTCCAGGATCTTTATTATTATTGGTGTTATGTTTTAATTTTATTTGAATAAATTGAATTGAAATATAGAAAAATGGGCTTTTTTTAATAAGAGAGTAAAAAAAAAAAAAAAAAAATTATGCTTTTTTGCAATAATGATAATAGAAGACCAAATAGTTTGTTTTTGTTTTTTTTACTGCCTTATTTGAAAAAAAAAACGTTTTTTCTACATTTTCATTTGGTTTAGTTTCATATGGAACGGCAATGCAGTGTAAGACATTGTTTACAGGACAATAATCTGGGATTCTAATATGAGGGGGAGGGGGAACTTTAGAATATATATTGCTAAAAGTTAGGGCTTTTATCGATGACGTAACCAAAAAATGTGCATTTAAATACCCCTCTTGATACTTGGAGGGGGGAGGGGGAGATGAGTAGTTGTAATCAAATATCGATACATTATAGGTGAGATCTTGTACAAAAATTTCCCAAATCTGATAAAAAAAAATAGAACCATAGTATAACAAAATTGTCAAATAGGTTATCATTATGTTTGGATTACTCTTGGTATTATCATCGTGTTTTTATAAATATTATTATCATCATTTTATGTTACTACATTATCATCAAAATGTTATTATCATTAAAATGCTATTATCATTAAACATATTATTATGTTTGATACCCTTGTTATTCTTATGTTTGGTTAGGCAAAACTCTTAAACTTTAGAACGATCAACTGCAGTGAAACACTTCAGTGTTTGAAACAGTGATAAAACTTTCAGTGAAACAATGAACAGTAAGTTATCCCACCCTAGGATTAAGAGCAATTTGGCAAATAACTTTATAATTTGGTGAAGTCCAAAGGCCAATTTGACAAACAATCGACCAATTCCCAATTAAGGTAATTCGGCAATTTACAAAGGCTTTTGGCAAATAATTTTATAATTAGGCAAAGGTGAATTTGGCAAATAATCGACGAATTCCCGATTAAGGCAATTTGACAAATAACCGTATGTACTGCTTTGACCATTAAACGCTTAAGATAGTTCTTAAACTCTTTCCAAATTATTGGAAGGCCTTTTAGGGCTCCACTGCCCATTTGATGGATGTTAACATTTGATGGATAAGACGACGGAATATCTTATAATGAACATTCCACTTTGAAGTATATTATTCCACAATTGTTAGGACCAAATTTAACCAAATTTGTCATTTAGTTCATAATTAGAAAAAAAAAAAAAACACAAAAAAACTACAGAACGATAGATTTAGATGTTGTCACTAAGTGGTAAAGATGGGCTAGAGCCACCTAGCCTTTCTCTGTGGACATTAAATATGCCTAAAGAATAGCACTATCAACAACAACACACTCAACAAAAACTACTGCAACTTATCACGACTACTACTATTACTATAAACTATTACTACTATTGACAACTTATCACGACTACTACTACTGCTATAAACTATTACTACTATTGACAACTTATCACGACTACTAGTATTGCTATAAACTATTACTACTATTGACAACTTATCACGACTACTACTACTGCTATAAACTATTACTACTATTGACAACTTATCACGACTACTAGTATTGCTATAAACTATTACTACTATTGACAACTTATCACGACTACTACTACTGCTATAAACTATTACTACTATTGACAACTTATCACGACTACTACTATTACTATAAACTATTACTACTATTGACAACTTATCACGACTACTACTACTGCTATAAACTATTACTACTATTGACAACTTATCACGACTACTACTATTACTATAAACTATTACTACTATTGACAACTTATCACGACTACTACTACTGCTATAAACTATTACTACTATTGACAACTTATCACGACTACTACTATTACTATAAACTATTACTACTATTGACAACTTATCACGACTACTACTACTGCTATAAACTATTACTACTATTGACAACTTATCACGACTACTACTATTAC
Organism: Artemia sinica; assembly: GCA_027921565.1. NCBI lineage: Eukaryota > Metazoa > Arthropoda > Branchiopoda > Anostraca > Artemiidae > Artemia > Artemia sinica. The sequence goes on along the minus strand of CM051273.1, from coordinate 40,988,492 downwards.
TATAAACTATTACTACTATTGACAACTTATCACGACTACTACTACTGCTATAAACTATTACTACTATTGACAACTTATCACGACTACTACTATTACTATAAACTATTACTACTATTGACAACTTATCACGACTACTACTACTGCTATAAAACTATTACTACTATTGACAACTTATCACGACTACTACTATTACTATAAACTATTACTACTATTGACAACTTATCACGACTACTACTACTGCTATAAACTATTACTACTATTGACAACTTATCACGACTACTACTACTGCTATAAACTATTACTACTATTGACAACTTATCACGACTACTACTACTGCTATAAACTATTACTACTATTGACAACTTATCACGACTACTACTATTACTATAAACTATTACTACTATTGACAACTTATCACGACTACTACTACTGCTATAAAACTATTACTACTATTGACAACTTATCACGACTACTACTATACTATAAACTATTACTACTATTGACAACTTATCACGACTACTACTACTGCTATAAACTATTACTACTATTGACAACTTATCACGACTACTACTACTGCTATAAACTATTACTACTATTCACAACTTATCACGACTACTACTACTGCTATAAACTATTACTACTATTGACAACTTATCACGACTACTAGTATTGCTATAAACTATTACTACTATTGACAACTTATCACGACTACTACTACTGCTATAAACTATTACTACTATTGACAACTTATCACGACTACTACTACTGCTATAAACTATTACTACTATTCACAACTTATCACGACTACTACTACTGCTATAAACTATTACTACTATTGACAACTTATCACGACTACTAGTATTACTATAAACTATTACTACTATTGACAACTTATCACGACTACTACTACTGCTATAAACTATTACTACTATTGACAACTTATCACGACTACTAGTATTGCTATAAACTATTACTACTATTGACAACTTATCACGACTACTACTACTGCTATAAACTATTACTACTATTGACAACTTATCACGACTACTACTATTACTATAAACTATTACTACTATTGACAACTTATCACGACTACTACTACTGCTATAAACTATTACTACTATTGACAACTTATCACGACTACTACTATTACTATAAACTATTACTACTATTGACAACTTATCACGACTACTACTACTGCTATAAACTATTACTACTATTGACAACTTATCACGACTACTACTACTGCTATAAACTATTACTACTATTGACAACTTATCACGACTACTACTACTGCTATAAACTATTACTACTATTCACAACTTATCACGACTACTACTACTGCTATAAACTATTACTACTATTGACAACTTATCACGACTACTAGTATTGCTATAAACTATTACTACTATTGACAACTTATCACGACTACTACTACTGCTATAAACTATTACTACTATTGACAACTTATCACGACTACTACTACTGCTATAAACTATTACTACTATTCACAACTTATCACGACTACTACTACTGCTATAAACTATTACTACTATTGACAACTTATCACGACTACTAGTATTACTATAAACTATTACTACTATTGACAACTTATCACGACTACTACTACTGCTATAAACTATTACTACTATTGACAACTTATCACGACTACTAGTATTGCTATAAACTATTACTACTATTGACAACTTATCACGACTACTACTACTGCTATAAACTATTACTACTATTGACAACTTATCACGACTACTACTATTACTATAAACTATTACTACTATTGACAACTTATCACGACTACTAGTATTGCTATAAACTATTACTACTATTGACAACTTATCACGACTACTACTACTGCTATAAACTATTACTACTATTGACAACTTATCACGACTACTACTACTGCTATAAACTATTACTACTATTCACAACTTATCACGACTACTACTACTGCTATAAAACTATTACTACTATTGACAACTTATCACGACTACTAGTATTGCTATAAACTATTACTACTATTGACAACTTATCACGACTACTACTACTGCTATAAACTATTACTACTATTGACAACTTATCACGACTACTACTACTGCTATAAACTATTACTACTATTCACAACTTATCACGACTACTACTACTGCTATAAACTATTACTACTATTGACAACTTATCACGACTACTAGTATTACTATAAACTATTACTACTATTGACAACTTATCACGACTACTACTACTGCTATAAACTATTACTACTATTGACAACTTATCACGACTACTAGTATGCTATAAACTATTACTACTATTGACAACTTATCACGACTACTACTACTGCTATAAACTATTACTACTATTGACAACTTATCACGACTACTACTATTACTATAAACTATTACTACTATTGACAACTTATCACGACTACTACTACTGCTATAAACTATTACTACTATTGACAACTTATCACGACTACTACTATTACTATAAACTATTACTACTATTGACAACTTATCACGACTACTACTACTGCTATAAACTATTACTACTATTGACAACTTATCACGACTACTACTACTGCTATAAACTATTACTACTATTCACAACTTATCACGACTACTACTACTGCTATAAACTATTACTACTATTGACAACTTATCACGACTACTAGTATTGCTATAAACTATTACTACTATTGACAACTTATCACGACTACTACTACTGCTATAAACTATTACTACTATTGACAACTTATCACGACTACTACTACTGCTATAAACTATTACTACTATTCACAACTTATCACGACTACTACTACTGCTATAAACTATTACTACTATTGACAACTTATCACGACTACTAGTATTACTATAAACTATTACTACTATTGACAACTTATCACGACTACTACTACTGCTATAAACTATTACTACTATTGACAACTTATCACGACTACTAGTATTGCTATAAACTATTACTACTATTGACAACTTATCACGACTACTACTACTGCTATAAACTATTACTACTATTGACAACTTATCACGACTACTACTACTGCTATAAACTATTACTACTATTGACAACTTATCACGACTACTACTATTACTATAAACTATTACTACTATTGACAACTTATCACGACTACTACTACTGCTATAAACTATTACTACTATTGACAACTTATCACGACTACCACTACTGCTATAAACTATTACTACTATTGACAACTTATCACGACTACTACTATTACTATAAACTATTACTACTATTGACAACTTATCACGACTACTACTACTGCTATAAACTATTACTACTATTGACAACTTATCACGACTACTACTACTGCTATAAACTATTACTACTATTGACAACTTATCACGACTACTACTACTGCTATAAACTATTACTACTATTGACAACTTATCACGACTACTACTATTACTATAAACTATTACTACTATTGACAACTTATCACGACTACTACTACTGCTATAAACTATTACTACTATTGACAACTTATCACGACTACTACTATTACTATAAACTATTACTACTATTGACAACTTATCACGACTACTACTACTGCTATAAACTATTACTACTATCAACAACTTATCGCAGTGATAAACTAGCTGAGGTCAGCAGAGCTGCGCACACTTCTCCATCCCACAGCTTATGCCTTTTCCCCACCCTCTCGATGACGTCCGACATCCTGGTTAACCCCGGCTGGATTGATAAAGAGCACATCATTTTGGCAAAAATTCATAAACGATAAAAACTAAAGTTTTTACAAAACTAAACCGAACCTTGCAGTATAGGGTCGAACCAATGGGGTTAACTGGGGGGTTGGGTCAGGGGGTACTTGTTTCCTAGACCCCCCCCCCTGGATTTCGAAAAATATCTAATTCAAGGGTATCTTGATTCAAAAATGTCTTTTTTTTCATAGGTAATTTCAAAGTCGTCGGGTAACTTTTTGATATGTAGTCTGCAACGAGTACTTAAAAAGTAATTTTAAGATTATTCCTAGAAAAACGTTGAAAACACCGTCCTCAACTTTTAGAAGTATGTTTCAGAACCACATTTCATAGCTGTTATGGCCAATATTTCTACAAAAGTCTACGAACAAAATTGACAAGGCCCCATTGAGAGAACCTCCTTCAAAAATAAAGTGTAGTATAATGGGGTACAGAACCTGTTATACAATACCTTATTATGGGGTAAAGACATCTTAGCATTATGTAAAATGCAAATTAAATAGCTAGGGTGACGTTCCTCCCCTTCCACATTAAGGTAGCGATGTTGATTCTAAATGAATTTTATTAATAATTTATGGTAGGTTGTTTGAGGCACTTACTTGGCAAGCTCTTGAAAGGCAAACCCATCAGTCCAGTTTTCTTGGAAGGTAGCCCCCACCCTTTGAGTGACAAATTGGCCTAGCCTTAGCCGATTTTGCATACAACGACTCCTTGCATCCTGAAAATTTGAAAAGAAATATGATAAAGCCAGGAGAAAAGACAGCAGGCAACTAAAAAAATATAAAAAAGTATCTAACACAGAACTAAAATATATATCTGAAATAAAAATTACTAAAATCTAACACTTAAAACTATATAAACTAAAAAACAGAATTAATGAATTTATAACAGAATAAAAACATAAAATACAAAAAAATATGCATAGTTGCTTTAGTACTAAAGCAGATATTATTTTATATCTGCTTCATATACAGATTCAGATTTTCTTAGCATACCTTCAGTCAAAAATCAAGACCGACTATTAAAATTAACGAAACATTAAGTTCTCTATACTGTCAAGGATCGGTATTTGCAACTCGAGGGACTTCTATATTAGAAACTTGTTTTAGGTTCAAAATGTGTGTTTCTGTAATGAGAGAAGAGCTCTTTCCGCCTCAGTACCCTATTTGTACACTTCTTGCACGACTCCTTACATCCTGGAAATTTGAAACACAATGTTTAATGTTTGATATTTTGTTGTTTTCTGTTGTTTTTTTTTTTTTTTTTTTACGAGCTTTACTCATTTATGTTATTAAGCTTATTTTAAATCATTATTTTGTTTCGTTTGTTGAAGTATTTGTTCTTTTTGCAATTACATTTCTTTATTTTATATACTCCTCGATTTTGAGGAAAATAAATAAATAGATAACGAATAAACAGTAAACAAATTGAGAACTAAAAAGAAAACTAAAATATTAAACGGAACTAAAAAAAACGAATTATATTTAAAAAAAAAATATGAAAGCTTTAGTATTAAAGCAAATATTATCCCACCTCTTACAGATTTATAATTTTTGCGTCTACCTTTGGCCAAGAATACGAAATAAAATAAACACAAAATAAATACAAAATGAACTATTCAAATTTAGCATGTATGCATTTCTCTTCAGTATCTAGGACAGTTGTGTATAACAGGAGGGGCCTCTCGGGGGCTTTCATTTCTAAGAACTTATTGTTTTTTATTCAAAATCTCTCTTTCTGTAAAAAAGAGTCAAACCCTAAACCCCTCCCCTCCTGGATACGGTCTTGGCTCTGATACATCTGATTATAACTGATATATCTGAATATAAATGATTTTCTTCCTAATCAACCCCTTGTCTAGTTCTCTTTGATTTCCTTTCTTATTCTCAGTGTTATCACATTTACCTTACAATAATCTCTAATTATTGGGAATATTCCTTACAATAATCTAGCATTCTTTTGCAGTTGTAACAAAAACTAAGGCATTTATTTCGTAAAAGCTTAACTTTGAAAGCTTACATACTTCCAATATGATATAGGTGAGGAAAAAAACGGGTGCACAAAAAATATACACAAAAAAATTACATAAAAAAGATCCCCTATTCTGAAATTATTCTTTTTCTTCCATTGAAGCTATTCTATAGCTTCACGTAAGACACGTACATAGTAATTTATTTCGTAGGGGAGGGGAAAATATTATTGTTTTCTAGAAGGGCGAAGTAAATAATAATGTAAAAACTTTTTTGTATAATTTTAAAAAGAAGTTCCCAGAAATTCAACAACAATTTTTGGATTTCGGGGGGGGGGGGGCAAGATCTAGGGTTAAGTTTTATTCTTTTTCTTCCACTGAAGCCATTGTATAGCTTCACGTAAGACACGTACATAATAATTTATTTCGTAGGGGAGGGGGAAATATTTTTGTTTTCTAGAAGGGCAAAGTAAATAATAATGTAAAAACTTTTTTTTAGAATTTTAAAAAGAAGTTCGCACACATTCAACAAAAATTTTTGGATTTCGGGGGGGGGGGGGGGCAAGATCTGGGGTTAAGTTTTATTCTTTTTCTTCCGTTGAAGGGACAACAACGACAACAGCAACAAAAATAATAATAGTCTTACTTTAGTAGCATGTATCATCTTTAGAATACATACCTTCTTTTCAATAGTTGACTTTTCAATAAGCAATCGTTTAACTACATCAATACACTTGGCAACGTTGCTTTTATGAGTTTCTATTAACTTCTGCTGAGCTTGTAATTGCTTCTGTAGCTCGTCATTAGTCTGTAACGACAAAGACCAAAATTAAACACAATCAAGGCCGCATCCCGAATTTTTTTTCAGGGGGAGGGGCACTTTTGGGGGATGGGGAGGCATTGCAAAAAACTTTAAAAAATGCAACAAAAATTTGTTTATAAGAATTTTGTTACGTTTTACGAAACGGACAAAATTCCGGGGAGGTCCATACCCTAAAAGCCCCCTCCCCCTGGATACGGTCTTGGATACAATGATTCTAATTTACGAACGACACAGTGAAATAGAAATTTGTTTAAAGGCTAAACTATATTGATAAAAGATATACAGAGGAAGAAATGGGATATCTAGAGATAGACAGATATATTTATGCATATATACACAGAGAGGGAGAGAGAGATCGAGGAGGGAGGGAGGGGAGGAGCATAAGTTGGTGGAAAGAAAGAAAATGTTAGTTTCAATATATTTTTTGCGATCTCTCGTGTTTTTATGAAAAAGGAGGCTTTGGAAGGTCTGGTACAAGAAACTTTTTTTTTTAGATAGTCTTAAGCAGTTTTTACATAACAAAAAAATAATAATAATAATAATAATAAACAGGACATCATCGACAAAAACTCCTCCAAATAAATTCACTCAGCTAGTTGAGAGATTAAGCTCAGTTGAGCGTTCCTTCAGCAGACTATTTAACTCAAGTATATAAAGAGTGGGGTGGAGTTTCGCGGCAACACCCAGCCTATTTGTGGTCATATTGGGATATAGACATATGTTTTTGATTACATTTTTTAAATCGATGGTCTTATGTATAAATTGTAGCTCTAGCTGATAACAATCTCATGTGTCAAAATTAGTCCAGAAATCATATATTACGAAGAAGTTTCACATGCGCTGAAACGTTTCAACACATCCGACAAACAACATTCAACACCAGCAATATGGTTTGTCAAAGTTGATCACGACACGACAGTCGATATCAACACTTGTACGTTTTTCTTATTTAATTTTCCTTTATTTGAAAGTTTTCCTTTTTTTTCTTCTAGCATGATTACTTCTCCTTTTTCTTTAATAAATTTGTCAATTTTTAGAGGCAAAAAATTATTCTTTGAACGGACTTAAAGTAAAAAAAAAATCCAACACTTGTGCAAAACAAATGCACAAACACTTGTTCGTTGTATACTTTTTGCTAAAATATAAATCATTTAGGCACGCACAAGTTCGACATTAGAAGGGGGGAGGGGGCCAAAGAAAGAATGAAGAACCGTACCCTGAATTTTTTATCCAAGGGGGGGGGGGGTAATTTTGGAGTAGCTTTGTAAGCTTTGGACCAGAATAGAACTTTTCAGGAAGACCCATATCTTCCTCGCCCTACCTCCCGTACATATATAAATACATAGGAGTGGATTTTTGAAGTAATAGATTACCTGACTTTAATAATTCCCTTTCGGGTATGTATGAGAAGGTAAGTGGTAGGCTCTGTTAGTATCCTAATTTGGGATATGTCATATGCCCCCTTGCGATATGGAGATATATACGTCCCCATATGTAACGTACATACTTTCATATGTGATATGCCATCAAATTGTTAAATAGTTTATAGGCTTAAAATTCACCCTTTGTAATTCTTCAATCCGGCTATCTCTTGCTTCTAAATCTGCATTTGCTTTTGATTCAAGCTCTTGAAGCCTTTGACCAGTTAAATCAGTCTGAAAAAAGAAAAATCAACAAAAAGTAAAAAAAAAAACAACAACTCTGATCTGGTCTTCGATACTCGTCGAGAGAGCAAAACAGGGCAAATAGGTATGGGCATCAATGGCCTTTTGTTTCTATCCTACAGCTAGAAAAAGCTCTAATCTGGTCGCCTTCAATATTCTCGAAAGAGCAGAAAAGGGCAATTTATGGGGCAAATAGGTACCGGCGTCAATATTCATTTGCTCATATCCTACAGATAGAAACAGCTTTGATGTGATCTTATTCAATACTCGGCGAGAGAGCAAACAAGGGCAATTTATAGGGCAAAAAGGTACGGACATCAATACTCTTTTGTTTATATCATACAGCCAGAAACAGTTCTGGTCTGATCTTCTTCAATACTCGTCAAGAGAACAAAAAAGGCCAATTTATAGGGCAATGATCTGATTCTCGTCAATACTCGTCGAGAGACCAAAAAAGGGCAATTTATAGGGCAAAAAGGTACCGCCAGCAATATTCATTTGCTCATATCCTACAGATAGAAACCGCTTTGATGTGATCTTATTCAATACTCGGCGAGAGAGCAAAAACGGCCAATTTATAGGGCAATGATCTGATCCTCGTCAATACTCGTCGACAGACCAAAAAAGGGCAATTTACAGGGCAAATAGGTATTGGTAACAACACCTGCTGTTTCTAGCCAGCAGCTCATATCTCATATTTCTTAATATTCGTCTAAAGAGTAGAAAAGGGTAATTTGTAGGAGAATTATATATAAGAAAATGGAAGTAATCCAGGGCCGTATTCGATTCAAACCTTCTCCTATACTACTTCAATTAAAGAAAACCTCTGCCAGTGCTTGCCAAATTGGCCATCCTGCGCTAGTTCTTCTCAATTTCTGCTTGTTCTTCATGGTCACTGTCAATTTTAATTGCAAGTTAGAACTTGTGGAAAGGACAATCCATAATGTTTGGGAAACCAACAGGGCTCTTCACATCCATTTATTGTTTTCCAAAACGTAGTATATATATTACCATTTTACTTTTAACCTACTTGGGACTACCAGGTTTAAAAAAAAAATGCATATCAGATGATAACCAGTAAAAGATAATTTGACCTCGCAAACGATCTTTTAGTTTTATTTTAGGCTAATTATTATATTTTAAATATAATTATATTTTTATTTTATTATTTTAGCTATAATTTTACTTAATTCTTACTATAAATTTTTTTATTGAATTTATTTGAATAAAAAAAAAAAATCAGTTTTTGGTCTTTTTTTATTGGTTGGAAGATTTCACCCAGGCATTTCCAAGGAAGACTTCCTTGAATAAATCAAAGGAAATTAGATTTCGTTTTAATTAGATGTAATTATAAAAAAGGTAGTATGACCTATAACTTTCGTTTCTGCTCCGGCTGCAAATCGGCATAACATCTCTGGCCATTTTGCTCAGCTTGGAAGAGACGGTTGTCATGATAAGGGTCTTTCAGAGGGGAAAGGAATGCACAAAGGTAGCTCAACTGTGTATTTGAACTGTGGATAGTTTTTTTTTCTGCTTTCTGCTGTAGGTATGTAGTTGCTTTAAACACAGAAACATGGACAACCAATCAGGTTTTAAAAAGGCGATTTTCAAATATAGGGTATAAAAATTAAAATTAATAATATATTATATAAAAATAACATATTAATATAATTAAAATTATTATAAAAATTAATATAGGGTATAAAAATAATTAACTTTCTAATATAAGGTATAAAAATTAAAAATATGGTTATAAAAATAAGTGACGTAAATCAACAAAATTAAAGGACAGTTTATACCACAGGATTTTTGGGAAGTAATCTTTTTTTCTCAGTCGGATGTATTTCAATTCAAGTTTTTAGGGCAAAACTCACAGAGTCAAATTTGATAATTGAATGTCTAAAATAATTTTTCATCAAATTCCAGGGACATATCCACCAAACAATCTTCAAAAAAAGATCATTCATCAAAAAAGTCTTCTTGGCCTTCAAACAACAAATGCTCCCCTCAGTTTCAGACAACACCCCCTTAGGGAGTGTTAAGGACAACAAGGGGGCCGGATAACACCTCCATAGCAAATAATACATGGAAACATCCAGTCTTGCATTTTTTGTAGAATTAGGACAATTGCTAGCACCAGGATCCCTTCGAAAAATCTTGTAAGGATGTACAAATTCAATCATATTCCACCGACGTATAACGCAACATTATTGTTATCAACAAGAAAAAAAAATGTTTACTTAACAAAGAAAAAATTATTTCCATCACATTCTTTCATTCAATTTTTTATACCCTAAGCAAAAAAAAAAAAAAAAAAAAAAAAAAAAAAAAAAAAAAAAAAAAAAAAAAAAAAACTCAGTCAAGAGGAAATCAAACCATAGTTAATATGACACACAATATTAAATATCCAAGGACAGTGAAAATGAAAATCCTGAAAACCACAAAATATACATCTCAAATCATATAATAGACCTAAGATTGGGTCCGTATTTTTTATGTCCTTGGTACTTCAGATGTATTAGCCTAAATGTTGCATTTTTACAAGAACACTTTGAAACTTTAAGGTGGTGTTCAATTTCACGAACAAAAATACCGCGTTATGTAGTAGGTTACAGGTGTTGTAGGAGAGAGAGGCAGAGCCTTTGAAGGGAGATAAAAGCGAAATTAAATATTAAAAAGAGAAATATGCTACCTTATAATCTCATTTTTATTATAGCTAAATATACGTTATGAGTTGATAAATGAGAAGGAAAAAAAAACTGGAATATTAAAGTAAATATTTTCAGCATGAAGAATATATCCTACCTCTAACAAAACGCACTCCTACTCTCGGCAAATTCCTATTCGCAAATAACCTCGTAAAACAAAGACAAAGTGCTAAACATACCTCATCAGCAGTCATCTTGGTAGCAGGCAACTGTGGTACAGTTTGCAGCTGCTGTACTGGCTGTTGACCACCGGCGTTGGGCGGTCCAGGGCCCTTAGAGCTTCCAGCTACAACCCTTTCTGCAGCTGGAGTTCTTCTTCGACTGCATGTATCCGTTACTAGATTACCCCGGCTCTAAAGATAAAATGATTTTTACACTATTGTTTAAAAAAAAAAACTGAAACCAACATTAATTCTAAGTAAAGAAATCTGTCTTAACATCAATGTCATATATGCATTATAATAATAGAAATTTTACAATAATTTTGGTATATTGTTTTACAACGGTATGGTTTTTAACAGTGAGATTATATTGTTATTAGTATAATTGTATAGTGTAAAAGTATATTGAGGTATAGTATTTGACAGCCAGAATTGAAGGTAAGTTTAGGTAATTAAATTCAATGTAAGTTATGAAGTTAATAGCGTCCAGTTAATCTCCCGGCTAAGGCTAGATATTAAGGCCATACAAATAGGTGCTTGTAAAGTTCTGATGGGGGGAGGAGAGGCCCTTGAATAACTGAGACTTGAGTCATGCCGCAACCGCTACCGAAATATTACAATCAAATTTGGACAAAAGATTCTAAGAAGCTCAAAACACAGGTGCATCTTCCCCCCGAAACCACCCCCCAAAACACTGACCAGAAGAAAAAACAAGTTGGATCTAGTTTATTGCTGCACAACGCGGTATCAGCATTCTTTTGTTCCCCTTTTCACGGTCTGTTGAACAGGAAGTTCAACAGCTGTTCGAGTTAGTTTTTTGTACCTTGGAAACAGATCAGTTTTAGCGCTTCTTAGTGCTATGTCTAGTTTGTCAATAACCATGTCCATGTCTATTCATTACCTGGACAACTATGTTGAAATCCATTAACATATAAATATATATATATATATATATATATATATATATATATATATATATATATATATATATATATATATTATTTGAAAAAAACTACGTTTTCTAAAGAGTTAAAGAGGCTGAGTTACAAGGTCGAACCTTAAAACGTACAGGGATTAGGAGGCACAGTTGGGGGGCTGCCGCCCCCCAAACCCCCGCTTTCGCAGCCTTTAAATAAAAAAAAAAATTTAAACTGAAAGTAAGGAGCGACATTAAATCTTAAAACGAACAGAAATTATTCCGTATATGAAAGAGGCTGTGCCCTCCTCAACGCCTCGCTCTTTACGCTAAAGTTTTTATTGTTTAAAAAAAGAGTTGTGAGAAAGTCAAACTTTAGCGTAAAGAGCGAGGCGTTGAGGAGGGCACAGCCTCTTTCATATACGGAATAATTTCTGTTCGTTTTAAGATTTAATGTCGCTCCTTACTTTCAGTTTAAATTTTTTTTTTTATTTAAAGGCTGCGAAAGCGGGGGGTTTGGGGGGCGGCAGCCCCCCAACTGTGCCTCCTAATCCCTGTACGTTTTAAGGTTCGACCTTGTAACTCAGCCTCTTTAACTCTTTAGAAAACGTAGTTTTTTTCAAATAATTTCTGCACGTTTTTGTACAGTTTATTACTTATTATTGCTTGACTAACTGTTAGCTGATCGTGTCAGGAGTTAAAGTTGGGGGGCTGCCGCCCCCCAAACCCCCCGCTCTTGAACATTCTTATGTTAAGGCTTTTAATTCCTGAATACTCAAATCACGTCGTAGTCAAACTTTAGCGTAAAGAGCGAGGCGTTAAGGAGGGCACAGCCTCTTTCATATACGGAATAATTTCTGTTCGTTTTAAGTTTTAATGTCGCTCCTTACTTTCAGTTTAAAGAAATTTTTTTTTATATTTAAAGGCTGCGAAAGCGGGGGGTTTGGGGGGTGGTAGCCCCCCAACTGTGCCTCCTAATCCCTGTACGTTTTAAGGTTCGACCTTGTAACTCAGCCTCTTTAACTCTTTAGAAAACGTATTTTTTTTCAAATAATTTCTGCACGTTTTTGTACAGTTTATTACTTATTATTGCTTGACTAACTGTTAGCTGATCGTGTCAGGAGTTAAAGTTGGGGGGCTGCCGCCCCCCAAACCCCCCGCTCTTGAACATTCTTGTGTTAAGGCTTTTAATTCCTGAATACTCAAATCACGTCGTACAGGGTGCCTCCTAATCCCTGTACGTTTTAAGGTTCGAACTTGTGACTCAGCCTCTTTAACAGCCCCCCAACTGTGCCTCCTAATCCCTGTACGTTTTAAGGGTCGACCTTGTAACTCAGCCTCTTTAACTCTTTAGAAAACGTAATTTTTTTCAAATAATTTAAAAAAGAAACTGAGTTTCTTTTCAAAGTATATAAAAAAGTTGCTCTGATGGTGAATCGAACCCGACTTTTCCGAATGAAAGTCTGAAGTCTCAGCCGCTGGACTATACAAACACAATAGTAATTGTTGTTTAGCAAATATAAGGTATTTTCGACGCAAGCAAATTCCCAAAAATCTTGATATGTGGTTTTTGGAAAACAGGGAAGGAGTGATCAGATTGAGCTGAAATTTCGACGATAAGCTCCCAGGCCCCAGGAAAGCTTATCCTCTAAATTTCAGCCCGATCAGACAACGTTAAAGGGGGGGTTGTGGAGGGAAAAATTAACATGGGCTAATATAGGAAAACGAGGTTTTTCGTAAATGTAAATTCGGGGGATAATTTTTTCGGTCTGAAAATATCAAAAGGCCCTAACAGGTCGAATTCTGCTTCGAATGAGTCCTCATTCAACCGGATCCGTTGCCAACTGTGGCCTGTAGGCGTGGCTAAGAAAAAAGAAAAGAGATGAATTTTAAGTGGCTATATTTGGTTTTTTGAAAACAGGGAAGGAGTGATCGGATTGAGCTGAAATTTCGAGGATAAGCTCCCGGGCCCTAGGAAAGCTTAACCTCTAAATTTCAGCCCAATCGGACAACGTTAAAGGGGGGCTGTGGTGGGAGGGTCCAAACTTCCGGCCCAGTTTACCCCATGAAGATAAAGTCGGAGGAGGATGAAATTTTGCAAGTTTCTTAGTTTGAGCTTGGGCTACAAAATGCAATTACCGCCGTCTCTCTGCGACCTCTAGGACCTGAAATCGCTTAACATTGTGGTGGGTCGCCTCTTTATAGAGGCACAAGTGTGCCTCCTTGATTTATATATATAGCGCAATTATAACCCACATATATATATAACACACATATAGTCCTATATGTACACATATAATACAGCTTGCAAATAGAAACAAAGAATTCAGCCTTCTTTAGGTAAAAACAACATATAGCAATGACAATTGCCGATGCCATTTGCCAATGACAGCAGAGACCTATGTAGGATTTTTTTTTTTGGGGGGGGGGGGAGATGGGAGTCAATAGTAAAAGATAAATTTTATTTAATAATTTACATAAGAAAAAGTGTCTAGAAGATCAAAAAGATTTAATATTTCAGGTGTGGGAGGCTCCCCCCCCCCCCCTGCATTCGTCCCTGGATTGATCCTTTCCTGACCTGCTACAGAGTAAATTGTGTCCTAAAAATGTACCCTTCTCCCTTTTTCGATCCCCCCCCCCAGATTTCTCCACCACCACCAGTAGGAACTGATGGTTTGCATTTGCCATCATTCAGTGTGAGCTTTGTTTTCTATGTTTTATTCTAATCACGAGCTTTGGCGAACATGAACAATTGAGCTTATCAAACAGTTCGTGGTAACGAACTGTAAGTAAGGAGCGACCCGGCTCAATGGTAACCGAAACTCTAAAAAACGGGATTTTGATACCAATAGATACATCAAAAGAATCAGATTTTAATTCTGATTTCAAATATATAAGTTTCATTAAGTTTAATCTTACCCATCAAAAGTTACGTGCCTGAGAAAATTTGGCTGATTTTCGAAAAAAAAGGGGGAAAGACCCCCCTAAAAGCTATAGAACCTTAATGAAAATCACACCATCATATTCAGCGTATCAGAGAACCCTACTGTAGAGGTTTCAAGCTCCTATCTACAAAAACGTGGAATTTTCCATTTTTTGCCAGAAGAAAGATCACGGATGCGTGTTTATTTGTTTGTTTGTTTTTTTTTTTTTCCCCAGGGGTGATCGTATCGACCCAGTGGTCCTAGAATATCGTGGGAGGGCTCATTGGAACGGAAATTAAAAGTTCTAGTGCCCTTTTTAAGTGACCAAAAAAAATGGAGGGCAACTAGGCCCCCTCCCACGCTCATTTTTTTCCCAAAGTCACCCGATCAAAATTTTGAGATAGCCATTTTGTTCAGCATGGTCGAAAATATGATAAAAATGTCTTTTAGGATGACTTGATCCCCCAAAGGCCCCAGGGGGAGGGCTGAAAGTTATGAACTTTACTCAATGTTAACATATAGTATTGGTTATTGGGAAGTATACAGACTTTTTCAGAGGAGATTTTTTCTGGTAGGTGGGGGAAGGAGAGGGTCGGGGGCTATATGGAAGGATCTTTCCATGAAGGAAGTTTTCATGGGGGAAGGGGCATTGCTATGAAGGGGGCGCCGGATTTTCCAGCATTATTAAAGAAAAAGATCAGGAATTAAATAAAAAAAAACAAGTTTTTCAACTGATCAACTGATTGTGATTAAGAGGTCATTTTTAAAGAACTGGAAAAAAAATTCGAACTATAGTTTAAAGAGCAGGGTATTGACTAGGGGGCGAACCCCCTAATATACGTGTTAAAAATTTATGAATATAGAAGTTCGTTACGTAAGTTAATTCTAAGTTACGTATATTTATTACTAATAAAAACGTTCGTAAATAAAATTAAACAAGTTTCAACAAAAGCCATTTAACCAAATATAATATGCAAATCTTGTTTTAATTATTCATGTACGGTGATCCAAAATCAAAACCTGCATTAATTCAAAAACGTTCAAAAATTAAATAAAAAAAACAAGTTTTTTTAACTGAAAGTAAGGAACGACGTTAAAACTTAAAACGAACAGAAATTATTCCGTATATGAAGGGGGCTGTCCCCTCCTCAACGCCTCGCTCTTTACGCTAAAGTTTGACTTTCTCACAACTCTATTTTTTTAAACAATAAAAAAACTTTAGCGTAAAGAGCGAGGCGTTGAGGAGGGGACAGCCCCCTTCATATACGGAATAATTTCTGTTCGTTTTAAGTTTTAACGTCGTTCCTTACTTTCAGTTAAAAAAACTTGTTTTTTTTATTTAATCCCTGGGTTAGAACCAAAGTTGAATATGAGATAAGATAATATTAATTTCCAAAAATCTATCACTAGCTCTAGTAGAACCGATATTTATGTCAAGCAAAAAAAAAACATAAAAAAAACAAACAATACAAAAACAGCAAATAAAACTAAAAAATAAAAAAAATAAAAAGGAAATAAGAAGGAATCGTACATAAAATTGTCAGTATAATAAAAAAAGAGTTTAGTAAAAAATAAGCTGCACAAAACGAATGTCCAAAAAGTAGTAAAATAAACTTCATACAGTGAATAGAAAAAGGGGGAGGGGGAAAGAAAACATGGAAAGGAAATTCACTTAATTAACATTTGAGTTACGGAGTGGGAAAAACCTATATTTTTTGTGGAAAATTGTACTGGATTAAAAATGGGGATTCTGGCTGAGACAGAAAAAGGGAAGCGAGGTCAAAGAGAGGAAAAATAACTGAAGTCAAGAGGGGAAAAAATGAAGATGAGGAAAAGTGAGTTAAGGGGTTAAAGAGAGTAAAAATGATTTAAGTCAAAAGGGGGGGGGGGCGAGTATGCGGAAAAATGAATCGAAGGGTTAAAGAGAAGAAAAATGAATAAAGTCAGAAGGGGAAAGAATGAGTATGAGGAAAAATGAATTTAAGGGTTAAAGAGAGGAAAAATTACTTAAGTCAAAAGGGGAAAGAATGAGTATGAGGAAAAATGAATCAAACGGTTTAAGAGAGGAAAAATGACTTGTCAAAAGGGAAAAAAGTGAGTTAAGGGCTTAAAGAGACGAAAAATGATACAAGTCAAAAGAAGGAAGAACGAGTATGAGGAAAAATAAATCGAAGGGTTATAGAGAGGAAAAATGATTATTACTAATTTCCCAGGCAACAGAGTTATTGCCAAAATTGGAGTGGCAAAATGGCTTCATGATTGTCTCCAGGGAGGTTACCCAGTTTGACCCTCCCCCAAAATCTTTGTCGAACACACAAAACTAGCAAAAATACATTTAAAATAATACTATATATATATATATATATATATATATATATATATATATATATATATATATATATATATATATATAATATATATATATATATATATATATATATATATATATATATATATATATATATATATATATATATATATATACATATATATATATATATATATATATATATATATATATATATATATAATATATATATATATATATATATATATAATATATATATATATATATATATATATATATATATATATATATATATATATATAATATATATATATATATATATATATATATATATATATATATATATATATATATATATATATATATATATATATATATATATATATATATATATATATATATATATATATATATATAAGAACGGATTTTTTTTTCTACCCTCCTGAAAAAAATGGATACAACCCTGCATGACACACTCATAATTTTCCTTTCCACTTATAACTGCCTTGAGTTTCTACAAGTCTTTGTGCAGTTCGTAAATTAGAAAAAGGAGAAAGAGATGAATCATAACTAAACTATTATTTAACAATTAATAAATTCACCTGTGCTCCCCTATTCACTGGTGCTGGAAGTCGGGGTGGTTGCATCATATTATAATCAGCTGCCTGTTGCGCAGCCGATGGCAGTCCAGGTACAATTGTTAACCTGCTGGCTGGATTCAAACCCGATACCAGCAAATCTCCAGGCTGAAAAAACAAAGTTCTCTTAGAATCGGCACTTTATTTGTTTAATTTCTTAATTAAGCCATACTTATTGATGACTATTTGGCAGCTGTTTTCTTGCAATATAAACAAATATTGAGCTTTTCACAAGCCAAATCCGTTATCTCTATTATATACAATGGTCTTATATGTGTTTTTCCTTAATAAGAGGGAGGTTACTAAGAGTCTGTACCAATCTTAATGCTTGAATAAAATATATTGTTTCACCCCAAGAGGGTATAAAGGTAGGTCCCCTCAGAGTTTGATCCTGAGGACCTTTCAAAAGAAATTGGAAAACACTGGCCCAAAGATACAGCTGGGTGCATGCAGTGGGACTCTCGTTTCTTCCCCAAAAATATTGAGGTATTTATGGGTGTTCCTATAACTTTTTATATTTTCCATATATTTCGAAAAAAAATTCTTGAGCTACGCCCCTACTTTTTAGTTTTTTTGTTATCTAACTGTACTTGTTGCTGACAAAGTGGCATTTACTATTCCACGGCGAAAACAATAACTAAACCAGTTAGATGCCAAATGTATTGACTCCATGGTCGAACATACAATGAAAACGGTTCAGTATAAAGATATATAGCTATTTTGGGTTAGAATATCCTATCAGATACCATCATGGTTTTTCCTTTGGCATTTCTCAATTTTTAGACCTTATGTTTCCTTAGCCCCCCCCCTCTCTCTCTCTCTTTCACCTACGTCCTGTTTTGCTTGATAATTTATTATATTATTTCCTCTTTTCATTAATTAATACACTATTTATACATTTATGGCAATTAGATTGTTTTTTGTTCTTTTTTGTAACTTAAGATTTGTGCATATTTTTTGTGTGACGTAAAATCTAAACTCAGCAAATATACAGCTAGTGATAACCAATGTTGAATGATCTCGTATTTAATCAATGGAAAAAAGTATTTATTATTCAAAGGCCAGTTGTTTTTTCGTAGCTTCAGGGTATTAAAACTTATCTTTATGGGAATTATATTTGTGAAACTACGAAGTTGAGATTAAAAGCAAGTACTCTCAGACGCTAAAATTGAGAATAATTGAAAATTTAATTGAAAATCGAAAATTTTTAAATTGAAAAGAATTTTGAAAACAAACAAGGATGCCAATTCACATAAATTTAAGGAGGGGGTGGTAACAATTTTCCTTCATTCTTTTTAACTGAAGAAGCAAAAATATTTTTCAAAATACGGGGGGGGGGGCATTTTCGTTTTCTTTCCGATTTTTTGCTTTTAAATTGAAAAGAATTTTGAATTTAAAAATTGCTTTTAAATTGAAAAGGATTTTGAAAACAAACAAGGATGCCAATTCACATAAATTTAAGGAGGGGGTGGTAACAATTTTCCTTCATTCTTTTTAACTGAAGAAGCAAAAATGTTTTTCAAAATACGGGGGGGGGGGGGGCATTTTCGTTTTCTTTCCGATTTTTTGCTTTTAAATTGAAAAGAATTTTGAATTTAAAAATTGCTTTTAAATTGAATAGGATTTTGAAAACAAACAAGGATGCCAATTCACAGAAATTTAAGGAGTGGGTGGTAACAATTTTCCTTCATTCTTTTTAACTGAAGAAGCAAAAATATTTTTCAAAATACGGGGGGAGGGGGCATTTTCTTTTCGATTTTTTTCTTTTAAATTGAAAAGAATTTTGAATTGAAAAATTGCTTTTAAATTGAAAAGGATTTTGAAAACAAACAAGGATGCCAATTCACATAAATTTAAGGAGGGGGTGGTAACAATTTTCCTTCATTCTTTTTAACTGAAGAAGCAAAAATATTTTTCAAAATACGGGGGGGAGGGGGCATTTTCATTTTCTTTCCGATTTTTTGCTTTTAAATTGAAAATAATCTTGAATTGAAAAATTGCTTTTAAATTGAAAAGGATTTTGAAAACAAACAAGGATGCCAATTCACAGAAATTTAAGGAGGGGGTGGTAACAATTTTCCTTCATTCTTTTTAATTAAAGAAGCAAAAATATTTTTCAAAATACGGGGGAGAGGGGGCTTTTTCGTTTTCTTTCTGATTTTTTGCTTTTAAATTGAAAAGAATTTTGAATTGAAAAATTGCTTTTAAATTGAAAAGGATTTTGAAAACAAACAAGGATGCCAATTCACATAAATTTAAGAAGGGGGGGGGGGTGTGGTAACAATTTTCCTTCATTCTTTTTAACTGAAGAAGCAAAGATATTTTTCAAAATACGGGGGGGGGCATTTTCGTTTTCTTTCCGATTTTTTGCTTTTAAATTGAAAAGAATTTTGAAAACAAACAAGGATGCCAATTCACAGAAATTTAAGGAATGGGTGGTAACAATTTTCCTTCATTCTTTTTAACTGAAGAAGCAAAAATATTTTTCAAAATACGGGGGGAGGGGACATTTTCGTTTTCTTTCCGATTTTTTGCTTTTAAATTGAAAATAATTTTGAATTGAAAAATTGCTTTTAAATTGAAACAATTTTGAAAACAAACAAGGATGCCAATTCACAGAAATTTAAGGAGGGGGTGGTAACAATTTTCCTTCATTCTTTTTAACTGAAGAAGCAAAAATATTTTTCAAAATACTGGGGGGAGGGGGCATTTTCGTTTTGTTTCCGATTTTTTGCTTTTAAATTGAAAAGAATTTTGAATTAAAAAATTGCTTTTAAATTGAAAAGGATTTTGAAAACAAACAAGGATGCCAATTCACAGAAATTCAAGGAGGGGGTGGTAACAATTTTCCTTCATTCTTTTTAACTGAAGAAGCAAAAATATTTTTCAAAATACTGGGGGGGGGCGGAGTATTTTCGTTTTCTTTCCGATTTTTTTTGAATTACAATATCAAACAATTTTTTTTTAATCTAGAGGGTAAATGCAATCCCCTCACTCCAATTGGTGCCTCTGAATGCAAAGATAACCGTTTAGGCTTCTGGACAGCATAATCAGCAATTCCACTGAAAAATAATATGTTTCCTAATTACGAAGACCAAAGGTGGACAATAGCAGCTGTCAGTGTACTCTTTTGACTATGAAATTATGAAAATGTAAAGAGTAATGATGAATATCTGGATAAAATATTCGATCTTTTTTTTGCTATCTTTTCCAAGCATTTGGAATCGTGGCTGTTTCTTTATTATCAGGGTCGAATTCTGGGGGGGGGGGGTACCCGGTTTGACCCTCTCCCTTGAAATTCTTGTCTGATGTGTACAAAAAGTAACAAAAATTCATATTAACAATTTTTTCCGCTCTGTAAAGTTAATTCTGGACCCCCCCCCACCCTCTTCACACAAAAGTCTTGGATACAATCCTCGTTATTTATTTATTTAGTAACGCTTAACATCCACACGAAACAAGATTGAGCACATAAAGAAATGATGAACAACAACACTTTATATTATAGCACTAACAAAGAAAGGGAAAAAAAAGGGTGTTTAAATAATTTTCATTTTGTATCATCTTTATATGATACAAAAATAGTCATTTATCGTTTAAAACTATAAAAACAATTTTATAGTAAATCAGTTTATAAAATTTACTATCTGAACATAAAGAACTGTTCATTCCAATTTTCGATCAATTTTTTGAATATATTTAGCAACACATCTGGCTATATCTCGATCAATTTTGCCTTTTGGCAGCCAGCCTAGAAGATCTATCGTAACAGGTCGAGTGGACTTGTTTACTGGTTTTTTAATATAATTAGTTAAATCATTTTCAATTAAACTTGTATATAAGGCATTAAGTGAATATTGCCCCAAATCCCTATTTAAAGAAGTATTACTATTTATTTTTTATTCTAATTTCAATTGCCTCTCGAACAAATAAAAATATTCATTTAAAGTTGCGTTCCACTGTCTTAGATAAAAAAAAAATTCCAATTGTTCTACTTGTTGTTTATGATGGAAAGGCAATGTGGTCTTCGTCGCTATTGATCAGATATTATTTTAGTCAGTCTACTGGTCTACGAACAATGGATGAACCGCCCACTATTCATCTCTTGGTGCACATCTCGTAGCGCCACTTGTTCAGCCACGTATGGCACACCCGCCATACTGCGCCTCTTCGCAATACGCGTGGTATAATCTAAAGACTGTTCTTTTTTCTTCACTCGGTTCAAAAGAATTAAATTTTAGAAAGTTCCAGAAAGCTTGCTTTTAAAACGTCATCTTATAACCCGCTCCTTGGAATTCCATTCCGTACAAACAGTCTACCTTTTCTGTAAATTGAAATGCTTATTAAGTTAGTGTTTATTAAATATGCTTATTAGTGCAAGATAGTGCTTATTAAATTGATGAAATTATTTATGTAAATTGTGATATTCATGAAAAACTGAGATATTTATGAAATATGAAATTGCACGCACATGGGACAGTGTTCGTAATTACGGCCAATAACAAATTCCTAATATTCATTGTCCTTCTTCTAAAAACAGTTGGTGATTTTCTAAATACGACATGTGCACACAACAATCGCGACAACTGAAAATCAATTAGCCATTTTTATTGGCTACTGCGCTTTGTTTCTGGAGATCGCGTCGGAAATTTTGTTAATGTTTAAAGTGTTAGACCTGACTCATCCGAAGCTAATTTTGAAAAGCAACCTTAATTTACCAATTGCAAAATCATAAAATTAATTTTGCCCCCCTCCTCAAAACCTGATGTTTTATAGCTATTTCGAGAACCCCTATATTCTTAGTTATCCCATTTGTTTCACGTACCATGTGGTGGGGTAAACTTTTTTTTATTTCTTATATAGACCATTTTGAAGACCATACTGCCTTTCCATGACGATAAATAAAGAGTTCAAATAGGGATAAAATTCTTTTAATAAACAGTGATAAATTTCACAAAAAATACTAGATATTTCGGTCACATATGCAGTGACCGTCATCAGTAGTAATACATCAGTAGTAACGACGATCACTGCATATGTGACAGAAATATCTAATATTTTTTTGTGAAATCTATCACTGTCTATTAAAAGGATTTTATCCCTATTTGAACTTTTATTTATCGTTTATTTCCTATGGCATACAGCATCCTGAGGAATTAGTCAAATAATCAATCCTTGACGACCTGACAAGTAGTGAAGGAGCTCACCCTTGTAGTGGTGAAAAAAGCTATTAAACTATTTTCTTTTTTCTTTGTTTATTACTAAAAATCTCCAATCTTATGATTAGAAACTAACGCAATCTACTGAGCAATGAAGTTGAGTTTGGTGTCCCACAAGGTTCAGTTCCAGCGCCAGTTTTGTTCTCAATGCATGTTTATTACCTTATTGTTACAGTTATGAAAAAAATCAACAGAATGTTGTCATCTATGTTACCCCAGATCTTTCCATGATCAAAAATACAGGTCACTATCAATTGACGAGGACACAAGTTGCTTTCGACGACGACAGTACCCTCAGCACTGCTGTCGGAACTGTGCATGAGACCCGTATCAGATCAACTGTCTTTTACTATAGGTCAAAGCTGATTGTCTGGTCCTAAATACTGTTAACCCAAGTTTCTTGATTTTCTCACGAAATTTCCAGGCTCACGAGTCACCCTCAACTATCTGAAATTCATTTTTCAAGGGATTCTATCAGCAACCTAACGATCAGTACGTCCGGTTCCTAGGATATCTTGAGGAAAATCATCACTTTAGGCACCATAGTTTGTATTAGTCTCATCAAAATATGAATATTGATGAATCTTAGATTTCTTATGTACCTCAACCAAGGGTATGTCCAGGATATTTTTACGGGGGGGGGGGGGGGGGGGGTGGACAAAAAAAAACTTTAAAAACACATCAAAATTTGGTTATACGCATTTGTTACGTTTTTACGAGTCAGGACGAAAATTTCGGGAGGAGGGTGTTCAAACCCTGAACCTTCCCCCCCCCGGATACGGCCTTGCCTCCAGCACATTTCTCCTGCCTCGATTCAAAACATCTTCTTTAATTTTTTATTTAGTCATACGTCTCTTTTACCCAGCTATATGAATGCCAACCTTTTCTTCCTTTTTCATACCCCACTCTAAGGTATACGACAAAGCAAGGAGGCTTATCCTTGAAACAAACAGTTCTGCTAATAAGCCTTCATTTGATCTGTATTCCTTTAAGTGCGTGTCTTTCGTTTTCTTTGACTGCACGGTGATGTTCTGACGGCCATTAAACTCGTTTTCTTTGACTGCACGGTGATGTTCTGACGGCCATTAAACTCGTTTTCTTTGACTGCACGGTGATGTTCTGACGGCCATTAAACTCGTTTTCTTTGACTGCACGGTGATGTTCTGACGGCCATTAAACTCGTTTTCTTTGACTGCACGGTGATGTTCTGACGGCCATTAAACTAGTCCATCTCTTGATCATTCGAAATATCCTCTTTACAATTCTAGTAACATTCGATTTCCATTCCATATATGAGTCAGATCAGACGTCAATCCCCTAATGTTACTCTGCGTAGAATACTCTGTCTGAGTCATCTAAAAAGCGTCACTCACTTGGCACCTTTGGGTAAATTGGAAAAATATTTATGATTTCTGGATATTTCTATCTTTTTAATACCTCTGTGCGTTGAATGTCCCTAGGCCAACTTGGAAATACGTGTTTGTATTGTTCATTACGCATGGCAATTTGCTCTGGCTTTGTTTTCGCCAGGCTGCATTTTGTCATTTTCGTCCCCTAAGTTTTGAAAAATATTAACTTCATAAAAATTCAATAAAATCTTACATCAACTACATAGAAAGCTTTGCTTTTTGGTGAAGGCAGTTAGTTACAGTTTATTTCTGTATCATATACTTATTCAAAAACTCTTTGTCTCCTCGTATTTGCACATGTTGGTCAGTATTTGTATTCATATTTGTTCGCTATATCAAGTGCTTCCAATATCACCTGGATTTTTCAGGATTTCCCCAATCTTGGAGGAAAACCAAATTTGGAAAAAGTTTAGAAACGTAATAATATAAGGATAGTTTAGGTTGTAAAGTTTGTCAAGTACAAGTTTATTTAAGTCAAGTTTGCTAAGTTTAATTGTGATTGCTTAGTATAGGTATAAATTGGCCGGTATTTATATTTGTATTTTATGTATTATTAAGTACGTCCACTATTTTCAGATTTTCAGTGGCTTCTCTGGAACCACCTAAAAATTAACATAAAAAGAAATTGACGATCTTCATGTGCCATTACGTTTATATTTCTACTAATGTTAATTTTCAGGCATGGGGAAGGGCGGAGGGCCCTATATTGACTTGCCTCTCCCATCCCTAGATTTTGATTAAAAAAAATATTCTTTTTTGGTGAGTTCATCAGAATATACCTTTTTGGGTATTTCCATTGAAATATACCTTTTTGGTATTTTCATTAAAATATATCATTTTTGGTACTTCCAGTGAAGTATACCTTTTTTGGTTTTCCATTGAAAATATCGAAAAAAACAACAAAATACCCCCCCCCCCGCAGATTTTGCAAAACAGATTTAGCCCCCCTCCCACTATATTTCATGGACTGGCGCCACTGCATATATAAGGTTTCTTTCATGTATCTAAAAGTGCTTAAAGTGGCCTTTTTTTCCTATTTTTAAGAGAACAAATAGTTTCTGTAATATATTTTGTTTATTTGTAATGAAGTTTGTGTACAACTTATGTGACTATTATCCCTTTACTTTTTTCCCTCCTCCTGTTTTTCCCTCCTCCTGTTACTTTTTTCCCTCCTCCTGTTTTTTTTGTGGCTTGGTGGGTTTTCCCATGCTCAAATCAGATGCTTTCAGATCAAACGCATGTTACATAATCGTAAATCACTCGTGCTTTGACCTACGTAAGTAGACGTATATCAAATAAATAAGAAAGTTACGTAAATGGTGAAATTCCACCTTTTCATTTGAAGGCTCAGTTTACAGCTTAGGGTGCGTTCCAAAAGCCAAGTGCCATTAATGATCTATTTAATCATTATAATTTATTATAGTTAAATAATAAAAATAACATAATTAATCAAATCATCAACACTTAATTATTTGTCATTTCGTTCATCCCAAAATGGCTCACAATATAACTAATTTCTCTAATAATAATTCCCTCTTTAATCCCATCCTTGACAAACATGTCTAATTAAAACCAAACAAAAATGTTTCATGCTTGTGATTAAGTTTCACAGAAAGTACTATTAGCGACGGCTGGCGTCAGATCCTGATTTATACGAAAATAGATGGCGATTTTGTTGTATAATTTTCGTAAAAGCAACGGCAAGAAATTAAAAATTAGTAAACTTGTAATGATGTTCCGACAAAGCGCATACTTTAGCAGTATCAAAGTTATTCACTTTAAAACAAACACAAAAAACCCAACAGCAACAACAAACAGAAAAAAATATTCTTGTGTTAAAACATATCTTGAAAATGTTCCAAGAATTATTTTCAGAATTAAAAAATAAAACTGTGCATTAAATTAAATTTACTTGTTACCAAACATATATTGCATTTGAATTTCATTAAAAGATATTAACTAAGATAAGGATATGTACCATTTACTGTTACCTAAAACACGGTTTTGACCTTGAATAACAATAATATAAATTAATGTTTACCAAAAGGTTTATGCCTCTGTAAATGGCACGCACTGGAGATTTTGAAAATTTAAAATGTATACAGAAACAAAATCACCATCTAATTTTTTAATTGCCCAAAAGTAGATATCATCCCGGTACTGAGAGCTTAAATATAACAAAACGAAGACAATGAGCAAAATCATAAATATCGTAGTGTACATTTTTAGAAGAAGTGTCTTAAATTTTCCCATAGACACTTTCCAAACCCACTATGTTCAAATTGAATTTCATCTTCTTCCTTGTAAGTTATAGGTCACATTTGTCCTTAAGAGCAATTTATATTGTGGTTCATTGACGTTAGAAATGCCAACAAGATAGTGCAGGTAAAATGGTATCTCATTGGCAACATAACATTCTTGAATTTTAATTTCATTTAGGTCAGTGGCGCCAACTGGAGGGGGGAGGCATGAGGAGGAAATTGCCCCCCTTGATTTCCCTCCCCGCTAAAATTCAGATTTTTTTTCTATTTGCATTGAAAAATATCCTTGTTAAGTATTTTCATTGAAATGAAAATAAAAATACCCCCCCCCCCCTAGAATTTAAAAAACACATTTTTCCCCTCCCCCATTTTGTCCTGAACTGGCCCCACTGATTTGGGGATTACAGCTTCAGGATTTTCACACTTCCTATGCTTTTAATAAATTATAAATTACTTGCTTGTGCTATAGATCACATTCTATGGGAAACACCAAAAACGTAGGAGGATCAGCCTAATTATGAAGAAATAGAAGAAAAATGAGATGCTATAATTCAATCCCTTTGGAAACATTAGATTTTCTGACTATTTGCGGATATAACTTACACTAAAAGGGATAAGATATCGTTGGATTCGTTAGTCTCATATCTATACATGCATCAATACAGAATTATGATATTGCTTACAATTTTAGAAAAGTGCCAAGGACAGTGAAAGTCAAATCTGACTGAATTGGTTAAGTGGGAACTTGCGCAGCCATGTATTTCTTAAAAAAAAAGGAAAAAATCATGATATGGGTTTTTTACTGAAAAAGACGTGCATATGCAGTTATGCGGTTTATGGTAGTGGCAGGAACCAAATTTTAAATTAAAATCTTAAAAATCTTAATTTCAAATTAAATTTTTGCAGACAGAAGATAAAACTTTAAACCTTAATATCCAGTCTACTTAATTTAATTAATTAATTTCTAAACAACATAATGAAATTTAAAAGAAAATTAAATAATAATATTTCTCGAAAATAACCTTTAATCAATCATACAAAATAAGGTAATTTGAATGCTGGCTTAATTTGAACGTTTTCAACTGTTATATTTTAAAGATGTTTGTAGCCATACTAAAAAACACTATCCACTTACTTGTTTCATAACTAAATAATATCTTTTTTTTGCCTCTACGAATATCCTAAACTTGTCAAAAATCCTGTGTTTTGTATGATAGAGAATATCTTAATAAACAAAAAATGCCAAAAAAAATCGTCTAATTCTCTCTTTGTGAAGAATTAGAAGAGCAATGAAATGCTACCGTTAAAGGAGGAAGGAAAATATGGTAACAGTCTGCATTTACAACTCTTGTGAAGGAAACATCTTAATGAAATACAAGTAGGACCATTTTATGTGTTATTTTATGCTATTTCCAGACATCATGGTCCCTTTTCTGACAATGCCCCCTACCCCTGATGGTCCCAGAAACATCCGTTATTGAATGTCGTCATACGTCATTGATGCTTTGGTGAAACGAGTTTTCTGCGGTGTCTCGGCTTTATAATAGAAACTTGATCTATTTTGGATTTTTTGCCAGAGATTTTTTTTTTTTTTTTTTTTTTTTTTTTTTTTTTTTTTTTTTTTTTTGATAGTATCGAGCCAATGGTCCAACAAACATCGAGACAGGGCTCATTTGAATAGAAATTAAAAAATCTAGTGCCCTTTTTACGTGACCAAATAGATTGGAGGGTAACTAGGCCCCCCTCCCACGTCCCTTTTTTCCCCAAAATCGTTCGATCAAAATTTTGAGATAGCCATTTTGCTTAGCATATCTGAAGGGTCCCAAAATTATGCCTTTGGAGATGACATGAGCCCCCATAGCCCCTGGGGATAGGTCTTAAGTTATAAAATTTGTCCATGTTTATGTATAGAATTTGTTATTGAGTATACAAGCATACAGATATTTTTCGGGGGGGATTTCCATGGGGATGATTTTCAGTGGGGAGGTTAATTTCCAGGGGAAATTCTACACTGGGGGATTTGAGAGAACTTCTATACGAAATTCTTATTTGTATTACTTTCTCTTTGCCACCTGAATTTTGCACGTGGAGATGTTACGGGGGAATTGTCCGGGAAAAGTTTTCAGCGTGTTTTGATTTCCGGGGAAAAAAACCCATGGAAGGAGAGATTTCCAGAGTGATCGGGAAAACCATTAGAGCTAAAAGTCTTTTTCAAATTAAAGTATGCTAAGGATAATTTTTCAGGCCGAATCGTCTACAAAAACTCTATGGAGATGGGGGGGGGGGAATACTCGGCAAGGATGGAATTGTCCGGAAAACATTTTAGGGGGTAAAGATACTTTTCGTGGGAGGAACCTTCTAAGGAGGAGTTTCCAGTGAGGGGAGGGAATTTTTCATAGAGCGTGAGCTAGATTTACAGGCATTATTTGAAAAAAAGATCAGAAATTAAATTAAAAAAAAAAGTTTTTTCAACTGAAAGTAAGGAGCAATACTAAAACTCAAAACGAACAGAAATTATTCCGTATATGAAGGGGTTGCCCCCCTCCTTAATAATTTGCTCTTTACGTTAGAATTTGACAATTTGTCCCAATTTTTTAAGAACGACTCCTGAAACACAAGGGCCGTTTAATTAGAATAAGAAGCTTTTTAAAAGTGCTAAAAACTTAAGCGTGAAGAGTAAGGTATTGAGAAGGGGGACAACCCCTTCATATACGGAATAATTTCTGTTCGTTTTGAGTTTTAATGTTGCTTCTTACTTTCAGTAGAAAGAAACTTGTTTTTTTTTTTTTTAATTTAATTTTTACAGCACAAAAATAAAAATTCTTCACTACAGTTCCTAAAAAAAACTTACTAAAGCCGGTCAAAGTTAAAAACAAATGTTAAAGCAGATTTTTAACAGTTGTTATCACTAGCTAAAATTGTTAATAGCCATTTTTTTTTGCTGAAGTATATTTTTTAGGATCTAATTTAACTAATTATCCTATAAATAATTAAAGTGTATAAATTATAAGTACAGTATAATAACCAAAGTATCTGATTATGGTATATTAATTTCTGAGGAACTTTTTGCCAACTAACAATACTTATATTTATGAGAATTTTGATTCCAAAATTTTATCCAAGTTTTACACTTAAATTTTATCATAAAATATAGTATGTGCATAGATTGCGGCGGAAATTAATGAAGACATTATGAACAAAATTTAAGAGTCATGCAAGTTATGCAACATTTTTATCATTAATGTATTATTTCATGATGGTATTGCAGAGAGGGTAGATTAATGAATGAAAATCATAGTTGAAATTTAGTAGTGATTCATAGTGATCAGTGGGAGTAAAAATTCAAAGTGATAGAACTAAACTTTTGAAAATAATTAAATAACAAAAAGAAAATTGCAGGTCACCCATTGTTTAAAATCTGTTTTAGATTTATATTAAATTTATTTTTTCCAGTGTTTCAGAGAGGCTAGGTTAGAATTGCAGGTCATCCACAGTTTAGATTTTTTTTTTAGGACACAATTTATCAAAATTGTTGTATGCCTGTTTTTTATTCCCTGTCTATCCCTTAGTTTTGTAGCCAGTTTTCAATTAAATTAATCCAATGTTTATCTTAGCACCACTTCGCGACCTAAAAGCCAACACGTCCTATTGCAGAAAATCATGACGAGAAAAACACGATTCTCCATTTTGAACAATCCCCAGTCCAGTTGGTAAAATTCTTTCAGCGTAATTTCAGCATAGCGTTTCAGCGTAATGCTT
This sequence comes from Artemia sinica, assembly GCA_027921565.1. Lineage (NCBI taxonomy): Eukaryota > Metazoa > Arthropoda > Branchiopoda > Anostraca > Artemiidae > Artemia > Artemia sinica. The sequence goes on along the minus strand of CM051273.1, from coordinate 40,957,963 downwards.
TCTTCAGTTGTTGATGATGGCGAAAACAAATAAGCGGGATAGGATAATTTCACTCGTAGGATAATTTTATTCTCAGGGAAAGTGCTGACGCGTTGGTTAGGATAAAACTGAATTTTCTGTTGGTAAGGGACGGAGAACTGTAAAGTCTCTACATAGAACATTAGAAAGAATTAATCCAATTAAATTAATCCAATGTTTATCTTAGCACCACTTCGCGACCTAAAAGCCAACACGTCCTATTGCAGAAAATCATGACGAGAAAAACACGATTCTCCATTTTGAACAATCCATAGTCCAGTTGGTAAAATTCTTTCAGCGTAATTTCAGCATAGCGTTTCAGCGTAATGCTTTCTTCAGTTGTTGATGATGGCGAAAACAAATAAGCGGGATAGGATAATTTCACTCGTAGGATAATTTTATTCTCAGGGAAAGTGCTGACGCGTTGGTTAGGATAAAACTGAATTTTCTGTTGGTAAGGGACGGAGAATTGTAGAGTGCTCTTCCGATCTCTACATAGAACATTAGAAAGAATTAATCCAATTAAATTAATCCAATGTTTATCTTAGCACCTCTTCGCGACCTGAAAGCCAACACGTCCTATTGCAGAAAATCATGACGAGAAAAACACGATTCTCCATTTTGAACAATCCACAGTCCAGTTGGTAAAATTCTTTCAGCGTAATTTCAGCATAGCGTTTCAGCGTAATGCTTTCTTCAGTTGTTGATGATGGCGAAAACAAATAAGCGGGATAGGATAATTTCACTCGTAGGATAATTTTATTCTCAGGGAAAGTGCTGACGCGTTGGTTAGGATAAAACCGAATTTTCTGTTGGTAAGGGATAGAGAATTGTAGAGTCTCTACATAGAGCATTAGAAAGAACGGAAACAAGTTTTCTATATGACTGACTACTAGTACTACTACTACTAACAACTGACTGCAGCACCAAGCCGCCTGAGGCCATTACAGATACGCACGCTCCACCTCCACCCCAATCAATTCAAAGTCTCCCTCTTTACACCCTCCCAAGAGGTTCCCATTTCCCTTAAATCTTTCCTTAGACATCCTCCCACCCCAACGGAAGACGATCTGCTTTTCGTTTAACCCTAGACAGTTCTCTAGGGATAGTTTTTTCTCTGATAACATCAAGCAAATGCTCCTCCGTTTTCGGAGTACCCATGTTTGGTGGCACCGGTGGCATATGGCTCCAATACATTCCGAATATATACAAAAAAGTGAAAAATAATCACCCCCCCCCCCCTCTACCAAAAGAGATTATTAGCTATTGGTCAACCCCCCCCCAAAAAAAAAAATCAAAATGACGTATCTCTTAAGAAGCCCCCCCCCCCCCCTCACGAGTGAAATCCTTGTCAATAATAACAAAGTACTTACAAAAATACTAGGATACTCGGTTTTTGACAAATCTTTGGCCATGTACCATGTACCAGTACCACACCTCATTAAACAACGGAATAAACAAATATACACTGAACACAGGCGAACAAAAAAAAAAGCTTAAAAGTGCTTTAAAGAAAAGAAGCAACTTTGAAAATTAAGCTTATATTAGGCCTATCCCCAATCCTGGTACAGCTCTTAAGCAGGTTCTAAACTACAAGAATTTCCAGTTCAATCAATTGCGGGCATTAAACGAGATTTAGGCGGGAAATATGCAATACTTAAAAGTCAAAAGCCATGCGAGCCTTGGAACTATTCTTGTAGGTGTAGAAATTTGATTAATATTTACTCGAACCATCCTTTTTAGGGATTGATTCTAAGCCTATTTTAAATTCATAAGGCTATTAGTATTTACGGTTTCCATAAGATTAATTTCTGAGCAACAACGAAAAATATTCAGTTATCGCTTCAGTAAGCAGTTAGCCTGAAAACTGTTTTTTGGCCTACTTTCGCTTACCGTTTTTCTAGAAAATTTTCCAGGAATTAGGTCAAAGGATAAAGCTACTGTGTTTAAAATATAATATTAAGCTGTATAAACCACTGTGTTGAGGTCAGGAGAATAGGAATAAACTTTTCTTTTTTTTTTTAATATAGAGACGCACAGAGGTGCTTTAAGAGGATGGGTCAAATTATTGTTTCCTGGGGGGTTGGGGGGGGGGAAACAGCAAAAAAGTATTTTTCTAGTTCTTTATTTTTTCCGTAAGTTTCAATTAGGGACTCCCTTCTAATTATTCCGCACCCGGTTAAATCTGATGGCACGCACATGTACGGAAAATTACAAATAGGTCTCAGTTTCAAATTAAAAAATTAAAGATTTTCCTTAGGAATTTTCATCGTACGATTTACCGGCAAGGCAGAAAGACGGCGATAACCGAATCAGAAAATATCTCACTTGATAATTTGGTTGTGGCGAGGGAGATTTCGCTCCACCACCTCTCCCAGGGCTCATACCAGGCTTGGGGAAATACTCATTAATTTTCTTATTATCGGGTCGAACCTTTTCGCCTCTTGGGGTTTTCACTCCAGTAGTTGATTGGGGATCATCATTTTTTCGGCGTCGCTTCCTTTCTGTAGGTCGGGCAGGTTTTTCTGGTGTTATCACAGCAACGTCTTCACGATCTGACGATCCTATAATAAATATTCAAATGATAGAAATGGATCTGATTCTTTTTGCCAAATTTTCTGGAAGACCAGCTCGTATCTACACACATATTAAAAAGTAAAAGAGATATTTGATTTGAATTTATTTTGAACTAGGATTACCGGGGGAGACATTGAGGATTTGGTTTCGGATCCGAGCGAATTGCTTGCCACTAAAAAATTTTGAAAGAAAAAGGGTGGCCCCAGATGCAGATGCGGATTACTCTTGCTCCAGATATAACCTAGGTATTGAGGATGTGGCCCATATTCTCGCCGAGTGCCAGCAACTTTCTCTATTAAGGGAAAAGTATTTTGAGTGTGGTAACTTGGAGTTCCCGGGGATCCTGAAAACGACTGTAAAAAGGACAATCAGGCAGTTATGTAAATATGTAAATGAAGCGTTGACATCAATGAGTGAAACTTGATATTTATGTTATTTTTCTTGTGGAGTGTATTTAAGAATACTGTACTGTATGGCCTGTTTTTTGGCTTATAATAAATTATTATCATTGTGCTATGATGCAAGCCTGTATGCAAGGGGGTGGGGCGGTTACCACATTTGACCCCCCAACCCCACGAAATTTTTGTCCGACTTGTAAAAACGCAACACAAATACACATAAAAAAAATTGAAGCGTTTTATCCCCCACCCTAAACAAAAATCCTGGATACACCCTTGTTATGACTCCAAAAGGAAATAATAAAATGTAAATTAACACTGAAAAGTAGACGAGCGACATTAAGAAAATAAAAAAGTATTTAAAAAAAAAAACAATACAAAAAGGAAGAACTCTAGATATGTTATCCCAAGTCAGTTGGAATCAAGCAATAAAAATAAATAAATAAAAGGAATTAAAAAATTTAAACAGAAAAAAAAGCTGCTGTCTCTACTAAATGGCGTAGGCCAAACCAAAAACAAACCATTGAAGAACCAAGAACATCTAAATAAAATTGTTATTTACCGCCTAGAGGCATCTTAGGTCTATTCATACATGAAAATCGTAATTTTATAAAATCGTTCTTTTGGTTGTTCACAATTAATAAGTTTCTAGGACAGAACCACAGTTGGGTCCCTGGCCCTAATTATCAGTGACAAATGTCCGGCTTCTCCATTGATTTTAATTTACGGATACTGTCGAATTGAATTTTCATTTTCATTCTCTTGATTGGCCTGCGTCCGTTCTCTTGATTGGCTGGCTCGTGAAGAAGAGACTTGACGTTTTGTGTGTAAATACGTTTTTTAGTTAGTTGATCTTAGATGTCAGAAGAGTTCATGTAAGTTCACGTTGAAGCTGTTGGATTGAACACTTTGGTCAATAAAAGTGAGTTATATTTTCTACGCCTGCTGTTAATTATTCCCCTTACTCGGTTAAGTTTGGGAGGAGTTTTAAGCAAGTTTTTATACTGAGGGGCTCCCTCCTCCAAACCCCCAAAACTGGTGGCAGCAGTAGGATTTTTCATCAGTGTTGCCACGTAGAATCAAGAAGATAAACAAGCAAAATTACTTAAACTTGACAACGCTTTCCGTCCATAATAATTCGAATTTTATCGCTATATTGATATTCAAAGACAAATACACTTCAAAAGGAATCAAAACCTTTCTAAGTTGTTTGGCGGCATATATTTTTTGCTATTTTTGCAGACGTTTCACTCACATTTCTTTTTTTAATTTGGCGGCCATTACTACTAAAAACTGCATGACCACGTATGGAGGTTGGTTTTTTATGGCTTTTTACGATATTTATGGTTATATAAGTCATTCTTAACCACAGTTTATAGAATTATCCAGTAACTTTATCGCAGATCATTTCTGGTCTTCATTCTCGGTGCGAACAAAAAGCTCCTCCCACTTATTTCTGCATTAGTGGGTTAGTCTGTTTCCGTCAATCAATGAGAAATGGTTACAAAGTGCATTATTCGTAATAGCGGGTTTCCACTTATTTCCGATTATTTATATTATAACTGTAAGTTTCGCGTCCAAGAGGGTTACAAATTGCATTATTCGTAACAGCGGGTTTCCACTTATTTCCGATTATTTCTATTATAACTGTAAGTTTCGCGTCCACGAGAAATCTGACTTGTCTACCCGTGAAAAGATCTAATGGCGCTTATGTTTATACCTGCAAAAACGTTCTCTGGAGCACTCGCACCTCGGTCCGGGTTTTTATAATGGGTGAGATAGGGAATGATCATACTGCTAATTCTATAAACTGTGTTCTTAACCAATCAAACGATCAGAATTCACTTTCACTTTCCTTAGCACTTTAAATAACTGCAAAATATTAAAAGCTAACAGCTAAAAACTGACAGAATACTCCAAGAAATGTGGATTACAGGATTCACAGAATATGCCAGGAAAGACGATGCGTTCTTGTTTCCACTGCCTTCTGACATTTTTGGAAAATCAGAGAATCAGTTGTTTTGATTCGAGTGAGATAAGTCCAAAAACTCCCAATTTCTTTAATGGCTTTAATAACCAATTGTATTTAAGGAAAAGAAGATGTTTGATCGCCTTACGAATAAAATAAAAAAAAGATTTACAGTTAAATAAGGCTCCACTTAACCAATTCTAATGATCATATTTCATTTCACTTATTTCATTTCCACATATTTCATTTTTTTCACATATTCACATATTTCACACAATTTTATTTCATGATCATTTTTCTTTTCACTGTCCTTGGTCGTTAAAATAATTTCGGACAAATATGCGTATTAATGTACGTACAAAATGTGCCATGATTTACGCATATATGCCAGGAACTACGCATTTTCTTTATAAATTTCTTCACAGTTTATTCTATGAACAAATAATTATGAAATTATCATTTAAAATTAGTTGTGAAGAAAAAGGATAAAACAAATTATGTCAATTAAAGAGTTTGTGGGGGAGTCTTGTTGAACATGTTAAGGCTCTTGCTAAGATGAGATATTACTACTGTTTAAAATTAGAGTAAAAAGATAAAAATCATAGAAAAGGGTTAGAGATATTTGGGGGGAGGGGTGCAAATCTATGGGGGGTGGCTTAAGGGGAATTGTTAGTTGCCATTATTTATGCCAAGAGTTACAACAAACTACGCATCTTCCTTTTTTAATTTCTACATAATTTGCTCAACTGTCAAACAATGAAACAAATCAATTTGGCATCTGAATGGCTCTCCTGAAGCCTTTGAGAATAAAATACAGCAAACAAAATCTTGTAAGATAAGATAATCTTGTAGTATAACAAATGACACAAGAAAGTCATTGGAACATTTTAGAAGAATAATCAGATATATACGGAAAATGGAGGTAGATGGCGATGCTAGTGTTCTCATTGATCAAAAAGTTCGTGGTTGTGAACTATAAGCTAAGAACAAACTTTGCCAATAATTAGAGACTAATAATTAGAGACTTAAAAGCAAAGACACAAAATTTTTAGAGACTAAAGCTCTAAAAATCATAATTTGATTGCAATATACAGCCAAAATAATTTGATGGCTTCAAATGTATCCAATTTATTAGTTTTGAAGTTACCCATTAATAGTTGTTATTTGAATTAAAAAAAATTGCAAAATAAAAGAAAAAAACAAAAACAGGTAATTTTTTGTGAAAATTACTCTCCAAATTCAAATTGTCCAAGAATTTGGTGGGAACTTCCACGCTCCTATATAAAAAAAAAGCGTTTTCCTGAGACAGTTGGCCAGGAATATATGTTTATTTGGTTTTCTTTTTCTTCTTTGTGTTTGTTGTTCTCGTTGTTATTTTTTTCTTGTTGTTTTTCTTTGTCTTTCTGGGTAATTGCACCCAACTATTGTCGGCCACAGAAATATACAAAGCTCCCAAATTATATGGCCATGTGGTGGCGCATCCTCCCAAGCATACATACCATTCAAAATGAAAGTTTATTATATATAATACCAATGCAATATCACTAGCAGGTATGTGCAGCTACCAGATAGTTACACGCAAACTATTGGGGGGGGGTGTTGACGAGGCGGGGTGCCTGAAACATGAAAAAGAACATTCTTAGGCAAAAGGTTCATGGTTAATCCTTTTATGGAGGAAGAATTTATCCCCTTACCTCCCTTAGTTTGGAAACATATATTAGGAATAAGGGTGCAATACAGATGCTGAAGAGGCAAGCCATCCTAAAAAGAAAAATTAGACATAAGTCCCATTTCCTGAGTATTTTTAGTTTACACCAAAATATCATGATCTTACCAGCACAATGGCAAAAGAAGTGGGAAGCATTGCCCATAAGATGTATATGTCCAGTGAGCCTCACCCCCCAGAAATAAATTATAAATCATGACGTGAATACCCTATTTTGAGTCTCAGGCCTCTTCCCACTCTTCCAGGCCTCTTCCCACTCTTCCAGGCCTCTTCCCACTCACTTCCCACTCTTCCAGGCCTCTTCCCACTCTCAGGCCTCTTCCCACTCACTTCCCACTCTTCCAGGCCTCTTCCCGCACTTCCAGGCCTCTTCCCACTCTTCCAGGCCTCTTCCCACTCTTCCAGGCCTCTTCCCACTCTTCCAGGCCTCTTCCCACTCTTCCAGGCCTCTTCCCACTCTTCCAGGCCTCTTCCCACTCTTCCAGGCCTCTTCCCACTCACTTCCCACTCTTCCAGGCCTCTTCCCACTCTCAGGCCTCTTCCCACACTCAGGCCTCTCCTAAAAATATTGTTCTTGCGTTTGTCGATTTAAAATCTTATCTACAATATCTAAAAAAGGTTTCATGGAGCTCTCAAGAATTTCTTTTTGAAAAACATGCTAAAATACGCGGAAGCTGAACATTAACCCTAAAACTAACTTCTTTTTAAAGTACCAGTGAAATTGAATGTAGAATTGAATTGATGAAATGGTTTAAATTTTTGTTTGAAATTTAAATAAAAATTCCAAGCAAGGTTGACAATTACAAGTAGGCTACTCAGAACTACATATATTTAGAAAATAAATATTAATTTTGCCGCATTTTGGCAAAATAGTCCACAGAGGGATACATTCCCTTCTCTAGGGACTATCCAAGAAACATCCATGCAGAAACTCTGAGATAAATATCAACTCACTCAACGTCATACTCAACGATACACTCAACGTCATGGAATTCACAGTCTTTTGATTCTTTATCAAAACTGAAGATTTATTACTCTTTATCATTCTTATTACTACCCTTACTATTATTAGTTTTTTTACCTTTTTATTTGTTATACTAGTTTTATTTACCCCATTAATTTAAACTTTCCTATTAATTTTAATATTTGTTTTATTTAAAACTTATTCATTGTTTAATTTACTAATTATATTTCTCAATTTAAATTAATTAATTCAATAATTAATGATAACTACCTGAATCTTTTGATTTTATTATTATATTCATTTATCTGTATCATATTATTATTGCTCTTATTATACTACCTTTTGTATTATTAATTTATTAACGAAGAGAAAATAAGGGTGGAATTGAAATGTCTCCATAGTTTTATGTGTACTGTACTGATAAGTGGTTGGTTCAGTTTTTGTCAAAAACAAGGTAAGACATGCTTTCCAGGGATCTCTGAATAGTGTTTCAGTTCTGGACCCCTCTCCCCTCTTATCTAAAAAAAAAATAAAATTTCACAGATTAAGTTGTCGATAATTTCTTATATTTTATGTGAAATTCGTCTAAATTTGCGGCTTGTCGAAGCTTTGGCCCCTCTCCCTCGAAAACTGAGGGAAAAAAATTGAATTGGCCTGGCCCCCTTTTGGCTTTCTCTTTCCCTATTTTTTTCGGTCTTAGTCAGTTTCTACGTTTTCCTTATGTATTCCTTACATATCCTTAATGTGTCTCTTATTTTTCCTTGTGTATCCTTTATGTATCCTAAAGTATCCCTTGTGATTTTCGCCAATTCCTACCTTCTCCCTTATGTAACCCTTATGTTATGTATCGTCGATGTACATACATTTTTTTTATCTTATCTATGTGTCCCTCCTTAATATTTATGTATCCTTTACGTTTCCTTTATATATCCTGAAGTATCCCTTCCCCTTATGATTTTCTTCAGTTCCCACTTTTTCCCTTACATAACCCTTATGCCCTGTATCGTCGATGTGTGCACATTTTTTTTGTATCTTATCTATTGTCATCTGGTACCATCAGATACTATACAGTATGTACCCTCTCTCTCCTCTTTTTCTACTAAAAAGTCGAAATTGCAGCTTTTTTCTTAACGTCTGAAAAATCAGGGCGTTTCTCTGGCAAAAAAAAAGACAAAAAAAAAACAACCCGTATGACTCACCAGTGCTCAGGTTTGAGTCTTGTTTGATAACATCTCCCTGGTCAATTGTAGATACTTGCTGAGGCACAGAGACACTTTTAAACTGTTGACCTGGATGTGCAAGACCAAACCCAAAAGGTCCAGAGGTATGATCCATTTTTAATATCATAGTCCCCTCGCCAGGTATAGGGGTCGTCGGGGTTGTAGGCGTACTCGGATTGGGCATATAACCTGGTACAGGGGCTGATATATTCACAATTGGGTTAGGATGAACATGAGAATTCACTTCAGAGGAATTTCCAACAGGTATAAAATTCTGAAACGAAAGCGTAATTATACTGGCAAAAGTGGTAATAGCAGAAAAAGAAAAAACATTAGAATCAAAGAATCTTCAGATTCAAAGAATCCTCGCTAGTCATATTTTTGTCAAGACCAATAATGGAATTAACTTAACAGGGCCTTTGGTGTTTCACTGTCATTTTAAAAGGATTTGTCCCTATTGAACTGTTACCTGTACGTCATGGAAAGGCAGTGCAGCCTATTCATGTCTTAAGACAGTCATGTTCTATGAGTGCTATATCTATAATACTGCTGCAGCGACAGGATACTTGGGACTTGGGAAGAGTAAAAAGGAATTCTACATTATCCCCGAATCTCCCTGGATAGAACACGATACTCAATAGAAAAGCAACCTGCACACAGAGAGCGGAACTCTTAGCATTATTTGATTCCCCCCTTCCCTTACCTTTGATTATAACAAGAGTGAATTTTCCAGTGACTTCAATGGGATAAAATATTCATATCGGCGTGAGCCACCAGGTAAAACAGGAAGAGAGAGAGAAAGAGAGAGGGATAGCAACACTCTTGAGCACTGGGCACCCTACCAATCCTAGCCTAACCTAAAACATACTAGGGTTGAAATGGCTATTTGAAAACTTCCTGTCAATGTAAGGCTATCCCCTTTGTAGCCTAAATAATTTTTGAGCATTGATTCGACATCCTAAACAAGCTTTATCAGCTGCTTATCAATCACTAAGTATGTAAAGTGAGTATATCCTGATCAAAATTACTTCACAAAAGGGAACCCCCTCCCCCCCAGTCCTTAAAATTTGAGACTTCCACATGAAAAAAAAAACTTTAAACAGCTAAATCCTTAAGGGATTTAGTCTTGGGCAGTTCAACACCAATTACCGTTTTACAAGGAGCATTTCTGGCATAGGGTACCCTTTCCGTGATGGCAAAGATGGATCCAGGGGGTAGTTTTAGGGACACGTCCCCCCTCCCCTAAAATGTCAATGATTGCACTAATGAAAGGATCTGAGGGGCAAAAAAATGCAAATGGAGGAGCCACATTTTTATCGTTGCCCCTCCCCCCCCCCTATCAAATACTAATTGTGCATCCGCCCCTGCACGGTGGCACAAAATCACAGGGATTTGACAAACAAATCTTTTTCAAGGTTTTTGCAGAATTTTTTCACTGTTTCCTACAATTGTCATAAACTGCACATGTTTGTTAAGTTTCACCTTGCTGGTTCGATGAATTATCAGTTGAGTTCTGTGCTGATGAATCTTCAAGTGAATTCCACCATAGCAAAACTTACGTGTCAAGATTTCAAAAACAACCAAAGCGAAGGGAATTACAGTAAATCCTGAAAGTCGACGATATTTCAGGGAAGTGTGGGTCTGGGAGAGCCCAACCCTCAGCTTAAGTGTCTTGTTGAACGAGAGACCAACGTCATTATTGCTTAAAAAGAAATCGGAAACGTAATTGTGGGCCGTTTTTTCTTCTTTATTCAGTTAGTGGCAACAACGACAGAACAATTGAACGAGAATGAAAGAATTTTACTAAACAAAATAGTGTTAGTGAAGAAAAGAGCTCGCATATGGAAAATAAAACTAACAAATATAGCACAAATCTCTTTAAAAAAGCATCTTCAATTGCGTAAAAAAGAAAGGCAGGAACAGTCCTAATTCTTCTCTTCGAGGGACGCCCATTTTCCACCACCTAGGTGTATACCTTAGAACGCCACGTGTACCACAGAGTTGGGCCATGATTGTCACAGTTTTTGCCACGCTCGTCATGCACCGTCTGTTTCGTGAAAGTGAGCACCCCTTGAACCTCTTAGAAATCTAGTCTTCATTGCAATAAACTATTTATCCACTTTAATTCAATACATCAATAGCATACCAAGGATCCCAGTTTGGAAAGGATATGACTTATTTCTGGAAGGCTATGGCAATGGAATGTATCATTTAATAATCTTCCATCCCCTTGGCTATGCAAATAATTTCTGTGCAAAAGAGAAATGTCCCACCAAAAGAATTGATGTCTATCCTACGCTAACGACATCTCTGAAATTAACTACTGAGAATAGAATTTCTTTCTGACGGAAATAGTTTTTTTTAGATGGGAATAGAACATAAGGTAAAAGGTAAAAAAAATACGGCATTGGACTTTACAGTGCGAACCGACGGTGCTGATCTCCGTTTGTTGGCCCTTCAGCCAGGAAGTGCAATGGGGGTTGGGGACCAACCATCCTGTGCTTTCGCACACCCTTCCTGCTTACCTTCCCCAGATTTCTCCAGGTACCCATTTAAAGCTGGGTCGACTCTGGATGAGCTTACAGAGTCAAGCCACTGACCCCCGTCCCAAACGAGATAATTGGGTACACTAGGATTCGAACCCACGTCCTCTCGGACAAAGGATCCTAAAAGGACCCTATAGACAAAAAATCATCTTGTCGATAATCTTTGTAACTTCATAAGTGCTCTAGAGAATACACTGAGAAAAAAACAATCACAGGCTGAACACCCCCCCCTCCCCCCGAAAAAAATGGTTTGACGATTTGTTCCTATTATTTATATTATTTTTCATAAAATTTGAATATTTTTGCACCTTTTTCAAATGACCCCACCCCACCCCCAAAAATATTACAACATACGTGCCTCTTCGTATTGTCTAAACAAGTGACAGAAATATATTGTTCACCATCTAGTCTTCCAATACATAGTAGCTCAACAATCCTACACGTCATCGGGCAATTATGTAATTCTAGTGAGTTGATTGTAGCAACAGTGTAAATGACATAAACAAATATCCAGAATAGTCTTTCCATAACCATTCTGGCCATTATTATATTTGGTTCTCAGCTTTTTATTTTAAATATTACACTGCTTACACAGATGCTAACTCCTTGTTTATTATTTAACAATTGATTATTTAATTATTAAATAATTTATTTATTTATTTTATTACGTTTTATTTTTATTTAAATAATTAAATATTAAAAATATAATTTATTTAAATAGTTTATTTTATTACAATCATTATTTAACAACTGATAGACTGAACAGCTTTCCTCTTCATCTACGATTTAAGTACAAAAACAGTAAACAGCATGGGTAGCTATGGAAGAGATTGTTGGGGGAGGGGGGGGGGATTGAATTATAAACGTTAAGTGCATTGGCCAAATTACTGAAAAGGTTTCAGATTTATGAAAAAATTAAGATTTAATTTAGAAGTAACAATGGTGAGTGAAATGGGAGAAATTTAAGGAGTGAATAAAGTGAGTGAGCGAGGAGATAAGTAAAATGAAAGGAAGGTAATGGGATAAGGAACAGAAGCCTTTTAGAGCAAAAAAAAAGTTTTTGTGTTGAATTCTTGTGATTTATGTGCCACCGCGAAAAGGGACCATATTCCAGAATGGCACCCTGTAAAATAGTTAGGTATATATTGTATTTGGGTAAATGGTTGAAGAATGATTGAGCGTTAACTGTTACAATTTAAAGATTTCCTTTGAGAAAAGTTTGAAATATATTGATTTGTAAGTGCAGGTGTTACGCAAATCCAGTTACTAGTTTCGGAAATTAAAGAAGTCATTACCACTGAGAGCAATGCCGTACCCAGGATTTTTTTTCGGAGAGGGTTTTACTAAAAAAAATGTCGGGGGGGGGGGGGGGTAACATAAAAAATCTTAAAAAAACGCACACGAAATTTGTTTATATCCATTTTTGCTACGTTTTTACGAGACAAACATTTCGTGGGTTTAAACCCCCCTACTCCCCCCCTCTGAGTACAGCCTTGACTGAGGAGAGGAGGTGGGGACAATTCACTTTTTTATAAGAGAAAAACAAAAGAATTTGAACATTAAATCCCACAGTAATGCACAACATTCCTAGTATACAATACAGGTTTTAAACTTAAAAAGAAAAAAAGGCAGCTGCCTCCAGATCCCAGATTTATAAACAAGCTGAACGTTTAGAAAGTGGAGGGGAGATTATTACTTACAAAAAAAGGAGTCTGTTCATCTTTGGCCCTAAATACCTGGCTTATAATGCCTTTTCAAAGAATTTTTAAAAGGTCTCTCTTATCCTCCTGTTTGCACGTGGCAGTCTTTAAGAGAATATCTACTTACTTTTGGTCCAAGAATCCTAGCTTCAAGTAGTTCCTGTTTTCTTGGGTCCAGCGCTTGTAAATTGTCCATTCGCTGAGCTGGAAAAAAGAACTAATCAATGAAAATATATCTGATAGCACACCAAGCAATTAGCTTGCTGCTGCAATGGGCATCTTGCCAACTGATCGGTAGCATTCTGAATTGTTTAGATTATTGCCGCGTGCTGGCTATGCAAAGGTATTTCAAAGGTAAAGGAAGTGTAATGTTTGAAAGGAAGGTTTTACTAATAAAACTATCATTAAATAACTTTTTTGTTAAGATGAAGGCTCTTTCAAAGGGTTTGTCACTGCCTTAAATAAATGGCGCACTTGCCTTACTTTTACAAACCATATAAATATTAAACAATATTCCATAAACAGCTAAAACAGCAATACCCACGTGTAAAAAATTGCATTTGTACTTCTAGACTAATCTTGATTTGCGGTTATCTAATAGAAAAAATGAATTAAACAAGACAAAGTAATCTCCAACAACGGAATTTAATTTAATTAATTTCGTATATATATTATGATATTATCTAGTATGATATTAACTAGTATTATATTTTATTATGATATTCACTAGTATAATATATCAAAATATTATTAATATATCATACGTTAATATAATAACATAATATTAATTAATTTCATACTATGTAGATCCGTATTCATTGAAATAGCCCAGGAAAAGAGGGATTTAATTTTATTTCAATACCATTTTTGAAAGTTTTGGAAACTTCTTAAGGCCCATTCACAATGAAATTTTACATTAATCTCGGTGTAAAATCATAGTGCGAATGGGGTTTTAGTCAAATTTCGTTTTCGCAATTTTAAGTTTTGGAAATCCAAGGACTGTTTTAAGCATCAGGCAAGATACGTGTAATAATTTGTTCTTCTTAAGTTACACATGTGTAAACTCATGTTTCGAATCACGTATGCATCCATTTTGAGCATACCTTCAAATAACTGCTAATATATCTAGCTAAATCAAAATTGAGGAGAACTAAAGGATATTCGAAGAACAAAAGATCCAATATTTTGGAAAGTAAATGTTGGTCCAAATGTCTATATTTCCATAAAATTTGATCAGTTTTACCCAGAAGAGCTCTTCAGTCATTTATAGGAATGATTCATCCTCTATGAATTTGTCAAAGGTGTATAGAGTAATCACCTCCCAAGATGATTCAGGTATTCTTCACTGACAAATGTCGGTATTTCGTCAGTTTTAGCCGGAAGAGGTCCTCAGACATTTACACCTCTTCTCTGAGCTTGTCTTCAGCTGTATAGGGTAATCACCCCCCAGGATGATTCGGATATTCTTCAGGCTGACAAATGTCGATATTTCTTGCATTTTTATATGTTTTATCAGTTTTACCCAGAAGAGGTCCTCGGGCGTCTATAGGGCTGATTCCTCTTCTATGAGCTTGTCTTCAGCTGTATAGGGTAATCACCTCGCAGGATGATTCGGATATTCTTCAGGCTGACAAATGTCGATATTTCCTACATTTCTATATGTTTTATCAGTTTTACCCAGAAGAGGTCCTCGGGCGTCTATAGGGCTGATCCCTCTTCTCTGAGCTTGTCTTCAGCTGTATAGGGTAATCACCCCCCAGGATGATTCGGATATTCTTCAGGCTGACAAATGTCGATATTTCTTACATTTCTATATGTTTTATCAGTTTTACCCGGAAGAGGTCCTCGGGCGTCTATAGCGCTGATACCTATTCTATGAGCTTGTCTTCAGCCGCATAGAATAATCACGTCCTAGGATGGTTTGGGTGTTCTTCGGGCAGACACTTAAAGGTCAGCGATTCCATGAAGACATTGGTCATTGGACTTCCCAAACCGCACTGTTGAAGAATGGAACGACCATCGCAGAGCTTATGCCACCGCCTTCCATTGCAGCCAGTAACAACAGATCAGAGAGTTTTTAGAAGATATTAAACGAAGAGTAGGACGCAACTCTCCGCACTGAAAGTAAAGATCTTAGGGATCTGGTTAGGATCTTAGGATAAAGGATTATGCTTTATAAAGGTTCTTATCTTCAAGGATATCTTAAAGGATTATTAAAGGATATCTTTAAGATAATTTATATCTTAAATCATCTTAAAGGATATCTTAGGATACCCTTAATAAAAGGATCTTAGGGATAAAGGTTCTTAGGGATCTGGAAATGACGGATTCGTGCATGAATCATCAATTTGAGACCTGAGATGATAAATTATGTATCTTTCTGAGGTCCTAAGAAATATTTTAGAAAAAAAAAAACTATCTGATCCGATGTAATCTGACTCATAGGTAGGGAGAAATGATAAGGGTTTTGGGACTCTTGTCATTTGTAAATCTACCAGGATGGGTTATCAAATCTTGCGAAGCGTGATATCAAGTGAAAGTTAGTCTTATAACAGTGCCTTTGGGATATTAGAATATGACACATATTATTGCAGAAGGGATTATCGGAAGACTAAACTTAGAATTAACTGTCTTAGTTATGTCTTTTGAAAGTCCGCGCCCATTGCGACCTCTGCTGGGGGGGGGGGGGTAAGATAAATTTTTGTCACCACGATATGTACTAGGACGGGTTGTCAGGCCTTAACAAGCTTGGTGGTAAGTAAAGGTAAGGGCTGCTAGGTGCTCCTGCTGTGCGTTCATACTTGATCCTATCTAAACAGGGAGGCCTTAAATCTTTTCTCAGAGATATATACCAGAAGTGGCTGTAGGATCTTAACAGATTTTAGCTAGAAGTAAGAACGTGTGTACTAGCTATGCCTTTTGTGGGTCAGGACCTGACCCAAACTCTTTAGAAGAGTGAAGAGGTGGTACCCAAATTCATTGAATTGGAACAGGGGCTAGTAATTTTGACGAATAACAACCAAACTTAATTTTTTTTAAAGATTGACGTTGTTGCGAAAGTCAGAAATAACATTGGACGAACTACGTCTACTATTTTGAAAGGAAAAACAGATTCAAACTCTTTGGGGTAGGCCGACCATAATTTCTAGTCGTAGACATCTTTCAGAAGGGGTTTTGTAATCTCAACCAAACTCAGCCTGGAGTAAGAATCAAACAAAAAATCCACTCTCGTATATTCAAATGGAGTAAATATTGATCAAATATTCAACCGAAAATTTGTTTTCAGCATTTAAAGAACTTTGGAGGAAAACAGAGTAGACAAAACGTCCATGTTTTTTCCTCTTCAGGTTCCTCACTTTACCATACCTGTTCTGGGCCAGGAGAAGGAGAAGTCCCAACATTGTTATCATAATCTACAAAATTGGGCTGCCATGCATATGCAAAACTTCGTGGGGGTAAGAGCTTTTCTCCTAGTCGTTTTTGCCGGGGTCATAGCATATCCTAACCCTTATGATTGATGGAGGGGGGGATAATCAATTATATCAGAACATCTACCATTCTACCACAACGGGTTGTTAGATTTTAACAAAATTTGGAAGAAATTGACTCTTTTAATCGGGACTTCTACTAGAAGATGTCTTTGAATTTCAAAAATAGAGGGGGGAGGGGTGACAGGCACCTAAATTCTAGTCATACCAGTATCTACCAAAACCGCTGTTGAATCTCCAAAAAGAAGAGTCGAGAGTAACAGTTACTGTCTTAGTCATGCCTTTTTAGAGCCCAGAATACCCTGCCTCTTCAGTGGCAGATGAATGGAAGGGGGGGGGGGCTACGTTCTTGGCAAAAGTCCTTCTAAAAGACGAGAACGTCAGGTCCAAGCCAAACTTTTTGGGAAATAAGATCAATACTCGTAGTTCCTTTTTATGGTTTTCGTCTCATCCAACCTTTGTGCTAGTGGGTAAAGTAGAGGTATTACATTTTTTGCTCTGCCTAATTACTAGGTGGGCTTACAAAACATGTGGTAGCACAGTGGATTGATCTCTGTTTGGCAATACGGGACCTAAGATTAGATCCCAGCTGTCACAAAGCTTGGAATTACGTAGAGATAGAGGCCCCAAATACTCAAAGAAGAAGAATAAGGTGGGCTTGTGGAATCCATTCTTCAAATGGTAAACAGCTACATCAATGGTATCGGGTATCCATGCTCGATCATGCCTCGGAGAGGGAGGAGCTAAATTCGTGTCATCCGCATCCATAATATTGACCTGTTTTCTCTCAATAGGGAGTAGCTGCTAGGACTTTTGTTGTGCTTTTAAAAAACTTAGTTTCGATGCTCTGGACCTTGCCACTTGTGCTGCTCAACAACCACGATCCAGGGGACTGCAATACTTCATAGGGCCTTGTCTTCAAAAAATTTAAGCTGGGAACTGTACAGCATAAAGCAAAAAACACCTATATGAGCAAATTAATCGGCAAAGTATTTTTTTTTTCATCTAAGCTTCACTATAAAGAGCCAGGGAATTGAGGAGACGTTAGCCTGCATCTTATAGAGGATAATTTCTGTTCATTTTCAGTTTTAACGTAACTCTCCCATTAAAAAAAAAAACTAGTTTCTTGAGGCTTTTAAGAAACATTTATTCATATTATCCTGCCTGCAATAGTACTGCAACAGCCAAAATTTTAGGAGGACACGGGAAAATTTCCTAGGGGTATATAAAACGGCCAAAAAGTGCGTTTTAACGCCAAAATTTTTCTAATTGTTCTACGGTACATCGAATAATTCTGAGAAGAGGGGGGAAGCGCCAATTCTTCTTATGTTCCCCAATGATCTAACTTTTTCTACAAGCATTATAGAGTCAGAGGGAGGGGGCATCCCTTTGGAGACAAAACGTCCACTTTCCTTTCTCAATTCTGCGTACACATATCCAGTATGGATAGAACCTTGTTATCCAAGTTAGTGGCGAAACCTCTTAAGAATCATTTTCAGAAAATCCCACAAAAAAGAAATATCTAACTGGTTGTATTTGCTTATTCCCAGCGGCTATTTTCAAGGAATCGTACGTAACATTAGAAGATGCCATAGAAATCGATTAACTTTGCAAAGGAAAGGCGAAAGATTATTCTACCAGGAATTTGTTATTGATATAAAAAAATTATTTCACAAGAAGCTATAAATAAAATAAATAACGAGTCGACAAAAAGCTAGCCCACAGTAAACATTCCTTCTTTCCCTTAACACCAAATGTACAATGAAGCCTACATTGAATTTCGATGGATGTGTTTTAGAATTAATACATCATTATAAAAATGAAAACTGAGGGAGCTTCATTGGTTAGTTCTTTAATCTAAGGGCTGAAAAATGCCTTTCCAAAAATAAAACAAGTGTTTTTTTTCTTCCGTTTTTGCTATTCTTCTGAGGTTAATGAAACTTAAAAAAACTGGTAAAAAAAAGGGGGATAGAATTTGTGCTTGTATTTGCATCCATGTGCTTCGGCCGTCCTAATCAGGACAGACTAAGTGAAAAATTCAAGTTATTAGCCTATTAAATTAAAAAAAAGGTGCGAACAACTTTTACATAGAAATTAGGGCAATCCTGTACCAAGATCCTTCCACTGGCGTCAATTGCGAGGGAGGGTGCAGGGGGGGGGGGTGTGACTCCTGAATTTCGAAAAATACCTTTTTGGGGGGATCTTCATTGAATAATGCCTTTTTTGGGGTAGGCCTATTTTCATTGGAAAATGAAAAAAACGAAATATTTGCCCCCCCCCCTAGATAATGAGAAAAACATTTCTCCCTAAATATCCATTAACGCCACTGGAAACATTTGTGAAGTAAACACTATAATTGCAATAACGTCAGGCATTGTATAAAAAAATGTTATATACAAACAATATTTTTCATTTGCATAAGATGTCTAGGAGACAACCTGAAAAAAATACCAAGTTAATGGCCTTTTAAGCTTCCTTCGGGTGAATACACGAAAAGTTTTGAATAAGTAATTTAAAAACCAAGCTGGGGGGGGGGGGTCAGGATTTTAGAAATGCCAAGGTAGGCATGACACGAGATCAGTTGGGAACCATTGCTCTATACGCTCTGACTTTTAAGCCTAATGCAGATCAAAATTCTATACGTGACACTACCTAAACCTGGGTACTCCTAAATTTACAAAAAAAGTCAAATAAGATAAAACGGATAACAGAGACGAAAAAAAAAAATCAAGACCTGTACAAATTCTGACAATTAAAACAATCTACAGACATCTTCCGACGGGCACCATTTCACTCTAAAGACGACCTCTAGTTCTTAAGCACAAAAAAAAGGCTTTGTAGTTACAAAATGAAATCCAAAAACTAATGTTATTTAGCAATCAGTAAAAGAAATATACTAGATGAGAGGTTTTTGATAAGCATGGGCTTTAGACGTAATGGTATGTATTTGGCAAAGTGTCTTGACAGAATGAACAAAGCCTTTGGGCGGTAGATCATACCCAATCTTGAAAATTTCGGCTCGGTCAAAATCAGATCCGAGATTACAAAAACCAACAATTTGGCCGGAATCGAATCAAGTGCATTGCAATAAATACTCACACAAAAACAAAATGTTTTTAGCAGCCGTGTGTAACTGGCCGCAATTACACGCAGCGAAATTGCAGGGGGTGTACGAGAATTTCATCTCGAAAGCAAGGAACCTGAAAACACAGACAAGAGCGCTTTCGCTCCCAAATTTCGTTTGTGAGTCCTTCAGACTAATCTTAGGAGAAAAAAACCTCCCTTAGGTGCATGTATCTTTGAATAGTTTCTGACCAGTAAACAGCGATTTGCCGAATTTACCTCAGAGTACACCTGTACGCAAGAGGGGGGGGGGATTAATGTTCACCTGTATTCGCTGGTGTTTTTTCTTTAACTAGCAGTTATTTCAAATAAAAAATCATATACCTTGCCCTTTCTCCGTGTGAAGAGTGATAACGAAATCATGGAAAAGGAGAAGGGAAAGGGACGTTCTCTGATACCCCCCCCCCCTCAAAGCTAGGATTTGTGCGCACCTTTAAACAACTTAGATTTGATGTCTTTCAAGCAAACTAAGGCATATATAAGAGCAACAAGCTAGAAGGAAGTATGAAAAGCCAAACCTCCAATAAAATGATTACTCGTATTAGTAGCAGCAGAAATTGCCGACAAAAAAAAAAAAAAAAAAAAAAAAAAAAAAAAAAAAAAAAAAAAAAAAAAAAAAAAAAAAAAAAAAAAAAAAAAAAAAAAAAAACAGAGCAGTAGAATTTGTCCTTTCAAGAAAACCCGACCCTAAGATTTACTGAGAAGTATGTCGTGGCGGCTTCGTAAGACAGTGGATTCAATACATGAAAATCTAGGGGGGGGGGAATTAATTTTTCAATATCCAGAGGGGGCAAGTTTGTCTTTTTTCATGAAACTACCAGATAAGACAGTTTTCAATAAAAGTAACCCCCCCCCAAAAAAAATTCAAAATATAGGGGAGCACGGGCCTCACTAGCCCCCCCCCCTCTGATTCAAATCAACATTTTTTTTATTATTACCCACCCCACCCCCGAAAAAAATTTACTGCGTGCGCATCATAAGACACAATAAAGAACGGTAATAGTACAAATTAATGACTGAAACAAATTAACTGATTAACAAATTACCTAATTAACAAATTAAGTGTTTAATTATAAAAAAATTGCAAGGTAAACATTAATAAAAATGCCTAAGATAGAAATCAAAACAGCAATTTTACGCGGTTATTCAAAGGGCGTTAAGTCATAATACACACAATTCACAGGAAAGCAAAAAAAGAAAAATCTCTTCAGCTTTTAGCTTTAACTAGAATAATTTGCTCAAATCGGCTGATTTAGAAGAGATCAATGCATGACAATGACAATTTCTATGACGACAACTTCAAGATATGGCAATGACAATTTAGGTATGAAATGCTGCGTTTTCAGACTATTTAACAGGAGAAAAGAAGAAGAATACTGGTGAGAAAAACAGATACAATTCCTCATTTTTTTTTAATAAGTAAATTAAAATAAGAGCAAACAGACTAAGCAACCATTCTGATTCTCAAAGAAGGGGGGGGGGTAACGCATGATTTTCGGTTTGAAAAAAAATCTAGATACCGTCTTTTAAATAAGTTTCCATAAAAGTTTCTAATTGACCGGACAGCAAGCCCTGTGCTTTCAAAATATTCTCCTTGAGATCCTCATTTTTGTGGGAGGACAGAAACCACACAATCCTGACCAGAAAACTAGAGGAAAAGTCAATATACCGAATGATAATAAAATAGAATTATCCATAGCCTGGAAACAAGGAGACCTTCACCGGGGGAACATCCTCAAAAGTACAACTATTCTAAACGCCAAATGTGAGAGGCGAAAATCGATCTTAATAGTTCGTCCAAGAGAGTGGAACGTATGTATAGGTAAGCTAAAACAAAAGCGGAAATTCCTTTGAGAGAACGCCACTGGAAGTTTGCTCCGGGAACAATCTGATAATTAGACATGTGGAGAAATGAGACAGTCAAATCTTACGTTTGACTCCCTCATCCCTTTAGGGGTGATGGCTATGAAGTAAACCGGTTTCAGTTTCAATAAGATAACGCGACAATCGTTGAATCATGGGCAAGTTTGAAATCAACCAAAATATGTCAAGAACTGACACTGTTTCTGATAAAAATGCGGTAGTGTTCTGAAATACGCGATAAGTGAAGTTTGGTTGATGCTAATGAAAAAAAAAAATAGGGTAAAAATATAATAGTTTAGAAACAAATTCCGGCTGTATATTTGCACATTTGGGGTGGGGATGGGGGTAAAGCATAGCATATATTAAATACGTAACCTAACCTAGGTACCTTCCCCCCCCCTAAACCCCGAAAAACTAAAGTTTAAATATAGTTCCCGGAGTGAGAAACCCCTTGTTATACAGGGTCAGATAGGCAATTACCGGGTAATGGCTATCTTAGCTTTGCTTTTCTCTACGCGTGTTTCCCCCATTTTAGAACAGCGTCAATTGAGGGAGGGTGTGCTTGTATTGTCATTTGGACTTGCCACTTGTATTTATACTTCTGACAAAACACTAGCCACCAGGCTCTTAATTCTTAATTCCAGGCTCATTAATTCAGATTATTCAGAGCCCAAAAAAACATAACTCTCCAATTCTTCTCGTTTTAGCACCATTGAAAAGAGCCCCATTTCTCCTGCTAGAAACTATAATTTATATTATATTTTGGCGACTTTGCATTTAAGGGATAAATAAATCCCTATTTTAGAGGAAATAAAAAACAAACGATACTTGTCGGTCACTGGGAACACATTCAAGAATTACGCTTATGTTACGATTCGGAAAACCGGTTTCATAGCTACAAAAACAAGTGACGAATGATACAATGTATTGGACTTGGACAGAATGCATTGGACTTGTATAATCTGGGCAATACATTTGCACATTAGGTTATGTTAGGTTTTCATAATTTTGTTTCTAAAGCATTATTTTATCATCATGTTTTGTTATATTTCATTAGTATTAACCTAACTTCACATTTTGAGTGTTTCCAATAACCGACAAGTAGCAAGATTAACTCTCAAGTAAGTTGTAAGAGAAAATTCTCTTAAGTTCCTCCCTGGCCCTTTGTTGGGCTCTACTTTGGGGTGAACATATTTATTGTCTATTTTTCGTTTTGCACTTGGGGCCTTCTTTGCTCGGGGACTTGAGGGTACAAGTTCCAAACCAATTAGGAAAAGTTTTTGCCCTTGTTTGGGCCCCATTTTTGGGCGAGCGAGAGGGTGACCTGGAAGGACTTTCTGTAAAAGTTATACCCTAAACGTGTTTATTCAAAAAAGTAAGGCTCCTATTTTTAAAACTGCGTTCATATCACATTTGTATTCCAATAACCCTTTTTTTAGTTTAGCACTAAAGTTGGGCACTTAAAAATATAGCAGGGTAGTGGGCAAAGGATATTCCTAACAATAAATAAACTATCATCAACTGGTGTCTATATTTTATAAGCTCCCGTGCATTTTGAGCAAGCTCCTTGCATTCAAGGCCATCCTGCGATGACCTTGAATCCCGTCCCGTTCGATATTTGGAGTTACAATTTTCCAAAGTTTACTCAAACATATGGAGCCATGGTTATATAGATACTGAACAAAAAATTTGGGAGTGATTGGAGGGACCTCCAAATCGACTAACATGGAACGACCGTCTTGGGTGACTTAGGATTGTAACACTGTGAGATTAGCCTTCGCTAGAATATCTGCTTCAACCTTCTTAGATAAGAAAACCCAGAAAAAAAGAGTGTCATTCCTGAATGACACTTAAACAACTAAAAAGAATCTCACTAGATAGTTTTTGTCCAAGACGTGCTCTAAACTTTCGGTTACTACGACCTGTATTTCGCTCTTTACTAGATTACAGCTACAACTACAACTATGATCAAAAGGTTTCAAATTCTCTCAAATGCGAAAGATTGAAGTTACTATAAGCTTCAGCTTATCATTGGCTTATACTTTAGGCAACTATAGATTATTAGGTACTCTAAGAAACCACTCTTCCCACCGCAGATACCTTCAACGATTCGAAAATCCTAGAATAATCAAAAGTCCCTAATGCAGTTTGAGAATATACCCAGAATATACCCAGAGTTTGAGAATATTAACAATTATAATCTGTAACGTCAATACACCTGAATTAACTTTAAAATACAAAAGTACAAACATTTTTTTCCTAACCACGCGGATCACAACTTCTTTAATTACATACTTACATACTTTTCTTTCTTTTTACTAGCTTAAAACTTTACAAAAAAGGAGGAAATTAACCTGCCGCTCTTATTATCGGGTTAAACTTTCACAGAGAAAATTCAGGTAGAAATTAATCTGTCTTCTTTTTATTGGCTTGAAATTTTACACAGATGGACCAAAAAGGAGGAAATTAACTTGCCGCTCTTATTATCGGGTAAAAATTTCACAAAGAAAACTATGGGTTTGAAATTTTACACATATGAGCCAATCAGGAGGAAATTAACATGTCGCTTTTTAAATTGGTTTGAAATTTTGCACAGAAGGACCAATCAAGAGGAAACTAACACCTCGTTCTTTTTATTAGTGTAAAATTTCATACAGTATTGGAGAACCAATCAGGCTTAATACAAGCGGGATTATTTGACTTCCATCTCTAATACGCACTTAAAGAAAAATAGGATCAGTTTACGAAAATGCGTCATAGGCGTACACCAATGAAATTAAAGCGCACTTTTTACCGCGAAACTATAGAACAATCTCTTGTTCTCCATGTATACACTTATTAGGTTAAATATCAAATGTATTATTATTTATATAAAAATTATAACTTATTAGGTTAAAATCAAATTTATTAGCTTACAAACTTCAGCTCAAACGTTTACAAAGGTCCATACTAAATTGGTTAGTACATACAACGTTGAATGTTACAAACAAAGCTACGGGTCGCCTACTTTCCCCGAACTGCGGCACATCTCGGAGCGCAACGTGTGCCGCACAGTTCCGTCGCGTGAGGCACAGCCCACACGCTTGGCATAATTCCACCATGCTTGGCAATCGCCAAGTGATGTAGGTGATTGTCGCCTAAAAGTCACCGACGCCTCGAACAAAGCATCACAATACAGGAATAATGGAGTATAACATTTCTCGAGTTACGCATAGAAGACAAAACAAATATTTGCAATTGGAAATACGCTCTTGAAATAAAAAAAATTGCAGATATATCTGTCATAATCTGAACCCAAGACCTTGCTCATAAAGACGCCATTTCAGATAGTGCAACTTGCTATTTTATGATGTGCTCGTGATTTGAGAATCTGGTCTTTATTAAAAGAAAAATTATTCTTTAATTATAAAAGCAATCATGATCGAAACTAGATATCGATGGAAATCTATGATCTATGAAATTCTATGAAAATCTATGGAAATCTATGAAAATTAGAAAAAAGTTATGATAACCTCTGCTTCCGTTAGATTTCCTAAGCCACAGCCTAACACAAAAAAAATATATATAAATTCTACACTTCCCCTATGACGAGGAGCCTCTTCATAGCTAAGTACTGAGTGCGCACCAAATATAATAAAACACATAACTTGGTTGCAAGCAAGGATACAAATTTTGAGGTTTTACCGCCTGCCCAAAATATTAGGAAACAAAACGAAAAGTGACGAGAGGGGTTGAATCCAGAAAACCACGCCAGAGTCGAGTTTTCCAAGAAATTAAGGATAAGTTTACAGGAGATGGATAGAGGGCTCTCCTAACTTTAAGGGAACTCTCTCTAATTCCTCTCCTAACTTCAGATTTTTCTTTTTAACTGGTCTCCTCGCCACTGAAAAAATACTTTTACCTCCCCCCCCCAGGTTCTTACGAGTGTGTATCTATGAATTCAGAGATTCACGCGAGGAGATCAAAATAGAAAGATAGAAAAAACTGTGACCCATTTAAAGGGAAACAAATTGTGATGTGTATTTTGCTGTAAACGATGTAACTTTGAATAGGGGTGGGAGTGTGGGGTGGGCGGTGTCTTCAAATTCCCAAGAGGGAGTCCCGTGGTTTTACGCATGGGGTTTTGACTTATTGTGTATCTAGATACAGTACAAACATCGCTGGAAAAACACTGGAACCCGAAATTAATATTTTGCAATGAATTAATGCGCACTGATTTTAATTACAGATGTTTTGAAGCTTATACTTCTGCGCACTTTTCGAGCCGAGAGTAGCTCCGTTTTCGTATTTGAAAAATCTGAACCCCTACAAATTTTTGAAATGCACAGCAATCGAAGATGGGTTGAAAAAAAATTTAATAGGCTAACACGATATTTTCAAGTAAATTTTGAAACGGGTTTATTATTAACTGTATCGCATTTACACAATGGATTATTTTTCTCGGTAAAAACGAGGATTAAGGTAACAATAAGCAATCTATAAATAGGAGACGAGATAGGACGAAATAAGCGTATACGTCGCAGTAACATGACAACACCAGTCACTAGATCGAATAAGCCTACCTTGGTTTTTTTTTTTTTTTTTTTTTTTTTTTTTTTTTTTTTTTTTTTTTTTTTTTTTTTTTTTTTTTTCAAGACACATTGGATGACAAATTCATGGAAAGTTATTAAGCCAAAATCAAGGAAAGGGAATGAAATTTACGCCTCAGGTTAGAACTAGCCTAATGAAGCCTAATAAACGTTAAAAGAATTTGATTTTTATACTGACCTCAAATATTTAAAATTTACTATATTTTAAATATACACACCAAAAGTTATGTTTATATTTAGACTCATCATATTCATTCGTTTCTACATCTCTTAAATCTTGATCAAAAGCCCAAATGTTTGATCAAATAACGGGGGGGGGTCATATTACTGCGAAATAGCTTAGGCTATATTAGATGAAAGCTGTTTCCCCAATATATTAGATAATGGTCAAAGCCCCACAGAAAGTGAAGATGTTTTTCTTAGAAAATTAATAACTAGGCTAGAAGATCAAGAGATTCAACATGGGATGCTGGCAAAAGGGCTTCGACGAATCTATTTTTCTTCAGAGTGTTAGAGAGTTTTGGTGAATAATATTATTTCAAGTTAAATTTATCAACTAGATATACTAGAATTTGGATTCCAGTGTGAGCTAATTGTCTAACAATTCTAACAAACTGGATGGATTTTAATTTTCCAGATAGACTACAAGTTTGCCCACTATGCGGTATTTTTGGGAAGGAATTGGGTTCTCCTGAAGGAGAAACTATAATAATAAAAGAGTAGCATCATCCGATTCCGAACTAAAACCGTTTCTAGATGTAACGGTAACGACTAGAGACGGTACAATTGTCACTACCATGACAATTGTGCCCCGTCTGCTCCTCTAATGTTTCAAGATATAGCCCTAAATAATAGATAATAAAGTATTTTTTGATAGGAGTTAAGAACGAGGTTAAACCTAAAACGAACAAAAGTTACTGCTTCGCAGTGCAACCTATATCTGAAATCCTGTTTTGTTGCGTTGATTTGTGTTTTCAGTAAAGCATTTTTTCAGAATTACTAAATCACTTTTCATTTCATTCCGACATACTTTTAGAGGGGTTTCAGGCTCGTTTTTGAAATTCTTATAAATTTATTTTCGCGATAGAATTTTACTATTGAGATTAATCGAAATAACAGTTATCATTCCTGAATCAGCAACTAGTGACAATTTTCCCTCACAAGAGAGTTTTTTCTCAAAATTTATTTTTAAAGTTTCAGTTACTATTGGTTCGTGCTTTACTAGTTTGCAGCTATAGCTGCAACCATGATATATATGACCAACCAAATATATGATGCAACCAAATAATGGAAACAGTTGGATAAATATATAATTTAAAAACGGATAAAACACGTGGATAAAAATAGAAGGGAACATTAAAATCTGATAAAAAAAACTCCTAAGGAAGAATTTCAACGGTATCTTCTTGCAGTTGTGCAAAGGTAGGAATGGCGGGGGGGGGGGGGATTTTGTCACGGTAGGAACCATTATATTCCGAAAGTGTTGAGTTTGGAAATGAATGATACTACTACTATTTTGTCATTTAAAGCGTCAATACCGTAATCAAAAAAACAATCAATGCAAACAAACACACAACAGATATTAATGTAAATAAATAAATAAATCTTAAAACGAGTGAGACTTAAATTGAATATGCAAATCAAGCTTGAAACGAATAAAGATCACTACAAACAAGAGTTTGGTATTGCCTCCTTCTCTCACTGTAAAAGTCTAAAACCTACTGCGTCACTGGCGCTTTGCTGAAAACTATATGCGTCTTGAACAGTCTTGGAAAGTATAACAGCATCAAATTGAATATTTGATATATGATATTAGTTGTTGAAAGATCCATCAGTTCAAGCATTTATTTCCCTCTAATTTTATTTTTATTTTCAATGCTGTAAGAACTGCAAAAGAAAATATTTTTAATATAATTCGTTTTCAGTGAAGTGCCAGTGACGCAGTAGGCTTTTGGTTTTTATTTACAGTTAAGGAAGGGGGTAGTATCCAAACTCTTGTTTGTAGTGAAATTATATTCGTCTTGAACAACTTTAGAGAGAACTAATAAATTAAACTGAATATTTGATGCATAATGATATTAATTGCTGAAAGCTCATCAGTTCAAAATTTTGCTATAATTGTAATGTTTATTTTCAATATTAAGTACAAATGAAAATATTTGTAATAACATTGGTTTTCAGCGCCTTCTTTCTAAGACCCTTCTTTCTAAGGACTTGGAAGAATCTCTCAGTAGAAATCCTAAGCAGAATTTAAGAAAGACACTGCAAAGAAGTGTAAATTAAATACACTTTTAATCTCCTCTTTACTCCTAGCATTATCTAATTTATCTCTTCATCTCAATGTGTTATGCTAATCACTCATTGCAAACTAGCATGTGTTTTGTGGCTTGGTTCCTATGGTGGATCACAATTCCCCTGTTATTCACTCTTCTGTGAATTTTTATATGTTATCACGTGTCACAAACTATATTACAATTTCTAGCTGAAATATGCACAATATGCGACAGTACCTGGAAAGAAGACCTTTTATAACTTTAATAAATCAAATAATATTAAAATTTTGATTACTAAACATCAGTATATGTATATTAAACTGACAATGCACATTCATTTGAATTTTTTCAGTAAAGTACAAATTTTGTTCTGGCCTTGGGAAGGCATAGGGGTATGGAGAAAAAAAAAATACATTGTGCCAACATCATTCTTTACTTAGGCAGCGCTATTGCGCTGCCTATGATAATACCCAATTTTCTCAAAATATTCTATGGAAAACCTACTTCGAAGGAAAATTCCCCCCCAAGACCTCCGTCTGAATGTAGGCCAAGTCAGGAACCATCATTAGTAAAGCAGTTCAGATGAAGTACCCTCTTCGGGACTCGTCAGTTATTGGAAACACATTCAAGAATTACGCTTATGTTACATCTTAGAAAACCGTTTTCATAGCTACAGAAACACGTGATGGATGATACAAAGCACTGGACTTGAATAATCTGGGCTTTATATTTGCACATTAGGGGTGAGGGTTGGGGTTAGGTTACGTTAAATTTCCATAATTTTGTTTATAAAGTATTATTTTATCATCATGTTTTTTTTTTTTTTTTAGGATTAACCTAACCTCACTTTTTGGGTGAGTTTCCAATAGCCAACAAGTACCTCCCCTTGTTTTCCCGAGTTTAGGTGAATGTTTTACGAAAATTCAAAGGCCGTATCAAGGGGGGGAAGGGTTACCCTGTTTGAACCCCCCCCCCCGAAATGTTTGTTTGACTCGTAAAAACGTAACAAAGGTGGACATAAACAAATTTTATATGCGTTTTTTGAGGTTTTTTATGTAACCCCTCTCCCTAAAAAAAAATAGTACCCCCCCCCCCCGAACAAAAATCCTGGATGCGCTTCTGGAAAATTCCTATACATTAAATTTATGAATTATAGATACTTCCGGTTTTTTTTTAGCAACAACTTCACACTAATTCTACATATATTAGATAAATATACAGTATTGAGTGGAAATCAAATAAGAAAAAAAATATACCGTTAGATTTCTCTAAACAGTTGGTTCATAATGTCAAATAATGCCAATTTGAAAGATGAATAAAATCAGTAATGTTTTGCACACAGCCTAGCACTATTCATGACCCCATTAGGAGGGAGGGAGTCTGGGAGGCAATTGCGACTGCAGTAGTTATTATAAATGGATATTTTCTGTCCTATTATTATACCGTTATAGATATTTGTCTAATTACCAAGTCAATCACCGAAATAAATAAGCAATGTCTATTGAGCCCTTGAGTGAAATCCGAAAGAAGACACAATCAAGAGGGGGGTCAAAACTATTCTCCCATTTGATAGTAGGAGCCCGTGGCGTTATCTAAGCAGATGGCAAAAGTGACGAACAATAAGTCTCGTCCTTCAAGAAAAATGCTTCGAAATTGAGCAACCAGATCAATATAGGATTCTCGAATTTTAAATATGAAGCCAAAGGAAGGATATGCATGCTGTTACAATAACAGACATTTTGAGAGGCAGAACTTCTTAAAAATAGTTGAATTTAATATTACTCAATTTAAGAAATTTTTAAATAGCAATATTAACTACTTTTTTGTTTAAAATGATTTTGAGCATAGACAGGAGGGTTGGTTAGTTAGTGTGTAAAATAGGGCATAAATTTCGGTACTTTTCAATTAGCTGGTACCCACGCGATATATTGTATAGGGAAGATGCTAAAGGAAACTAGGGTAAAATTCTACTTTAAATACTTGTGGCTATCTTGGAAAGGGGTTAGGTTAGTAAAATGGAACTATCAGGGATGGGTCTATAGGCTGAAGTATGTCCCGGGAAGGTATTTTGAAGTACCAAACTCCACTCCTTCTCCCTCTAGAGGGTCCAGACATTTGATGACCTTTGAAAATCTGTGTGTTATAAAGTCAAACCTTGCAAAATAGATCTTCTGCTTAAATGAAGTACAACAAAATTGATTTCATCTTCACAACTTTGCTCAATCCCAATTTATAAGGTTTTAAACATATGCAAATACATTTCCTAAATTAAAAAAAGAAACATTGATATGGCTTAAAATTCTTCTCAAATAACAGGAATTGCATTTTCAGAACTAAAGCCAGAGAAAAAAATTGATAACTGAAAATTAAGGTAAAATGTTGATTTTGTCAAAATTTCAATAAGTATAGACCTGTCATGCAGGCAAATTTCAAGACCCTCCAGAAGGAGGAGTGGATGTAGGTAGCCTACTTCAAAATACCTTCCCAGGACATACTTTAGCCTTTAGACCCATCCCTGAAAGTTTCATTTTACTAACCTAACCCCTTTCTAAGATAGCCAACACCAGTCAAAGTAGAATTTTGCCGCATTTTTTTCTAGGTTATTTCTACAAACCCCCAAATTTATCACCAGAATTTCCTTCACAAAAACAACTTACTTTCAAAATCCATGATCAGAATCCGATATAATTCATCAAAAATTTGATTATCTCCTGTAAAATTCAACTGACTCCCTTCGAGGTAGTCAAAGGGGCCTTTATTTGCAATTATCTCTCGCTGCATCAGTTAAAACAACACAACTACAACTCTAAACATCCTCAACAATCCACAGGCGGTGAATGATTTATGCAGTATTTCTTCCAAAGAAACAAAATATACTCCTTTTACCAGAGTTTCACTAAATTTTATACAACAAGGCTTTAAATATGATATTGATTATGTCACAGGTATTCAACAAATAAACGTATATTGCGCGGTGAATGACGGCAATCTTGGCACCGGAGCCTCACAAAATAATCTTCGTTTGAAAAATAATTCCGTTGACGCTAGGTTTATTTCCAACTTTAACCAAATCTCTAGTTTCCCACTACACTCAAATGTATCACAATGTATACAATTTAGCTACAATATTTGATAATCGTATATTACGGAAAATCAATATTTTTTTTATAATAACATAGGCACATTTGAAACCATTCAGGCTAAGAATCAGTATCAAACAAAACTCGGTAACTGGAGTCTTTCATCTATTTGCGTGGCAGAGAACCAAACATTTGCTTAGGGGTTGCTAACTCTCATTAATCCCCCGGAATTTGTTTCAGCGGGTAATAGGAGCATACAATTATAAAATATAATACCCCCTGATACTCCGCCCTTGTAAGAAAGGATTTGCGCAAGTCGAGTACGCAGTGATGGAATAAGAATTACCAGGAAAATAAATAAGGCCAGTTGGTTTCATGAATGTGTTGAATTGTCTGCAATAATTGAGTAACTATTTAAAAAGGACAAAGTAACACATAATTATCAAGCCAACAGGGATGCTATTTTAGTGCAATCATAGCGCTTCCCTGGCTTTAAAGGAATAACAGAAAACCCATAGAAAAAATTTTCAAAGGAATATAAAATTGTATTAAACAATACGACGCGGGTGGGAGGGACCACAATAAATAAATAAATAAATAAATAAATATATATATATATATATATATATATATATATATATATATATATATATATATATATATATATATATATATATATATATATATATATAATATATATATATATATATATATATATATATATGGTACTTATGTATATATATGGTACTTAAGTATATATATGGTACTTAAGTATATATATGGTACTTATGTATTATACGAGAAACGCTCGAGAATTTGGATTGCAAAGATCAGATAGGACAATAACCGGTCAGTTTGCAATGCATAGTGATAGAATACAGTGTATCACCATGGATGTTCAAATTAAGGTTTGGGATATGCCAAGGACCGAAGAATAGGCAATTATATTTTTCCATGATAAGGGGTTGTTGCCCAAAACAAAACCGTGCGTCACTAGACATACCATGACTTTGTACTCTTGCGAGAAGGAACATCTTTGGAAGTGTACCTAACCTTCATTAGCATTAACCAAACTTCACTTCTCGAGTGTTTCTTATCGAGTTTACAATATTTAAACGATTTTTTTTTGGAGGGGGGGGGGTAGAGGGGTGGAAGATTTTTTTCAGGGGTTATTGTATAAATGCAGTGACCCTAGAAAGTCATGGCTCAACTGACCGAATGTTGAAACTTTTACTAGCCTATGTAAGCAGCTAAAGAGGTTGTGCCTGAGCAAAGTGACCTTTTCAGCCATTTGATGGCGCAAGACAATTTGCCATCGAGAGAAAATTCCGAAATTGCCCATCTGTTTTGAATAATTAAAGAGCTATCTATTCAGCTTTCGAGTTTCAAATGTCATAATACTTCACAAAGTCCCATTTGTCCCAATGCAGTCGTTAAAAAATTAACTGTTATAATACACCGTTCCTCCAATCAAATTAATAGTTATGGAGCATCGCATAGCTACGCACCAGTTATTAAGGTGGATTACTTTATGGGGAGGAGGGGGTACTTAAGGCCTCAAAAACATTTTTTAGGACTAGTTCTTCGGAAGAATTCCATAAATATTCCAGAGAATTTGGATTTAACCTTTGTCCCTCTGTACCTCTGTAACCTCTGTATGGTTTCTAAAGGGGTGAAAGCTCCTTCTTGTTGCTGAAGCGTTATTTTATTTTCGAAAATACTGTTTGAAAACGAATTACAATAAATGAGCCCCTTTTCTCGCACCATTATTATTTAAAAGTCAAGCTTTAATGTAAAGAGTAGGGCTGAGAGAGCTTTAGCCCCCTTCACGCATGGCATAATTCTGAAAATGGTATCAGAGGCAACGCCATAAAGGCCATACGGATCCAATGTTTTATTATTATTTTTTTTCGAGAGGCACTTTATATGGAAGGGGTTGTCGTACAAACTTCAAAGGGGGCTCATTCGATTGGAAATCGAGAGTTCTAGCGCCTTATTTAAGGGTCAAAAGTGATTGGAAGGCAACTAACACCCCTTCCACGCCCATCATTTCCCCAAACACATCCAATCAAAAATTTGAGATAACCATTTTGTTCTACGTAGTTGATTTCCAGATAGAAATTATGTTTTTGAGGAGGACACTCCCCCAGAGCCCTCGGGGCAAGGATTGTAAGTTATGCCCTGGGGGTATATAAGGTTTTTATAGAACGCGTTGTCGTAGAAACTTCAAAAAGGGCTCATTCGATTTGAAATTTAAATAGCTAGTACCCTTTTTAATAGTCGAAAGCAATTGGAAGGCAACTAACACCCCTTCCACGTCAACCATTTCCCCAAACACACCCAATCAAAATTTTGAGATAGCCATTTTGTTCAACGTAGTTGAAAGTTCTGGATATTTTATCTTTGAGCATGACACTCCCCCCTCCCAAGGTCTTGAGGGCAAGGGTTATAAGTTATGCCCTGGGGACATATATGGTTCTTATAGAAGGAATGCTCGTATAAACTTCAGAGAGGGTTCATTTGATTGGAAATTGAAAGTTCTAGTACACTTTTTAACCGTCAAAAGATATTGGAGGGTAACCAGCCCCCCCCCCCCTCCCACACCCTTTTTTCCCGAATGCATCCGATAAAAATTTTGAGATAGCTATTTTGTTAGAAATAGTTTAAAGATCATATAACAAAAACTCCGGTGTCGACACAATCCCCCAAGGCTCGGGGCAGGGGGGGTTGTAAGTTATGCCCTGGGGGCATTTATGGTTCTTATGGAAGGGATGCTCGTGTAAACTTCAAAGAGGACTCGTTTGATTGGAAATTGAAAGTTCTAATTCACTTTTTAAGAGTCAAAAGAGATTGGAGGGCACCTAGACACCCCCTCCCCCCATGCCCTTTTTCTCTCAAACCCATCTGATAAGAACTTTGAGATAGCCATTTTTTTTAAAAATAGTTCACAGACCATATAACATAAACTCCGGGGTCGACACAGCCCCCCAGGGCCCGAAGGCCGGCGTTGTAAGTTATGCCCTGGGGAATATATGGTTCTTATGGAAGGGATTCTCGTAAAAACTTCAGGGAGGGCTAATTTGATTGGAAATTGAAAGTTCTAGTTCAGTTTTTGAGAGTCAAAAGAGATTGGAGGGCAACTAGCCCCCCCCCCCTTTTCTTTCCCGAATGCATCCGATAAAAATTTTGAGATAGCCGTTACGTTAAAAATTGTTCAAAAGTCAGATAACAAAAACTCAGGTGTCAACACAACCCCCCAGGGCCCAGGGCAGGCGTTGGAAGTTATGCCCTGGGGCATATATGGTTCTTATGAAAGGGATACTCGTATAAACTTCAAAGAGGGCTGATTTGATTGGAAATTGAAAGTTCGAGTTCACTTTTTAAGAGTAAAAAAAGATCCGAGGGCAACTAGCCCCCCCCCCCTACCACACACCCTTTTTCCCCAAGCCTATCCGAATTTTTTTTAAATAGCCATTTCATTAAAAATAAGTCAAAGGTCATATAAGAAAAATCCTGTGTCAAAGAAGCCCCCGTCACCCGGAGGCAGGCGTTGTAAGTAATACTCTGGGGGCATATATCGCTTTTACGGAAGGGATGCTTGTATAAACTTCGGAGAGGGTTCATTTGATTGGAAATTGAAAATTCTCGTTCGCTTTTTAAGAGTCAAAAGAGATTGGAGGGCAACTAGCCCCCCCCCCCCCCCTCTACGCCCTAAATGCATCAGATAAAAATTTTGAGATGGACATTTTGTTAAAAATAGTTCAAAGTTCAGATAACAAAAATTCCGGTGTCAACACAGCCCCCAGGGCCCGAGGGAAGGCGTTGTAAGTTATGCCCTGGGGGTATACATGGTTGTTATGGTAGGGATGCTAGTATAAACTTCATAGAGGGTTCATTCGATTGGAAAGAGTCAAAAGAGATTGGAGGGCAACTAGCCCCCCCCCCCTCCACGGCCTAAATGCATCAGATAAAAATTTTGAGACAGATATTTTGTTAAAAATAGTTCAAAGTTCAGATAACAAAAACTCCAGTGTCAACACAGCCCCCCAGGGCCCGAGGGAAGGCGTTGTAAGTTATGCCCTGGGGGTATACATGGTTGTTATGGTAGGGATGCTCGTATAAACTTCATAGAGAGCTCATTTTATTGGAAATTGAAAGTTGTAATTCATTTTTTAAGAGTAAAAACTGATCGGAGGGCAGCTAGCCTCCCCCCACACTCCATTTATTTTTTTCCCAGGCTCACTTCATATATAAGGGGTCGTCGTATAAATTTCAAAGGGGGCAAACTTTTTAACTTTGATATTGTTACTTTGATACCAGTTTTGATACTTTGATGAAGATTTGATTATTTTTTTTTTTAAGTTTGATTTCGAAATAAAGAATTTTCAAAAACTTCAAACTTTTTGCAATCGAAAACAAACAAAATTTAATTTAAAAAAAAAAAAAAACTTTCCGAAAAATAGGTTTCTCAAAGAAAAGTAAAGGCCATTTTAAACTTAAGCTCAGCAGATACAAAAACCTGTTAAAATTCAAACTCAAAACGACCAGAAATTACTATTAACGAATAAATGAAACCCAAAACGAACAGAAATTAAATAAACAATCATAGGAAAAAACATACAACAAGTAATAATATAAATGAATAAATAGATCTCAAAGCGAGTAATGCTTAGATTGAATATGAAAATCAAGCTTAAAACGAAAAAAAAAATTATTGTTGAAGCATAAATGAAACTTAAAACGAACAGAAATTAAATAAACAATCAATGCAAACAAACATACAATAGATATTAATGTAAATGAATAAATAAATCTTAAAACGAGTGAAACTTAAATTGAATATGCAAATCAAGCTTGAAACGAACAAAAATCACTACAAACAAGAGTTTGGGTATCGCCTCCTTCTCTCACTGTAAAAGTCTAAAACCTACTACGTCATTGGCGCTTTACATAGGAGGACAACTGCGGCAGGGCGTAAGATCCAGATCTATGGACAACGGCCTCTGCAAAGGG
The DNA here is from genome assembly GCA_027921565.1 of Artemia sinica. NCBI lineage: Eukaryota > Metazoa > Arthropoda > Branchiopoda > Anostraca > Artemiidae > Artemia > Artemia sinica. Next base: position 40,921,416 of record CM051273.1, on the reverse strand, counting down.
CTGCCTCGATCCTTTCGGGATACCTGTAAGACTGGGGACCTTGCGGTCAACTATTCCCACTTGAGGAGTGGCGCCCCTCGAGGTAATTACAGCCTAGTAAACGACACACAGCATTCGCAAGGGATTCTGACTAATGGACAATTCTTCTGGGCTTGGCATGTTTTGACGGGCAGTCTTCAGGCTGAAACCTCTTCCTAGCTAATTTATCTATTATGGGCTGCCTCCCCGTAGTAGCATAATATTTGTAGGCATAAATATAAAATGAGTCGGAGGTTCATAGGCTTGAGATTGTCTGTGCAGGGTTTCGACTCTTGTTGATAGAAGAGCATCGCCAAGTGCTGAAAACCATGTTGTGACCAAGATAGGCCCAGGATTGCGCAAAGCCTCCATTCGTGGAGGTCCCAGGGACTTCTTGCTGTCTGGTTCTAAGCCGACATAAGCACTTCGGTGTAGACTTGAGAAGATATGTGATCCCCGTCCTACATTGGTATCCGGTATCATTGCTTTTCCTGAGGCGAAAATAATTTCAATGATTTAAAGAACATGAAAATTGGAACTTGGAATGTTACGACGTTAAAAAATGACCATCATATCGATATTTTGACTGACGAATTCAGGCGATTCGAACTGGACTTTTTAGGAATTTCAGAAACTCATATCCCAGGGGTAGGAAGCATGAAATTAGGTGATATAGCATTTGTTTACTCAGGCAGGAAGGATGGGGTACATAGACAGGGAGTGGGGCTCATGATGAATAAGGAAGCTGCTAAGTCTTGCTTAGGCTGGGAAGGTATTAATAATAGAATATTAATTGCTCATTTTATGACTAAAAAGTTCAGGGTATCAGTATAGTAGTATATGCCCCTATAGAACCGACTGACGGAGATACTAGTGACTCAGATGAATTTTACTTACAGTTACAGGAGCAAATAGACAGGGTCCCAGGTAGAAATATGATGTTTTTACTAGGAGATTTTAACACCCAGGTCGGTAGCAATAGGGATAGATGGTATTCTAGCCTAGTTAAATTTGGTGTAGGAAAAGAAAACAGTAATGGATACAGACTTTTGCAATTTTGTAGGTATAACAATCTAGTTATAACCAATACGGTGTTTGGTCATAAAATGGCTCATAAGTTAACATGGTATTCACGAGATGGTAAGACAGCAAACCTTATTGATTATGTTATTGTAAACCGAAATCTGGCAGGATCAATACAAGATACTAGGGTATATAGGAGTGCTGTTATTGATGTTAAAAGTAAAGATCACCATCTAGTAGTGTCAAGGGATAATTTAAAAGTGAAATGTCGGAAGGGTAACTACCTCCCGGGAAGTTATGATATTGGTAGACTCCAGGATGAGAATTTGAGAGAAACTTTCCAGGAACAGTTGAATACTAAACTTTAGAGTTTAAAATTTGATAATGATGAAGATGGTTGGCATAATTTTAGAAAAATAATTTGTTAAGTTACTGAAGGTGTCTTAGGAAAGAAAGCTAGAACTCCAGCTAAGAATATTAGTGAAAAAGCTTTATGTTTAATAGAAAGGAGAAAGGACTGGTACAATAATTATCTGAGTGATAGATCATATGAAAACAAAAGGAATGTAAAGAAAGTGGAGAAAGCATTAAAATATGAACTTAGGAGGTGTGAAGTGGAGGCCATGGATAAAATTGCCGAGGATCTGGATGATGCAGCTAGATGGCATAATAGTAAAATATCGTACTGGCATGTTAATAAATTAAGAGGGAGCAGTCAATCCGGACTTGGCCCAGTTAAAGATAGGAATGGGGCCACAATTAGCGATAAGGAAAGAACTAAAGAGAGATGGGCCGAACATTTTGAGAATTTGCTTAACCTAGATAGAGTTGCAGGAAAAGATAGTGGAAAATGAAAAAGTTTGTGATACCTTGGATGTGAAGGAAGATTTGTTTTGTTTGGAAGAATTAGTGACATTACTAAAAGGATTAAAAAATAATAAGGCTCCAGGTGCAGATAGGGTGGTAAATGAGTTTCTTAAGTATGGTGGCTCTGAGGTTAAATAAGTTACTGAAGATTATGAATATGATTTTTGAAAAAGGGGAAGTACCTAACAATTTTAGGAGAACCTTAATTAAGCCACTTCATAAGAAAGGTGATAAAAGTGAGTGTAGTAATCATCGAGGCATTAGTCTGGTCTCTCTAGGTAGTAAATTACTTAGTAATATGATACTTTTTAGACTGAGAGATGCCGTAGACAAAGTTTTGAGAGAAGAACAGGGCGGTTTTAGAAAAGGTAGAGGATGTTTCGACCAAATTTTCCCTCTTGGGCTAATAATTGAAAAGTGCCTGAGTTGTCAAACACCTTTGGTCCTCAGTCTTATAGATTATGAGCAAGCGTTCGATTCTGTTGACAGAAGAGCATTAGTAAAAAAATTTATCCTTGTATGGTATACCAGACAAATACATTAAAGTGATTAGTGTTATGTACGAGAATAACACTGCTGCGGTTAAGGTAGGAAATGAGGTTAGCAGCTGGTTTTGTATTAAATCAGGAGTTAAGCAGGTTGTTTTCTATCTCCCTTTACATGGATCATTTTGATGGACTTTGTCTCAAGGAGCACAGGAAAGGCAATGGGACCCCACGGAAAAAATATAAATGTTTTTACTTTTATAAACTTTAATAAATCAAGCAATATTAACATTTTGATTACTAAATATCAGTATATTTATATTAAACTGACAATGCACATTCATTTGTATTTTTTTTCAGTAAAGTGCAAATCATGTTCTGGCCTTGGAAAGAAATAGGGGTTTTGAGCCCTACTCATGTTAATTCCCGCTCGTTTTGGGTTTGACTCGGTTATCTATTGTAATTTCTGTTCGTTTTGGGTTTCATTTATTTATCGATGGGGATTTGTGGTAGTTTCACGCTTGATAGATTATTTGATTTTAGTTTTGCTCACTTTTGGTTTAATGGAGTTCTTTACTTTTCATTGAAAAACTTATTTTATTGAAAAAGTTTTTTTTAATTAACATCAGTTCGTTTTATATTGACATAGTCTTTTCAGGGAAAAAGAAAATAATCCTTTAAATCTTTTCGTTGATTTAGTACTTTATAGTTTGGCCTGCTATTTATATGCTAGAGAAAAATTTTCAGCAATCTTTAACAACATACACTCTTTTAAAATCTGGACACAACTAGTAGTGTTTAATTTAGTTTCATACCTCCTCTAGTTGACCTGAAATAGAAAACTTGATACCATTCACAAAGAAAATCTGTTTACTTTCTTTGATAGCTTGGATACACTTACGCTATTTTGATATGGTTAAATTTTAAGAGCAGAAGTAGCCCCGAAAGTTTGAACACAATACCCTCAGTCGTTCTTAGGATACTACTGAGAAACCTTATTGGGAATTAGCATTAACAGAGTGCATTTTGATTTAATCGTAAGGCAACATTTAGTTTTTAAACATAATGGGCAAATGGGAGGGGGACTAGTTGCCCTCCAATCACTTTCGACTATTAAAAAGGGCATTAGCCCTTTTTATTTTCAATCGAATGCGCCCTTTTTGAATTTCTTCGACAATGCTTTCTATAAACACCTTATATGCCCCAAGGGTATAAATTACAACCCTTGCCCTGAGGGCTGTGACGGGGGTTGTCATCCTCAAAGACCTAATTTCCTGAACTTTCAACTACGTTAAACAACACGGCTATCTCAAAACTTTGATTGGATGTGTTTGGGGAAATGGTGGGCGTGAGAGGGGCGGTAGTTGCTCTAATCCCTTTCAACTATTAAAAAAGGCACCGGCCCTTTCAATTTCCAATCGAATGAGCCCTTTTGAAGTTTCTAAGACAACGCTTACAATAAAAACCTTATATGCCCTCGGGGCATAACTTACAACCACTGCCCTGAGGGCTGGGAGTTTCATCCTCAAAGACCGAATTTCCAGAACTTTCAACTACGTTGAACAAAATGGCTATCTCAAAATTTTGATTGGATGTGTTTGGGGAAACGGTGGGCGTGAGAGGGGGGTTAGTTGCCCTCCAATCACTTCCGCCTATTCAAAAGAACTCTAGCCCTTTCAATTTCCAATCGAGTGATTCCTTTTTGAATTTTCTACGACAACGCTTTCTATAAAAAAAAACAAACTTATATGCCCCCAGGGCGTAACTTACAACCCTAGCCTTGAGGGCTGTGGGGGGAATGTCATCCTCAAGAACATCCGGAATTTTAACTACGTCGAACAAAATCTCAAAATTTTGATTGGGTGTGTTTTGGGAAATCGTGGATGTGAGAGGGGTGTTAGTTATCCTCCAATCACTTTCGACTATTAAAAATGGCAAAAGCCCTTCTAATTTACAATCGAATGAACCCCTTTTAAGGTTTCTACAACGTCACTATTTATAAAAACCTTACTTGCACCCAGGGCATAACTTAGAACCCTTGCCCCGAGGGCTCTGAGGGGGTTATCCTCAAAGACCTAATTTCTAGAACTTTTAACTACGTTGAACAAAATGGCTATCTAAAAATTTTGATTGGATGTGTTCGGAGCCTTTTTGAAGTTTCTACGACAACAATTTCTATAAAAAACCTTATATTCCCCAAGGGTATCACTTACAACCCTTGCCCTGAGGGCTATGGGGGGTTGTCATCCTCAAAGACCTAATTTCCAGAACTTTCAACTACGTTGAAAAAATGGCTCTTTCAAAATTTTGATTGGATGTGTTTGGGGAAAAGGTGGGCGCGAGAGGGGGGTTAGTTGCCCTCCAATCACTTTCGACTATTAAAAAGGGCACTAGCCCTTTTAATTTCCAATCGAATGAGCCTTTTTTGAAGTTTCTACGAAAATGTTTTCTATAAAAACCTTATATGCCATCAGGGCATAACTTACAACCCTTGCCCTGAGGGTTGTGTGGGGAGTGTCATCCTCATAGATATACTTTAAAAACCTTATATGCCCCCAGGGCATAACTTACAACCCTTGCCCTGAGGGATGTAGGGGGGGGGGGGGGTTGTCATATTCTAAGACCTAGTTTGCAGAACTTTCAACTACGTTGGACAAAATGGCTATCTCAAAATTTTGATTCGATGTGTTTGGGAAAAGGTGGGCGTGAGAGAGGGGTTAGTTTCCCTTCAATCACTTTCGACTATTAAAAAGGGCACTAGCCTTTGAATTTTCAATCGAATGAGCCTTTTTTGAAGTTTCTACGACAATGCCTTCTATAAAAACCTTATATGCCCCCAGGGCATAACCTACAACCCTTGCCCTGAGGGTTGTGGGGGAGTGTCCCCCTCAAAAACATAATTTATATCTGGAAATCTACTACGCTGAACAAAATGGATATCTCAAAATTTTGATTGGATGTGATTGGGGAAAGGTGGGCGTGAGAGGGGGGTTAGTTGCCCTCAAATCACTTTCGACTATTAAAAGGGCACAAGCCCTTTGAATTTCCAATCGAATGAGCCCTTTTTAAAGTTTCTACGACAAAGCTTTCAATAAAAACCTTATATGCCCCCAGGTCATAACTTACAACCCTTACCCTGAGGGCTGTGGGGGGAGTGTCATCCTCAAAGATATAACTTCCGGACCTTTCAACCATATTGAACAAAATAGCTATCTCAAAATTTTGATTGGATGTTTGGATAAATGGTGGGCGTGGAAGGGGTGTTGGTTGCCTTCCAATCACTTTCGACTATTAAAAAGGCCACTAGTCATTTCAATTTCCAATCAAATGAGCCCTTTTTAAAGTTTCTACGACAAAGCTTTCAATAAAAACCTTATATGCCCCCAGGTCATAACTTACAACCCTTGCCCTGAGGGCTGTGGGGGGTTGTCATCCTCAAAGACCTAATTTCCAAAACTTTCAACTACGTTGAACAAAATGGCTATCTCAAAATTTTGATTGGATGTGTTTGGGGAAAAAGTGGGCGCGAGAGGGGGGTTAGAAGCCCTCCAATCACTTTCGACTATTAAAAAGGGCACTAGCCCTTTGAACTCCCAATCGAATGAGCCTTTTTTGAAGTTTCTACGACAATGTATAAGACCCTATATGCCCCTAGGACATAACTTACAACCCTTGTCCTGAGGGCTGTGGGGGGAGTGTCATCCTCAAAGATAAAATTTTCGGACCTTTCAACTACTTTGAACAAAATGGCTATCTCAAAATTTTGATTGGATGTTTGGATAAATGGTGGGCGTGGAAGGGGTGTTGGTTGCCTTCCAATCACTTTCGACTATTAAAAAGGGCACTAGCCCTTTGAATTTCCAATCGAATGAGCCATGTTTGAAGTTTCTACGACATTGCCTTCTATAAAAACCTTATATGCCCCCAGGGCATAACCTACAAACCTTGCCCTGAGGGCTGTGGGGGAGTGTCCTCCTCAAAAACATAATTTCTATTTGGAAAATCAACTACGCAGAACAAAATGGCCATCTCAAAATTTTGATTGGATGTGTTTGGGGAAATGGTGGGCGTGGAAGGGGTGTTAGTTGCCTTCCAATCACTTTTGACTATTAAAAAGGGCACTAGCCCTTTGAATTTCCAATCGAATGAGCCATGTTTGAAGTTTCTACGACAACTCCCTTGATACGAAGTGCCCTGGTCTAAAGAAAAAATAATAGATAATAAATAATACATTATGCCAACATCGTTCTTTACTTAGGCAGCGCGATTGCGCTGCCTATGACAATAGGTCGTAAATATTGACAATATAATCTTTTCTCTGTAAAAATTGAATTTGTAGGGTAAATAATGACTATTTTACGTGTGCATACGAATAAAGAAATTAACTAGACGGAAGTCGGGATCTACTCTCTTCGTAATTGAGTATCTCCAAACTTTTAGTTCTGGTAAGCCTATCCTGTTTTGTTTCACTGCTGGGAGATCGAGTTGAAACTTTCAGGGAAAGTTTCATCAGGGGAGGGGCAAGGTGACTTTTGATTTTGCGTTTAGGATGTGGAGGGGGTATACGCTACGTTTTATCATTTTTACGCTTATCGGGAAGCATGCTTTGCAGCTAGTATTAATTAAGTGATGTGACCTTTATTCTTTTTTCTGCAATTATCGTTTCATTTTCTCGCGTTTTCGTTTTAACATGATTGTTATTTACTAATGTATGGTTGACTTAAAAATCTTAGCAATGTGGCCTAGACCTAGGGGGAAAAGGGGGTGTACAACAAAAATATCTTAAAAATGTAATTTATACGAATAACCATCGCAAAAATCTCGAAATCTCGGGGGGGGGGGGGGGGTTTAAGGCTCCCTATGTCAGTGTTTGGATGAGAGGGAATGCATACTCAACACTGAGCCATTCCATTTTGACAGGGAGACTAAGCTACGTGAGTATACAAGAAAAAGAGCAGGAGTTGCAGGAAAAGGGTTGCAGCTAGAAAATGATACATTTGATCGATTATTAACAACTTTTGCAATTTAATGACAGGTTCCGTCAAACAAGAAGGGGATAATGACTGTCCTTTTTTCATCTCCCGTTGGTGCTCTTGATCTAACAAAATGTTTTTTTGTTTTTTTGCTTGAGGTTGCTCATTTTGCACCGCGGACAGATCGTGTGCTTAACAACCACCCCAGGGCAAAACTACGTATATAGCCTATACTTTTCATTATTTCAAGAAAATTGCAAAAAGAAACATTAGCTTCTAATACTGGAACTTTACGTACATGGCAGTTAAAACCAAGGAAAAACAGATATCCAATTGAAACCAAGAAAACAAAAGACAAGACATCAAAAACGCACCTAATAGACATTTATAAATTCCTCTTTTTTATCAGACAAATATGCAAATCAGGAACAAAAATCAAGTATTTTAATGACACGCCAATTGACTCTCACTCAAAACAGAAGGCAGTAGATTTCAAAACCTTCATTGCAGATAGTCATTATTTGGCAAATGTCCAAGGAAACTACTCTTGAGAAAAAATACACATACGATTTGTCGATTACTGAGACATCTAACATTTCAAGATATTGTTAAATTCGAGTGTCAAAACTATGAACTCTAGCCGTGAGGGGTTACAAGGTAGGTCATGAGGTGTTGAAAAACCTTCCAAACATGAAACTATGAACCGTGAACTCTTGCCGTGAACGAACCGTGTAACATACCGCTCATTAAAACACTTGGTAAACTAGATAAGCATAAATGCACGCAATTTCAACATTTCAGATGAATAAACAATTCTCTATATCGGAGTAGTGCAGTACTTATAAATACTAAAGACCATTCTTCACTAGGTTGTCCCTACTAAGGCAACCATGATCCCAGTTTCGACCTTATGTGCAAGTATACCATTAAAGTAGTTCTTTCAGAAATAGGCAGAGCAGCAAATAGAGGGGATATATTGAGAGCAAGTACAAACAGAAGTAAGCTAAAAAGAGTTCTGTCGCTTAAAACTTTTTAGGGGAACTGTTAGCACTTCCGTATTAGCCATTACACACTCGAGAAGTTTGCTGAATGTAAGATCTAAGAAAACCGGTTTCATAGCCACAAAGACAAATAACAGGTGACAGAATGCATTGGATTTGCATAATTTGGGCTATATTTGCACATTAGGGGGGATGTGGGGGGGTAAGGTTAGGTTACTTTACCCCCACCCCCTAAAGTGCAAATATATAGCCCAAACTATACAACTAAAGTATTATATTTTCATCATATTTTGGCATATTTCATTAGGATTGCAACAATAACTTCACTTCTCGAGTGTGTCCTGGCTAATACAAAAGTACCAAACTGTTTTCTACAAATTTTAGATACTTTTAATAAAACTCCAAACCCCCAACTTTAAAATGCTGAGAGGTCCCAGAATATAATGGGTTCTTGTAAAATCGACACTTGAAACAACGAAGCCATAATGAATAATAAAACCGATGACTGTAGACCTTTTTTTCGCCTGAAGTCAGGATCGAAATGTGACATACTTTCAAATCGTTCATATCAAGTGGCGCACTCCGAAATTGGCGGAACCGTGCCGTTCGCGGAGCGGCGGAAGTATACCACGCGTAGTAGAACAAGTGGCACTCTAAGATGCAGCCAAGTAGCGAAGCGCGGGTGAAAATCGGTCAGTAGTGAGAAAAAGCCTTTAACAGAGGAAAATTAGTCGAGTACATTTTTTATAATGTCTGGAGTTTTATTATGTTTAGAGTTGGCTGGGGTAATAGTCGGTTATTGGAAACATCCCCAAGAAGTGAAGTTAGGTTAATCCTAATGACAAATAACAAAACATGATGATAGCCCTCCCCTAATGTGTTAATATATAGCCTAAATTATACAAGTCCAGTGCATTCTATCTAAGTCCAATGCATTGTATCATCCATCACTTGTTTTTGTAGCTGTGAAACCGGTTTTCGGACATGTAACCTAAGCGTAATTCTTGAGTGTGTTTCCAATAACCGACAAGTACCTTGACCTGTTTGCAGTGCTAGACCAATTGACAGACTGCACCAGTTTTCAATCTAATTTTTCAGCTGTTTTCTAGAACTAAATGTTCACTAGAACTCCAAAAATAAAAATTTCAAATTCTTTGGCTTTACAAACCCTCCACCTAAATAAACCGTTGATATACGAACAGGTTTAGGTGAAGATTTACACGCAAACTGGGGGGTGGGGGGGGGGGGAGAATTAATAACTCTGCCATTACCCCTCGCATATTTTCAAAGTTGTAAAAATCTGTCCTTATATACATTTTTTTCTTTCCAAATAATATCCGTATTTGGATTTTTTTTTTTTAAACTGTGACCTCTCCCACCCAACAATCTAGCACATATGCCAGTGTACATTAAAAATTCTTGCGTCTAGCCCTCATTTGCTTTGAAAGACTTCTTGCAACACAGATTGACTTATAAGAAGTAAGCAAACATAACTGAGCATTAAAAAAAATCGCAACTTAAATGGCAGTTAAAATTGACAATATTAGTCTTTCTTTCAGTAAAACAAAACGGTACACAGTTTAAAAGAACTAACTGCAGCCCAAAACCCCAAGGCAGCTACAACCCCTCACTCAAAAACCGGTCTTTTTTTTACAGTAAAGCTTAAGTAAACTATTGCTTGGCATAGGTTTAATTAATTACAAACAAAATAAAACGAAAAAATAGTAAAAAAAGAGAAAAACGAGGATTATACAAGCCAGTGAAAAATATGGACTAAAATGCAAATATTTCGGTCAAGACCTCCGCTTGACCGGTGAGTTACCCTTTCACCGTTACATGGAGAAGGTCTTCAAATTTTAGTTGTGCATTGTTTTAAGGTTTGAAATTTTTTTTTATTATCCTTGGATTTTTATTAGGAATTTTAATGTTATTATCTTGCACTGAGGACGGTCAAGCGGAGGTCTTGACCGAAATATTTGCATTTTAGTCCATATTTTTCACTGGTTTTTATAATACTCGTTTTTCTTTTTTTTCTCTTTTTTTACTATTTTTTAGTTTTATCATGATTAGCCAGTGTGATTTTAGAAATTATTAATTACAAACAACTATTTTTTTTCTTTAAACCAAGAATTTTTACTAGCTGGTTTATAGAGTGTGGACGATTAATAGTGTACTTTTTAAAATACTTCAAATTGACAACCTAATTTTCAGAAAAAAATGCAATTTGATAGTGTTTCAAATTATTAACAAATACATTAAGCACTTGAAATAATTTCCAATGGCTCTTCAAAGTCTTGACTGAGAGCACCCTTTGGATGTAAAATTTTAACTGCCTTCGAAAAAAAGAAGTTTTCCGAATATGAAAACGTAAAAAAAGGTTTTTACGAAACTCGTCTCTGTCGCACCAAAGGTCGCATTTGAAATAATCACACCTCTGAGATAATTGCCGAACATCTTGCTAAGCTGTTCTCAAAGGGAGGATCAGCAGAATATTGTAGCGCAAGAGGATCAAAGCGTGACTGATCATGCATTGCCCTACTGGCCCTCCCTGTGAGAACAGCTCCGCAAACGGATTTTGGTAATTGTCTGAAAAATGTGGAAGTGTCAGATACGGCCATTAGACGCGACAGCGACGGAACGACAACCCCTATACAGGAAAAAAATCGGGTATAGGCCCAATGAGTAGGGTAACTTATAAGAGTGTGAACTGACGCTAGTGTCGACAAAAAAAAACTATCTGTGTCATCTAGCGTTTGGCAAAACTTGGTATTTTTATCAGTTTGATAATAAGAATAATTAATTTAATTAGTTTAGTTGATAAAATTAAATAAGTAATAAGTATCTGATCTCAGTTCCCGACAAAAAAAATTATTACAGAGCTTGAAAAAATATCAAATGTCACCATATGCTAGATGGCGTTGATAGCATTTTTCTGTCGACACTACCACGAGTGTCCCCTCTTATAAGTAGCCTACCTATGCTCTTTGTATAGGCCTAGAACACAAATGATTATAGCCACAATACAGTCGATTTGGAATAATCTTATGATAGTCGAGATTCTTTGAATGAGTGTGTTTTTGGTCAGGAGAATTAACTACCCTTAAATAGGAGAAAAAGTCTTAAAAAAATAAATAAATCTACAAAAAAATACTTTAGATATTGATCTACACCGTAAACGATAACAACCACACCGCTGTGCATTTGGATGAGTCATATTATCCTTGTGATGAGTGTGCAACAGGTCTGAAGAATTAACTATGAAAAAACCCCTAAATTTTAGAAAAATTCGAATTTTTCTCACTTCTCACCTTTTTTTAAGAACATGTCAAACAAGAAGCTTCAATATACTTTTTAAAAATAAATATTCAATACCCATAAAAAAGAATTCTGATTATGGCGGTTTTTCACAAAAACTCACTATAATTTGATATCTGGACGCAGAAGAAAGCAGCGAGAATTCCAATAATCCGTCCCAGTACCCCCACCACTTTCTTTACATTTCATTCAATGCACAAATTATATTTTCTTTTTTTGCCTAAAAACGTTGCTTTGCATTGGGCTATATTTTGAAAACCTGTATGATAGATGCTAGTTTGATTTTGGAATCTGACAAGGAAGATATTCTAGTGACATCTTCTACAGAAGAACAAGAATGAATAAACGGAAACGTTGGATTTGAAAGATATCAGAAGCCCACGCTCAGTAACATGTGCCGTCGTAGCTTTCTGATGAGAACAGGAAAAAATGAACTTGAGCTTGGAAATTGCGCTAAGAAAGCCTTGCTGATCGATTAAAATTTCCTAACCAAAAGAAAAAGTCCCTTTCTCTCTCTTGCAAAATGAGGAACAATGGTGAGGTCTACTTAGTAAAGCAACAGACTGTAATACTAGAGAGAAAAATGAAAGAGAAAAATACTAGAGAGAAGAGACGTCAAACATACAAAACTACCAAAATACTGAACTTACAAAAAAAACGTCATTTTATGTATAAAGTCGTAGCAAACTTGATTTTAAAATATTTTAATAAAAATTAATCTTTACTAATTTTCAGAAATTTTGATAAATACGAAATTTTTAAAATTTTAATAAAGATTTAAAAAAAAACGTTATAATAAAGATTAAATACTTCAGTCTTGTGTGCAATCATACAAAGAAGTGAGGAATGAGAAGAATACCTTAGACCAGTGGTTCTCAAACTGTGGTACGCGTACCCCTTGGGGGTATGAAAAAATTTTTAGGGGGTGTGCGACAAATGGATGAAAATGAAATTTCTCATACCACACAAGATTTGCGTTTATGCAGTGCTGAGACTATGCAGATTAACCTTGATACTAAATTGTAAATAAGTCATAAAAAAATTTGTGCTAACATATAATTTTCAATTCAAAAACCTAACATATAATTTTCAATTCAAAAGGAGCATCAAAATAATAAAAACTCAAGTCCAAAATGATACAGATTCAGGGCCTTCACATATTGGCCATTAAACTGCTTCGATAGTTCTTTATTGGCATCTCGTACTCGACACATAAGAGTCTGTTATTTCGAATGGATGTTCTAAGATATCTCCAAAAAACAACAGCAGTAGCAACAGCAACAGCAACTAACAACAACAGTACATCCAACAAACAACGATAGTATAACTAGGACACGCAATATGTCAATATCGATATCGAGGACGTCACTGCTGCCAAAATTTACATTATCGCTGATTTTTTTCTCATCTGGGATCGGAGTAATCCAGCTCATCGGGGATTGAGAATCTGTCAATACAGCCTCAACACTTGGTGGTCGGTCAAATCCTTGACATTTTGAACAAAAGCTGTCATTACTCAGCCCAGAAGTTTCCGTCATTATATTGCTTTCACCCAGTAAAATAAGGAAGTCTGTATTTTTCCTTATGCCTTCTAATATTATCTGAACCTCCTTTGCCAATGATGAAAAGTTGTTATTTATGAATAAGACATCAAAAATGAGAGGTTTGAGCCTTTTACGTAATACTTCTATTTTTCTCATCAGGAACTCTGCTAAATCTGTTTCATCTCCTTCTAACAAAGCTTGTCTTAGACAACATTTCAGCTCTTCTTGCGAGTAGTCATAGCTCATGTTAAACTGCCTCATTAGCCTAGAAGGATATTCATTATAAAATCGAAGATTGTCTCGCCCGAGTTTGTAGAAGACGGTTTGTTCAAACAAATATAGCATATCTTTTCTTTCTGAATCATAATATTTCTCAGATTCAAGAAGAGGCTCAATTCTTGAACACTTTGCACACTGACGGTCCTTCTTCATTTCTAAGAGTCTTTCTATATGAGGCTGGTTCAGATAAGCCAGGAAATATGCCTTTTTCCTTAGACTGTTAAGTATTAAGTGAACGTGTTTTCGTGTTTGTAGCAACAGATCATCTTTTCTCTTATCAAAGTAATTACTAATTAAAAGCCTCAAATGCATTTGAATTGGCTGTATTTCCTTGATAATTGAATTTTTTAACTTTACTTCTTCTTCAACACTGAGAGAATCTGGCAAACGCATTCTTAAGCAACACTTAATATCCTCAGTCGTGTCATCAAAATCCACGTTGAGCACCCGCATTATATCTTCAAGAGGTTTCAAATACTTAGGTACAGGATCGTCTGGTTGTACCACAGCAGAAGCTATTTCTTTTAGGTGAAACTTTCTTTCCCATGTTCCAATAAAATGTTGGGATACATCCACAGGCACTGATGATGGTCCATCAATGGGTGCAGTTGAAGATAATCCAAGCAAAATAAAAAATATAATTCCGGAACATACAATCATGTTATATAATTGAGTAACCATGTGATAATAAGCGATATTTCAGTTTACACATCATTTTATATTGCACATGACGTCATAAGGCATATGACGTCATATTGTTTTAGATCATGATGATCCAATGATATTTTAAGTTTCAGTATGACGTCATTTTCTATTGACAGTTGCATAGCTAGTAAACTAAAGATTCTTTCGAGGTATTGATTTAATTAAAATTTTGTCAAAAAATTTTATCTTATTTTAGTGTACGAAAATGACGCCCTTTGTGAAATGTTATATATTGTACGCTCAAAAAGAGAGGTATCTGGTTCAGATAAGCCAAAAAATATGCCTTTTTTCTTAATTTGTTAAGTGTTAAGTGAACCAGTTTTCGTGTTTTCGGCAACAGATCATCTCTTCTCTTATCAAAGTAATTACTAATTAAAAGCTTCACTAGCATTTGAATTGAATGTATTTCCTTGGTAATGGAAGTTTTTAATTTTACTTCTTCTTCAACACTGAGAGAATCTGGCAAACGCATTCTTAAGCAAATTTCAAATAACATCATTTCAACGGTAAAAAGATGAATGAAAAATAATCGTGCATGAAGGACGATGTAACATTCATTTTGGATTTATTTTATTTAAGGCTCTTTGATAAGCTAATCTGGTACTTGTTTAGAATCTGGGCAATACGCGAGAAGAACCACATCGAAATCTCAAAGATCCTATTGAAAAACAGGTTTTCGCTGCCTATTGAGGCATTGCTCACTCTGTGAAAAATATTTAAACTTTAGTTTTTTGGGGTTAAAGTGGCAAATAAGGTACATAGGTTAGATTAGGTTACGTATTTAATATATGCTATGCTTTACCCCCCCCCCCCCTAATGTGCAAATATATAGCCCAAATTTGTTTCTAAACTATTATATTTGTATCATAATTTGTTTTATTTCACTAGCATTAACCAAACTTCACTTCCCAAGGGTTGCCCGGATTCTAAACAAGTACCGCTAATCTTTTTCAAGGTCTTAAAGTATCTGAATTTTCATTACGTTGCGATATATTTGAAAAGCGTGGATTTCTATGCAAAGGTAAGAAAAACAGCTTTAAAAAAACTTTTTCGTATGTTGACCAATGGTCTGCTCAACGCTGGCACTAATCTCCTGATTTTCTGTCTTCGGCTGGTAAATGTAGTGTAATGTAGGCTACAACTACAGACATAAAATTAAAAACACAATATCATTGTTGATACCAGGGTGGGGTGGGCTAGAGGGGGCAAGTACTCCGGGAGGCATTCTCGGGAGTGGCAGAACCAGCTTAAATTGTAATATTTTCTGGTAAAAATTGTAAAATTTACAGTATTGATAATTAAGATATTACAATATCTTAGTTTTTAAAAGCTCAGTTTCTTACCGAATAAAGAAAATTCATAAGTTGGTTTCATTAATAAAACATCACGTTCTTCTTGGCATCAATTTTCAAACACATTCTATAAAAGAGCCCCTTAACTCTATGACTGACAAATTTATTTATGTTTTAGCTATATATTATATTTTATATATAATAGCTATATTATATTTTAGCTATATTTTAGTGGTAGTGTATAAATAAGTTCGAGAACCACTGCCTTAGACAATAAGAGAGTTTTTTTTTGGGAAATAGGCTATTCGTTGGAATAGTGTCAAATAGAGTTTTTCTTTTTTCTATGGAGAACAAATTACACTACGCAATAAAATCATTATGATTTATTTGTTATTATCACTGAATAAGGGCTAATTTTCTTAAAATACCTCGTAAAAGCTCTTTAGACCATCAACACATATCAATGTCAATGAGGGTAGAGATTGCCAGCAAATATGAAGAATAGCACACGTCAAAGAAAAATGCTCTCTTTTTTAAATGCCAAAAATCACCACATATGAAAAATTGCAAGCCTAAAAAGGTCCCCATTCCTTAGGTACAAGGCCATGCCCAGGATTTTTGTTTGGGGAGTGTATATTTTTCAGGGGCGGGAACAGTCAGACAAAATTTGGAGGTGGTTACAACCCCCAACTCCCCCCTGAACATGGATTTGTTAAAGTAGCACGAGAAACTGGGGCAACTCATATTTCTAGTCGTATTCTCCCGTCCCATGCACCAGGAGTCATTTTTCTAGTTCCTCTCTTTATACCAAGCTACTGCTTAGAAATTCATAAGAGATATATTACAAAATACTACTACTACTACTAAAACTCACCGCAGCAACAAGCCGCCTGCGGCCAACACAGCTACGCACGCTCCTCCTCACTCTCAATCTATTCAAAGTCTCCCTCTTTACACCGTCCCAGAAAGTTCCCATTTCCTTTAAATCTTTCTTTATGACATCCCCTCACCCCAGACGAGGACGAACTGCATTCCGTTCAGCCCTAGACGGTAGGCCGAAAAGGAAATCTTCGGCAATTTGTCATCCTTCATCCGCAGAACGTGCCCTAGCCATCTCAACCTTTCTTTCATTATAGCCCTAGAAAGCGGGATTGAACCTTGAACCACATTTTTCGTATAGCCTACTGTTTGAAATACGGTCAGTCAGCCGGGTACCCAGAACATTCTATAGGCAATTTCTCTGGAAAACATCTAGCAAATGTCTAGCAAAATCTACTTCTCGGAGCACCCATTTAGTCCAGTAAAAGTACGGAGAAAAGTGGGTCGACCCGGACAAAATTGCAACAAAAGGTTTTTCTATACCAAAATGTTCAGAAAAAATCGCTGAACAACATATCCAAAATCCGCTAAAATCGCCCGCCGGGAAAACCTTCTGGGGCTGCTTAAAGGGGGGGGGAAGGGGGCGAAAAATTAGGTATTTACATTTTTGACATTTAGGAAGCTTTTTTACGCTAAAATGTTCAAAAAAAAAATCGCCGAACAACATATCCAAAACCCGCTAAAATCGCCCGCCGAGAAAACCCTCTGGGGCTGCTTAAAGGGGGTGGAAGGGGGCAAAAAATAGTTTTCTTCATTTTTGACATTTGGGAAGCTTTGTTTACACTAAACTGTTCAGAAAAAATCGCAGAACAACATATTCAAAATCTGCTAAAATTGCCCACCGGGAAAACCTTCTGGGGCTGCTTAAAGGGGGTGAAAGGGGATGAAAGGGGTGAAAAATCGTTTTTTCGATTTTTGTTATTTCGGTACGTTCGGAGACTCGATTCTGGTATAAATCAACTCGCTGAAACCGAAAATGATGTTACTTTTATTGTAACACATCTGTAACTTATATTAAACTATAAATAAGATTTTAATAACTCCATCGCAAAAATAAAGGAAATAGCTTTTCTTCCGAAGTGTTAGAAAGATCAGATCAATGGAAGCCTGAAATACTTCAAACAGCGACACAGGAAAATCTCGAACGGCAATTTAAAGAAGCAGAGAAGTACCCCACTCGTTGTTGCTTCACTAATCGTTGGAAACCTGGTTATCCGATGAGAATCAACCGTGTGAAGACCAGACTGCAGAAAAGGGGAAGCTATAGGCATAGACGCATAGAAACTTGAAAAATTATTCTTATTATCGGCTTCTTTTACAGTTGGAAAACAAAAACATTAACACGTCTATATATAAATCACAGTTTTGATAATCATTATTGTTAGATCACATAATATTGAGAATCATCATTTCATTAATGAGCACTACAAAAGAGCACAACCACCGTTATTGCAAAAAACTAAAATTCTTCTTCTTCTAGAGATCTTGGTTCAGAGTTATTACAGCTTGTTCCCATGCACTCTCCGCAAGCAAGTGTGCAGGGCATGCCATTCTTACGGCAAGTGCATCTAGCCGTATCGCAATCTGATTTGTATTTGCAGTGGATAATTTGAAGAAGACTTTGGGGAGCTGGTTTCTTCTCCGTCATTACTGGGATGTAATTATCAGCAGAGAGTGGCCATCCCCAGTTTTCCGGTTTCATCGCAGCAGCCTCGCTTTTCCATTCCATTACCTGCAAATACACGCAAAAAAGAATGGAACTTCGCAGCTGAGGGTGTGGGAGGCATCCGATCAGGGCAGACAAATGCGAAAGAGGAAGCGAGCTTGGCCAAGAACAGACGATGTCTCAAGGACACGAGAGTTTCTCCAGGCTTTCCTTTATAAATTCTCAAAAGAGCTTGTTCACCAGCTACAATGAGCTCGTCTTTCGTAGCCTTCGAGTCCATAAAGACCTTAGCGGCCTCACGGAAAGACGGATCGGACCGGTACAATGACAATCCGACAGATTTACCAATTCCTTGTAATCTCGAAGTGGTTTCACAGCCTAGGAACGCGTGCAGAAATAGAATTGCACCACACATGTCCCTTAGTTTTTCTTTGATGGAGCAAATATTCCATAGCTTATGTTCGATTGAAGCTTTCGTCTGTCGGCATGACGCAGAACTTCATAGGATCCAAAAAGGGATGGGGGATACGTACAAAGCTCATACGACAAAAGGTCTCGAAGATCGAATTCTTCCCGGTTCACCACCTTTCATATATGGAATAATTTCTGTTCGTTTTAAGTTTTAATGTCGCTCCTTACTTTCAGTTAAAAAAACTTGTTTTTGTTATTTAAATAAGAAATAGAAGCATACCCGAGTCATCGAATGACTACTCCAATGAGCATCCGCTGCGATTCCGCTAAACTTTCATGTCTTTCCGACGACAGCTAGTAGTCACATCACATCTAGTGACTGATCTGCGCCGTGGACGCTTTTCAAGGCACCGACAGATGGCTCTGATCTCAAAATAAATTGAGAAGGAGGTTCAATTCCCTCCTTCCTCGAACAATAACTTCTGTTTCAATATTGATTGACCTAAGCTATGGCTTAGCTTCCTACGGACGAGGCAACATATCAAGTCTATCAAGTCTACTTACTCATAATAATGTGTTTGCCAAACTAGCTGATATAACAGTCAGGTACTTTTGAAGATAGATGGCGATCCTGTTGTGTGTGCTGTGCAGCCTGTGTTTTCGAAACCTAACTGTACCTAGTCTTTAATGAGCCGTATAGACTAGAATATTCAAGTTTCTATGCGTCTATGCTTAGTCTCTCTTTTTCTAAAGTCTAGTTTTCACAAGTTTGATTCTCATCAGATAACCAGGTTCCCGATGACAAGCGAAGCAAAAAACAGTGAGGTACTTCTCTGCTCCTTTAAGTTCTATATTTTCCTCTATTGCTTTCCGCAGGCTGTTCGAAGTATTTCAGGCGTCCATTGATCTGATCTTTCTGTAAAACTTCGGAAGAAAAGCTACTTCCTTTATTTTGGCAATGGAGTTATTAAAATCTTATTTTTTGTAGTTTAATATAAGTTAGAGAAGTGTTACAATAAAAGTGACATCATTTTCGGTTTCAGCGAGTTGATTTATACCAGAATCGAGTCTCCGAACGTACCGAAATAACAAAATCGAACAAAGGATTTTTCACCCCTTTCATCCCTTTAAGCAACCCCAGAAGGCATGGCGTAGGCAGCATATTGTCTAGGGGGGGGGGGGGCAGTCGATAGTGTGATGGAGTTTTATCAACTGTTTTTTCCAAACCATTTACTTTTTCAGCCATATCTAATGTAAATTTGAAGGTCTAGGGGGGGGGCAGCTGCCCCCCCTCCCTACGCCCATACCAGAAGGTTTTCCCGGCGGGCAATTTTAGCGGATTTTGGGTATGTTGTTCTGCAATTTTTTCGGAACATTTTAGTGTAAACAAAGCTTCCCAAATGTCAAAATTAAAAAACCCATTTTTTCGCCCCCTCCCACCCCCTTTAAGCAGCCCCAGAGTTTTCCTGGCGGGCGATTTTAGTGAATTTTGGATATGTTGTTCAGCGATTTCTTCTGAACATTTTAGTGTAAAAAAAGCTTCGTAAATGTCAAAAATGTAAATACCTAATTTTTCGCCCCCTCCCACCCCCTTTAAGCAGCCCCAGAAGGTTTTCCTGGAGGGCGATTTTAGCGGATTTTGGATATATTGTTCAGCGATTTTTTCTGAAAAATTTTGGTGTAAAAAAAACCTTTTGTTGCAATTTTGTCCCGGTCAAACCGTACTTTTATTGGCCTAATGCTTCAGAGCAATATTTGACCAGTGAGAGCACTCACAAATATGCCCGGGTGTTTCGTAGTTTGTAGGTGAATCAACATAATATGGAGATTCCTCTTAATTTTATAAGTTGTGTGCCCTTAATAAAGCTGTTGGCTATGACCATTATAGGCTGAACTTTTTCATTGGAGGTGTTACTGGACTTACCTCTAATAGGTCTCCCAAATATGGTTTATTTTCTGGGTTTTCCACCTGCCTTTTCCTTTTGAACAAAAAGTGGTATAAACTATTTTTTCTAGGTAGCAAAAGAAGCTACTTTTTCTAAAATTTTTGAAAAACCAATACAAAAACAACTTGCAAATTTTTTGGAATTAAAGGGTTGTCTGAATACAAGATAATTTGGCTTTCGTCCCGACCACTCTTTAGAAGATGTTCTTGCTTTGCTTTCCCTTTTTATAAATAAAATGATGGACTGGAGTAAAATTCCTATGGCAATACTCTTGGGCAGAAAGAAGGCGTGGTAGAAACTTATTTTATGGGTTTTCTACCTGCCTTTTCGGTTGGAACAAACAGTTGTAGAAACTTGAGAGATGACTCTTTGATCCCAAATTAAAAATATTAGCGCCCTTTTAGTCAAAACCGATCAGAGGAAAACCAACCCCTCTTTCAACACTCTTTGTGCTTTACGTGGCATTGATCAAAAATTCAAGATTCAAGATCAAAATTTAAAAATTCATAGGCTATTAATCCAGGGTGATCAGACGTCCCGCATTGTGCGGGATAGTCCCGGATTCCGAAACCTCGCCCTGCATTCGAAAACGTCCTGCTTTTTTAAAAAGATTCAAAAAGATTTTAAAAAGATTCCATTGACTTGTTCCACAAATACACAAACGACATGACACTTAATGAGTCCAGGCTGTTCGATGAGTTCATTTACACCCGAAATTTCTGTGATGCAACCAAAATGGAAACATGGTCTGAGGAAGAAACGCCGGTTGATTTGATTTGGGTGGAAATATTTGCATTTTTTAAAAAGGAATCCATTCCGTAAAACAATTTAGCGTTACTTGTAGTTTTTTCTAAGTCTGCCTGGCACAAACGCCACTTTAGAAAGAGTTTTTTCTTTGATAAATAACTTTCGGACTGATGAAAAATCACAATTGGAACTGGACACACTGAAATCTTGTGTGTTTGTCAAGTTTAACGAAAAGAAACCGTGTGATGAGTTTAAGAAGGAAATCGAAAACAATGTTGTATTTCAAAAAAAGGTGCATTCATCAGCCAAATATGATTAAAATAAAAATATAATGACATAAGACGATAAAAGTTTAAGAAACATTTTTGAGTATTTTTATGAAACCACACACACTTCCTACTCCTTCCAGCGCTCTTCAAATTTTGGTATGTCCCGCATTGGGCCTGAGAAAATCTGGTCACCCTATATTAATCAGAATAATCCAAAGTTCCAAGATGTGACCCCGTGTGTGATACGAATTGTGAAACCCCTAATTATTTAATAGTCCATTAAAAACGGAGGCTTCATAAGCATATCTCTGTAGAAGGGTAGATAGACCTATGCTACACTTTGTTGAAACCAAAATCGTACGAAGGTTTTCATCTAGAATTGCTGGAGAAATTAAAGAAAAAAAATTTACAAAAATTGACATGGATGAAGAAATGAAACAAGATGAACAGAAATACAATGAATAATGAAGTCACCACAAACAATGAACAGAATGTGTTACCATCCCACCAGCCCCTTTCTCCAAAAAGGCTTTTTAAGATAAAATGAAATCAATTCTTAATGAAATATGTATAATGCAATTAAATCAATATAATACATTATACTAATCCCCACAAATGCTCCTTGGCCTGTAAAGGAGGGGGAGAAACGAGTCACTTATTCAATAATTCAGAGAAAATAAAATTTAGAATAAAAAATAAATTGATTATAAAGATTAAATAGGCTTAGAGCGCAATGAACTGATGATAACAATAAACTGATTTGTTCCATTTCTTCTAGTCTAAAAAGAATTCAAGACACTACTCAAACCTACCAAACTTCACAGAAGAAAAAAAAGAATTCTCGATATGACTTCTCTTGTTACAGAAAATTTAGTTAGACTATTCTAAGACGGCACTAATTTTCATCAAAGTTTTAACTCAAACCAAAAAAAAAATAAATAAATAAATAAAATAATCATCACATACTGACCAATGGTTTGCGTAGCGCAGGTACCGATCTCCTGATTCTCCGCCTTCCGCCAGGAGTGCAAAGCGTGGTTGGAGTAAAACCACCCAACGCTTCCCGTGTTTTCCCCCCTGAATTCTCCAAGTACCCATTTGGAGCTGGGTCGACTCTTGGCTGAGCTTACAGTCGCACCGGGGACTCCCGTTCCAAATCACGACACCAGGACTCGAACCCCCGTCCTCACAGACACGGTTTTCAAGCCCAGCACGCTAACCACTCTGCTGGGACGGCTCAGATTTCAAAGCAGGTTTTTTTTTAATATCCTTTTAAATTCGTCTCTATTTATCTATTATATATAATTGGCAGTGTCGGTAAGAAAATCCTTTTATTTGTGTATATTAGTGCAGCAAAGGTGTAAAAGCAATATCAAGCCGTAGATGATTGGATCCCGATCGATTGGATAGCCGTAGATCCCGATCTCGAAGTCACGGTTTCAAGCCTGACGGTCATCGTTTTTTCCTTTTTGGGCAAGAGTTGCACTTTGGGGAGGAAAAATCGATATTCGACTATTTTACGAGGGCAGAAGGATAAAGAATTTGATTGAAGGCTGGGTGGATCTTTTCTCTTTGTAAATAAGTAATATCAAAGCTACATTTTCGGTAAGTTATCCCTGTGTTGTCTCATAGCTGGAGGAAAAAGTTAAAACCTTCAAGAACAGTTTTATTTGGGGGGGGAGGGGCAGGGCAGCTTCTAATTTTGAGCAGATACAATTTTTCTCTAATCCTCGCAAAAGAGTAGACATCGCATTTTCGTCAGCTTGATAAAACCTTCACAAACATCAATAGGTACACGTTATATCCGGAGCCAAGGCTGTATCAAGTGGGAAGTTAGGGAGTGGGGGGTGGAGGGGGGGGGGGGTGGGGGGTACCGAGTTAGAGCCCCACCCCTCGAAATTTTTTTCCGGCTCGTGAAAAAGTAACAAGAATGCATATAAAGAAATTTTTGATGCGTAAGTTTTTTGTAACTCCCCCCAAACCAAATCCTGGAAACGCCCTTGTCTGGAGCTATCTATTGATTAATACAATTGACACCAAAACCGAACTTGAAACGAATGGAATGAACCCCCAATAAGAGTGAATGGCTAGGTGGAATTTGGGCTTTAGTGAGAACAAGACAAAAAAAAATCGAAATACTACCGGAGGAAAACTTACTGATCTAAAAACATATGCGGTAATCAATTTAAAAAAAAAAAAATAAACGTCATTTTTGTTCCTGCATCTTCTTTTTATATCTATTATTTTCAAATCATAGGCAGCACAATAGCGCTGCCTAAGTAAAGAGAGATGTGGGTACAATGTATTATTTTTTTTTTTTTTTTTTTTTTTTTTTGGGGGGGGGGGTGGTTGGTTTTAGACCAGGGCACTTCGTATCGAAGGAGTTGTCGTAGAAACTTCAAAAGGGCTCATTCGATTAGAAATTGAAAGCGCTAGTGCAATTTTTTAATAGTCAAAAGTGATTGGAGGGGAACTAACCCCCTCCCAAGCCCACCATTTCCCCAAACACATCCAATCAAAATTTTTGAAATACCCATTTCGTTCAACGCAGTTGAAAGTTACGGAAATTATGTTTTTGACGATGACAACCCCCCCACACACAACATAGCCCTCAGGGCAAGGGTTGTAAGTTATGCCCTGGGGGCATATAAGGGTTTAAATAAAAAGGGTGATCATATAAACTTCGGAGGGGGCTCTTTGGATTGGTAATGAGAAGTTCTAGAGCCCTTTGTAAGATTCAGAGTGATTGGAAGTTGGATACCCCACCCCCACACCTCGTATTTTCCCGAAATGCATCTGACGGAAATTATGAGATGGCTATTTGTTGTCGTAGAAACTTCAAAAAAAGGCTCATTCGATTGGAAATTGAAGGGATTAGTGCCCGTTTTAATAGTTGAAAGAGATTTGAGGGCAATTAACCCCCCTCCCAAACCCACCATTTCCACGAACACATCCAATCAAAATTTTGAGATAGCTAATTTGTTCCGCGTAGTTAAAAGATCCGGAAATTATGTCTTTCAGGATGACATCCCCCCAAAGCCCTCAGGGCAAGGGTTGTAAGTGATGCCCTGGGGACATACAAAGTTTTTTTTTTATAGAAATGGTGGTCGTATAGTCTTCGGAGGAGGCTCATTGTATTATTAATCAGAAGTTCTAGTGCCCTAGATTCAAAGAGATCGGAGGTCGGATACCCCTCACGCCTCATATTTTCAAGAAATGCCTCTGATAAAAAATTTGAGATGGGCATTTCTTGTCGTAGGAACTTCGAAAAAGACTCATTCAATTGGAAATTGAAAGGGCCATTTTTAATAGTCAAAAGTTATTGGAGGGCAACAAGTCCCCCCCCGCCCATCAATTCCTTAAACATATCTAAACAAAATTTTTAAATAGCCATTGTGTTCGGCGTAGTTGCAAGGTCTGGAAATTATGTCTGCGGATGATACCCCCCCCCACAGCCCTCAGCGTAAGGATCGTAAGTTAAAGCCCGAGGGCATATAAGGTTTTCATGGAAAGAGTGGTCAAATTAACTCCGGAGGGGGCTTATTGGATTGGAATCAGATGTTTTAGTTCACTTTTAAGAGTCAAAGTAATCGGGGGCAGCAGTCCTCCCCCCATACGTCGTATTTTCCACAAATACATTATGGAACTAGTAGTCGTACAAATTTTGGATCAGATGGATCTCACATGATTGGAAACCAAAGCCTATCCAAGCCATCCCCAAGCCTATCATTCCCCAAAACATATCCGATCGAAATTTTAAGAGAGGTATTTTGTTCAACATTGTCGAAAGGTCCAGTAATTATGTTTTTGGGGATGTCAACCTCCCACAGTCCTCAGGACAAGGGCTGTAAGTTAGGCAATTCGTTCATTGTCTACACATAGTATATGTTATTGAGAAAGGTATGCATGTTTGAACTTTACTTTCGAAGATGGCAAAGGGTATTCAGGTGAGCCTTTCATAGAATGTTGAGGGGACTGTTGAACTAAATCAAAACATCTCATGTGTAGGCTATACGGATTGTCAAAAAATTCCAAACACAGGAATAACTGAGTATATTAATTTAGAAAATTCAGGAAATGATAAGGGAGATGATCAAAAAGACAATATTACCATGCTACCAATACTACTACAACTACCACCGCTATTGCTACCACACTACTCCATTTACAGTATTAAGGGGAAATTTGGACTAAATCAAAAGACACTTAGTGCATGCACATTGTCAAAATAGCGTATCACAAGAATGGATTTGGGTATTAAGTTGGAACTTTCAGAGAATACTTAAAGGGGAAGATCATCTCACCAAAAGGCAATATGAGCACACAACTGCTAATACTACTGTTACTGCTACATTTACTACTACTACTACTACAACTATTACTTATATTGCAACTACTTGTACGGCTAAGTGCATTGAGATGAAACTTCCAAGAAGTATATCAACATACAGGTTATTAAAAGGACATATCAACAATGTCATAGCAATGGCTAATTATATTAAGTTGAAAGGACTTTATGAGAGGGATGTTCTATTAACCTAAAGGCAATAGATTAATACTACTGCTGCTAGTAGTACTACCGCTATTCAATACTATTACTAGTAATACCAAGACTACTACTCTGACTACTATTACAACTATGCCTAAGGGTATGAAGGTGAAATTTTCAAGAAATTTTGAGGGTGTAACAGC
The DNA here is from genome assembly GCA_027921565.1 of Artemia sinica. Classification (NCBI taxonomy): domain Eukaryota; kingdom Metazoa; phylum Arthropoda; class Branchiopoda; order Anostraca; family Artemiidae; genus Artemia; species Artemia sinica. Next base: position 40,895,304 of record CM051273.1, on the reverse strand, counting down.
AATATCTTCGGAAAAGTTTGGTATGTGAAGTTGAAACTAACAGGGCTTATGGTGAGGAATGTTGAACTAACCAAAGGAAAATATTTGCATCCTAATGCTACTGATTCTACTCATACTACTGCTATTGTTACTATTTTTACTGCTTCTATTACTACTATCACAATTAATTCTTCTACTATTACTACTACTGCTGCTATAAGGCGAAAAGTTTGGGATATATAGAAACTGTATGGAACTAATTCGAAACACACTACGGTCACACAGGTTGTCAAACGGACGCATCAGAAATGCTTCAGGAACGGTTGATGGTATGTATTACGCTGAAACTTTCAGCGCGTGTTGAAGAAACCAAAGGTGCTATGCGCATACTGCTACTAATGCTGCTACAACTATTACTACTGCGCAAGCTCAGGGTATTAAGGTGAAGCTTTTAAGGAATATTTAGGCGGATGTTGAACAAAATCAAAACAAACTATGAGCATGTAGACTTTCAAAAAGGTGAAAAAGCAATATCTGTAGAACAACTTATATTATTAGTTTAGACTTTTAAGGGTAAGTTGTGGGGGATTTTGAACTAGCCAGAAGGCACTATATGTATACTTTTAGTATTACCACCACAGTTACTGTAACTAATGACGCCAAGGGTATTAAGATGAAACATTTAGAGAACGTTTAGGAGTATCAATTAAACGAAAAAAAACTGTAAGCATGCAGGTTTTCAAAAGGGCATATAAGCAATATCATAGGCAGCACCATTCTATAATAGCCAGAAATATCATTGAAAGTTTTAAAGGAGCTAATTCGATTCAAAATTAAATTTTCTGGTACCCTTTTCAAGAATAAAAAAGATTGGAGGGCAAGTAGCCCTTCTCTCGAGCTCATTCATTTTCCAAACGAATTCAGTCAAAATTTTGAGACAACCATTTTGTTCAACATAGTAGAATGGTCCAGCAACTATGTCTTTAGGGATATTAGGCATGCCAACCCCCCACAATTATGCAATTGACCCATTATGATTTAAAACTAAATGTTGCTTTAAAATAAATCCACAAGCATTGTGTTTATGGTTGCCAATAAGACACCTCAGCAATGTATCGGGAACGACTGGGGTATAAAGTTGAAACCTTTGGGGATTCTACTACTACTTCTTCTGCTCTTACAATTTAAATAAATAAAAAGAGTGTAAGTGTATCCAGGTTGTCAAAGACCATAGATAGAATCTTTTGGGAATGTCTTAAGTTTTATTTTTCAGGTCAACTTCAGAAGCTATAAAATAAAATTAAAAAATACTGTTTGTGTCAGGATTAAAAATTGTTGAAAAAGTTTCTCCAATATACAAATAGCAACCCATACTATTGATTCTTATAGAAAAAAAAACTGAAAAGATATAAATTATTATTTTTTCCATGAAAAAGACTATGTCAATAAAAAACGAACAGAAAATAAATTAAAATACTTTTCCCACAAAACAAGTTTTTCAAAGAAAAGTAAAGAGCTCCATTAAGCCAAGAATGAGCAGAAATAAAGTCAAATAATCTTCCAAGCGTAAAACTACCACAAATCACTATCAATAAATAAATGAAACTCAAAAGGAGCAGAAATTACAATAAATAGCCGAGTCCAACTCAAAACGAGCAAAGATTAACATGAGTAGGGCTGATAACCCCCATGCCTTCTCAAGACAATAACATAATTTGCGCTTTACTAAAAACAAAATACGTTTAAAACGTTTCCACTTCTCTTACTCTCATAAATAAAAAATTATCAAAAGTTCAAGGAATAAATATCAGTGTATGTCAATTAAGCTGAAAATTCCCAGTCTTTTTTTTTTTTTTCATTAAAGCGCAGATTGTGTTCTGGTCTTGAGAAGGCATTTGGGTTTATCAGCCCTACTCATGTTAATTTTTGCTCGTTTTGAGTTTCATTTATTTATTGATAGTGATTTGTGGTAGTGTTACGCTTGGAAGACTATTGACTTTATTTCTGCTCATTTTTGGCTTAATAGGGCTCTTTACTTTTCTTTGAAAAACTTGTTTTGTGGAAAAAGTTGTTTAAATTAATGTATAAAAAGATCAAGTGCGGCATCCAGACTTTCTATATAAGAAATATATTAGTTTTCAGTAAAACAAAAATGACACTCAGCCTTTGTGGGGGATTTGTGAGGCCGGCAACCCCAGGCTTAATTACGGTATCATGATTCACATTTTTTAAATTTTGATTTGCTACTTCTTGAAATATTTGTTCCTTTTAGTTTCATTTCTTTGTTTATAGTTATTTTTAATCGTCTTAAGCAGTAAAACTGTTCTGTACTTTTCAGGGCAAAACTTTGCTTTCATGGTTGACTCATTTAAAGGCCGAACATTTAAGTGCAAAAAAAAAAACACCGTAGAGAAGATTAAAACAAATACTTGAAAAAAAAAACTTACCCAACTTATAGACAAGAGAAAATAATTATCCACATTCAGAACCGAATATCCTTCACAATCAACTACAAAATATTTTCACATTCAAATTCAATCTCCTGAAAATATCCAAGTGTCTCGGCCACCACAAGGAAATGGACTATCTCTGAAATAAGGATTGAAATAGGGAAAAAGGGGTTATTCACTTTCTTGCATAGGTTCACGTTTTCGACTTGCGGATCGATCTCCAAAAGTCGGAAGAGAGAAAATCCGTTTTTCCAATGTCACACTCCAAATCACTAAGATCCTAAGGATGCAGTAGCCTAGTGACGGATATATATATTCCACATTTAATTATTGATTCAGACCTCAATAAGCCTCGGAGAAACCTGAAAAACAGATGCAATGAACATCGCATGAAGAATTTTGGACGATGCAATTATTTTTGTCATTCAAATTGCCATATTTACGGCATCATGTGAGAGAACAATAAAACCCTCAGGGTACGGAGGGATTATAATATTTTCCAGAGCGGAGTCGATATCGCGAAAAAATGCCTTTTTGACTTAAGTATCTTCGTTTTTTCAGATGGGCTATTTGGGTTACCAAAGGGGAATTCCTAGTAAAGAAGTTTGCTTTTAAGATGTGATTATACAGGACTTACCAAATGAGTCAGAATATTAGCAGAATTAGAGTAATAACTGGGGGGAGAGGGGTCTGATGCCTTAAGTAATACAATTTCTGACTCAAGTATTCCGGGAAAAGCACCCATGTCAATACTTTTACACTTATTTAACAACTGGCCACAATTTCATGTATTTCACCTGCTTTGCAATGTTTTTTTACACCCCCCCCCCACCCAGGGGCAGATCCAGAATTTTTTGGGGGAGGGGGGCAAAATAGGTTGATCCGATAAACTTGCGTTAGGAGCACGTTTAATTAACGCAAACTTGCGTTAATTAAATAAATTATACTACTTTAGACTACGCTAGAGGGCGCGTGCCCCCTGGATCCGCCAATTACCCCCCCCCCCCTTCATCCTCACCGAATTATTACATGTCTTTTAAATTAATGAATTTTACATACTTAAAATCAGCTCAAAATGTAAGTGTTTTTATACAAGTTCGGTTAGATGAAGTTCAATCCAATTCGGGCAGTAAATATATTTCTTAAAGTTTTATTTACCGATCTAAACAACTTTCCAAGATTTTGTCATCCAAGATTGTTACGAAAAGAACTTATAAAAACGCATCAAAATTTGTTTAATTTTGTTACGATTTGATGTGTCGAAAAAAAATTAGGGGAGGGGGTGAAATCCGGTAGCCCCCCGGATACGGCTTTAAAGCTACCTTTAACTATGATTCTTGTCTAAAATATAGCCTATTTGTCTTAGACTCTTTATATCCAAGACACTTTAGATTTGCATTTTTTTTTTTCAGGTGAAATTAACTTCTTCCTTTGTAGAGTCAAAATACTTAACACCTTAAAGGCAAGGGGAAATAATTTGTTTGAGAAGCCCTTAGGACAATAAATTATGAGCGCCTTAGAAACAGTATGCAGTCAACTTCTTTGCACTTCTGAGTTAAATTATCTAAATATTGAAGGAAGCCTAGAATCTAGCTTAAGTTGAGCCGCTTCATTAAAATGTGGGATATAGCAACAGGAATACTACCAACGGTTGCTGCATATAAGAGCCTATTAAAACGCTTCACCAAATTTGGGGTCGTGACCAGAGGCGTCATTAGCCAATATTTTTTGGCTAGTAACTTTTTATGCGGGAGGAGGGGGGGGGGGGTAATGGATTTTACCGACTAGCTGGTCATTTTTACCGACTAGCTGGTCATTTTTACCGAAAAATCTGGGTGATATTTCTAATAGCATTACTTTTTTTTCGAGCGAGACCGATCTTCCTCCATTCATTTTACGTCATTTATACCCATCAGCTCATTTTTGGTACCTAACAAATTAAAGATGCTTCGCGCCGCTATTTTACAGACTGGCTGAAGACACTATGGGCAATCCCCCGCCCTCACAAGTAACACCCCTGGTCGTAAACCGGCCAGGAGTCGATGAAAAATTTTTGTCAAGCCACGAAAAATATTCATAAAACACAAAAAAAAAAATTTACTGAAGTTTTTCATACCAGTTAGACACTAGGAACAGTGGCAAGGTTTTGCATTCTTACTTTTTATAGAACTTTCATAATCGTACTTTGCATACAACGACTCCTGGACGTTGTGCTGCTAACGTTACTAGGTGTTAGGATCCTCCAAAGGTGCTCCCCCTCTATTTGAATATATACCGACATTTATGCCCGTTCCCGAACGGCATCTATGTCTATCACTTGATTTTTTACTTCAATGGGAAAAAACGAAGGAACAAACAACGTATACTTCGTTTACAAGACTTTAAATAAATATGATTGTTGATTTTTAATTAATTGTATTTTTTGTATAATTATTTTGGAACTTTCTGTAGTAAATAAATAACTAGATTTATATATCTTTTTTCTTAAATAAAAGTGTTTTTTCACAAGGTGCGTACCGGTAAATGTTAAAATCTTTTAACCTACCAAGCCGCGGCAAAAAAAAAGAAACCTCGGGGAAACAACCTACTGGATAATATGGATATTAACGCCAAGTTCAACCTGACACACAACACAATCAATCTATGCTGTGATCTATACTAGGCTATGTTCCATAAATCCTGCTATTATACTTGAACGCTCACAGATCCTGCTTGACTATCTTTTCTACACGACCATGGCCAAGCTCAAGAACAAGCAATGTGGCTATTTTTTGCTGCTTCTTCTTTTAGATTTTCGAGAAAAAAGAGACAAGGATGTATTTCATCTTTGACTTCTGTTCCATTTTATTTCTGATAGGGCCCAACATATGTTTTCTGCTGTTAAATATTAAGAGATCAGCTCAATTGTTTCAACTTCACTTTAGCTTTAAACCAATTTCAAATGAATAATAGCCCCAACATTCAATCATAATTTGAATTCTGAGGGAAAGTGATATCATCTATAAACAACTACGAACACGATTAGATGTAGGCTATAGGAAACCTGAGTGCCCACACTAAAATATAGACAATTTACCGCAAAGGTAAATTTTTTCCTCCATAAAACGTAATGACCTCTGCCTGTTGTAACAGTAGTCTTGTTGGTGTCTGCTAAACTATATAGCTAAATAGTACCTTTTAATCATAACTAATTGATTCTTCTGGCTACACCCAAGGACTAACCCTTTGTTGACACCTGCCTAATGCCCCAGCCCTCGGCATCGAGGACACCTGTCTTTTATTTTGTATATTACACGCTTAAAAAATAATGTCTTTTGTATTTTATAATATGCACAAGCTCCACTTAAATTTGTTATTTTGACATGTTTTCCCATATTTTCTTTTGTTTTTTAACATAATTCACTTTTTATTTACTATTTTGGCAAATTTATCCCATTCACCAACACGTTACCGCGTTACCGTAAAAAGTGTAAAAAGTTACCGCGTAAATACCAGTCCTCACATACATTGTACAAAACAAACAAAATTCCCAATATTTTAAAAATAAATGATTTTTCCCCTAGAAAAAAAATCTGATTCCCTTGCCCCCTACTACAAAATTGTTGTTCTTTGATATGGATACATATAAAAAACATGCATACATTCTAGCTTCTAACCCTGAAATTATGCTTGAAAAGATGATGTTGCTATGTCTGCCTCAAGGTATTTCTGTAGTAGCTAAAGACAACTTATGTCGCAAGAAAGCAATATTAGAAACTACTAAAATTGGCTCATTTAGACATTTTATAATCTTAAGAATATATTACAAATCAGAGGGTGATTGCCAAGAACCGAAAACAAATAAAAACCATATTATTAGGAAATAAAAAATAAAATATAAGAGTCAGACAGTTCTAATTGTAGAAGATTATACCAAACAAAGAAAGAACTACCTCTTTGTTGATACTACAGTAAATAAACACTTGAGGGCGTATCCTTACATGATTGCCCAATTCAAACAAAAACAGCTAAAAAATTGACACCACACCAATAGAATAGCCTTTGGGCAGAGCAGATGAGAAATATTGAACAAAATAATGTATCAACAAAAACTCGAATTAATAAGAGTATATATATAGATTGTAAATTTAAAAAATCCAAATAAAAAATAGGGTAAATCAAATGGTCAAACGTTATCAATCAGGGCTCAACAAAGATACCGCCAGCCTGGGAAATACACACAGGGGGTCCTCAGGGCCCGTCACCTAGAAAACTTTAAAACATTTTCAGAATTTCTAGGCATTTCTTACTCAAATTACCAAATAAAATTTATTTTTTATCATCCCCCCTCCCTCTGAAAGAAATTTCTCCGTATGTGATTGCCAACAGCATACGTGGTTTTAAGTGCTTGAATTTCTAACTCCCCCTTTAGATTCAAATAACCTGAGCAAGTTTTAGGGAAACATAGGTGAACAGTTAGATTCAGAAGGAAAAACTAGGTCTAAACCAGAGCCATTTTTTTATATAAAAGGGAATCATGTAACACATCAATGGAAAAAAGAAGCGAAATACATCAAGGAAAAAATCGTCATCAACAGATTATTGTCAATGTGCTCTGAAGGTAATACTATTTAAATACAGTAGGTGATATTCTTTTCTATTATTTACAATTACTGATTGTCTATATTATTATGGACATCGGAAGCTAAGACTACAGGAGATTATGCTAACAACAGTCGAGTAACAACAAAAACTATCTTTCAATAACAAGGTAAAATATAACTAATAAATAGATATATATGAAAATATAGCCTCAGTAAAATGTAAAAATATATAAATAAAATAATTAATATAAATATGCTAATCTTCGCCAGAAAAGGGAATATTGACATAAATTAGATTGACATAAAAACAAGATTTAATAAACCAGAAAAGGGAAATTATAAGCCTCTCACCATAATGATACTTAGAACCACTCCAAAAGCGATTAGACCAAAATAACAAGAATCAAACTTTTTTTTTGCACGAATTTTTTTGGTTTTACTATGAGATTTACTCTGTTCCATTTTTCATTTTATTTACCAGAATAAGTAATTTCATATCCCTATTCAAATCGAGATTGACCCTCTTAAACTTAACATAAATTAGGATAAATACCGCATTGTCCTTCTATCGAACGCTCAGATAAGGGCCGATACCGAGCAACCACTGGTGACCGACGAGATCAGAATAAGAAGATGAAAGTACTGGGCATCCACCCGGCATTCAAAGGAGTGGAAGACAACGCAGCACACTTGGTTGATCCCTGAAGAGAGAGGCGAAGAGTCTCTGAACCCTCTGAATGGACTTTGGTCTTTAGCACAAGATCAGCCAAGTTGGAGGTCAACCGTCACTGCCCTATGCACCCCCAAGCGCAGGAGGATCTTAGTCTAAGTAAGTGTCCTTCTATCATACAAAATATATGAGGTGTATGACGAAATTTCGTGAATAAAATACAGCCCAAGTGAATTTTTCGTCAATATGATTCTTAACCATCTTCAGCAAAATAGAATGTAAAAAAAAACAACAATAAAAAAAAAAACTTACTTGCTCAAAAACTCATTGATAAAATGCGCGAATGCCATATATATCAACTAAAGAGGGGCAGAAAAAATTTTAAACTATCAAATACCTTATAGTATAATCATAGGCTAGCAGGAAAAGCAGAAGACTCAGACAGCATCTAATTTTGGAACAGTACTTTGACTAAAATTTATCTCTCATAAATGTGGACAGTAGGTTCCTAATCTTGATTACAATATAGATAGTTGAGATTGGCTGATAATTGGGAGTAAGCTAGTTAGACTTGAATGACAAGTTCTGAAAGCTACTAGTCCGCTTAATTGACAACAATCACAATGTAACCTGGTTACTGGGCGTCCATAATAGAAACTGGGGCACCCTCGCCCGAGGACCGTAAATACAGGCGGAGGAGGAAAAAGGCCCTAAATGCGCGCTCAGCAGCCCCCACATGCGTGTGGACACGTCCCTTGAGTTACAAACCTTCTCCTAGCAATGGGCTAAATTGCATGGCGATGCAGAACACCATCATGCGAGAATCCTTCATAGGAGGACAACAACTGCGACAGGGTGTAAAATCCAGATCTATGAACAACGGCTTCTGCAAAGGGCAGACTCGACCCTTTCAGGCAACACGCAAGACTGGAGACCTTATGGTTAGCTCCATTCCCAAGAAATATCAATGCACCTTAGGCCTAGAAAAATTATGAATACGGCTACAGCGTTCCCGGCAAGCGACGCGACCCCCTTGGTTGGACAGAGCTTGTCACTTGGAGACCTTGAATACGCTGATGATGTCGCAATCCTCTCGGAACCAGAGAAAGCTCAAACTATACTTGATGAGGTAGTTACTTGAGCAGATTGCATTTGCTTGAAAGTCAGTACAGGGAAGACAAAATTTATGACAATAAGTCACACTGATCCTATTTCGTTAACTGTAAATCAAGTAAATTTGGATCAGGTCAACAGCTTCACAAACCTTGGCTCCCAGCTTTGTACTGATGGATCTTCTGACACCGATATTTAACAGCAATTGCAGAAAGCACAGATAGTCTTTGCTTCCCGTAGAAAACCATTGTGGAGCCGGCGTGAAATTAGTGTAAGAACCAAAGTTCGAGTCTACCTGGCTTTGGTTCAAACAATCCTTCTTTATCGAATGCAAGACTTGGTGGCCAGTAAAGCGACTACATGAAAATGCACTGAAGGTGTTTGAGCATACCTGTCTGCATAGCATCCTCAGTTAAATCCCAATGATCGCATATCAAACGTGGATATACAACGAATCTGTGGTATCAAGAGATGTGTTGCCATCACAATCAAGGATTGTTGACTGAAACAGTTAGGCCATTTCTTAAGGAGGCAACAGAATACTTGCCTTGCCAAATCCTTCTATCTGAGCCGCTTAGCTCATGGAAGAGACGCCAAGGAGGACAGCGGAAAAGCTGGTGGAACTTGGTTAAATCAGACCTTGAACCTATTGGGGGGTTAAGAAAGTTTGGTCACAGATGGACATCTCAATGGCTTCCATTTCCAAAGCAGCTGGCAGTAGACCACACTATATGGTTCAAACAGGTCTCGAAGATCCTTGATATCGGGCAAGGTGGAAACTCACGATTCTCGCCACAAGTACAGACAAGTAAGTAACCATAATGTAAACCCTACCTAATCTGAATTTATACTCTTTATCAATACCAGAAGTAAGTAACAACACAGTCACCTGTTTGAGCTTTTTTTGCTCTTTATGTGAAAAAAAAGTTGATTTACTCAAAAAAGTATGACTGGGTTCTTCTGACTGAGGTTTGTCCTAAATCAAGTAGCTGAACAGTGCAAAATTTCATACTAAGGTCCCAGGATAAAGTACTGTTTCCAACTTACCCTCGCGATTGAGACACTTGTCTTATTCAAATTTCTTGCCAATAATGTTGTTGTAACTGCATTATGCCACCAAAGAATTCCAGTAAAACAGCCAAAAAAGTAATTGTATCTGAAGCTGTGGACATGGCAGGTCATGTTGTTGTATAAAATTGTCAGGCAAGAACAAGATAGATACAACAGACACCTCAGCCTTATTATATATGAGATGCCACCTCAAGCAGACAATGCAAATTTCAGAAGAAAATTCCTAAAGAATGAGTTCAAAGTTGACATAGGTAGTATTCTGAACAATCAACATCTGCCAAAAGCACAAAACTCCAAGGATTCCAGAACCCAAGAAACAGATTCCAGAATCCAAGCTGCTACAAAGCCTGATCCCATATTGATTTAAATTAGCTCAGGCAAGCAGAAATTCAACTCAAGCTCTCCTACACTAAAAAAGGCAACATAGTCTGTTATGCTGACACCTCCAAAGAGGACCCCTAGAAAAGAAATGAATTAGTGGAGGAGATAAAAGATGTGCTGCTGGAGGCAAGCAGAATCTGGGAATCAGAAATGGGGTCACTTTTGTAAAAACTAGGGCACCCTTGGGACTCCTAGTCCCTGTGCAACCACAGCAGACGGAGCTCTAAACATGGAACAATTTCATGTATATGGTATAAACAGGAAGCAAGAGAGTATTGAGAGTTCCATGAACTCAACAAGCTATGATAGTGCTGAATCATTGGAATTGACCAATTATGTTTTTCTAAGTGTCAATTCAGGCAGTGAAAACATCTTTGAAAGCAGAATGCTCAAAACTGCCAACATTGTTACAAATATAAACCAATTTGGAAAGCAGTTTGTACACTTTACACAAATTCTGATACTTCTGTTTTTTTTTGTTTTGATTAAAAGCTTTTTTATTTTGATCTTAATGTTTATATTATTTGTATTTGTGAAAACTCAGTGCACCAGGGGGAAGAATCTCACATTTAAATTCCTGGATTCAACTTGTGTAGTAACTAGGACAACCCTGAATGTTGTAGGAGTTGTAATATACTATACAACTTGACTGAAATCTAAAACCATGAGTTACCCTCTTATTCTTCTACTAGTAGTTGGGTTGAAAAAGTTTGTCTAAAACCTCATATTTGGATGTTAATAATTTATGATAGGTGCGATTCACCGAAGTCCATCCACCCCTGATCGATTTATTTCACACCAATCCATATCTGATATGTTATTAAAAATTAGTTCACATAAGAGTTCAACTGTTTTTCACTTTGGAATTTTTGACATGCCTGATGTTGATTGGGTCGAAGGCAAAGTGTACCCCCTTGAAAGCAGCCCATTCTGCGTCACTGCAAATTCCCTTGCTGACAACCTACTGAAACAGATAGACCAGCCAACATGATTTAGGCATCAACAGCAACCTTCCCTCCTTGACTTAGTTATGACAAATGATTCTTAATGAGTTTTCTCTGTCTTACCATACTGCTCTTGGAAGCAGTGACGATGTCTGCATTGTTATTAAGGTACAGATAAATAACAAAAGGCAAAACAAAATAATTCTTTTTTTCTTAGGAGTAAAATGAAGAAACAGATAAGGCAGGACCTATGCATGACCAAGTGGGAGGATGTTGTAATTGGAAAAATTGAGAAAAGCTGCGAAACGTTTAAGGTGATCGTTTTAGATGCTGAAAAGAAAAACACCCAAAAATAATAGTCTCTACTAACTAAAACAATAAGAAAAAAAGAAAAACCATTGGTCACCTATTTAAAATGTATGTGTAACAACCACCATGACAGGTTTAAGAAACATACTAAGAAATTTGACTCGGAAGGTTGTCAGGGACCATGAAGAGGCAAATGCAGTTGACTCTAAACTAAACTCAAAGATGTTTTGATGCCACATCTCAAAAGCTAAACTATCACTGACCTAATCAGAGAAGATGGTAGAAAAGCTTCAGATAAAAAAAAAAAGAAAACCTCTTAAACTCCAGTTTCAGTAGCAATTTCTCTGACCTATCCACCCACAACCAACACATCACCCCATCTGTCAGAGAAATTAATCTCAGAACCAATGGTCGTATCAGTTATTTTAAAGGACATCAAAAATGGGCTTAAAAAACTTGATGCTAAAAGAGCTGCTGGACCAGACAGCCCATGCCCAAGACGGTTATAAGAAATAGCTGAATATATTGCCAAACCAATCACAATGAAGTTTAAGATGTCCATCACTTCCAAATGATTAGAAGCTGGCTAACATTAAGCCAATATACAAGAAAGGAAGAAGGGACTTAGCAAGCAATCATTGGCCTACAAGTCTTGCATCAGTTGTATACATCATAAATATCAAGACTTGAGGGTACCATGAACAAAGCACTGGTCTCCTACTTCAAAAAAAAATCAACTGCTTAGAAAAAGCCAAAATGGATTTTAAAAAGGACATTCAATTGATACTAAACTAATTGAGTGATATGATCAAACAGTTCGTGGTAACAAACTGTAAGTAAGGAGCAACCCAGCTCAATAGAAACCAAAACTATAAAAAACGAGATGTTGGTACCAATAGATACATCAAAAGAATCAGATTTTAATCCTGATTTCAAATATATAAGTTTCATCAAGTTTAGTCCTACCCATCAAAAGTTTCAAACCTGAGAAAATTTGGCTGATTTTCGAAAAGAGGGGGAAGCCGGGAAAGACTCCTAAAAGCTATAGAACCTTAATGAAAATCACACCATCTGATTCGGCGTAACAGAGAACCCTACTGTAGAGGTTTCAAGGTCCTATCTGCAAAAATGTGGAATTTTGTATTTTTTGCCAGAAGAAAGATCACGGGTGCGTGTTTATTTGTTTGTTTTTTCCCAGGGGTGATCGTATCGACCCAGTGGTCCTAGAATAACGTGGGAGGGCTCATTCAAACGGAAAGTAAAAGTTCTAGTGCCCTTTTTAAGTGACCAAAAAAATGGAGGGCAACTAGGCCCCCTCCCACGCTCATTTTTTTCCCAAAGTCACCAAATCAAAATTTTGAGATAGCCATTTTGTTCAGCATGGTCGAAAATATAGTAAATATGTCTTTTAGGATGACTTAATCCCCCAAAGTCCCCAGGGGAAGGGCTGAAAGTTATGAGCTTTACCCAATGTTTACATATAGTATTGGTTATTGGGAAGTATACAGACCTTTTCAAGGGGAATTTTTTTCTGGTGGTGGGGGGGGGGGGGGGGTTCGGGGTTATGTGGGAGGATCTTTCCATGGAGGAAGTTTTCATGGGGGAAGGGACATTGCTATGAAGGGGGTGCCGGATTTCCCAGCATTATTAAAAAAAAACGATCAGAAATTAAATAAAAAAATAAACAAGTTTTTCAACTGAAAGTAAGGAGCAACATCAAAACTTAAAACGAACAGAAATTATTAAGTATATGATTAGGTTCGCCCCCTAGTCAATACCTCGCTCTTTAAGCCAAAGATTTTTTAGTACTTTCATAAGAGCTATTTATTCTAATTAACAGCCTTTGTGATAAAGGGGTCATTTTTAAAGAACTGGAACAAAATTCGAACTTTAGCGTAAAGAGCAAGATATTGACTAGGGGGAAAACCCCCTAATATACGTATTAAAAATATATGGATATAGAAGTTTTGCGTAAGTTAATTCATAAGTTACGTATATTTATTACTAATAAAAACGTTCGTAAATAAAATTAAACAACTTTCGAGAAAGCCATTTAACTAAATAAAAGTAAAATTAATATACAATTTTTTTTTTAATTATTCATGTACGTTGAGCCAAAATCAAAACCTCCATTAATTCAAAAACGTTCAAAAATTAAATTAAAAAAAAACAAGATTTTTTAACTGAACTTAAGGAGCAACATTAAAACTTAAAACGAACAGAAATTGTTCCGTATATGAAAGGGGCTGTCCCCTCCTGAACGCCTCGTTCTTTACGCTGAAGTTAGACTCTTTCTCACAACTCTATTTTTTAAAACAATAAAAAAAAACTTTAGCGTAAAGAACGAGGCGTTGAGGAGGGGACAGCCCCTTTCATATACGGAATAATTTCTGTTCGTTTTAAGTTTTAACGTTGCTCCTTACTTTCAGTTAACAAAAACTTTTTTTTATTTAATTTTGCAATAGACTCATAGATATTGGTCTACTGGTGGATGTAATATTGCTTGATCAGGCCAAAGCATTTGACAAAGTTCAACACCAACTACTAATTTTACAATTAAAGACATATGAAGCGCACAAAGACATTGTAATTTGAATGGGAGCCTTTCTAACTGGCTGGACACACAGGGTGTTGGTGTACATCTGCAATAGCAATGCAGTCTTTTCTGAATTGCAACCAGTCAAGAGTGGAGTACCTCAGGGAATCATCCTGGGTCCTACATTATTAAGCATGTACATCAACAACTGTGTCAATTCTAAATTCTTGGTCAACCTGCCTAAGACAATAAGGGAGAGGGGGGCGTGCCTTCTTTGCCTCTTATTCCAGGCAATCTAATGGTCCTATGTCAATTTTAAATTCTTGGTCAACTTTAGGCAGGTGTGCCTTTCCGAAAGCTAACGAAAGCTAACACAAGTATATGTCCAATAAGAGAACCATACTTACTTCTGCCGTTTACCCATGCCATTTAACCAAACACTTAGGAAAACTATGGGTTCCACCGTTTGCCTGCAATTCCAGGGGACTTGTTGGTCATATGTCAATATTTATGACATGGAATTCCACCTTAAGACCACAAGCAGCCAAGCCTATTAGGCTTATGTTTCACTTGTTCACCGACTGTAAGTCCAACGAAATTCAGTCCCAGATTTCGCATAAGAGTCCAGTGGACATTGTCCGTCATGCAACAACCCAAAATCAATCCAATTTTTCATCCCTTAATTCTATGACTATCTACCTTAGTTCTCCCCTAGGAATGACCCATGGATAAATGATAGATAGACTTATCAAATGAAATCAACAAATGAAATGACATCACTTTTATGCAATCCTCAAAAGGGCTTATCCCAGATTTGCCTCTCAATTACTCGGACTATATGTCTTGGCTTTTTCTACAATTAATTAAAAAAAACTTTTTCTACAAAATAAGTTTTTCAAAGAAAAGTAAAGAACTCCATTAAACAAAAAAAGAGCAAAAATAAAATCAAATAATCTACCAAGCGTGAAACTACCACAAATCAGCATCGATAAATAAATGAAACCCTAAACGAACAGAAATTACAATAAATAACCAAGTCAAGTTCAAAACGAGCAGAAATTAACATAAGTTGGGCGAAAAACCCCTATGCCTTCCCAAGGCCAGAACAAAATTTGCACTTTACTGAAAAAATACAAATGAATGTGCATCGTCAGTTTAATATACATATACTGATATTTAGTAACCAAATGTCAATATTATTTGATTTATTAAAGTTATAAAAGTAAAAACATTTATATTTTTTCAGTGAAGTGCAAATTTTGTTCTGGCCTTGGGAAGGCATAGGGGTTTTCCGCCCAACTTATGTTAATTTCTGCTGGTTTTGAGTTTGACTCGGTTATTTATTGTAGTTTCTGTTCGTTTTGGGTTTCATTTATTCATCGATGGTGATTTGTAGTAGTTTCACACTTGGTAGATTATTTGATTTTATTTTTGCTCTTTTTTGTTTAATGGAGTTCTTTACTTTTCTTTGAAAAACTTATTTTGTAGAAAAAGTATTTTTTAATTAATTTCTGTTTGTTTTATATTGACATAGTCTTTCCAGGGAAAAAGAAAATAATACTTTAAATCTTTTCGTTTTTAAAGACTTTATAGTTTGGCCTGCTATTTGTATGCTGGAGAAAAATTTTCAGCAATTTTAACAACATACACCCTTTTAAAATCTGGACACAAATAGTACTGTTTAATTTAGTTTCATGCCTCCTCTACTTGACCTGAAATGGAAAACTTGATACCATTCGCAAAAAATTCTGTTTACTTTCTTTGATAGCTTGGATACACTTACGCTATTTTGATTTGGTTAAATTTTAAGAGCAGAAGTAGCCCCAAAAGTTTGAACATAATACCCTCGGTCGTTCATGGGATACTGCTGAGATGCCTTATTGGGAATTAGCATTATCACAGTGCATTTTGATTTAATCTTAAGGCAACATTTAGTTTGAAACATAATGGGCGAATGGAAGGGTGGGCGTGGGACGGTGGGAGTGGAAGGGGGATTAGTTGCCCTCCAATCACTTTCGACTATTAAAAAGGGCATCAGCCCTTTCTATTTTCAATCGAATGAGCCCCTTTCGAAGTTCCCACGACAGCTCCTTCGATTCGAAGTGCCCTGGTCTAAACAACAACAACAACAAAAAATATCACTAATCACTTTCGACTATTAAAAAGGGTACTAACCCTTTGAATTTCAAATCAAATGAGCCTTTTTTCAATTTTCTACGACAAAGATTTCAGGAAAAACCTTATATGACCCCAGGGCATAACTTATAACCCTTGCCCTGAGGGTTGTGGGGGAGTGTCCTCAAAAAAAATATTTTCTATCTGGAAATCAACTATGCTGAATGAAATGGCTATCTCAAAATTTTTATTAGATGTGTTTGAGGGGGGGGGGGGCTAATTGCCTCCAATCACTTTTGACTAGTAAAAAGGGCACTAACCCTTTGAATTTCCAATCGAATGAGCTTTTTTTGAAGTTTCTACGACAATGCCTTCTATAAAAACCTTATATGTCCCCAGGGCATAACTTAAAACCCTCGCCCTGAGTGCTGTGGGGGAGTATCCTCCTTAAAAACATATTTTGTATCTGGAAATCAACTATGCTGAACAAAATGGCTATCTCAAAATTTTGATTGGATGTGTTTGGGGGAATGATGGGCGTGGGGGGGGGGCTAGTTGCCATTTAATCACTTTGACTATTAAAAGGGGCCCTAGCCCTTTTTAATGGTCGTTTACTTTCTTTGATAGCTTGGATACACTTAAGCTATTTTGATTTGGTTAAATTTTAAGAGCAGACGTAGCCCCAAAAGTTTGAACATTATACCCACAGTCATTCTTCGGATACTGCTGAAATGCCTTATTGGGAATTTTGATTTAATTTTAAGGCAAATTTAGTTTTAAACATAATGGGCAAATGGGAGGGTGGGCGTGGGAGGGGGATTAGTTGCCCTCTAATCACTTTTGACTATTAAAAAGGGCATCAACCCTTTCTATTTTCAATCGAATGAGCCACTTTCGAAGTTCCCACGATAACTCCTTCGATACAAAGTGCCCTGGTCTAAACAACAACAACAAAAAATATCACTAATCACTTTTGACTATTGAAAAGGGTACTAACGCTTTGAATTTCAAATCGAATGAACCCTTTTTCAAGTTTCTATGATAAAAATGTCAATAAAAACCTTATATGCCCCCAGGGCATAACTTATAACCCTTGCCCTGAGGGTTGTGTCCTCCTCAAAAACATATTTTCTATCTGGAAATCAACTAAGCTGAACAAAATGGATATCTCAAAATTTTGATTGGATGTGTTTGGGGGAATGATGGGCGTGGGGGGGGGGGCTATTTGCCCTCCAATCACTTTCAACTATTAAAAAAGGCACTAGCCCTTTGAATTTCCAATCGAATCAGCCTGTTTTAAAGTTTCTATGACAACGCCTTCTATAAAAACCTTATATGCCCCCAGGACATAACTTAAAACCCTTGCCCTGAGGGTTGTGGGGGGAGTGTCCTCCTCAAAAACATATTTTCTATCTGGAAATCAACTAGCCTACACTGAAGAAAATAGCTATCTCAAATTTTGATTGGATGTGTTTGGGGGAATGATGGGCGTAGGGGGGGGGAGTCTAGTTGCCCTCCAATCAGTTTTGACTATTAAAAATGGCACTAGCTCTTTGAATTTCCAATCGAATGAGCCTTTTTTGAAGTTTCTACAAGAACGCCTTCTATAAAAACCCTATATGCCCCCAGAGCATAACTTAAAACTCTTGCCCTGAGGGCTTTGGGGGAGTGTCCTCCTCAAAACATATTTTCTATTTGGAAATCAACTATGGTGAACAAAATGGCTATCTCAAAATTTTGATTGGATGTGTTTGGGGGAATAATGGGCGTGGGGGGCTAGTCGCCCTCCAATTACTTTCGACTATTAAAAAGGGAACTAGCCCTTTGAATTTCCAATCGAATGAGCCTGTTTTGAAGTTTGTACGACAACGCGTACTATAAAAACCTTATATGCCCCCAGGGCATAACTTAAAACCCTTGCCCTGAGGGTTGTGGGGAAGTGTCCTCCTCAAAAACATATTTTCAATCTGGAAATCAAATATGCTGAACAAAATGGCTATCTCAAAATTTTGATTGGATGTGTTTGGGGGAATGATGGGCGTGGGGGGCTAGTCGCCCTCCAATTACTTTCGACTATTAAAAAGGGAACTAGCCCTTTGAATTTCCAATCGAATGAGCCTGTTTGGAAGTTTCTACAACAACGCCTTCTATAAAAACCTTAAATGCCCCCAGGACATAGCTTAAAACCCTTGCCCTGAGGATTGTGGGGGAGTGTCCTCCTCAAAAACATATTTTCTATCTGGAAATCAACTATTCTGAACAAAATGGCCATTTCAAAATTTTGATTGGATGTGTTTGGGGGAATGATGGGTGTGGGTGGGCTAGTTGCCCTCCAATCACTTTTGACTATTAAAAAGGGCACTAGAACTCTCGATTTCCAATCAAATAAGCCCCTTTTGAAGTTTCTATGACGACCCCTTCCATATGAAGCACCCTGCTCTAAAGGAAAAAAATAATAAATGATACATTGTGCCAACATTGTTTTATATGCCCTCAGGGCATAACTTAAAACCCTTGGGGAGTAAAACCCAAGGTTGTGGGGGAGTGTCCTCCTCAAAAAGATGTTTTCTATCCAGAAAGCAACTATGCTGAACAAAATGACTATCTCAAAATCTTGATTGGATGTGTTTGGGGTAATGATGGGCATGGCAGGGGGCTAGTTGCCCTCCAATCCCTTTCAACTATTAAAAAGGGCACTAGCCACTCCAATTTCCAATCGAATGAGCCCTTTTCGAAGTTTCTATGACAACTCCTTTGATACAAAGTGCCCGGGTATGGAGGAAAAATAACAATACATTGTGCCCGCATTGTTCTTTACTTAGGCAGTGTGAGCCATGTCTTGATGCCTACTGCAAGCTACTTGATTTTAATTCAAAATCAACATCAAGAATCCTAGGATGCTAAATGCAGATGATGGAAGCCCCTAGGACTGGCCCAAGAGGATATAAACCTATCAAATACGCAATAAGATTGTAAACAGCTATCCAAATACTCATTGGATTGGTGTCTAGAGTTCAATGCCTCAAAATACAAAGTCCACCATTTTTGATGTAACAATCCAAACTGTCCATATAGCTTAGAAGACACCCATTTTGAGGGAGTTGGTGAGGAGGACCTGGGGATCATTGTTTTGTTTTCTGAGACTATAAGTTGAAGTTTCATTGTCACATACAAGCTCAAGTTGCAAAGCAAACTAAGCCCTTGGCCTCATAAAACAAACATTCACCACCAGGACCATGTGTGATAATGAAACTTTATACAGCCATGGCCTGCCCACACCTGGAATTTGGCATGACCCTCGCCTCTCCCAGTTATAAGATGGATCTGGAGGTACTGGAGACTGTTCAAAGAAGAGTAACACAGGTTATCCCAACACTGCAAGACAAAACCTACAAGGAATGTCTCGCCTCACTCACAATTCCTACTTTGGTGTACCATAGGAATAGAGGAGACATAATAACAAATTGTAAGTTACTGAAAATTGGCCTATTGAAGTTGTGTCATCTCCCTGTCCCTCTCAACTACCATGATAGAACAAACCAGGAAGCTACAGGTACACCATGGCACCAGGCAGGAGTGTCAACACTTCATCTTAGTCTGCTACATCCCACTCCAGAACAGCCTGTCCAAAGCCACTGTCCAGTCTCAAACCCTTGATGCCTTCCAGAAAAGAGTTAATTAAGACTGGGTTAATGCTGAATGGAGGCTAAACTGGGATGTCATATCATAACCTCAAAACACAACAAGCAAAATTTTCTACAAGAGATTTAACGCCACCTTATCTCACTGGAGCTAAAATTTATGGTAATAGAATAACTTTGAAAGTAAGTTAATTGCACTGCAAAAAAAACATGTCAGTAAAATATTTCCAAAGCCAAAAACATTACCCTGTATGACTCTACAAATATGCAAAGAAAGAAACAGAAAGAATTGTTACTGGAAAAAGTACCTCCAAAACAGACAAGTAGACAACTATAAGAAGTTTTCTAGGGATTGAAATAAACTGTGAAATCTTACTAATCAACCTTATAAAAACTTTTGAGTCCAAGCTTGCTACTGACAGTAAAAGAAACCCAAAGAAATTTTGGAATTATGTATACAACCAGGATCACCAAAGAAAATAAATAGATGTTTTGCAATCATCAGATAAGGACAGAGTGAGGGACCCATAAAACACTGCAGAACTACTCAATGAACAATTCTCATCCATTTTACTATTGAGCATGACAGACCTATACCACCTACCCTTTTTCATAACATTGAAAACCCAATACCACCTATATTGGTTTCCCTGTAAGCAGCCCAGAAGCAACTTGAGGTCCTGGATACCAATAAATCCTCTGGTCCTGACAATATTCACCCAAGGTTGCTGAAAAAACTTGCTTTCCCTGTATCTCTTATCTTCCAAAGGCCCTTGAACTTAAGAAAATTCCCTCAGAATGGAAAAAGACACATCACAACTATTTTCAAGAATCTTGATAGCACAAAGTCTACCCCCAAGTCTAACATCTAACTGCTGCCAAGGCTCTGGAGCAAATTATATTTTTTTTTCTGGTGTACCTTCTCAACAATAGTATTTTATCTCCTAACCACAACAGTTTACTGCCCAAAAAATCAGTTGAGACTAACCTACTTGAGATATATAACAGTGTTACCCGTCTTCTTGACAACAGTATCCCAGTGGACTTCATTCTTTTAGACCTAGCTAAGGCTTTAGACAAGATTTCTCATAAACAGCCCAAATTGAAACTTTCACCAACAGGTATCCACATAGATGTATCAAGTATCAACAGATATCCTCTCAAACTGCATGTAGCAATTTTGACCCTATGCCTGTAATCTGTAAAAGTGACAAGATCTTCTCAAGTCCATGTGGGGCAATCAGTGGTGTGCCACAGGGTACAATACTGGGCCCTACTCTATTTCACATTAGAATTAGAGTAAAAAAGGAATAAAAGATGAAAATGATATGATAAAAGAAACAGAAATAATACGACTCTTTATGCTGATGATGCAAAACTTCAAGCATGAGCTACAGACTGGATGCTGGAATTTAACATATCAAAGTGTAGTATCCCCCACTTTGGCAGCAGTGATCCCCATCCACCATGATTAACTTCAAGTCACACTCTAACATACTACTGAAAACCAGCTCAGATGAAAGAAACATAAGAGTTTATATTTACAAACAATTAAAACTTCATGAGCACTGGCATTGTGCAGTATTAAAAGCTAATTCTAGTCTTGGTCTACTTAAACTTACTATGTCAAGCTGATCACAGAAAGTCTTCATAAGGCTCTAGGAAGCAATTGTGAAGCCTGTTTTGGACTTGGTGCTTTTCTTG
Source organism: Artemia sinica (assembly GCA_027921565.1). NCBI lineage: Eukaryota > Metazoa > Arthropoda > Branchiopoda > Anostraca > Artemiidae > Artemia > Artemia sinica. Next base: position 40,873,808 of record CM051273.1, on the reverse strand, counting down.
CCTCTCACTTTTACAAGTATGATACAACTAGAATATAGCTGGTCCCCAAAACCTGCCATAGAACAAAATGCTAGAGAAAGTGAGAATGACAAATATAGTATTTCAATGCTGTCAAAGTAACATGATGTTTACCTACAAATATCTTACCCAACCCAGGAATAGTCTTTTTCAAATACTATTAAATCTTCAAAAGACTATATGGAACTTTTTTTCAAAAGTTCCAAAGCTGCCAGTAGCACAATTCTAAAAGCTGCCAACACTTTAGCAGCACAAATTGCATTTCAACAGCTTTGTTTTGAGCAAAAAGTGTTTTTATATGTAAGATTTGCAGAAAAGTAACAAATGTAACTTTTTATAGCTTGCAGTTAGAAAAATTAATAGTTTTCTGAATCACAATTAACAATGTAATTTAATTCAGAGATGAGCCATATACTAGCCATAAATATCATATTCCATAATTTTATATGTGCTATTTTATCAAAAATACTGTATCCTATGTACTGTAAACTACTGTAGCTTATTTGTGTGGTATCCAGCTGTGAGTCACAGCTTATTGAAAAACAAAATCAAAGAACAGTGTCTAAAAGCTCTCACCTTAAGCTCTTAAGCACCTTAAAGCTCTCAAATGGATTAAGGTGATTAAGGTAAATTTGCACCACAGGCCTTTTTCAAATATTTACCTTATCAAGGAAGGTTAAATAGACTAAGCCTATAATTTCTGCAATTCAGGAGGGATACATTAGATTCGGTTTACATTTTTTAAACTGTTAAAGATATTGATCTTTTGCCATACAGATGACTCTTCTTTCAACCCATGTATCTGTAAATTAAATCAACTATGACAAAATCAAGAGCCAGATAAACACATTTTAGTGTTAATCTAGATTATTAAATTAGTGTTTATTTAGGTATAATAGATTTTACAGTGGTGCCCAAGCCTAGGCTTTGACATTGCCCCATTCAAAGTTTCTACAACAACTGTCTATACAAAGTGCCTTGGTATAAAAAAAACAATAATACTAATAATACATTATGCCCACATTGCACTTTACTTAAGCAGCACAGTGCTGCCTATGATGCAGAATAAATGTAGGAATCACATTTTGACTGCACTCCACTACACCTTACCCTGTCCCCTAATGTGTAAATACATAGCCCAAATTTCCAATGTATTTTGCCAGATGTCACTATTGTTTCAAACCATGTACTCTGTATACCTATAAATTGAATAAATTGTGACAAAATCAAGAGCCAGACATATAATTGGGCTATATATTTATGCATTAGAGGCTGAGGTAGGGGTAAAGTATAGTGGAGCTGCAGTCAAAACATGTTAACTACAATTATTATGTATACTGTAAAGTAAAAAATTTTTCTCAACACATTTCCTACTCAGCAGCCCCAATACTAGAGTTATACCTAGAACTGGAACATTTATGTTCTTAGCATGGTAAATTTCTTCCTTGTTCATATTAAGGTCTATTTGTTTTTGTAATGTTATAACCTTAATTACCTTAATTTGCAGTTCTGAGTGAAAAAAGGTCCATGCTGTATAACCACATGGAATATATTATTTAGGTTACCAATCAATACCAATATAACTGATTCCTGTTAATAGCCAAGTGATTTTTTTTTTTATAAGAAGTAGGACATTGTCCCTATTATTGTTATTTTGTATTTTGACATGGCTATGGGATTATAACATCTATATTTTGCCATCATTTCTGTGACAAAGACAAGGCAGAGGCTTTATTTTTATACAGGGTAAGATCTCCAGTTCTCAGCTGTTGCCTGATCTTGGCCAGGTATTCTGATTAAAAAGTATCTTTCCTATGCATGGACAACAGGCTCCTAAACTGGGACATAATGTCTGTAGGGTTAGATAGCTGCAATTGGCTGATGGTTAGGACTAGACCAGTTGAGATTGGTTGACCAATAGACTATGAATGATAACCATCCTCCATTCCTGGGAGTCACAATAGATAATCTTCTAAAGTTCCATGAACATGGCATGCAGTTGATTGAAGGTGTATAGGAGGGCTACCAAATATATACCTGGATTTTGACAAGAAACTAAGTAAAGGGCTATCTAACCTAAAGCTCTCATATTTGACCTTCCAATGCAAGTGCAATGACATGCTACTCACATATAAATTTGTCAACAAACCCCAGAGTAAGTTCCTTACTCAGTTACCAAATGAAAGACAAACACAAGGTCACTCTAAGAAGCTTTATAAGCCCAGAGTTAACTATAGAATTAGGCAAGACTTCTTTAGCCAAAGGGTCATTAATGATTGGAACTATTTAATCAAGGAGACAGTGTCTTTAACATCAGCTGAAGTTTTTAAAAGGAGATTTGACAAAAAATGGGAAGCCAAACCTCCCAAGATACAACTAGAGCTGCCCATCATCTGTGTCTCATAAATAGTGATTAATATACATGTATATAAAAGAGTTGTGCTAGGATGCTAATCCTGCTTGTCATGCCTAACCAACTCACATACTCTATCAGAAATTGATGTTGTGCAGCAGTGCCTACTCTAAACTACAGAAGAATAGTCCCCTTGATCACACCTATCTGTGGTCACCATTACCAAGTGGGCTTAAATTGCATCTATCCTAGCACACTCTTAGTCAGAAGGTGTGTGACTTGGCTGTAAACACAGTCATAATGGACATCCACCATATGACTAAGATGGGGGCAAAGTTCATTTGTGATACAAATGAATGGTATATTTAGATTCAGGATGTAATTATAGGTACAGTATATATTTGCACATTAGGGGGTGTACACTCTGTAGGCTAAATGAGTAAGGTTTATATTAACAGACTATTCAGGTAGCTAAGAAATAAACTTACCTCTGTAGTCAGAATTGGATCCTGAATCCAAATTTAACATTTATGTTTGTCTGAAATAAATTTTACCCCACCCCTATATATACCAATTCAGGGTATATATTTGTACATTTGGGGGGTGAGGGGGGGGGGGTTAAAGTTCAAACTTACCTCTACAGTCAGAATTGCATCCTGACTATAGAGGTGTTTTTTTCTTAGCTACCTGAATAGTCTGTTAATATAAACATTGCCTAGCTAAATATATAGGTTCTAAGAAATTTATGAATTTCTTAGAAAAACTACACAAACAAGGAAAGAAGTAGGCTAGAGATAAAGGTTCTCCCCCTGTAAAATGTGTTAGGCTAACTATGATTAGGCTATTCTGCATATTATGGAGTAAGAATTGTTTTCTTAACATATTTCCTTATGTCCAGCTGAACTCCTAGGCTTATAATACTGGTTGGCTAATTTAAAGATTTGTATAGCCTATATAGCCTAGCCTATACATTGTCAAATTAGCCATCTGGTGGTATTTCTAATCATAACCCCATATTTTAGGTATTTTGAGCAAAGGGTTTTAACTGTCATCACAACAATCAAGCCAAACAGATCTAACACTGGACCTAATTTCACTCTGAAATGCAAATTAAGCTAAAGAGTGAGTTAGCTGGTTGACTAGCCTACCTTACCCTAGGCTACTCTTTTTTTGCTAAACACAAAGTAGGCTAGGCTAAACAAACTTAAACATATGTCTTTGTGAATTCCTAGCAGTTTTAAAAACAATTGGTCTCCCTTGCAGCTCTTGTTTTAGATTGAATGTATCCATGACATAGGCCTAATATGTCCATGATTTAGATAGCCTGTGGTGTCCTAACTTAAAGATCTGAACCAAAATTAGGCTGGACGAATTTATGCTTAGGCTTAAAGTGCATCTGCAGAATAAAGCTCCATTTTTTACTATTAGTGACAGATATGTTTATGGCAATTCAATCCAGGCCAGACCTAGGCTATGAACAGTAAATAGGGGGAAACTCTTTAAAACAAATATCATTGTAGGTTCTAATAGTTAAAATGCTGATTTAACATAAGCTAATACAGATTACTGCACCTTTTTAATTTAATATATCCTTAATTTTCTACACTAAAAATCCTGTAAATTTATTTAATGACGATGAAAGTGAAGTAATAGCGACATCTTAAAATTTGGAACATTGCGTTCCTGTCATCTAGCTTTATATTTTAATGAAATGAACTTGAATTCCGGCAGGATTGGGCCACGACTTGAAATGAAGGAGATGAATTCTCAGTGTGAGTAATCGCTAACTAAACAAAACTAAACAAAAAATTAGCAAAGAATGAAGTAGCTCATCCATTTGATCTTTTTTACCTTCCAGGCTTGGAAATATACTTTTTGCTTCGAGTATCAATTTTTCTTTCTTGTTTGAGACAATTTAAAAGGCAGAAGCCAGCAGGTAGACAGTAATTAAGACATATTAGGCCAGACGTTTCTAGGAGATTAAAGACTCTTGTCTTCATATTTCGTGGTCTATTTATGGGGCTTAGACTGTTTGAAAAACATACAATCTCGTTAGTCTTTGCTTGTTTTTTTTATTAAGACCGTCAGAAAGTAGGAGTTCCAACATAAAGGTGTACACATTTATTTTTTCTGTTACACCCAGATTGGGGCGTGACAGCTGAGTTGGTGTTACTCAAAGTTTCAGATGACTAAATAGTTTTGAACGTCTGGTGTCAGAAAACTAAAGGCAAACACTAGCTGGTCTACGGTCTCTTGTCTGTTATGGCAGAGCTTACAGGATGGTGAGCTTGGTGGAGTCCCTGAGGGATGAGTAATTTAGAAACTGAAGACAAGGTAACAAAGTCCAGTCGGTGCATATTGGATTTAATGGTGGATAACTATACTCTTTCGCTGCTTCAACAGTGCTAATTTTTATGTTGCCGGCTGTCTTCAAATGGAGTTTCATTTATTCCTGACAGGCATGTTTGCACGTTACTTTTTTGTATTGACATGAGTTCTGCTTAGTTGTTACCATGAATTCGGCAAAATTGTAAAAAAGAAAATTTTAAAATTATCAGGATTTTTTCTTTAAGTTTTTGAAAATCTTCACACAGCTTTTTTTGTATTTTGTCAGGCTTAGCTAAGTTTAGTGTGGTCTTAGAAATTAATCATGAATTTGGATTCCAGAAACCACCTAAAACAATCATGAATACTTACTTATGCCATTCCTTGGAGGATATTGCTTCCCTGCAGTCATTGAAAGGTTCTTTATTCATAAAAAAACTATCAAAACAAACAGGATTTCATCCAACCACAGAAAATTACGGTTATTATGTTGAGGATTCTGTCTCTTATGTCTTTTTTGTCTTCTCCCTGACTCAACCGATCGGAAATTAAGATACGTTTCGTCTTTTTCAGGGAAACCAGCCTTCCTCCCAGACCTTTTATTTTGTTGATATCCGTTTGACCCATCCCCTCCCCCCGCTATTGGCATTATACCAAGATTTCACAAACCATTCATTTGAATAACCCTTTCACTCAGTATGATTGAAAGGCCCAAAATATATACCTGAAGAGAGAACTCGAACGGAACACCTTTGACACGCTTTAATCTGTGCAATCGCCCATTCTTCTTATAAGTGCAAAAGGTAGGTATGATGAGCCAAGCCAAACCTATTCCCCTTTATATGGATTATTTTGATGGACTTTGTCTTAAGGAGCAGAGGAAATGCAATGCCAGAACACGGAATCAAATGAAGTAGAAAAACTTTACTGTACTTAGATTATGCTGATGATTTAAGCATCCTAGATAAAAGTGTGAGAAAAATGAATTCAATTTTAGAGGTTTTGCGAGTTCAGAGTGCTACATTAGGTTTTAAAATTAATGTTAAGAAGACTAAGTTGCTAAGGCTAGGAATAAGTGAAGGTGGAAAGATACGCTAGGTTTCATCTTCACTAGGAATAAGTGAAGATGAAAAGATGAGGCTAGGTTGTCAGTGGTCACAGTTGAAAAAGTTTGGAAGAATAGGAACATAAGTTTACAAACCAAAATTAGAATATCACAAGAACAGCAACATTTTAAGAAATTTAAAAATAAATTTCTTGTTAATTATTGTCTCGATTTATCAGTAGTGTACCGAACCAATCGTGCTCAAAACCCTGCTCAGGGCCATACAGTGGTGTTTTCTTTGTGGATGGTGAAGTTTTCGCCACAGTAGAGTGCAGACGGTCTGGTATCATAGTGGTATCCTTTTCTAGTTTAATTTAAAGCTTATTCCAATAGGCAATGGAAAGAACTCCCCCTAAAAAAAGTCCACCCGGATCCCACCCCAAATACTAATGAAATTTATCCATTTTTGCTGGTCAAGCCTGGCTGGTCAAGCTCTCTCTCAAAGCTCACATGAAAGCTGAAATTCTGAGAATAGGACAATGATCAGTGTTGGAGTAATGTCACCATAGATGATAATGGATTTCAAGAGGTCCTTTCTAGGAGCTCCAAAAAAAGGAAAAAAACATCCCCAATCAAAAGTATTTCCCCTCCCCCTGTCCAAGTTTCTCCTTCCCAAAACTTAGGCATTTACCTCAAAATTACCCCTAATACCCCCTTCGAAATAAGAATGATTACTACAATAAGGGTTGCAATTTTCAAAATGTTAAAATCAATGTTTTCTCTTAACATTCACCGTGATGAATCTTTGCTAATAGCTGTCCAAGATCAGATATCAGCAGATATAATACTTAATCTAAAATCTCTTCTGAATACCCCAATTAATTCATCTAAATGGAACCCAAAACAATCCCCAACAAAACTAGTAGTATATAACGTTCCCTTAGAAATACCAATTCAGGAGTTAAAAGAAGGGCTCTCAGATAGGGCTGGCAACACAATCCCAGTTGAAGATGTCACTCAACTGGGTAAACCCAACTCTAATGGATTGAAAACAAGTAGATCTTTCTTATTTACACTGAAAGAAAAAATTAATATCCCAGAAAAGTTATTCCTATTTGGGCAAATCAAACCACACAAGGAATAGAAGCCAAAGCCTATCCAGTGTCAGAAGTGTCTGAAACTGGGACACACAACAAATAAATGCAATGAAATTCTCCTAGCCTGTAGTAATTGTAAAGGGTCCCATCCTAAAGAGTTGACAACTTGCAACAACACTCAGCCTACATGTATCAATTGTAAAGGCCCACATGAATCCACCAATAAATCACAATGCCCTGCATATAAGAAAAGAACACTAACACTCCAAATAGCAACAGAGAAGGCCATTCCATACCCTTTTGCAGCTATGGAAACAAATGCTGCCCAATCACACCAAATAAAACCCATATTGAAATTAAATAAAACTCTTAAGTCAAACACTCCCAATGCATCAAGTACTCCTTACAAAACACCATCCATTAAGCCCCCTAGCTCGCATCTCTATAAGAAAGAATCACCAAGCCAACAAGCCTCCTTGCCTATTGAGATGAGGTCAGCCTGGCACCCCTCCCAACAAGAAACAAACCAGAAACACTACCAGGAATTAATCCCTTAACTGACAAACTGGATGCACAACCAAACATACAAACCCCAAATATATGCTTATTCATTCTAAACTGCAATGCAGTTCAGGCCATGAATATACAACAACAACAGAAAACAAAAATCATTGATGAATTGGCAAAAATCTACATCCCTAATCATATGCTCATTCAAGCAAAAAAAGACCTTGCTTTACTATTAACAAAGCTGAACATTGATACACAGTCATATGAAAAATAAATCAACAACACAACACATATCAATACTCCAGTGGAATGTAAGATCACTTACAGAAAATAAGTTAAATGAATTAATATCTTTTATGAATAATAATTCCATTAATATTGCTTGCCTCCAGGAAACTCATTTAACCCAAAATCAACAAATTAAGTCTCTGGGATACACTATCCTGAGAAAGGATAGAACATCAGAGAGAAAAGGAGGTGGAGTAGCTTTAATATTTAAAAATAATATAAAATTCTGTGGCATCAATTTTCCAGATTTTGTAAATGATGTTGATGCAATTGGTATCAGTGTTTGGCTGAATAATACAAAAACTTACATATTAAACTTTTATAACCCTAATGGCCAAACTACAGATGCCATGGATGTCTTCAGCCATATAAATAATTCTAATATGTTGAAAAATATCATTATTTGTGGAGACTTTAATGCCCACAGCCTTTTGTGGGGGAATAAACCAGCAAATAAAGCTGGTAGGTTCATTGAACGTATGATTTCAAATAATAATGAACTAGCTGTTGCTACCCCTCCAAACCTGAACACATATTTCAACCCCAAAAGTGGCAGTTTCTCTACAATTGACATACAAATTGTGTCTTTAAATATTTTGAATAAAATTTATATAAACAAAATTGATAGTCAATGTACTGACCACTTTGCCATAGTTTGCTCCCTAAACGAACCTGCTGAAACCCTATCACATACCTCCAAATACATCAACACTAAAGCAAATTGGCCTATGTTCCAAAATAAGCTAAATGATGAAATTACAAGTTTCACCCAAAATTCATGCATTTCAAACGCAACAGCTGACACACATGCTGAAGTTTTGGCATCTTTACTAATAAATACAGCTAATCATGCTATCCCCAGGACAACAACCAGGAAAACCTTCCCTAAACATATTCCCAAAGCATGGTGGACAAATGAGTGCCAAAATAAGTGGAAAATAAAAAAGGCAGCTAGGAGAACATTCTTAAGAAAACCATCACCAACTACATATTTAAAAAAATTACAAGCAGAATCTAATCTAAAAAGGACCATAATAAATGCTAAATATAACTACTGGAATAATTTTGCAAATAATCTCTCCAGAGAAACACATGAGCCAAATACATAAAGTCATAAGCCACATCTGTGGGAAAAAGACTTCCCCCAACCCACTCCTGTATGAGCTTATACATAATAATACCCATTATGACAATGATAATGAAAAAGCTAAGCTATTTGCCACTCTTTTTGTTAATAAGCTAACATCAAATAATTGTAGCAAAATGCCCCCAATTCCTATGAACCCAAATTACCAACGTCGCCCAGGATCCGAGTATATAACCAGTCCATATTCAATCCAGGAAATGAATAATGCAATACATCATATTAGGACCAAGACTAGCGGCAGCTATGACAATATACACCCTACATGGATAAAGAATCTCACCCCTTCATATAAACAGGAACTTCTAAACTGTTATAATCATGCTTGGGCTTCATCTATATTCCCCAATATCTTGAAATGTTCGTCCCTCCTACCAATCCTAAAGAAAAATAAACCCAAAGATAACCCTGAGTCTTATAGGCCCATAATGATTACTCCTGTGATGGGGAAAATAATGGAGAAAATGATCTATTACCGACTCCTCTGGTTTGTTGAAAAAAACAATATGATCCCTCACACTCAAACTGGATTCAGGAAACACCATTCCTCAACAGACGCTTTCATATTGTTAACAAATGCAATAAATGAATCATTCTCAAAAAATAATGTCCTAGTTGCAGCTTCCCTAGATTTTGAAGGGGCATATGACAATATGAACCACCAAATCCTTTTAATTAAACTTGCTAACCTTGGACTACCCCCCAAGCTAGTATCTTTTATAAAATCTTCCATACAATTGCGAAGTTTCACTGTTTGTGTAGGTTCAGCCTCTTCACCCCAAAAGACAATAGCCAAAGGCCTTCCTCAGGGAGCAGTCCTCAGCTGCCTCCTCTTTGCCCTATATCTCTGGGATATGAACCTCCCCCACACGAATCTACAATATGCTGATGATCTAGTACTATGGTCATCTGGCAACACCTTTGAGATTGCACAGTCAAAGCTGCAAAAGTCACTTTTCCAATTTGAAAAATTCTCTCAACATTCAGATTTACCCATTGCACCTACCAAGTCAAAAATAATCCAATTTCACCGAAAGCGAAATCATGTTAATGCAAGATTAACTCTAAATGGAACAACTATTCCAGAAGATAATCCTATTAATTACCTAGGTCTCATGCTTGACCAAAAACTTAATTTCCACCTCCACATTTCAAACACAATAAAAAAATGCTATAGAAAAACAATTATACTAAAAAGACTTCTTTCCACACCCTGGGGCTGTATGGAGAAAACCTTACTCCAGTTTTATAAATCACATATAAGACCCCATATTGACTATGGGCTCATCGTCTATGGTGCATGTGCAAAGATCCAGATGCAAAAAATTGAAACAATACAAAATGATATAATACGTGTCATATTTGGTCTTAGGAAACCCACAAGCACCAAGTTTCTGCTTATGGAGAGTGGATTAACAACAATGAGGAGAGACGTAGCTTTCTTTTGATAAAAAATCTTACAAAAATTGAATCAAATAGCTCACACACCCTACATAATTGGTTAAGAAATCCAGCCATGTATAGAGGCATTGCATATGAGTATGCCAATATTCAGAAGAAGTTTCCTGTACCTGCAAAGTCTATTGCACCTACTTTCCCCCAATCCCCTCCATGGAATTGGTCAATCCCCATAATAAATACTGATTTCTCAAAGTGGATTAAAGATTTAACCCCCATCGCTTTTGTCCAGAAAAATTTGCTGAACTTAATACAATTACTTTTAAAAACATTTCCAAATCTTTGTTGATGGGTCCAAAATGAATGAGAAGGTAGCAAGTGGTGCCTTCCTTCCTCACCTGAAAATTGCAATGGGTGAGAGATCGTATAATAATGTATCTATAATGTCTGCAGAGTTAAATGCCATAATCATGGCATTAGAATACCTTATGGAAAATAAACCCTTGTTTGCTAATTCAAATAATATTATAGTTTATTCTGACTCTCTATCAAGCCTTGAGTTGCTGTCTTCAGCTCCTCAGTATAAGCTGGATATTGACACTTATCATTGTCTTAGTATTATAGATAATCTTGATTCAAGTGGCATAAGAATTTATCTTCAGTATATTCCTAGCCACTCTGGTATAAGTGGTAATCATCAGGTTGATGAAATAGCAAAAAATGCTTTAAATATTGACCAGCCAAGTGGGAGACCAATCCCCATTAGAGATATTTACCGATGGAGACTATCAGATATTATGTTTAATAAGAAAAATCCTACTCTTTCCCCCTTTCCCAATAAGTATTTTTCTAAAATTTATCATAGAATACGTTCTGGAACAAATGGACTAAACTTTCTTGCATTCTCGCATCAGTTTCCTAATTCAAGTGCACAGTTCATATAATTATCCAGTATGATCATTCTCTATCTCACCCATTATAAAAACCCGGACCGGGGTGCGAGTGCTCCGGAGAACGTTTTTTGCAGATATAAACATAAGCGAAGTCAGATCTTTTCACGGGTAGACAAGTCAGATTTCTCTTGGACATGAAACTTGGCTTCAACGTTGGAACACTAATTTTGACGAAACTAATTTTAAATTAATTTATTCCAATACATACATGAAAATCGGTAGTTAGTAGTGTAATGTTATTATTAGATGTTTTTAGGAATTAAAAATAGGTTTCGAAGTCTCAAGTTGGTTTCAAAGGCATTTTGAGAAAGTTTCTGCCAAAATACGTGTTCCAGGGTAATTGGACCGCTGATGGCAGATCAAATGAGAGGAGCTGTTTGTACGCGCCGATATAAATATATATATATATATATATATATATATATATATATATATATATATATATATATATATATATATATATATATATATATATATATATATATATATATATATATATATATATATATATATATATATATATATATATATATATATATATATATATATATATATATATATACGCTACGAAAACTTTACGAAAAAGAAAGTTTTTTTTAAAGAAAAGTAAAGGCCATATTAAACTTAAGATCAGTAGAAATAGAAGCCTACAATAATTCAAACTCAAAACGACCAGAAACTATTATTAAAGAATAAAAAAGGAAAGGAGAATAATTGGTATGGCGGTAACACTGAATATAAATTTATATGAATGTATATATAGTGGGCTGTAATAATGCAAAAGGTAAATATAACATTGGTTTAAGAATGGAAAGAAAGACAAAGAATAAATTTACGACGATAATCAAGTAAAAAATAAGTTTTATTTGAACAATGCCATAAAGTGAGATAAGATAAGATAAGATAAGATAAGTTTTATTCTTCGTTAAATACACATACAACATTTGATTATGATATTTGGTGCTTGGCATTGATATTTCAGTTTTAAAAGTTTATCAATTTTTTCTCAAAGGAAAATTACGTGGTGGGCATGAATGTAGACTTGCAGCTAAATTAAATATAGTTACTTCCACTTTTCACATCTGTTTATTGATATTGGTTTGACTTTTATTGTCTGTAGTACTGAGGAGCTCATTAAGGAGATAATCAAACACAAATTTTAAAAAATTCCCCGTTAGAAAATTCCCCGTTCTTATATTTCCCCGTTAGAAAAATGTCTTAGAAATATTTTGGAAATTGTGCCGTAAAAGGTCTAAGATTATACAGACTCAGCAGTAAGAAATGCATTTTATTTATTTTCTGGTAAACAAACTGGAAGAATATTCTATAATAGGAGCTTTTCTAGCGTAAAGCCCCGTAAAATTTTGGATCTGTAACTAAAATTTGTGATGTCCTTCAATTTTCTGAAAATTTCCTAAGAATTTTACGAAAAACACTTCTTAACAGAAGTTTGGTATTTTCTTGGATAGGGCTATTGTGGCAACTTTTACCACAACAACCAATAATTAGAACTCAAGTCCTAAAATTGTCCTCAATCAGGAACCCTTATCGCTATCTAAATTCACAAAGTGCAAAGATTTTCAAACAGAGGTGTTTATTGTTTAAAGTTCAGGAAAGGTCTGCCCATTTCATACGAAAACATTGATTGAAAACGAAACTAGTCTTATCTAGAAAATAAATATCATAGAAAATAAACATCACGACGTGAAAAAAAAATGATAAACCATCCAGTAACGGATCCAGAGAGGGGGGGGCAAGGGGTGCCCCCTATAGTAGTCTAAAGTAGCGTAATTTACCTAATTAACGCAAGTTTGCATTAATTAAACTTGCTCCTAACGTAAGTTTGTCGGATCAACCTATTTTGCGCCCCCCCCCCCCTAAAAAAAATCCTGGATCTGCCCCTGAAACCATCACACCTACTCCACCATTTATTAGAAGAAGAAAAAATTCCTTATTTTCACAAATTTCATCAACCCCCCCGCCCACTTTTTTATAAAATCCTACGTAGGCCGATCAGTTGAGTCCACTGTATGTAAATAATAGATTAAGTCATAATTTGTATATAAATTAATTCATACCTGTGAGATGGGACACTTGCAAACCACTTGGCTGGCTCACCAAGTTTTTTTCTGCTTTCACAATTACGAATAATGCACTTGGTAACCATTTCTCAGTGATTGACGAAAACAGACTAACCCGCTAATGCAGAAATAAGTGGGAGGAGCTTTTTGTTCGCACCGAGAACGAAGACCAGAAATGATCTGCGATAAGCTTACTGTCTATAAACTGTGTTCAAGTGGTTCAGTTCCCCTGTCCCCTCTTTGCAGGTATTGTAATATGAATAATGAAACAATTGACCACTGCCTATTTGAATGTAATATGCTGACGTCTGCACAGCACACTTTGCATTGTAAACTGTTAAAGTGCTTCAAACACCACAAAATCTCACTATCAGCCAAGAGCCTAGCCAACTATACCTTCACACAGAGCACAGAAATCGATATCTATCTTCTCATATTTGAACTCCTTGAGTGAAAAGATCTACTGAAAGATATCTGAAAATATCTATTAATAAGAGACAACCAAGCCCGTAGCTCTGTAGCACACAGAGTGAAGCAAAAGGAAAAGGGCTAAATAGTATCAACTGAAAAGCCCGCCTGCTGTGAATTAGAAGAAGAAGAAGAAGAAGAATACTGAGAGCTACAGTGATGACAGTGGTAAAGCATGGTTCTGAAGCATTGGCGTTCCGAAAAGCAGACTCCAATCCAAAAATGTCAAGCCTTACAATCACTTTCGACATTTAAAAAGGGCACTAGCCCTTTCAATTTCGAATCAAATGAGCCCTTTTGAAGTTTCTACGACAAAACTTTCTATAAAAGCCTTATATACCCCCAGGGCATAACTTACAACATTTGCCCTGAGGGTTGTGGGGGTTGAGGGTTGTCATCCTCAAAGACCTAATTTCCAGAACTTTCAACTACGTTGAACAAAATGAATATCTCAAAATTTTGATTGGACGTGTTTGGGAAAACAGTGGGCGTGAGAGGGGGGTTAGTTGCTCTTCAATCACTTTCGACTATTAAAAAGGGCTTTACCCGTTCCAATTTCAAATCGAATGAGCCCTTTTTGAAGTTTCTACGACAACTCTTTTTGTAAAAACCTCATATGCCCCCAGGGCATAACTTACGGCCCTTCCCCTGAGGGATGTGGGGGGTTGTCATCAGCAATGACATAATTTCCAGAACTTTCAACTACGTAGAAAAAAATGGTTATCTCAAAATTTTGATTGGATGTGTTTGGGGAAAAGGTGGGCGTGAGAGGGGGATTAGTTGTCCTCCAATCACTTTCGACTATTAAAAAGGGCACTAGCCCTTTCAATTTCCAATCGAATGACCCCTTTTGAAGTTTCTACGATAACGCATTCTATAAAAACCTTATATGCCCCCAGGGCATAACTTACAACCCTTGCCCTGAGTGCTGTTGGGGGAGGTGTCATCCTTAAAAACCTAATTTCCAAAAGTTTCAACTAAGTTGAACAAAATGGCTATCTAAAAATTTTGATTGGATGTGTTTGGGGAAAAGGTGGGTGTGAGAGGGGGATTAGTTGCCCTCCAATTACTTTCGACTATTAAAAAGGGCACTAGCCCTTTGAATTTCCAATGGAATGCACCCTTTTTCAAGTTTCTACGACAAAGTTTTCAATAAAAACCTTATATGCCCCCATGGCATAACTTGTAACCCATGCCTTGAGGGCCCTGAGGGGAAGGGGTTGTCATCCTCAAAGACTTAATTTCCAGAGCTTACAACTACGTTGAACAAAATGGCTATCTAAAAATTTTGATTGGATGTGTTTGGGGAAAAGATGGGCGTGAGAGGGGAATTAGTTGACCTCCAATCACTGTCGACTGTTAAAAAGGGCACCTGCCCTTTCAATTTCCAATCAAATGAGCCCTTTTGAAGTTTACACGACAAAACTTTCTATAAAAGCCTTATATGCCCCCAGGGCATAGCTTATAACCCTTGCCCTGAAGACTGTGGGGGGAGTGTTCTGCTCAAAGGTATAATTTCCAGAACTTTTAACTACGTTGAACAGAATCGCCATCTCAAAACGGGCACTAGCCCTTTGAATTTCCAATGGAATGCACCCTTTTTCAAGTTTCTACGACAAAGTTTTCAATAAAAACCTTATATGCCCCCATGGCATAACTTAAAACCCTTACCCTGAGGGTTGTGGGGGAGTTACCTCTTCAAAAACATATTTTCTATCTAGAAATCAACTACGCTGAACAAAATGGTTATCTCAAAATTTTGATTGGATGTGTTTCGGGAAAAATTGGGTGTGGAAGGGGTGTTAGTTGCCTTCCGATCACTTTTGACTATTAAAAAGGGCACAAGCCACTCCAATTTCCAATTGAATGAGCCCTTTTCAAGTTTCTACGACAACTTCTTTCATACAAAGTGCCCTGGTCTAAAGGAAAAAAATAATAAATAATATATTGTGCCAACATCATTCTTATATGCCCCTAAGGCATAACTTAAAACCCTTGCCCTGAGGGCTGTGGGGGAGTGTCCTCCTCAAAAATATAATTTATATCTAGAAATCAACTACGCTGAACAAAATGGTTATCTCAAAATTTTGATTGGATGTGTTTCGGGAAAAATTGGGTGTGGAAGGGGTGTTAGTTGCCTTCCAATCACTTTCGCCTATTAAAAAATGCACTAGCCGTTCCAATTTCCAATCGAATGAGCTCTTTTCCAAGTTTCTACGACAACTCCTGCGATACGAAGTGCCCTGGAAAATAAAATACATTGTGCCAGCATCGTTCTTTACTTAGGCAGCGCCATTGTGCTGCCTATGATAAAGGTAACCTTACCAAAGCCTAAACTATAGACCCATCAATCTGACCTCTGTGGTGGCGAAAACCTTGAAGCGGACTGTGAATGCTAAGATCCGGACTCATGTCCTTAACAATAATGTACATTCCCCTGACCAACACGGCTTTCAGACAGATAAATTGGTTGAGACTAACCTTCTCGAGACATCCAGCATCATAACAGATTGCCTGGATTAGAAATCCCTGTACACCTGGTTTTATTGCCAATGTACACCTGGTTTTATAGACCTTGCCAAGGATTTTGATAAAGCACCACTAAACCGTCTCAGATTTAAGTTTCTTAAGCAGATATCCACGCGGACGTGATCGACTTTTGACTGGTTGGACCCAACAGGTTCGACTCTTCACAGCTAATGGCAACAAAGCTTTCTCCAAATCAAGTGATGTTGCAAGTGGAATCCCGCAAAGCACTGTTTTGGGTCTTACCCTATTTCTCGTACACATCAATGATATGGTGAATGAAACAGAAAACGACATCACTCTGTTTTGACGACTCCAAGCTGTTCGGACCGGTAAATTAACAAAGTCTCCTGAGTGACCTTCATAAAATCCAAACATAGGCACAGGATTGGCTGATTGAATTTAGCACATCGAAGTGCAGTGTCCTTCACTTTGGTAACAACATTTCCCGTCACCAATATACCACGTCTGATCCTAACTCACTCTCAAATTCACTACTAAAGACGAGTCCTGAAGAAAGAAATTTATGAGCATCGGTCGATGAACAACTAAGTTCCATGGCCACTCGCAACAAAAGCAAACGGTCACTGGATTTCAAAAGGAAATTCAAGCTTCAGTGTCCTCGAACGGACCATCACTCCCTCACAGTCTTTCTAAACTCATTAAGGTTATAGTCAGACCTGTTTTTAATTTCAGAACTGGTCTTGCTTCTCTTCTTTTAAGAAGGATACTAACCTAATCGAAGGATCTCAGTTGTGTGCCACACAACAAAAGACTGGAATGCTTGCAATTGCCAATGCTCCTATCTATATGCCACCATGGAAACATGATGCTAACCTACAAGTATAATGCACAACAAAAATAACCCCCTATTTGCTAAACACTCAAGTCAGCACAATACAAAAGGTCACTCACAACAGTTGCTTAAACGTCCTGTTATACGCGAACGCGGAAACATTTCTTTTCTGAGCCTAAAATCAACGACTTGGATAGTCTCCATGTTGTAACGGCAACTTCGCGGACCATTGTGCTCTTCAAGTCCAGACTTGACAAAAAATAGAATAACAAGTCATGGAAATACGAGCATCATGTCTCCACAGCCATAAGCGTAGGCAGCTTCTTGTCTAGGAGGGTAGCCAATTTTGTGGTGGAAGGGGGGTGAGCCGAAGCTATCCAAATATTGCCAACTTTGGCAGGCAGAACAACACATTCATTATGGACCTTAATTTCGCTCCTAAGTCCAAATTAAGGTACTGTTAAAGTGATGTTGAACCAAATCCAAAGACATTAACTGCATCCAGATTCTCAAAAAGGTGTATATTCAACATCTGAGGAAAGACTAGAGGTAATAAGTGGAATGTTGAACTAAATCAGAAAAACACTGTTTGCATCCAGGTTGTCAAAATGGTGTATCTGCAAAATCTCAGGAGCAGCTAAGGATATAAAGTTAAAACTTTCAGGGGTTGAGGATGATGTTTAGTTAATTAAGAGACACTAAGTGCATCCAGGTTGTTAAAGGGATTTATCTTCACTGTCCCTGAAATAGCTAGATTCATCAAGATGAAATTTTGGGGGGATGTTGTACGGAGATTTAAGACACTATGTTCATCTGTCAAAGTAGTGTATATTCGTTATCTCATGAATGGCTACGGGTGTTTAAGTTGACTCTATCGGGGAATGATGAACTAAATCAAGAGACACTATGTGCATCCAGGCTGTACAAAGGGTGCATGTGTAATGTCTCTGGAACGGCTAAGGGTATCAAGTTGAAACTTTTAAGGAATGTTGAACTAAAAAAATTATAAAACACTATGTGCATCCAGGTTCTCAAAATGACTATAATATGAAAGCTTTTTCATGTTATTAAGCAATAATAAAAAGCACTTTGTAAAAGTACCAGGTCATGTTATTAACCAATCAATAAAAACGAACAAAAACTAATTTAAAAAACTCTTACCGAGAATGAGGCTTTCAAAGAAAAGTAAAGAGCTATATGAAAACCTAGGGTGGTAAATGAGTTTCTTAAATATGGTGGCTCTGAGGTTAGAAATAAGTTACTGAAGATTATGAATATGATTTTTGAAAAAGGGGAAGTACCTAACGATTTTAGGAAAACCTTAATTAAACCACTTTATAAGAAAGGTGATAAAAGTGAGTGTGGTAATTACCGAGGAATTAGTCTGGTCCCTGTAGGTAGTAAATTACTTAGTAATATGATACTTTTTAGACTAAGAGATGCCGTAGACAAAGTTTTAAGAGAAGAACAGTGTGGTTTTAGAAAAGGTAGAGGATGTGTCGACCAAATTTTCACTCTTAGGTTAATAATTGAGAAGTGCCTGAGTTTTCAAACACCTTTGGTCCTCAGTTTTATAGATTATGAGCAAGCGTTGGATTTTGTTGATAGAAGAGCTTTAGTAAAGGTTTTATCCTTGTATGGTATACCAGACAAATACATTAAAGTTACTAGTGCTATGTACGAGAATAACACTGCTGCGGTTAAGGTAGGAAATGAGGTTAGCAGCTGGTTTTGTATTGAATCAGGAGTTAAGCAGGGTTGTGTTCTATCCCCCTTTATATGGATTATTTCGATGGACTTTGTCTTAAGGAGCAGAGGAAAGGCAATTGGAGACCACGGAATTAAATGGGGAGGAAAAAGTCTCCTGGACTTAGATTATGCTGATGATTTAAGCATCCTAGATGAAAGTGTGAGCAAAATGAATGAAGTTTTAGAGGTTTTGCGAGATCAGGGTGCTAAAATAGGTTTGAAAATTAATGTTAAAAAGACTAAGTCACTAAGGCTAGGAATAAATGAAGATGAAAAGGTGAAGAAGGGTAATGAAAATATTGATCAGGTGGACAGCTTCACTTACCTTAGTAGTATTATTAGTAAAGATGGTTGGAGCAGTGAAGATGTCAAAAGTAGAATAGCCAAGGCTCAGGGTGTTTTTTCACAGTTAAAAAAAAGTTTGGAAGAATAGGAAGATAAGTCTGCAAACCAAGATTAGAATATTAGAAGCTACAGTGATGACGGTGGTCAAATATGGCTCTGAAGCATGGGCGCTCCGAAAAGCGGATGAAGATTTGCTAGATGTTTTCCAGAGAAATTGCTTAAGGATTGTTATAGGTACCCGGCTGACTGAGGCTTTGAATAGATTGGGATGGAGGGGGAGCGTGCGTAGCTGTGTTGGCCTCAGGCTGCTTGGTGCTAAGGTGAGTTATTAGTAGTAGTAGTAGTAACTTTAATAAATCAAATAATATTAACATTTTGATTACTAAATATCAGTATATGTATATTAAACTAACAATTCACATTAATTTGTATTTTTTTTCAGTAAAGTGCAAATTATGTTCTGGCCTTGGGAAGGCATAGGGGTTTCGGGCCCTACTCATGTTAATTTCTGGTCGTTTTGAGTTTGACTTGGTTATTTATTGTAATTTCTGTTCGGTTTGGGCGTCATTTATTTATCCATGCTGATTTGTGGTAGTTTCACGCTTGGTAGATTATTTGATTTTATTTTTTGCTCATTTTTGGTTTAATGGGGTTGTTCACTTTTCTTTGAAAAACTTATTTTGTGGAAAAAGTTTTTTTTTAATTAATTGAAAAATAAAACATTGGGATAATTGGAGCAATGGGATAATTTTCACCCACACCAGTCATTTAGCATGTACACCTTTCTCACGACCTGGATGCTCATAGTGTTTTTTGGTTTAGTTCAATATATCCTGAAGTCTCAACTTAATACCCTTAGCTGTTCCTGAGGTATTGTAGATACGCCCTTTTAACAACCTGAACGCACATACAGCTTTTCATTTAGTTCAACATCCCCCAAAAGTTTCAACTTCATACCCATAGTAATTCCCGAGTTAACACAGATACACCATTTTGATACTTTGGATGCACGTAGTGTCTATTATTTTAATTCAACATCCCCTTCGCTATTTTTTAATAGTTTCAAATAATTATCTCAGGAGTGGCCCTTGGCCATTCCTGAGATAATGAACATAAATTATTTTGACAACGTGGGTTCACGTAGTGTCTCTTGATCTAGTTCAACATCCATCTGGATATTTCCTGGAAGTTTCTACTTAAAACCCTTAGCCTTTCCTAGCATATTGTAGATATTTCATTTTGACAACCTAGATGGCCATAGTATCTTATGATTTATTTCAACATATTGCAGATACAGAATTTTGAAAACACAGATGCAAATAAAGTCTTTTGATTTAGTTCTATATTCTCCCCTACATTCCCAGAAAGTTTCGACTTATTATCCTTAGCCGTTTCTAAGGTATTGCAGGCACGCCCTTTTGAAAACCTTGATAAATAACAAATGTTTTTATTTTGTTTTTGTACAGCATGGGTTTTTCTTTTCCCTTTCTTTATAAGTTTTGCTTATTTTAGGTTAATGTGTTTTGTTCTTTTTCTTTTCTGTTGATAAAGGCTTCAAGACGTGTATCGGACTTTTATTATTATGGTAAAAAAAAGCTTTCTTTTGTTCATTTATCCATTGCCTTATTGAAAATTATACTCATTTTTCTATATTTTAATTTTATTTAATTATAAACGGAAAGGCAGATTGGCCAAAGAATCTATGGCTTTACTTTTGTAAGTTAGGCTCAGGTTTTTGACTAGAGACAAATTACACTTTGGTAGCCGGATTTTACGTCAGTAACAGGAAATTTTTTTTTCATGCTCCTCCCCCTAAGATTTTTTCTGGCACATCATTCCCTGTTTTTTTTCTCTTTTCACTCTTTTTTAAAATAAATTTGTCAATTTGGTCAATTATTGGCGGCCTTGTCACCTTGGTCCCCCAAAATTTTGTCAAATTCCCCACCCCAAGATTTTTCTCTAGTTCCACCCCTGATTCGATTTAATTCCGTTTCAAATCAGAGATAAAATTAACTTATCTGGCCGGCAAAATTGTATTTATTGAGTTTAAATGTAACTTTCTTAGAACTTTTTTCTTTTACTGATATTCAAAAGTTTTAAAGGATAGATCACAGAGTATGGGTAACTACGGGTATACATATGCTTTTAC
Organism: Artemia sinica; assembly: GCA_027921565.1. NCBI lineage: Eukaryota > Metazoa > Arthropoda > Branchiopoda > Anostraca > Artemiidae > Artemia > Artemia sinica. Next base: position 40,852,563 of record CM051273.1, on the reverse strand, counting down.
TGAAAAACAATAATCAAGAAAAATTACAATCAAATTTTTGGACTGTCAAAAAAGAAGCTGCAATTGGATTAGAATCAAACAACAGGAATAGCATAGGATAAGAATTGGCTTGAGAATTTGTAAGTTACCCATAATCTTCGGGAAGGATATTATTTTTTTTCGAAACAATTTCTAGGAATACTTCAGCAAATTTCGCTTTCATACAACCATACCAGTCAGAATGCACACGGCAACACTGTCTTATTACTTTCGCTAGAAGATTTGTACCATATTCTATCAGAACGTAGCATAAAGCAATTATTATCGCATAGTGTTCAGCTTCAATCAAACCAGTAGGGTTTTGTTTTCAATTTGAAAGTTGCTATGTAACAAACATAGCGCTTGTGGACAAAAGTATTTCATTGAACTCTAGACCAGTGTAAGTCGCAGGAATGCTGAGTTTCCCAGGGATATACAAGCTCTCTCCTCTAGACCAGTCGAACTCGCTGGAATGCTGAGTTTTCCAGGGCTATGCGAGCTCTCTTCCCTTTCTCGAAATCACCACAGTATGCATTTTTGTCTACAATCTGGTTATTTCTCTGCAAAATTTCTGCTTGCAAGAATATTTAAATAACATAGCTTCGAGTCTTTATTAAAAAAAAATTACGATATTTGATTGAACTGGTACTAAAGAGATCAAATCGAGGTTTCATCTTCTTGTTCTTCTTTAACGAATTCAATAGGCAACCGATCTCCCCATTCTGACTTCCGAGCAATATGATACAGCCCACTGAAAACAAAAGAAATACACATTCTAATGAAGCATAAACGAACTGGAAAGAATACATAATAAATTGAGCTCAACGGCTTATTGATACTGCTAATCCGTGTCAGAACAAGACTACCTTGCAAAGAGCCAAGGCTGTGCCTCAAGAAACCTTAGCTTTGAGTAGTGAGAACTTCACTAAAGTTGTCAGTTTTGGTACTAATTTAAGGTTATTTCTAAATTCAGAATTGTCCATCAATTTGTAATTTGGATCATTATACAAATAAGTAATTATTGTTGCTGTTATGTTTACAGAGGATTTTGGATGACACTATAGACTTTAGAGGTTTTCCGTAAGAGGGGGGAGGGGCTGTATACCTAAATACTTTCTGAGACTACAAAAGATATATATGATGTTCGATAATAAACGAAAAAAACGAAGAAAATAAAATAATTAAGAAAATATAAGAGAGCGATTTTCTGCAAGTAAAAAAAGACAAAGTGAATATTTCGACAAAGACTTCCACTAAGCTGTCATCAGCACTCAAAATAGGAGAGGAAAAAAGTATGTACAAAAAACCTTTTGAACTAAACTGAGCCTAACTTGAGAAGTGACAAAAAAAAAAAAAATAAAAAATCAAAGGTCATTCAAAAATTAGGTTAGGCAAAGATATTTTCCCTAGTGACCACTGCAATTCTGTTTTAAAATGAGAACATTAAAAATATATTTTTTTTTATTAAATTATCATAAATAGGTTTTACAAAAATATACCCTGTTTTGATGATTTAACAAAAAGAGATTCAAATTACATTCCTTCTCATTTGAAATAACAAAAACGAAGGAAAATAATTAAGACAAAAAGAGGGTGATTTTTAACCAAAATTCGAAGCCAAAATTTGGCTAAAAAGTTCTTCCTGTTTGGGTAATTTCAAAAGGTTATCTTTTTCTTTTGTGCTGAGGACGTCACAACGGAGGTGTGTATACATAGGATACAAATATACAGAAACTATATGCTAGTCATCTATGTTCAAAGTAATGTGAATCCACCATAATCATATTCTTGCTATAATAGCATTGTGTTAAAACAAATAATTGATTAAACTTTGCCATCTAGTCATCAAGTGGCATCTGCTTCAATCAGATTTAAGAAATAGAATAGTCGGGTTATAGGTGGAACAGGTGGCCCTGACTACGAGAAAAAGGAAGAAGAAAAACATGCAATGTTCTGACTGAGAATATTTTTCAGTCACAATCTGAAATTTTGATTCTTCTGCCTTTGAACTTCAGCTTGTCTGTACAGTGGTTTTCCTTTCAATACGTGTTTTGATTGCTAATGTTCATATTTTGCTACCCCTTATTTAGTTGGGACAATTAGCCTTAGTAGCCTCTTGATTGATAATACTTATAGTTTGCTACCCCTTAAGTTTAGGCTATTAGCCTTAGTACCTTCCTGATTGATAAGATTTAGACTTTGCTGCCCTTTAATAACTTGGGCTATTGATAATACCATTGATAATCATTATTGATAAAGCTAATAGCCTCTCGATTGATAACACATATATTTTGTTGCCCCTTATATTTAATCTACAAGCTTTAATAGCCTGTTGAATGATAATACTTATATTTTGCTGCCCATTATAAAATTTAAGCTAGTAGCTTTAGTAGCCTCTTGATTGATAATCATTATATTTTGCTGCCCCTTATACAATTTTATTTTAGCCTTAGTACCTTCCTGATTGATAAAACTTATATTTTGCTGCCCTTTAATAACTTGGGCTATTGATAATACCATTGATAATCCTTATTGATAAAGCTAATAGCCTCTCGATTGATAACACATATATTTTGTTGCCCCTTATATTTAATCTACAAGCTTTAATAGCCTGTTGAATGATAATACTTATATTTTGCTGCCCATTATAAAATTTAAGCTAGTAGCTTTAGTAGCCTCTTGATTGATAATCATTATATTTTGCTGCCCCTTATACAATTTTATTTTAGCCTTAGTACCTTCCTGATTGATAAAACTTATATTTTGCTGCCCTTTAATAACTTGGGCTATTGATAATACCATTGATAATCATTATTGATAAAGCTAATAGCCTCTCGATTGATAACACATATATTTTGTTGCCCCTTATATTTAATCTACAAGCTTTAATAGCCTGTTGAATGATAATCATTATATTTTGCTGCCCCTTATACAATTTTATTTTAGCCTTAGTACCTTCCTGATTGATAATACTTATATTTTGCTGCCCTTTAATAACTTGGGCTATTGATAATACCATTGATAATCCTTATTGATAAAGCTAATAGCCTCTCGATTGATGAAACATATATTTTGTTGCCCCTTATATTTAATCTACAAGCTTTAATAGCCTGTTGAATGATAATACTTATATTTTGCTGCCCATTATAAAATTTAAGCTAGTAGCTTTAGTAGCCTCTTGATTGATAATCATTATATTTTGCTGCCATGGGCGTAGGCAGCATATTGTCTAGGGGGGTGGGGGGGGGCAGTCGATAGTGTGATGGAGTTTTATCAACTGCTTTTTCCAAAGCATCTACTTTTTCAGCCATATCTAATGTAAATTTAAAGGTCTAGGGGGGGGGGGGCAGCTGCCCCCCCTAGACCCTACGCCCATGCGTAGGGTCCATTCTGCCCCCCTTCCCTACGCCCATGTTTGCTGCCCCTTATACAATTTGTGCTATTAGCCTGAGTAGGCTCTTCATTGATTTATTAAAAAAAAATTTCCGAAAAAGAAGTTTTTCAAAGAAAAGTAAAGGCCATTTTGAACTTAAGATCAGCAGATACAAATACCTGTTAAAATTCAAACTTAAAATGACCAGAAATTATTATTAAAGAATAAATGAAACCCAAAACGAACAGAAATTATATAAACAATCATACCAAAAAACATATAACAATTAATAATATAAATGAATAAATAAATCTTAAAAGTGAGTAATGCTTAAATTGAATATGCAAATCAAGCTTAAAACGAAACAAAATATTTTGCTACTGAAGTGATAGTGATATATTTAATTAACAAAAAAATTTTAAATACAAAAATCAATATGATTCACCCAAAACCAAACGGTTGACGTGGGGTGAAACAGGTAAAAAAAAAAAAATAATACATATATGTAACATCATTCAAAGACACTATAATAAGAAAGAAAGATAAAAAGAGAGAAAAGAAAAGAAAGAAAAAAATAAATAAAGAATAATAATAATAGTACAGGGACAGCAACTACATACCATATTCATGTTGTGGGGTCGCACTCACAAACCAACAAGCAATTACAACTTAATTTAAATTAAATCAAATCAAGTCACCTCCAAAACAAACAAAACTAGAATTCATACTTACTTAATAATTTTTCTTTCAATTTTGCTTTAAAACCACTAAAATTTTCTAGTTTCTTCATATCATTATCCAAATTATTCCATAAATTTATACCCTTTATAACAAAAGAAAACGTGGACCTGGCAGACACTATAGGTGGAGTATAATAATCATTTTTACCCCTAGTATTTTGGTTATGTATAAATGAAACCCAAAACGAACAGAAATTAAATAAACAATCAATGCAAACAGACATACAATAGATACTAATATAAATGGAATAAATAAGTCTTTAAAAGAGTGAAACTTAAATCGAATATGCAAATCAAGCTTGAAACGAATAAAAACCACTACAAACAAGACTTTGGGTATGGCCTCCTTCTCTCATTGTAAAAGTCTAAAACCGCTTTACTGAAAACGAATTGTTTTACAAATATTTTCTTTTGTACTTAATATCGAAAATAAACATTCAAATTAGAGTAAAATTTTGAACTGATGAGCTTTCAGCAATTAATATTATTATACAACAAATATTCAGTTTATCTTATTAGTTCTTTCTATAATTGTTCAAGACGAATATAGTTTCACTACGAACAAGAGTTTGGATACTGCCCCCTTCCTTAACTGTAAAAACCTAAAGCCTACTGCATCATTGGAGCTTCACTGAAAACGAATTGTAGTACAAATATTTACATTTCTAGTTCTTACAGCATTGTTCACTTTCATTCAGTTCACTTTCAGAGTTCAAAGTGTGAAGAGCTAAACCAGTTTGAAAAGGATTATAATTTGAACTATTCAGATAGTGATTTCATTGTTACAAAATTAAATTTACCTGAATGCATCCATACAGGTAGTTTCGTTTGCATCCTAACGTAGGTATTGCGTGATTTCAAGTGTCCATGAAAAATTTTTTGCTGATAATAACAGCAGGATAATAGTTTATCTGGAGAGATTTGGCAAATTAGGAGCTGAATGTTCGAGATTTAAGCTGTTTGCCGTGGCTTAATTAACGGCCGATTAAGCAAATTGAACGTTTTGCTCCACGTGGGTAAAATAAGGAGCTTTCAAGGTGAGCACATTCTTTTGTATACTATTTTGTAAACTTATTGGCAATTTTTCATTGGAAATGACAAAAAGACAAAAGAAGCAACAAGAACTTGACAGTTCAAACATCTCAAATGTTTCTTCAGGAACATCGGTTGAAGAATTGTCAATCAAATCGTTAGCTGACAACATAGCTATTATTTTAGCAACAGTAAAGGACAACTCAACTGCTCTACAAGGTCTAACTGATAGTATGAAAACCGTGGAAAACTGATTACTGGAAGTGGAAAAATCTGTGACGGATTCAAATAAGGAAATTGCTGAATTAAAGCCGCGAATTTCTGCCATAGAAGATGAGGCGTCAAATCTGAAGGTGCAAATTTCAGTTTTGGCTAATGAAAATGTGAGGTTAACAAACAAGTTGTCTGCAGTTAATTATAATCTCCAGCGAGTAGAAAGTAAAGAAACTCGCAAGAACGTGATTTTATGGAATGTTTCGGCAAGCGATATGGAATCAGCCAAAAATGTGTTTGAGAAGGTTGTTAAAGACGGGTTGGAATATGAGCAGAACTGCGATTTCTCGGTTTTGGAATATGGAAAGGAGAAAAAATTTATCAAGATTGAGATGCATAGTATAGAGACTCGACTGGCTTTGTTGAAAAACGCTAAAAAATTAAATAGAAAAGTTGTCATGAACTTTTCAAATATCTATTTGACGGATGATATGCCCCTTTCGGTTAGAGAAACTCGTCAGAAATTACTAGCTCTTAGAAAGAAAATTAACGACTGCCAAATTCGCGAATTGGACGTTTGGGTTACAAAGTCAGTACCACCTCTTTTGTGCATTCGACGTCATGCAAATGCTCCTGTAGATAAGTATACGATGGAACAGATCCCAGACAATTTTATAAGCAATATAGTGATCAACAGTAAAAATGTTCAAATACCATATAACACAGTATACCACAGTAAAAACAGTATACCACATATACCACAGTATACCAAATACCACAGTAAAAATGTTCAAATAGCCTATGCATTATGAAAGTATGCACAAGTGGAGTCCATCAAGGGAGGCTTGGAAGAAAAAAAAAAAAAATTGAATTGTGTTGTGAAAAATGAAGTTGGTTGTTTTGTTATTTATTATTATTTTTGTTATTTATTTATTGTAGTGGTTATCATATGAGGTTATAAGTTTTTTTTTCTTTCTTAGTTTTAATTTATGAGATGGAAATAATAAGTGTTTATGTTCGTTATTATTTCATTTAGTTGTGTTATAATTTCTTATTTGTCTGATTTTGTTGCCTGATTTCTGGGGGGCCCCTTTTTTTTCTTTTTTTTTGATTTAGTAGTTGGTGATATATATATATTTTTTTTTTTTTTTGACTTGACTTGACTTTTATTTTCAACTAATAATACATCATACTTAACTGGCACTTACAACACATTTTTTGAATAACATTATCAACAAACGTAGAAATGGTAAGAACGTATGACGTTTTATTAAGCCACTATTGTGACTTGAGCAGCGTCACACAATCTTTTATCATAAACCAAAACTCATTCACTCTTTCTACTCTTCTATATATATATATATACATATATTATTTATAAGTGACACTGGATGTAGTGATTTCTTTTCAGTTGAGCCCTAAAGTGTCTCTCTATGACGTTTTAGTTCCCTATTAGTGGCGAATGAATAAATGCAGAGAAGAGGAAATGATGGGCGAAGTGTTAGATTTATGTTGTCATTGTTTCCAATGGGAAATTGTGAATTTCCTTGTTTTCATTAATTTATTTCAGATTTTTGGGGCGTTTTTCCCTTTTTTGATAATCAGGCAAATTTTCTGAGGTTCATAGCTGTTGATGAGGAATTGCTAAATATTTTTTTCTTAGTTTTAATTTATGTGATGGATGTAATAAGTATTTATTATAATTATTATTACATTTAGTTGTTGCGTTATAATTAGCTAGGTTAGGTGCTAAAAAAGAATGACGATAGTGATGAAGAAGGAAAAACATGGAAAAGTAACTTAGGGGTGTTTCTTAGTTATATTTATATTAGTGTTCGAGTTTTTGATAGTTCATATAGAGAAACTTAGCCGACGGGCTTTGCAGTATATGGTTATTATGGTAAGATAAATGTCAGGGATTAATGAAAAGTTGGCACTACTAGAAAATAATAGGGTAAACTTTTATGAAGAGGTTGATAGAGTACTCCAGGATGGTGATGATATGTGGAGTATGAGACTGGGACCACCAGCGAGGTATGCTTTCCCCATTGATATTTTCCACCCAATAACCCTGGGAAACCTATGTTGATGCATTTGAATTGTCGAGGGTTAAATAGTAGTTTTAGGTACATTTCTGAGTTGTGTGATAGTGTGAGTGATATAAATATTGTTGGGTTGACTGAGACTTGGCTTAATGATCGTAATGACTTGCTACTTGATATTAATGGTTACTCGTTTTGTAGGAAGAACAGAATAATACATCAACATGGTGGGCTTGCAGCGTATGTAAAGTCAAGCCTTACTTCTAAGGTAAGAGAAGATTTATCAGTATCTGCTGAAATGGTATTTGAGAGTATGGTTTTTGCAGGTTGAAATCAATAAGGATACATTTTATGTAGTAATTGTATATAGAACTCCTTCAAGTTCGTTACAACAATTTATGGATTATATGGAGTCGCAGCTGATGCAACTACCATCTTTGGCCCATTGTTTTGTGATGGGTGATTTTAATATTGATATGAAGAATAGGGAAAATGTGGTTCGTAATAATTTTTGTAATCTTATGTTTAGTTTTAATCTTCACCCAGTAATTGATGTGTGTACTCGTATTACTGAGACGTCTGAAACTTTGATAGATAACATTTTTTCGAGTGTTAAATATGATAGCCCAATTGTAATCCCAAATGATGTTTCCGATCACTGTTCAATTATGGTATGTATAGATATTGAAAAAGACATGCATAATGATTCTGAGAATAATTAATTTAAAATACTCTTATTTTGATAAATTAAGTATTAATGAAATGAAAGAGCGACTTGAGGAATGTGATTGGAGTTGTTTAAGTGAATGCGCGAATTATGGTGACAGGTTTGCACTGTGGTATGAAAAAGTTACAAATTTGATCAATAGAGTGTGTATTAAGACAACTATAAAGAAAAAAAATGAAAGAAGTGCAAAAAAGCCATGGATATCCCGCAGTCTTTTGGCTAGCATCAAGAGGAGGCATGCATTGTATAAGGTTAGTAAAATTACTGACCGAGAATTAGACCGAAATATTTATAAGAATTATAATAACGCGCTCAATAAATTGTTAAGAAAAGCAAAAAAGGATTATTACTCGAGAATGTTTGAGTCGTGTATAGGTAGCTCTTTGAAGACTTGGAAAGTTATTCGGTCGATAATTGGAGGAATTGACAAGAAGCCATGTGGAAGTGAACAATACCAGGCAGATTTTAATGAAAAACTGGCCGATCATTTTTCTAACGCAGGTAATGAAATTAGACAGTCAGTAAGTATACATCAAAACGAAGGGTCGTTTCACCAGTATATTGGGCCAGCTAGTGAAACAAGTATATGGCTGCAAAAGACGAATGAAAGTGAAGTGTTAACAGTGATTTCTGGAATAAAGAACAATTCCGCTGGATCAGATTTTCTATCCCTCCGCGTCCTGAAAGAGATTTTTTCAGTTATTAAGGATCAACTTGTCAAACATATTAATGGGTGTTTTAAGGATGGAATCTTCCCTCAGCCGTTTAAAACTGCAAAAATAGTGCCAATTTTTAAGTCAGGAGACCGAGAAGATCCTAGTAACTATAGACCAATATCACTGCTTGCGATTATAGCTAGAATAATGGAAAAGATATTATGCCTAAGGATTGAGACATTTCTAGAGAAGAAAGGATTTTTCTTTAAGAACCAATTTGGGTTCAGAAAAAAACATTCTACAGAGCATGCAGTTCAGTTTCTTACAACGTTGGTCAATGATGGCCTTGATAAACATCTTAAAGTCATAACTGTATTTTTAGATATTTTAAAAGCGTTCGATTCTGTGGACAATGAAATTCTATTGTGCAAATTAGATAATGCCGGTATAAGAGGAAGAGCTCTGAATCTGTTGAAGTTTTACCTAAGTGATAGAAAATTATATTTGAATGATGGAAAACAAGCTACATGTGAATATGACGTCGAGTCTGGAGTCCCACAGGGATCTCCCCTTGGTCCACTATTACTTGCTGTATATATTAATGATCTATGTGGAGTTTTATCTAATATTGTTGATTCAATAAACAGTGGAGACCCAAATGTGATCCCTGTAAAAGCGTTAGTTTTATTTGCTGATGATACTAATTTAACGGTATGCGCAAGAACTAAAAAAGAGTTGATCCGAGCAGTTGAACATGATATAAGTTTGATTGAAAAGTGGACTAGGTTGAATAAGCTGAAAATAAATTTTAAGAAGTGTAATTTTGTGTTGTTTGCTCGTTCTAAAAAGTATTATCCTTGGATAGATAAGTTGAGGTGTGGGAACTCAGTTATTAATAGAGTACACTCGACTAGGTATTTAGGCATTATTGTAGATGAGACGCTTAATTTTTCAGATCATATAAATTGCATAGCATCGAAAATTGCCCGTAATGTTGGAATTATTAGGAAATTGAAGCACATTTGTCCGAAAATTGTCCTTAGACTTTTGTATTTTTCACTTGTCCATTGTTACCTTTTATATTGCTGTTCGGTATGGTCTTCAACTTTTCAATCCCATCTGAAACGACTTAGAGCTTGGCAGAATTCTGCCATTAGGATTTTAGCAAATTATGGACCGAGAGATTCAGTGAGAAATGTGTATTTGAAACTGAATATTCTTCCTCTAGAAGGTATATTCCTTTTGTATCGATCTATCCTAATGTTTGATATTATTAATAACTTTACCTCAGAGTGTTTTAATGGCATGTTTATAACTGGTGTGGATCTTCACAATTATAATACAAGAAATGCAGATGCTTTTCGGCGGCCGCAGTGTGAAACAACCCGGTCACAGTTCTCTGCTCGGCATGTTTTGCCGAGCTCCTGGAGTCATTTACAAATTGGGGTTGTGCGTGAGCATGACCGAAGTATTTTCCGGGGAAAATTGAGGGATTTTTGTAATAATATTTATCAGTTTGTTTGATTTTTTTTAATGTTTTGTTTTATTTTTGATTTTTTTAGTAGTGCCATAATGGAATTTTTAGTTGCGTTATTTTGTTTGCCCGTCGGCGGGGGATAATGTTTTGTTTTTGTTTATTTATATTGAATTATGTGTTGGAAGTTGGAGTTGGCCTAACGAACCGAAAGGTTCCTTGGCGTTTGTTTTTTGTAATTTATGTCTAAATAAAATTATGCTCCTGAAAAAAAAAAAAAAAAAAAAAAAAAAAAAAAAAAAAAAAAAAAAAAAAAAAAAAAGAAAATAAAATTACAGTGAAATAAAATCTTGAACTGATGGATCTTTCAACATTTAATATCATTATATATCAAATTTTCAATTTGATTTTGTTTATACTTTCCAAGACTGTTCAAGACACATATAGTTTTCAGTACAGCGCCAATCAAACTAACAATATCAAAGTAAGAAAATGGGTTTGTGTCAACCTCAGAGTTTTTATTATCTGATGTTTGAATTATTTTTAACACAATGGCTATCTCAAAATTTTTATTGGATGGGTTTAGGGAAAAAAGGGCGTAGGAGGGGGGGGGGCTAATTGCCCTTCGATCTCTTTTGACTCTTTAATAGTCAACTAGAACTTTCCGTGTTCAACCAGATGAGCCCTCTCTGAAGTTTGTACGAGCATCCCTTCTACAAGAACCATATATGCCCCCAGGGCTCAACTTACAACGCCTGCCCCCGGGGCCAGAGGAGCTACGTCGACACCGGAGTGTTTGGTATCTAAAAATTTTTATTTTATGTATTTGGGGAAAAAAGAGCGCGGAGGAGGGGGGGGGGGAGGGAGGGGCTAGTTGCCGTCCGATTTCTTTTGACTCTAAAAAGCAAACTAGAAGTTTCACATAGCAATCAAATGAGCCCCCTCTGAAGTTTATACGAGCATCCCTTCCATAAGGACCACATACCCCCCAGGGAATGACTTGCAACGCCTGCCCCTAGGCCCTAGGGGGTTGTGCCGACACAGGAGATTTTGTTATCTGACCCTTGAACTATTTTCAACAAAATAGTTATCTCAAAATTTTTATCTGATACATTTGGGGGAAGAGGGCGTGGGGGGGGGCGTGCTAGCTGCCCTTCGATCACTTCTGACTCTTAAATAGTGAACTACAACTTTCAATTTCCAATCAAATGATTCCTCTCTGAAGTTAATACGAGCATCCCTTTTATAAGAATAATATACGCCCACAGGGCATAACCTACAACGCCTGCCCCCGAGCCCTGGGGTTTGTGTCGACACCGGAGTTTTTGTTATCTGATATTTGAATTATTTAAAAAAAATGGACATCTCAAAACTTTTATCGGATAGGTTTGGGGAAAAAGGGCGCGGGGGCGCGCTAGTTGCCCATGGATCTCTTTAATTCTTAAAAAGTGAACTAGAACTTTCAATTTTCAATCAAATAAGCCCTCTCTGAAGTTTATACGAGCATCCCTTTCATAAGAGCCATATGTGCCCCCAGAGCAAATAATTTCTGAGACCACACTGGCTAATCATGATAAAACATAAAATCGCAAAGAAAACGAGGACAATTAACAGCCAGTGAAAAAATTGAAAAATTATGCAAATATTTCGGTCAAGACCTCCGCTTGACCGTTCTCAGTGCAGAATAAAAGTAATAAAAATATAAAAAAACAAACCCTAAAATAAAAACACAAAACTAAAATTGGACGACCCTTTCTCAGTAACGGTGAAAGGATAACTGAATAAAAAACACGAGTCTAAATTTTGTTATATGATCTTTGAATTATTAAAAACAAAATGGCTACCTCAAAATTTTCATCGGATGTATTTGGGGGAAAAAGGGCGTGGGGAGGGGGGCTAGCTGCCTTCCGATCATTTTTGACTTTAAAAAATGGCACTAGAACTCTCGATTTTCAATCGAATGAGCCGCCTTTGAAGTTATACGACGACCCCTTCCATATGAAGTGCCTCTGGAAAAAAAATAATAAATAATAAAATATTGGAGCCGTATGGCCTTTACTATCGGCAACGCTATAGCGTTGCCTCTGATAATACTGTATTTTGCTACACCTTGTATAATTTGGGCTATTAGCCTTGACAACCTCTTGATTAATAATACTTATATTTTGCTGCTCTTTATAAGATATGGGCTAAAAGTCTTCAGAGGGGCCGTCGCATTTCAGATATTATAATATGTTCAACACCATATTAGGTTACATTTTTCAGTATTATTAACTGAACATCTTAAGCATCATTAAGATTAAAAAGAAAATACCTTTCACCGTGTTTTCCTTTTGAAAAAGTCCATTTTTGGAGTGTCCCTTCTCCTGTACAAACTTGGCAATGGCTGTGGCCTCGTTTATGCTGAAGGTCCCTCACTATCCGAGGCCAAGACAAGTCTTCCGAACTCTGAGGCACTCCTAATGATTTAAAAGTATATTTAAAAAAAATATATTACATACTCTTTTTATTCTTATATACAAGTGTCTAACTTCTGTTTTCAAGCACAAATCCAAGTGTGAACTACTACTACTACTACTATTTAATGTAGACCACTTATACTATATTTAATGAGAAAGAAATCCATCAGCAAGTTTCTGTGGTAGCTGGCACCACATAAAAAAAAGGAAACAAAAAACAATAGCTCAAATTTAACTGATTAGTTTTGCTTATTTATTTTGGCGGCTCAACGTGGCAACAATGAAGAAAATGTGGCACAGTCCTAACAACTTCACAATATTGAAACAACCAACAGGAAAATCTTAGAAACCATTTTTACCCAAGATGGATCAAAGGTTCGATTTTTTTTTTTTTTTTTTTTTTTTTTTTTGAATGAACCTTATAGGATGAAGCTCCAAGAATATCCTGTGTTATCTCACAAATATATTACAGAAAGGAAAAAAAACAAACCTTTCCGAAGTACAACATAAGATAACGTCTCTGTTAAATATTCATTATGGAGCAAAGACTGGTACTTGACTGGAAAGTTGCACGGCGTTCCGTCATCTGCTTCAACCCGTGGACAACCAACTTGATGAGGACACTAAAATAAGTATAAAGGTACTTTGAAAAATTCAAATGTAATAATATTAAGCACTTCAAGTGCAAGCATTATTTTTTTTAACGGATTCAATAAACTTGAGATATGGACACCCAGTGGCGGGGGGGAGGGGGAGGGAGAATTATATTTTATAATAGTCGCTCCCATTCTTCAGACCCTTTTCCCAAATAAGGTTTTGAATTTTTATAAATTCCCGTAAATACCTGCTTTACACATACTATTACTGAAAAACAATAACCCAAGGAATCTTTTTTTTATAGTGTCAAAAAACCAAGTTGCATTAGGATTAGAATCAGACTGGAATCGAACAACAGGATTAGAATATGATAAGAATCGGCGCAGGAATCCTGCTCTTGGGACTTTAAGAGCAGGATTTAAGAGGAAGAGGGTATTTAAGATGGAATCTCAGAGAGAAATTAAGATAATT
>CM051273.1:40286261-40836261 GCA_027921565.1 Artemia sinica | reverse complement strand
GTATAGTTCCCAATAACCAATATTATATGTAAACATTGGACATAGTTCATAACTTGCAGACCGTCCCCCAGAGACTGTGGGGGTCATCCTCAAAGACATAGTTATTGTATTTTTCGAACATGCTGAACAAAATGGCTATCTAAAAATTATGATCCGGTGACTTTGGGAAAAAAGTGAGCATGGGAGGGGGCTTAGTTGCCCTCCATTCTTTTTGGTCACTGAAAAAGGGAACTAGAACTTTTAATTTCCGTTCTGAATAAGCGAATCCACCAGTTTTCTGGTCTGCCCAAAGAAAATGTAAGGATGCCAAGGATAAAGAAAAATACAAGGATCTTTGTGATTTTATGCTAACGTTATGTGGCCTTCCACACTCTTCAGCAGCTGCTGGAAGACAGTTTACGCTACTTGGTAACATCAAAACCAAATTACGGAATGGTCTTCTAATGCAAACGACTAGTTGTTTAATGCATGTCAAGCAACTAATTTGGCGTTCTGGAACGTTGCTGGAATCCTGGATTATACATTTTGAAATGCGCAAGAAATACTCCGATTGGTATATAGCTAGCAAAGGAAGAAATAAGACTGACTCTCATGCTGAACATAATTTTCAAGATGAATTCTCGCTAGAAGACTAATCTTAAGCTCCCACAAATTATTTTTAGTGTTTACTTGTTTTTATGAGTTTTGTGCTTGTATTAAATATTTTTTTTTTCGTTTTCAATATATTTGATGTTGACTGGCCGCTTTGAAAGATGTTTCCAAAGCGTCTTTTGGTCAATATCCCAATTGATAAGAAAAATAACCTCTAGGTTCTGAGACTTCAAGATGGACATATTTTGGACATATTTAAGACGAAATATGGACATATTTTGGCTAAAAATAACATAATTTTGGATACTCAGGGGACATATTTATGGACCAACAAGTTGGCAACCCTAATCGTGCAAGGGTTGAAGTGACAGATCAGTTTCTGATTTTATTGATTCAACATCTTTCTTATGTGCCATCATGAGCAGTGTTTCCACTTCTACTTATTTTGGTAGTAGAATGTTTATTTTTGGACTATTCTACTTCCAAATATTAAATCTACTTATCTACTTACTTTCTACTTATTTTTGGAGGCTTAAGTTTTCGTGCCGGCCAAGTATTTTGGTTTTGATTCCGTTGAATTGTAATCCTATAATGTCTTATAGAATGGAAGGGTGCAATTGTTTTTAGAAGCGGCATCTTTGTCGGGAGCGGAATCTTTGTCGAGAGCGGCAAAAAGGAAATTCGGGAAATTATTAAGATCAGTTTAAATGAATGAATTTGTTTCAAACCGTAAGACCATCCATATATAACCCATATATTATTCGCCCAGTTCGCCAGTTTACTATCTAATATCAGCAGCTGAAGAGCCATGGAGAATTCATGAGTTTGTCAGGAGCTCAAAAGCGTAAATTGGCAGCATTGAAGAAGGAGAAAGAAGCAGAAAAGCAAGTTTCTCTGAACAGATGGATTAAGAAGCAAAAGCCAAGTGAACCGGCTCGGCAAGTAAGTAACCTACAGTATTTGTATTTTATTAAGTCGTTTCTTTTTTTTCGCGATCTGGTGGACCAAAGTTATTATTCTGAACCGCGCTGGGTAGTTTATATGGTGTTAAGGGGATGCGGTACCTTAAATGTTCACCCTATCTCGCCCATTGTAGACTTTTTTAGTTTGTCTGGCCAAACTATTTAGAATTGATTGGGCAGTATTGCCCTGGCTTGTAGAGCTTGGATAAGAGATTCAAATAATTGACACAAAACTAAAAGCCGACACCTACTTTCCCGGAAATCTTAGAAAAACCATATAATTTCTCGCGGTTTGTCCCGGAGATAGAGATGTTCAGTTTTAATGAAACATAATTCATCGGAAAGCCTATTTTTTATTTTTTTATTAATCGGAGTAAATTTTCTTCTTAAAGTTCAGGAAAGGACAGTCCGTCAAAATGTTCCAGCATACCTGCTAGGAAAACGCCAAAAATCACCTCAAAGGAATTATCAGTTGACCAGCTTGGTCCCTTTGGGAACTCCCTATGGCGCTAAAAAAGCTAATTCTTTTTTACTTTTGTAAAAAAGCTAGTTCAGAAGTTAGGTAGCCTCTTTTACTTTCTAGTTTTCTTCTTAGATCTTTCCTTTTTTTCTGTCATTTAATTCTTCTTTAATAAAAGAAAAATTATAGCCCCTCAAACAATGCAGTATAGTTATCTTTAAAATTAACTAGCCTTTTACTGAAAAATAATAAATACAAAATAATACTGGATATGCAGTAGACCTGGTTTCCAATAAATTAAATAAAAAAAACAAGTTTTTTAAACTGAAAGTAAGGAGCGACATTAAAACTTAAAACGAACAGAAATTATTCCGTATATGAAAGGGGCTGTCCCCTCCTCAACGCTTCGCTCTTTACGCTAAAGTTTTTTATTGTTTTAAAAAATAAAGTTGTGAGACAGAGTCAAACTTTAGCGTAAAGAGCGAGGCGTTGAGGAGGGTTTTTTAGTTAATTCGTTTTTTTAGTTAATTTCTGATCGTTTTTTAGTTAATGCAGCTTTTATTTTGGCTCACCGTCATTGAATAAGTAAACAAAATTTGCATAAAAATTGTACTTCTCTTTTGCTAAATGGATGTCTCTAAATTTGGTTATGACGTAATTTACAAATTAACTTACGTAACTAACTTCTATATTCGTATATTTTTCTTCTGGCAAAAAATACAAAGTTGCAGATTTTTGCAGATATGAGCTTGAAACCTTTGTAATAGTTTTCTGATACGCTGAATCTGACGGTGTGATTTTCATTAAAATTCTTTCACTTGTAGGGGATGTTTCCCCCCTCTTTAAAAAATCAGGTAAATTTTCTCAGACTCGTAGCCTTTGATGAGTAATACTAAACTTAATAAAATTTATATATTTAGAATCAGCATATAAACCCATTCTTTTGATACATTTATTGACATCAAAATTCCGTTATTAAAAGTTTCGATTACTATTGAGCCGTATCGCTTGTTTTTTTATTGTTTTTTTTTACTACGTATATGTTATTACGTATATGAGGGGGTTCTCCCCTTAATCAATACCACGCTCTTTACGTTAAAAGTTAAAAAAAATTTAATTCACAAACCCCTGAATCACAAAGACCGTTTAATTAGAATAGATAGCTCTTTTGAAAGCACTAAAAAAACTGTAGCGTAAAGAGCGAGGTATTAACTCGGGGAGAACCCATCATATACGTTATAATTTCTGTTCGTTTTCAGTTCTAATGTTGCTTCTTACTTTCAGTTGAAAAAACTTGTTGTTTTTAATTTAGTTTCTGATCGTTTTTTAAATAATGCTTGGAAATCCGGCGCCCCCTTCATAGAAATGTCCCTTACCCCAAAGAAACATCCTCCACGGAAAGATTCTCCCGAGTAACCCCCTCCTCCAGCCCCCCCCCCACCAGAAAAAAATCCTTCCCGAAAATGTCTGTATACTTCCCAATAACCAATAAATAATGCTGGCAAGTCTGGCACCCCCTTCATGGCCATTTGCCTTCCCCCATGAAAACTTCCTTCACAGACAGATCCTCCAACATAACCCCCGACCCACCCCCCCCCCCCCCACTACCAGAAAAAACCCTCCTGGAAACTTCTGTATACTTCCCAATAACCAATACTATATGTTAGCATTGGGTAAAGTTCATAACTTTTAGCCCTCCCCCCGGGGACTTCGGGGGATTAAGTCATCCTAAAAGACATAGTTATCATATTTTCGAACATGCTGAACAAAATGGCTATCTCAAAATTTTGATCGGGTGACTTTGGGAAAAAAATGAGCGTGGGAGGGGGCCTAGTTGCCCTCCATTTTTTTGGTCACTTAAAAAGGGCACTAGAACTTTTAATTTCCGTTCCAATGAGCCCTCCGACGATATTCTAGGACCACTGGGTCGATACGATCACCCCTGGGAAAAAAAAACAAACAAAAAAAAAAACAAAAACAAATAAACACGCATCCGTGATCTTTCTTCTGGCAAAAAATGCAAAATTCCACATTTTTGTAGACAGGAGCTTGAAACCTCTACAGTAGGGTTCTCTGATACGCTGAATATGATGGTGTGATTTTCATTAAGTTTCTATAACTTTTAGGGGGTCTTTCCCCTTTTTTTTGAAAATCAGACAGATTTTCTCAGGCGCGTAACTTTTTATGGGTAGCACTAAACTTGATGAAAGTTATATATTTGAAATCAGCATTGAAATCTGATTCTTTTGATGTATCTATTGGTATCAAAGACCCGTTTTCTAGAGTTTCGTTACCACGAATTGTTTGATTAAGATTACCTCTATGTTGTTTTGTTTTGTTCTTTTTTCTTCTGCAAAGCACTGTTAATTTTATGGATAACAATGCTTCATGGGTTGAGGGGCATAAGCCAAAGATTGTCGTTTTTTTTTCTTTTCTTTCTTTTTTTTTTATTGGTGGAACCACACGGTTTGGCAGTGCTGTTAATTTTATGGATACCAATGCTACATGGGTTGAGGGGCATAGGCCAAAGATTGTCGTTTTTTTCTTTTCTTTCTTTTTTTTTTTTATTGATGGAACCAAACAGTTTGGCAGTGCTTATAGTATTCGATTTGCTACAATGCCGACTGGTGATATGAAGCCGCATTCGATTTGCTGTAGTCACGCTTCACGTTTCGCCATTTGGTCCAAAACTATGAACCTGTTTGGCGGTCACATTATCAGTAGTTCTTCAGGCTAAATGGGAGAACGTCGCAGAAAAAATGCAAATAAGCACACAACGGAGAAGGACGTAACTGAAACTATAGGAAATCAAACGCGCCTTTAGCTTAATTGCGATCTGTCATGACACCCGAATCATTCATTCAAGGACTACTGCAAAGGCTTTTTGCGATTTGGGTTGCTATTGCATTAAGCCCAAAGTTTCTATTATTGTCTTTACGGGTAGATAAGGATCAACGCATGTATAATCATCCGAAAAACGCTCTCTTTGGCTTTGCTGAAATTTCCTGTTTTTTTCCGAAGTTCGATATACTTTAGTAAACTGTCACACCATGGAGGAGCTCTAGCACTATTTTTCCCGAACTGCTGTGCCGAAAGCGGAAACTGCTACGCAGTTTGGACTTAACATACTAAAAAAAAGCAACTGTTTGAATGTTGAAAATGAGTTCAATAGTGCTTCAAAGTACAAGAGTGGCTTTTAACCTTTGGGTATATCTTTCAGGTGCCTGACTCAGCACCCGAACAATCCATTGCCGTCGCTTTGGGTCCTTCGAAGGACGTGGTGGTAGGTCAGACCGAGCTAGTAGAAAACGAGACGACTCAAAGAGACACTGCGCCTGTCACTGCTCAAGAGGCACAATCTGGACGAGATACGACCTCGAGATGAAGAGCACCATCGTTCAAGTGGTCCTACTGATATTTCTTCATCCTCCCACGACCATCCATGTCAACCACAGCTGCTACGGTACCCTGCACAGGTTTCAGCAAACGGCAAGCTAAGACGGTCATTTAATATTTCGTATTATGGAAAGCATCCTTGGCTTGAGTACTCAGTTAAGGAAAATTCGGTTTTCTGTTTCTGCTGCAGACACTTTGGCGGCACGTCAACCCTTCGCGGACAGAGATACGGGGCGAGGCCTTTCATTGAGACCGGCGCTAGAAGATGGAAGGACATCTCAAGCGTTCTAGAAGAGCCTGCGAAAAGTGACCGCCACAGGGACAGTGCAGTTTCGTGGACGAAGTTCAAAGCTATACAAGCCAAGGAGATGCAACCCATCGCATCTGTTTTTTCAACGGACTGGAATAAGGAGATGAATGAAAACAGGGAACACGTAAAGGCTTTACTGAAAGTAACGGCCCTACTGGGGCGACTGGGTACAGCCTTTCGCGGCCACGATGAGACTGAATCTTCGGCAAACAAAGGACATTTCGTCGAAACTTGCAATCTTCTCGCCGAGTATTCTCCCACGCTTTTCAACAAGCTACAAAGACGATACGGCCACTATACGTCCCACGAATACCAGAACGATCTAATTTCAGTTGTCGGATCTAGGCTTCGGTCTACAATAGTGCAAGAAGTTAAGCGTGCCAAATACTTTGCTGTTCTTGTCGACGAGATAAAAGATAATTCGAAGAAAGAACAGCTCGCCATTCTTCTGAGGTACTTCGACGAGGGAAAAGTACGAGAAAGATGATGCTACCATATATAAATAGGATGCTACCATATGAAAAGCCTCGATGCTGAGAGTTTAGCCAGCTTCATTCACGACACAGTGGCGAAACTTGGTCTCGACTGGAACTATTGTGTTGCTCAGTGCTACGACGGAGCAAGCGTGATGAGTGGGCCCTTCTCTGGTGTTCAAGCGCGACTGAGAGCGAAAGCGCCACAAGCAATATACATTCATTGCCATGCGCATAGACTAAATTTGGTCATTGCAAAGTGCGTTGAAGGTGTTGGGACTGTTGGCTCATTTTTTTCGTTAGTCAAAAATCTGTACACGTTCACTTCCAACAGCAACACCAGACATCAGCTTTTTGTCGAGTCCCAAAAGGCTACTCAAATGCCAGTCCTGGAATTAGAAAGGAGTGCTGCGACAAGATGGTCATACTGGTATCGATCAATATCGAAGATAAGACTCCGATATGAATGTGTTCTGGCTGTACTGTCTGCAGTCAGCGAGGGAGCTGATAGTGAAGCTCGAGCAGAAGCAGCTGGGCTCCAGAGAAAAATGGAATCTTTCACAGTTATATTCCATTTGCTCTATATGGAAGAAATTCTGAGGACGACAAACTCCCTTTCTGAGCAGCTTCAGGCAGTTGATCTGGCAATATCTAGGTCCCGCACCTTGATTCAAGCAACAAGGAAGGAAATAGCTGAACTGCGCTCTGACACCTCATTTGCATCGCTTTTGGAGAAGGCAAAAGAGTTTGCTGAAGGTCTTGAAATTGAAGTACCTGACGTGAATGGACCCGCGACCGGATCCTCCTCTGCGGGTCAGAAGGGACGACCTAGAAGAACCCAAAAAATTATCAAACACCTGAAAGAATTCATGACCACTTCGACGTTAGGAAAAAACCTTGTCGAATCCGACAATAGAGCTCCAACTCTAGCGGAAGAACTGAAAAGAGAATACCTGGAGACTGTAGATCGTCTGATTGCGGAATTCGACAGAGGGTTTACAGATAACCTTCCAGTGCTCAGTACACTCGAAGCTCTGGACCCCAGCTCTACCAAGTTCATGGATGCAGGGCTCCTCAAGCAATTCTCTGAACTTTATTCTGAAATGGACATTGACCAGATTCTTCTTGAGGCCCAAGCTGGTATTGCCAAGCGGTTTTTGCTCGAGGAGGAGGCAAAGCCGAAGAACTTCATCGACGTCATCGATAATATCGAGACACTTCCAGTGGCCTATTCAGGAATTATCAAAGTTCTTCATATTGCTGCCACACTTCCTGTCACGACAGCCAGCAATGAACGCTTGTTTTCTGGGCTGGAAATAATGAAGAACTATCTGCGCTCGACCACAGGAGACGATCGTCTTAGTCATCGGCTTTTGATCTTTGCAGAGAGGGATTTAGTTAAAAACTTGGATTTCGACCAGCTTGTTGACGACTTTGCGAAGATGAAACCACGACGGTTCCCCTTGTTGTCTTGAGTGTTCACTGATCTGTTTCAAAATTTGGTTGTATTTTTTTATTTTGTAAATATACTTGATCGAGCAAAGTTTTGCATCGTCATAGCCGGAGCGTGACTCCGACTTGGACTAAAGTATTTACTGTAAGCAGCGAGCTGAAAAATTCGGCTACAGAATATACTTTAGTCAAAGCGTGAGTTTCTACAGAGGTTCGGCTTTCAACAAGTTATAAGTTCGGAAAAGTGGAAGATTCCCAAACGGCTGTTTTTTTAACATCGCACATACCGTTTCCGCTTTCTTTAGATATCTGGCCTTTTCCGAACCTATGGCGCATAAGAGCGAAAGAAGGAAAGGCAAAGCAATTGAGACAATTTCCTTAATTTTTACGGTAACTCCCACGGAAGGCAGTTTTTTTTTTCGGATAAAGCTAGAGGCAATTTTTTTTTTATACAAGCCTGCTTCGGGGCCCATGTCGATTGCTTGCCCACCCTAAGGTTTGGCTGAAATGGCGCCTCTGAGCGACAATAACCTCCAAATGCAGTCGTACAATTTTTGGTAGTAGTGGAGGGCACCAAATTAAAAAAAAAAAGAAATGTGGGTTAAAAATCAGCCAAATCTAGGGTAAAACATATGGAACCAAGCAGCTTAAGATGGCGTTGTTGTCTTTGGGAATCAAAAGAGCGTTAGTGATTGGGTTTTTACAGACGAGAAGCGCTTTTAAACTTAAATAATTAGTTACCCTTACTTATTTTGAAAGTTAAACGTGGCAACACTGACGAAAATTTGGTACTGTCTTAAAAACTCCATAAAAAATTTGTACCAAATGAATCAAGTCAGCATCCTTTATCTTACCCCAACGCTTCCACTATCCCCAAGTTTTTGGGGAAACTATAAAATTCCACGAAAAAAAACAGAGTTTCCAAATCCCTGAAAACAATCGTTTCTCCCCAAAATAACTTCGACAATAACATTTACTTCCTCCAAGAAAGGATAAAAGCCTCTTTCTTCAGTGAAAGAGAAATAGAGAAAGCAAGAGAGAGAGAGAGAGAGAGAGAGAGAGAGAGAGAGAGAGAGAGAGAGAGAGAGAGAGAGAGAGAGAGAGAGAGAGAGAGAGAGAGAAGAAGGAAGGCAAGGAAGGAAATGGCAATGAGAGCTTACTGGCGAGAAGACATAGCACTTCTCATCGTCCGGTAAATCTTTGGTTGCGTCCAGTAGAAAACTTCGAATCTCCATTAGTATCTAAAAAAGGAAATCGAATATATCTTCTTTTCTTCTGTTTCTTCTATTAATAGAAGAAATCTTCTGGTCTTCTATTAATAATTTTAATAAAAGTCAATGCCTACAATGATTTAACAAAGAGGGAATGATAATATTTGAGTAAAATAAATTGATGCATTTGACTGATGGGCTAAGTCACATTATTCTGATAAAAAGCGTAAGCAGGGTTTCCACCCTCCTACGTATCGTTTGGCTAATCCTTCAAATCCCTTATTCTGTGAGAAGTATCAGAAAATTATGGGAAAATAAAAAAAAATCGTGAGATTTCAGGGGGGCCGAGCCCGGAGGCCCACCCTGCGTTCCTTGCCATATACATATATATATATATATATGTAAGAAAAAGCGGGGGTTCAAATGGGGGTCTCCATATGTTGTTATGCAGTTTTAGGGAATAGCGGGCCCCAAATTAAAGAAAAACGAAACGCGGGCAAAAAAATCAGCAAAAATAAGGTAAAAACATATGAAATCAAACAGTTTAAGGAAACATAGCTTTCAGTTGCAGGCGTTGCTGACAAACATAATCAGTTGTCAAACTTAACCAATTATAATTTTGCTTATTTTTACATTTCAAGATGGCAGCACTGACGAAAATACGGCACTGCCCTAAAAAAAATTCATAATTTTGAAATAACCAATAGAAAGACTTAGGAAAATCAATGTTTTCAAGCATGAGTATACCTAAAATGGGTCCAGGGGGAGTTTGTATTTTGATGTCCTTGGTACTGTAAAACTTTGGCTTTTTTAATAGGAGCTTCATATTTCGGATGAAAATGTGTAAGAACGTTTTTGGCATAAGACAAAAACGAACGGGCAATATTCAGAGCTTTAGGATCTTATTTCTTTTTTTCTTAACCAGGGCTCCTAAGATTTTGTTTGGAATTAGAAAGGACAGAAGAAGTTTACTTTCCTTCAGCGTCTTATTCCTTTTTCTAAACCTTCTAAAGCAAGAAACCTAAACTTCTAAACCTTCTTAGCAACTTCTAAACCTTCTTAGAAACTTCTAAACCTTCTTAGCAAGATATTCCTAACTAGACTATGATTCTTAGAGCATTCTGGAATCTTTTAGAGAGTATCATAGACTAGAATTTCCATTAGATTTTTTTTAAGCAGTATTGTGGCATTAGGAAGAAAGAATTGTTTACTGGAAACAATTTTTATTTCGAGCTGTGTTTTTATTCCTCGTAACATCAACAAAACAAACAAACAAAAAACCACAACAAAAACACACAATAAATAAGATTACTGAGAAGAGCTAACGATGTGCAGATTGACAGTTTAATATATATTGGTATTCTTTCTTGAGATCAATTGAGGATCTATTAACGTTACAAAAGCGAAAACGTTTAAAATGTATTTTGTTTTCAGCAAAGCGGAAATGACTCTGATTTTTAGAAGGGGCCTTAGCCCTACAAAATTAGCCTTCAGGCTAAGGCTAATTTTAGGCTAAAATCTGATTTTAGACTAAGGCTGGTTTTAGGCTAAGGCTGATAAATCAGGCTAAGGCTGATTTTAGGGGCCTTAGCCCTAATCCTGTTTGTGGTAATTCCTGTTCGTTTTAAGTTTGACTTATTATAATTTTTGTTTGTTTTGTAAAAAAAAGTAAAAAAATGCCGTTACTAACTTGAACAGAATTTCAATAATATTAAGCCACTAAAAACACTGATCGGAAAATTTTCTTTCTTATGTGCAATTTTAGCTGACTGTTGAAAACAAAAACAAATAATAAGTTATTACCTTTTAGCTTCTAGTTTGACATTTTCTAGCGTCTAATCAACCATTCACCATTTTCTGAAATAACATAAGTTCGAATACATGTGGATATTACACACACATATGCAATGTGTCAAGACGTAATTTACCACAAAAATGAGTAAATGTATATCAAAAATTGGAATAAGACTTAAGAACACAAATTGATGCAGATTTTAATATTTATCACTGTAAGGTTTTACAACAATTATCAAGTCATGTATCCACTTCAATGACAGTCTTTTTGAATCATAAACTACGAAAACTATTTACTATAATTTTTGTTTGTTTTGAGTTTCATTTATTTATTGATAGCATTTTATTTGACTCTATTTCCACTCGTGCTTGGTTTAATGCTCGTTTTTCTTTGAAAATCTTCTTTCGTAAAAAAAAAAATTATTTGTGTTCGTTTTAATTCACATTAAATAAAAAAAGAAGTTTTTTCAACTGATAGTATGGAGCAACATTAAAACTGAAAGCGAACAGAAATTATTACCTATATGAGGGGGGTTGCGCCCTCCGCAATACCTCGCTCTTTACGCTGAAGTTTGACTTTCTGTTCCAATTATTTAAGAATGACTGTTAAAATACAAGGGCCGCTTAATTAGAACAATAAGCTTTTTTAAAAATTCTAAAAATACTTTAGAGTAATGAGCGAGGTATTGAGGAGGGGAAAACTACTCATATAGGTAATAATTTCTTTTTGTTTTAAGTTTTAGTATTGCTCCTTATTTTAAGTTGTAAAAACATACTATTTTAATTTAATTTCTGATCGTTTTTTAAATAATGGCAGGAAATCTAGCTCCCCCTCCATGTAAAATTCCCGTCCCCCACGAAAAATTTCTCAATGGAAATATTCTCCCACGTAACCCCCCCCCCTCCCACGGAAAATATCTGTGTACTTCCAAATGATATATGTGAACAATGGGCAAAGATCATAGCTTGCAGCCCTTCCTACGGGGGCTGTGGGGGGTCAAGACATCCTCAAAAATAGTTATTAGGTATTTCGACTACACTGAATAAAATGACTATCTCAAAATTTTGATCGGATAACTTTGGGAGAAAAGGGGCGTGGGAGGGTGGCTAGCTGCCTTCCAATATTTTTGGTCACTTAAAAGGGCACTAGAAATTTTGGTTTCCAACCAAATGAGCCCTCTCCGATCTTCTAGGATCCTTGGTTCGATACGATCGCCCTTAGAAGAAAAAAAAAAATAAAAAATAAACACGCATCCGTGATCTAGCTTCTGGCAAAAAAAACGCAAAATTTTTACATTTTGTATATAGGTCTTGTATCATCTACAGTAGGGTTCTCTGATATTCTGAATCAAAATTCGATTCTTTTGATGTATCCATTATTATCTAGACTGTTTCTTAGAATTTCGGTTACTATTGAGTCTTACTACAGTTAGTTACCACGAACTGTTTGATAGTTTTTTATTGGTTAATAATTTTTTTTTTCGGTTTTTCCCTTAAGAATCCTTATTTTGGCTTACTATTTATAATTTGGACAAAATTTTGCAACATTTTTAACGATGATTATACTATAGTACTTTGGATGGCTGGATAAAGGGGAATATTAGTCAAATAAATGGGTTGGAAATCCACATAATCTTTGGGGTTCTACAGGGCTGAGGGAATTCTGACCCCCATGATGCTATAGCCTCGATTATAAATTAATTTTAATCGACCCCCCCCCCAGATGCCCTGAAAATCTCAACTCAATACCATAAGCCGTTCCTGAGATATTGCAGATACACCCTTTTGAGAAACTTGGATGCATAGAGAGTCTCCTTATTTAGTTCAACATCCATATCAACATGCCCCGAAAATTTCAACGTAATACCCTTAGCTTTTCCTGGCATATTGCACAAACGTCTTTTTGACGATCTGGATACAGAGTGTCTTTTCATTTAGTTTTAAATATAGCATCTATGTCATTTTGACGACCTGAATGCACTGAAACGCTTTTGATTTAGTTCAATAATAATAGTAGTAGTAGCATTAGTGGCAGTAGCAGCAGCAGTCAGTTAGAGTAATAGTGGTAGCAGTCGCAAGTAGTCACAGTCGTAGTCAGAAGTAGTCGCATTTACAAGTAGTCTCATTCATAGTTAAAAGTAGTTGTAGTCATAAGTGGTCGCAGTCACGCGTAGTTGCAGTC
The DNA here is from genome assembly GCA_027921565.1 of Artemia sinica. NCBI lineage: Eukaryota > Metazoa > Arthropoda > Branchiopoda > Anostraca > Artemiidae > Artemia > Artemia sinica. Next base: position 40,823,430 of record CM051273.1, on the reverse strand, counting down.
ACCAATAGTCAAAGTCACAGTCACAAGTAGTCAAAGTCACAGTCACAGATAGTCGGAGTCGCAGTCACAACCATCCACAGTTGCAAGTAGTCTCAGCTCAGTCACCGGCAATATCATGTAATCGCAATCGCAAGTAGTCATAGTCGCAAGTAGCGGCAGTAGTAGTCATAAGCAGTAGTAGTAACAGTAGCCCTGAGAGTTTCAAATTAATCGCCTTAGCCGTTCCTGAGATATTGCTGATACGCCCCTTTTGACAGCCTGCATGCACATAGTTTGTTTTGAATTAGGGCAACATCCACTTCATGTTTCACCTTAATATCCTCAGCAATTCCAGAGATATTGCAGATATATTTTTTTGACAACCTAGATACACATGTTTTTTTTTTTAGTCAGTTTAAAATCCACCCGAACATGCCCTGAAAGTTTCAGCTTAATACTCTTAGACCTCCCGGAGATATCGCTGAGAATATATCCTTGAAAACAAAAAAATAAATTAACATTTTCCTTGAAGGGAGATTAGATTGTTAAAAGTGAAATATCGGGTAGAATTATTACCGAAATGTTCCTTGAGAAGTCCTTAAGCATCCTTTCAGGTGGTGCACCCTACCCACCTTTGTTCAGTCGTGGTTAAGCCCCAGAACACCTATCAATAATTTCAGGGGAAACATATATTTGCCAGTAAATTAATTGGTAATACATACCCTATGCCCAGATTTGGTTCCTTGTTCGCATAAAACTAAATACTTGTCCGTCTTTTTCCAAAGATTCAGAGCTGTGTTGAGTCGATCTTCAGTCGAAGGGAGTTCAAACATTGAATGACCAGAAGCCACCAGCTGAAATTTCGTCTAAAACAGAAGATTCAGATTAAGAAAGAATAATTTTGTGCATGAACAAGGCCCCCTCCCCCGGAAAAATCCTGGATAGGGCACTGGGTATGAATTTCAGATATGTTAGTTTATTTAAGATATGAATGACATTAGTTAAATATAAATTATAAATTAGTTTAACCATCTTGTATGGTGGTAATGTTTTTTTTTATGCAAGCGAAGAATTATTAAAATCTTAAATGAGCTCGTGTGTTCGAGGGGTATGCAACCATCATAACCCCCACTAAGGGTACTAGGATATAATTTGCCCTTTAATTGAAACTCTAACATTAAAAACTACAAAAACGGGACAGGAAATGCATTATAAATGGTCCCACTTCATTTGTGTTGTAAGTAAAGGCGAAATACCACGTTGAAGGTAGCAGCAACCCCCATCTGATGGGTGGTACTATTTACTCAGCTCAAATTTTAATTACTCTTTACTTACATACAAATAACTTTGTTTAGAAAAAATAATTATTAAAAAAGTGCAATTTTTAGATCCTAAAACAACATAAAAAAAATTTGATCCATAAACAAGAAATATGCAAGAACATGACAACGTTTAATTACAAATGATTTTAACAATTCACAAATTTTAAAATAATTCAATCATGTTATTTAATACAATTTAAACAATTTAGTAGTAATTATAGGAGAATGGTAAAACAAAATTAACATCGATGTAGGAATTGAACCATTCGGTAACTAGCTGAGGTCACTACTTTATCCATGATTTCAAGGCCATCGGAAGGCCATTTCGAGGCCTCATCATTTAAGGCAAAGCGAAATTTTGTTGTGTGAGTGGGCTCACGACGCTAGTAAAAGAGATAGTTACTAATACTACTCTTAGGCTGAAGCTGGTGAGTTTAGTCAACCACCCTAAACCACAGCCCCTGAGGATGGCATGATCCCCTACAGCCCCAGGGGAAGGGGCTGCAAGTTATGCAGTTTGCCCGTTGTTTACATACAGTACAGTATTTGTTATTGGGAAACATAAGAAATTTTTCAGGAGGGGTGGAGGAGGAAATTTTCCACAGGGAGAAATATCTTTGTGTAAGGTCAATGTTTCCCACGATTGTTACCTTACTTAACTTACTTACTCTTGAGTTAGAGGAATTCAGCAAATGAACTTGATGAAGACTTGGCTACTTTACAAATCTAAATAAAGGCCAAGCGGAACAATGCTTTTCTCTGAAAATTTGCAAATTCGGTCTGAGCTGAATGACGATTTTCGTCTTAATTTATTTCCTATATTTAGATACGACCAGAGATTTCTGCCAGAAAATGATTATGAGAAAAAAAGAAGAAAAAAAGGGAAAAATACGAACATTAGACGTTACGTCTAAGGAAAAATCTGCACGCGTAAAGAAAAGAAGAAAAGAGCCACTGTTGTCACGTAAACAAAAGGCATGCAACGATGTCAAACGGGGAATAAAAAAAAATTGTTGTCACCTAAAAGAACAGTGTCTCTACATGTAAAAAAAGAAAAGAAAAAAGGAAAATGAACACTTGTCGTGGAAAAGAAACAAGTAAAAAAGAGAAGAAGAAATAGGGCGAAGAAGACATGGGAAAAAGAGAGAAAAGGACATGGGAATGTGTCGCTAAAAAGTCGAAGAAATCTGAACAGGAGATGAAAACACGACGACCCAACTTAAGATCTGACCATCGCTATGCAAGAGCAGGAAATCACAAAAAAAGAATCACAGCCAGGCTGAAAATACGTGCGTTTTTTACGGATTGCAGCTAGAGAGTTGACGACTAAATACAAGAAATAAGGCGCCTTTTTTTTACTCTGAATGAGAATTTTAATACGAGCTTGATATCCATTGATCCAAACCTAAAAACTGATATTATTAAAAATATTAAATTAATATTAGAAAATTGTTGTTTTAAAACTGTTGAAATTAAAATAATAATTAAATTGAACTAGAAAATCAATTAATTAATAAGAAATTAATATAAAAGAATTAATATAAACATAATTGATTTCTAGTCAGTTTCACATAAAATATTCATAAGTGAAAAACGCAGAAGAATCGCATTTTCGGAAAGGATACATCGACTGTAACCTGCTTTGCAGCACGCCAAAAGTCTTGCACAATTTCTCGAATACCTACTTTCGCAAGTGTGATCAAGGTACATTTCATATTCACACCTAAGGGGGAGGGCCAAAATCTAATCATCATTGAAGGAAAATATGCCAATGCGTGAAGAATAGACCATCTCAATGCGTAAATGTTCCATTGGAGGGCAATTGTCATTAAATGTAGAATTGGAGGATAATATTGAAAATAGGAGGGTAATTGTCGAATTTTATTATTTTACTTTACAAGGTTATAGCTAGATAAAAATCAGCGAGAAAATCATATGAAGCATACCGAATCGATTCGAAATCACTTAGAAACGGTCCAAAATTTAGTAAGCAAATATCGCATATCAATGTGGCTATATCATTATATCGAGGTAACTACTTATTAATGGGGTCCTTGAAAGTTACTTCCTAGACTTAGGAGAGTATGGCTACCCTCTTCCAAAACCAAGTATCTACATATAGAGTATCTTAATTTGAAATGTAGAATATCCTAGCATCTACTTTAGTTAACTCGTGCTACCTCGACACGGCGAGTTCAATGGCGTAGTCAGAGTTTTCTGATTACTACACTTTCCGAGATACGACCATACAGGCCATATGACCTGAGATACTGGTGTAAAAACAGACTTCACTAGTTTATTTTACGCCCAAAATCTATAATGGACCCTAGTCCGCTATAGATTCCATTACAGAAAACCTAGTATATATATCCAGCACAAAACGGAGTAACAAGTGACAAAGAAGGACGATCCGAAAAAGAGTACCAAGCTCATGGCCTTCTAAGCTTCCTCTTCCTTCAGGTGAATACAAGTAGAATTTTGAAAAGCAAGAATTTTGAAGGGGTTCAATTGGTTTTGAGCCATTTTAGAGCCTTAGATATGAATTTTTTTTTTTCACGTGAATGACATCGCATTCGAATACATTTAAAGAGCAGCAAATATACATGATAGTATTGCAATGACGTCATACATTATAGAAAAGGTTTTGTATTCAGACAGAATATATAATTCCTAAAGGACGAACCCCCTCCCTCCCCCCCCCAAAAAAAAGAAAAACAATTTAATGGCCTTTTAAGCTCCCTTCAGGTGAATATACGCAAAATTTTTAATCACAAAATTTAAAAATCCCGAGGGGGCATCAGGATTTTAGAAATGCCTAGGAGGGGCATCGCCCAGAATCGGTTGGGAGCCGGTTTTGCAAACCGGAAAAAGCAACCGGAAAATCGGTTGCTGTAAGCTGACTGATCATCCCTGCAAAACTGATGGTTTCTATCAAGTATAGATAGATAAATATATATATACACATATTATAAGCCAAAAAGGCCATACAGCACAGTATTCGAAAACTCAATTCACTATATATTAATTGTTAATTAACAAAAGATAATTTTTGACAAAATAAAAATGTTTCTTCGTACACAATATGATAGAACATATGCATCTTTTGACAAGGAATATGATATCACAATATAACATGATGTCATTAAGATATTTTAACACATGTATCTTTTTAAAAGTTGTGTTCCTGGAATATGATTTCACATTTGAGTGATTTCACTGCCCGATTTCCTGGGGTTCATTCTTTAATAGATTCAGCCATATATCCATAGATCCATGGGGAGGGGGGTACGGGTTTCAAATCCCCTCAAAATTTCTGTCGAACTCATAAAAACGTAACAAAATGCATATATAACAAAATTTTGATGTTTTTTTGTACTCCCTTCCCACACCACCCTACAAAAAAAAAATGTTAAAACAATGGTATGGCATATAAACTCAAATTACAATATAGTAACGAAAGTCTACTCTCCCCTCCCGACGGAAACAACAACAACAACAAAAACATTATCTTTATATCAGCTCACTTGTTCCCTATTTCAAAGAGCATTTCAGAAATTATTTTATTGTTGACTTACCATGTTTTTATATTGGACAATTAGAGGTATTATTGCTTTGGCATCATGAAGTTATGTAGTTTTATCGAATGTGTTTTACTCATTTTTTTGTTTTTCTGTGTATGGATTTACCCTCCAATTCCTTATATACCATAAACCTGTTGTTGTTATTATGTTGTTTTTTTTTCTAAAAAAAAAAGCAAAGTGGGGGGTAAAGCAAAGTGGGTCTGCATGCCTAATGTGTAAGGTACAATTATTTTGCATATTATGTAGTAAGAATTGCTTTCTAACTTCATACTGTCCAAATGCTTTACCAAGACTCACTCACCCCCCTAATGTACAAATATATAGCCCAAACTATATATTTTCCATCTATTTTGTCACTTCTCTTTGTCTTGTCCCACGCTAAGCTGAAAGAAACTGGCGAAAAAAAAAAAAAACGGTTCTATAATGCGTCAATGAACGAACAACTTGAGCGGTAGAGGGTTTATCACACAAGTTCAAATTTTTTTTAGCATATGCAGACGCATACCCAAGGGGGGGGGCCTGAAGGTTTCCTAAATTTCATGATTTTTTTTTTTTTTTTTTTTTTTTTAGTTTGATTCAGTGTTTTTTCTGCTCTGCTAAAAAGGTTGGGAGTTCACTAAAAAGGTTGGTTTTTCTTTTTAGCGCTGAGGACGACTAATAATTTATTTACAAACCACTTTTAAACAACACAAGCCTTTTTCCAAACAAGCTTCTTTAACTCTTTGAAAGAAGGGAGGTTTAAATGAAGTTTATTGATAAACAATAAGTAGAACAATAGGGAACTTTTTATAGAAGACGGTGGAACGCAACTTTAAATGAAGATTTCGACCCTATATCCAAGGGCCGTCCTCAGCAAAACAAATGAAGAAAAAAAATATAAAAGAAACTCGCATTAAAATTCAATCATAAAAACTAAAAAAAAAAAAAAAAAAAAAAAAAAAATTCAAAACAGCCCTAGCGTCATTACTTCAAGGAAGTTCAACCAGGACTGGTACATCAACCAAAATGAAAAAAGACAGTTCATTCAACTGAAATAAAAAGCACTTACAGACACGCTGGATATAGGGTCGCTGACATAGACAAGCTGAGGACAACCCTTGGATATAGGGTCGAAATATTCATTTAAAATTGCTTTCCACTGTCTTATATAAAAATTTTCCCTATTGTTCTACTTATTGTTTATGATGGAAGGGCAGTGTGGTTTTCGCCGCTTTTTAAGTTTTTTGAAGTTTAAATAAAGTTCAGAAAACTTATTGATGAAATTCTGTATGTTCATCTCTTTATGCCGTACCAAAAGAGATGAAAATTAGTATTTTACAATTTTCTCAAAAACTTATAAACTCGGAAACCTGGCACATACGAAGTTTTGGCAGAGGACAGTAGTCACGAAGTATCCAAGGTTAGTCAAGGAGCAAGGCCGTATCCAAGGAGTGGGGTTAGGGAGTTTGAACCCCCCCTACCCGAAATGCTTGTTTGACTCGTAAAAACGTAACAGAAATAGATATAAACAAATTTTTTATGTTTTTTTGTGTACCCCCCCCCCCCCCAAAAAAAAAATCCTGGATACGGTCCTGTCAAGGAGTAACAAGAATCGTTAAGGAAAATGACGACAATTGAGACAACAATCGCTTTCTGGACTAACTAAGCGATTCCTTACCCCATGCTTAATCATGTACTCAAAGAGTATGGGTAACTAGTGCCAGAGTGGGAACTGGCACTAGAGTCGACAAAAAAAACTATCAACCACATTTATTGTTTGGCGACACTTGACATTTTTTTTTCAGTGCATGATAAGAATAATTAATTTAATAAGTGTAATTGGTAAAATGAGGGTAATAATAAGTATCTAATCTCAGTTCTTGACAGAAAAATGACTACAGAGCTCGACAAAGTGTCAAGTTTCGCCACACACTAGATGGCGTTGATAGTTTTTTTTGTCAACACTAGCACCAATCCTCACTTTTTTAAGTTACCAATACTCTTTGAATGTACTTGCTATATGAGGACCCCCTTCCCATGGCTTATGAGAATGAAAATTGTCCTCGTTTCATCAACCTGTTCTGGATCGGCATTACCTTCCATGCATTACTTCTTCATCACTTTTTTAAATGCATTACTTTTTCTTTTCTTTTCATTACTTTTTCTTTTCAGCATTGATCCATTAAATGAAAGTCATGTATTCAGTGTAAAAAAAAATAATGTTATTCAGTCCACTCTTGCTATAGGGAATTCGCGATTTTTTTTTTTGTGCCAATCTTGTTTGAGCCTACGAGTGCGATTTTAGATCTTCCATGTTTCGCTTTTTGACCTCACAAGAGGCTGTTTTAGGCTATTCTACATTTTGTGTGAATTTTACGTTTATCCAGAAACCAGGTAATGCTGAAAAGAAAATGTTGGCTTGATATCGCTTGACACCGAAAAAAAAAACTCTACGCAAAATAACTGCGTTTATGCTATAATATTTTAATATTATTGTAGCATTGTCAATCTATCGTAGTATTTTCAGTTTAGCTGAAATTTAGCCCATTATCGTGTCATTGCCAAATTAACGTAGTATTCTTAGTTTAGCTGAAGTTTAGCCCGTTATTGTAGCATTGTCAATTAATCGTAGTATATTCAGTTTAGCTAAAATTTAGCCCCATTATAGTAGTATTGCAATTTATCGCAGTATTTTCAGTTTAGCTGAAATTTAGCCAAATATTGTAGCATTGCCAATTTATCGAAGGATTTTCAGTGTAGCTGAAATTTAGCCCCATTGCTGTAGAACTGTCAATTTTTTCTCATCATAGTATTTCCACTTTAGCTGAAATTTAGCCCATTATTGTAGTATTGTCAATTTATCGTAGTATTTTCAGTTTAGCTGAAATTTAGCCCCATTATGTAAGTATTACCAATTTATCACAATATTTTCAGTTTATCTTAAATTTTGTCAAATTATTGTAGCATTATCAATTTATCGCGGAATCTGGAATTTAGCTAAAATCTAGCCTAACTGCTGTAGAGTCGTCAATTCATCATAGTATTTTCCGTTTAGCTGAAATTTAGCCCATTAATGTAGTATTTTCAGTTTAGCTCAAAGTTAGCCCCGTTTTTGTAATATTGTCAATTTATCGCGATATTTTCAGTTTAGCCAGAATATAGCCCAATCATCGTAGTACTGTCAATTTATCGTATCATTTACAGAATAGCCGAAACTTAGCACCATCATTTCAGTATTGTCAATTTCTCACAGTATTTTCAGTTTAGCAACAAGTTTGGAATTGGAATGTATTACGTAAGCCGGACTTCAGTCTCGATATTCAACTTTGCCAGTTTGTCTCAAATGCGTATTAAAAATAAGCAAAAAAGAAGTCTTAAATTTAGGGATAAAAAAAAACTAAAGAATTCATACCATTTACAAACAGAATTGTAACTTGCTTCAACTATCTTGATTGCATAGAAAAATTTGATTGACTAGAATCAATTAATTAATTAATTGACTAGAAAAAATTAATTTGATTGACTAGAATGAATTAATTAATTAATTGACTAGAAAAAATTAATTTGATTGACTAGAATCAATCAATTAGATTGACTAGAATCAATCAATTAATTGACTAGAATCAATTAATTGATTGATTAGAATCAATCAATTAATTTGATTGACTAGAAAAATTATCCTATAGTGGCGCAAAGGGTTTGATCTCAGCTAGGTAAAATTTGAACTCAGCTGCAGCACCACACTGCACGGTTCAGAATTTGGCTTCGGTGGTGAAATTATGCAAAAGTGTCTCCATACTAATCCAAACAAGAAGAAGAAAATAGAAAAATTTGAAATGATTGCGAAAACAGAAATCATGAGATTTGGGGAGGAATGGACCCGCAAAGCTCCCTTCACCTGCGCCCCTGCCAAGATCTTGCTCAATAGTCTGCAACCGACAAGGCAGTTAAAATTTCGTTAGAATTCCGACAAGGCAGTTAGAATTCCGCTAGAATTCCAACAAAGCAGTTAGAATACCTTGCAACCAACAAGGGATACACGAAGGTTCTGTAAAATTATCTTAAAAGTTGACTCCCCGAGAACAGAATGCATGTAGAAAAGATTCATTCGACGATGTACATCCAATTCCAAATTAACAGCCCATTCAGAGCATCAATCTAATCCAATAAAAGAAACATTATCCAATAAATCCAATCCAGTAAATCTAATCCAATCCAATCTGATCCAATAAAATAAACATATAAAAGGTACATTATTTAAACTTACTAAATGTGTATTTGGAAGAAACTGCCGAAACGAAATTCTTTTGAGTCGATCCAATTCGTTCTTATATCCAGTTTCCAATAGCCTCAAAGCCAATTGACTCATAATTGTCGAAGCTTCAATATTCACAAACTCAAATATGGATTGAAGATTCCACACATTTGATGCTGCCCTAAAATAACAAGAAACTTGAATATAAAGGTGAACCCCGAACATTGAACCACATTTTACGGATGCCCGTGCCACGTTATAGTCACACTTTTTGATAAAATCAAATATATGCACGACTACAGCACCAATTACGTTGGCCGTTCGTAATTTCTCGAGTTGAACACTGTTCAACTTTCAAACTTAAATTTCTTGATTGAACAATCAGAGTCAACGTTTAAGGCAGAATTTTTAAAACTAGAAAAGATGGAAACTTAGAACAGTGGTTTTTCTATCTGGGAGAGGAATCTGACAAAAGTTAAGAAGACTTAGTATTGGTAGAGAAGAGTTGGACACAAATTACTGTTGGTGCAAACTCTTTAAACTAATTTCTTGCAATTATAATTTTTTGCTTTTTAAATACAAGTGTGACGCTAAAATCACGAAAATTGCCTTGTCATTCATGATATTTGGCTTTCTTTATCGATAGATGTGACTATGATGTGGCACGGGCATTAACCAGTTGACTATGTCTTCAAAATTTGAGATGCTTATTTTGACGCCCTCCTCTCATCCGATTTGGCTCAAAATTTGTATATAGCTTTGCTTTGCCTAACATTTTAATATTCTGATATATTTGAATCTCAAAAATACTTAGTAAGATCCTACAAGTTAGTCTGAAAAATAAAAAAAAAAATTGTGAAAATTTTAGCCCAAGCATACCTTCACCACTGCGGATATGGGCGTTTTTTATAGACAACACTCCATTGGACAACCAATCTTGCCTTTAAGCTATTTTTACGTAGGAGCAATGTGTACGGTTATTCAAAAGATACTAAACATAATATATATATTGAAGAACTAATTAGGAAAAATTCACACAATTTAAGACCAAAAAGAGTTAAATAAATACTTTATAGAAAAGAAACTTTTAAAAAAACATTTTTTTCTGGTTCTAAAGAATACTTTTGATATACATAGTTTAAACATAATTCACATGCGGTGTGCATTTTACTTAAATAAAGAACTGTGAATAGTTAGATATCATAGGTAGTTGACTGAAAATGAGCATCACGTTAAAATTATGTTCAAAGTATGTATATCAAAAGTATTCTTTAGAACCAAAAATTTATTTTTTACACAATTATCATGTATCTCCATATAATCGCTCTCCCATTTGTAATATATATGCAATGATCAGGGGTACGCGCGACCGTGCTATCGAGTCTTATAGAATCACGGCACTACTAAAAACTTATTTTTTATTTAATTATCATGTATCTCCATAAATAAAGAACTCCCGTTTGCCATATATATGCAATGGTCAGGGATAAGCGATACCGTGTTATGGAGGATTTCTACAGAGTAATTACCAGTAATTATTACCAAAATGACTTCGTCTTGTATATGACAATACAGTTTTTGTCAACATTTTATTTTAAATATTAGATTATGTTTAGTTAAATACAAAAGGCAGTATATATGGCAATTCCCTTTCAAATGAACCCTTAAACAGCTTCCTATGATATTTCAGTGTCCCGCTAACAATGAAGAAAAAAAGAAAAAAAAAGGGCACATCAGTGCTACCCAGTCAAAAAAGTTATTTTGCTTCTTGTTCAAGCTAGGTGGTTGTAGGTTTCCGAAAACCCTATAAAGGTTTACGGTAATGACGATTTTGACGATTTTTATGACGATTTTATGTCATGAATATATATCTCGGAATTTCCAATATCCAACCAAAATTACCTACAAAGTATTTTTTGAATTGGAACTCTCCGCTTTTTTATAGGTATTTTTATTCCCCCCCCCCCTATTATTTTCCTTTCAGTGGTAATAGGTAAGTCAATGCAAAGGATTAAAGATAAAACTTGACCATTGCCCTATTAAACCATATTAAAATCAGCACACTGATTGCAATCTGAGGAAAACTAGTCCCCTGAACCCATTTTATACGATGCTTTTTCAGTAGCATGGGTTCCTTTATCCATCCATCCCCTCATCTCCTAGAAGACATACGTTTATTACCAGTAGAGAGCCCTGTTATATGCGAAACAAATATGACACTTTTTTGGAATAATAGTTCAGACTTTTCCTCCATCTTCTCTTTCCATAAATTTGCTCAATTTTTGTCTCCTCCGCGCTGAATACCTTTTGTTTCGGTCTGATGCCATTTTTGAGGGGTTTTAGACTATTTTTCGAGATTCAAATAAAAAAATTCGCAATAAACTTTCACTGTTAAGACTAATCAAAATAATAGTTACTATTCCTGAATTAGCTATAAATGGCGATTTTCTCTCAGTAGACAGCTTTTTTTTTATAACATGTTATTAAGTTTTTGATTAATAATAATTTGTTTATAAACCACAACCACTATACAGGAAGAAGGAAGTGGTGGAGTAACAGAAAAAAGAAAAAGAAAAGAACAACGCTCAAGTTTAACAATAACACCAGGGTCCTATCCAGGGGGGGGGGGGGTAAGGGGTTTGAACCCCCCCCCCCCCCCGAAATGTTTGTCTGACTCGTAAAAACGTAACGAAAATGGACATAAGCAAATTTTGTATGCGTTTTTTTGAGGTTTTTTGTGTACCCCCCCCCCCCCAAAAAAGATTTTTTTTTTATTAAAACCCCCTCCGAAAAAAATCCTGGGTACGACCTTGAATAACACACTAGCTATATAGACAGATGAGGCGATGATAAGGGCCTAACACAAAACATTTTACTTAATTTATGACTCAAACGATTGAAGATGGGAATAATATCTTTGGCATGGCACTTTTTCGTTCCAATACTTCGGTTCCAATAAGACCATGAATACAAAGAAGAAACTTGCAATATCAGAAACAGTCAATTCGCATGCGCCTAAAGTCATCACTCTTAAGGATTAAGTGAAGGTCAGTATAAAACAAAATAGAATGGTGGAGGCCTCTGGAGGAGGGGCTTACGAAATTTAAAGATATCTTTTGTGACACTAAAGTTACCTTAAGTCGTTCTTTTGTACTTCAACTAAATAAATAGAACAAGTCTTTTCACATGAAAGTAAAGAACAACTTTCAGACTTAAAGCATAGTTTAAAATTTAAGTGTGCTGAGTATCCAAATTGGAACTTTAAGTTTAAAGATTTTGAAAGACAAAAGGTCATGCACCATTTGCAATTATCTATCGACGATATTTTGACGTATTTAAATATATTTTCAATGTAGCAAACTTAACCTTTTAGGGGGAATAGCTGTCGATTTAAGGCATTGGCAGCCTTTGTCATGTTAACAAAGGCTGCTTGACAACAACTTGAGAAAAGCTTTGCGAAGGCTCTCCGGTTGTTGCGGCCACGATTCGTAACAATTTTAAAATAGCCAATCTTTAACTTTGTTTTAATATCAAAAAGAGTCTGATGCCTAAAAGATTAATATAAAAGATTAATACAAAATTAATAATTGATAATTAATGCTTAATATAATAATTAATCCTAAAAGATTAATAATTAATGGTACTACAAAGAGCCAAACCTAACCAACGAATAGAAATAACACAGGGAATACAAAAACTACTGCAATCTAAATTCTCGGATGAAGAATCACTATTAAAAATAAGATACTCACAACATTTAGATCTAGCACAACAATGTCAACATTTAGATCTAGCACAACAATGTCAACATTTAGATCTAGCCCTATACTACAAAACGCAGAGGCGACATGTTGCACAGAGCGTGAAAGCCCAAGTTTAGTACGGCTGATTAAAAGCAAGTCATCAGCATAAGTTAGATATGATACATCAAAAAGATCCAAAAAACAAGCAGTCAAAATACTAGAAAGCACACTCTCAGCGAAGGAATTAATATATAAGGAGAGAGAACTCCACCTTGTCTAACGCCACTTTTAACTGGTGTGTGGCCAAAATATTCACCATTAGAAGACTTTAAACGTGAATAGGAATGAGAATACAAAAATTAAAAACTAACATTAACATCAAGTTGACTAACAGTAAACCAAGCTTACGCATAAGAAACAGAATTGAAAGCTTAGGACAGGTCCAGAGTACAGAAATGTAGGGCTTTTCGATTACGGGCTGCGTCTTTGGCAAGAGATGCTAAGGCACGATGAGCATGCTGGACACCAATTCCAGCTCTGAAACCAAACTGATTTGCATCATAATTTGCAATTTGGATTATATGGGGAAGTAAAACATGTTCAAGAAGCTTATTAAAGGTGTACGCTACTGCAATTGGCCTATACGAGCTACACGAATTGGGGTCTTTTCCGCGCTTAAGGATTGAGGTTTCACTACTATATAGAAAGGAATTAGGAGCTAGAGACTTGGCAATACACATTTAAAACAACAACTGTAGATACGACACACGTTCTGGAGAATTAGAATTTAAATGAGTCACACTAATACCGTCAAGGACAACAGAATTCGATTTAAGACGACTAATACTCTTAATAATATCACGCTTATCAATTGGTATAAGATGTCTTTGAGCAACTATCGCAGGCAAAACATTACGCAATAACTTCGAAAAATTCTGATGAGCATGTAAATTAACATTGGAAAAAGTTTTTGAATAATGATCTGTCCATGAGAGCCGAGATATACCATCACTTGATATAGTCTTTTGAAGCTTGTTTGAATTAATCACGTTTTCTTTCTTATCTTTTGGAAGCTCGGCACCAGAAAACCGAACAGCACAAAGATGTCGCTTGAAAGCTAATTTCATTTCCTGCTTTAATAAGAACACTTGACCACTATCAGGACTTCCACACGCAATCCAAATCCTAAGCCAAAGTTTGGCCTGATTTTTCACCTTCTTAAGGCTCAGTTCACTTTCCATAGGGCCACAACGGGTACCAAAACAGATTCGAATAATGGGCATCTCTATAGATTCACCTTTTTTCAGGCATCAAATAATTTTCCCCTAATAGGAACTTAATTTGCTGCGGGCCTCAGGAGAAAAAAACACTGGTAGGAAGAAGGTGATAAGGCACGTAAATAGAAGATAATAAAGCAAAAAGAGTAACAAAATATAGAGCCTAATTAGCATTATCCCAGTCTCTTACTGTATTCCATCTCGATTTCTGAAAAGGGGGAGCAAGTGTCGAATCTTTTGTAATAAGAAAATTCAAATTAAGTGGCAGGTGGTCATTGTCCCTTTCTTCTCCATCAACTTGGACAGTAGTAGTAGAGAGTGAAGGGGAGCACACACAGTGATCCAGATCCGAGACAGAGCCACTGTAGTGAAATTGCGTATAATTAGTCTTTGTTTACCACTCGAAAAGATGACTGGAAGCAGGCAAGTAAGGCCTCTGACCGAGGTCAGAGGTCTTAGTAAGGTTAGAGAAGCAGAGGCTAGGTGAGAGAAGCAGGCAAGTAAGGCCTCTGACCGAGGTCAGAGGTCACATTCAAATCGCAGTTCAAATCCCCAATTAGAATCCATTTGTATCCATTAGACTCAATACTAGAAATCAGTTTTTCTAAACTTAGACAAGCACTGGCAAAGCTAGAAAAGGAGCTCGGTGTTTTTCTATTATGAGGCAAATACGCGTTAGTTAGGACGACATCACCCAAACGATGAGATGTATAATGTTTAGAAGACTGATAGCACATTGGTGACAAAGTCAATAGGCCTCCTTTGAGAGTAACCGCCCACCCAGAAGGCGTTCCACGTGTGCGTTTTGCCGCAGTACTAAAAACTATATGGTCTTTACTGCGAGACAAAGAATTCAAACTGCAACTACTATGGGCCGTTGTTCGTTCTTTACTAGTTGCAGCTATCCCTGCATCAATGATCAATGATTTATTTTTTATAGAACTATCATGTTATTAGAGACTGGAGATTATCGTTACTAAAAAAATAGATTATTTTGAACGACGTTGTTAAGACATTTTAAATGACGTTACTAATAAATTACAAATTTAAAACAACGTTTAGCAGACATTTAAAATGACATTAGTCAATAATATACATTAAATGATAGCATGAAAAAGTTGTTCATTGAGGTATGATACGATGGCTGGCATGGTTCACGGTAGGGGATGGTAATTCGTGTTCTGGCAGCGGGCCTTGTAAGCCAGTCTTGGCTCATACATTTAAAACAACGTTTAGCAGACATTTAAAATGTCTAACATTTCTAAGGAAAAATGTACCACTAAGACATCTGCAATTTTATTAATCTATGACTTCACTTTTTATATTCCGAATGACGCAGTGCTACAATGGTTACAATATTAAATGAAAATAAAATGGCTAATTTAGACACAAGAGTAATTTCTAGTTTATGAAAAAAAGAAAACTTACCAATAAGTAGAACCAATCCCAGATCCATAATCCAATATTGTATCAGGAGAAAAATTCGGGTCCCTACTTCTCAGCTCAGTGAAAATACGGACTAGACTAGAATAATTCGGAGCTAGCCGTGCTAGGAGATACGCACGAGAACTATATACATAAAAGAAGAAGAAATATTAATTAACTCACAGTACCAAGAACAGTGACAATAAAATCTGAATTTGAACTGATTAAGTGGAAACTTACAGAAGTATTTATACATATATTTAAAAACATTACAATAGATTGTTATATATCTTAAAAGATTAGGAAAGATCGTGACTTCAATTTCTATTGAAAAATACCTCTACATGCAATTATGCAGTTTCGGTAGTAGTAGGCACCAAAAAAAAAAAAAAAAAAAAAAGAAAAAAAAAAAAAAAAAAAAAAAAAAGTAAAATCATGTGACACCCAACAGCGCAACAATATGTAGCTTTCCTTAACAAAAATGACGCAGTAGGTTTTACTTTTACCAGTGAGAAAAGGAGGCCATACCCAAAGTCTTGTTTGTAATGATTTTTATTCGTTTCAAGCTTGATTTGCATATTCAATTGAAGTTTCACTTGTTTTAAGATCCATTTATTCATTTACATTAGTATATGTTGTATGTTTGTTTGCATTGATTGTTTATTTAATTTCTGTTCGTTTTGGGTTTCATTCATACTTCAATAGCAAAATATTTTTTTTTCGTTTTAAGCTTGATTTGCATATTCAATTTAAATTTCACTTGTTTTAAGATCCATTTATTCATTTACATTATTACTTGTTGTATGTTTTTTTTTTGCTATGATTGTTTATTTAATTTCTGTTCGCTTTGGGTTTCATTTATTCTTTAATAGTAATTTCTGGTCATTTTGAGTTTGAATTTTAACAGGTATTTGCATCTGCTGATCTTAAACTCAAAATGGCCCTTACTTTTCTTTGAAAAACTTCTTTCTCGGAAAGTTTTTTTTTAATTAATATCTTAAAAGATTAGGAAAGATCGTGACTTCAATTTCGATTGAAAAATGTCTCCATTTGCAATTATACAGTTTTGGTAGTAGTTGGTACAAAAAAATAAAACGAAAAAAAACGTGGGTGATCATTAAGAAAAAAGCAAAATCATGTGACACCCAACAGCGTAAGAATATGTAGCTTTCCTTAGAAGGCGTAGTTATCTCCAAGCATTAACATACTGTAAATATTTGAATTTTAATGCCGAAAAGCGTTGTCAAGTTTAATTCATTAGTTTAGCTTATTTATTTCCGCGGTCCAACGTGGCAACACTGACCAAAAATGTAACCCTGCCGCAAGCCTCGGTCGATTTACTTTATTAGTTAACTAGTAAGTATATTTTGCTGCTTTATTGTAATTCTTAGTTAAGTTTGAACGTTTTTTTTACGAACGGATTCTTATCTAACTAAAAAGTTGACTATGAAACTACTATTAAGAATTGTTTGTTCTTAGATATCTATAAAGAATTTCTGGCAAAAAATTCGAACTCGACAGCTCATACTTGCCTCAATGGCAAACGGATTTGCTTTTACAAAATATAATGATTCGTTTAGGGTTTCCCATATAGAATGATGCAGCTTTTTATTGAAATCGCCCATTCAGAGACTCTAAGGAGGATAGTTATAAACTTTGAAGAAATACATTATTTTTTCATTTCAACAGTTTAAAGCTAAAGCAAGCAAATATATACTCCGAGGTTTACTCCTGGACCCGCTATCGTTAATCTCTCCTCTAGAGGTCTTGAACCTAAGGAAATCCGAACTCTTGAAAAAGGCCCAAAACTCTCTTTTCCACCAAAACAAGTTCCTATGGCAGATATAGTTTCCTCCTTAGAATCTTCTTTGCACAAACACTACACATCTATTTCTAACCCAGATGAAGTTAGGTCTTGCTTTATAAATACACTTTACGGCACCCCCCAAAAAAATTTATGTCTCATACTAATTTGACGCCAGAAATTTCGCACGACATGAAAATTTTGTCTAATCTTCACAAAAACCCTTCAATTATAATAACAAAAGCAGACAAGGGGAATTCACTTGCAGTCGTGGATACGTTAGATTACGACAACAAAATTTATTCACACTTAAAAGACACAAATACATATACTTCCATGACTCACGACCATACTGATAAGTTTGCGAATAAAATTATAACCGAAATAAAGAATCTAAAACAAAATGGCAAAATCACCCCACAATTGTATAATAAATTTTTCCACAGAGGTAGCTTTTGCCCAAAGTTTTACGGTTTACCGAAATTACATAAGCAAGGTATTCCCTTAAGGCCAATTGTAGCATGTACGAAAGCCCCTCCTTCCAATATTGGAAAGTGGTTATGTACAGCCTTCAAACCTTTGCTCTATTCCCAAAAATCGTACATATGTAATTCGGTAGATTTAGTGGAAAAACTTAAAAATGCTAGCATTTCAGAAAATACAATAGTAAGTAGTTTTGACATAGTTTCTATGTATACAAATATTGATGTAGCAATATCTAAGCAATTATTAAAAAATAAAATAGAAGAAAACTTTCATTTAATCGAAGATTCAACAACAGGAATAGATGCGAGGATTATTAGTGTCCTAGTCAACTAGTTGTCCTAGTCAACTAGTGTACTAGTCAACTAGTTGTCCTAGTCAAATAGTGTACTACTTATTAGTGTCCTAGTCATTAGTGCACTAGGAATTAGTGTCCCTAGTCAAAATTTCTAATAAGTATTCAATGTATTTCCAGTTCCGTCATTCTTTTTATCAATAAATAAATGGCCTCCCTATGGGGGCACCGCTATCCAGGTTATTAGCGAGTATTTATGTAGAACACCTTGAAAATTGGGCCTTAAATTCATATTTTTTAAAACATGTCTATTGGGGCGTTACATGGACGATGTAATATCGCTCTGGAATTATGGGAAAAATGAACTTAGGGGCTTTCTAGATCACCTTAATACATATGACCAAAATTTACAATTTACCTTAAAAATCGAAAATGCAAAATTACCGTTTCTGGATGTATTAATTATTCATAGCATTGATAAACTGGATTTTAAAATTTACAGAAAACCCACACAAAATAACAGATATCTACATTTTAAATCCAATCACACCCCCACAAGTTAAAAGAGCTGTTGTTACATCTCTTATGGATCGTGCCCTAAAAATTTGCTCTGAATCTCACATCACAGATGAACTAAATTTTAATAGCGACATACTTTTTGGAAACAGTTATCCTATTGTCTTTATTAACAATACAATTAGCCGAAGATTGGCAAGACACTCCCTTAAAATCAAGGGTCTTTTACCATGTGAAGTTCCCACCAAGCCCTCAAATATAATTTACCTTCCATATATTCCAAAAGTCACTACAAGTTAAAAAAAAGTTTGCACACAAAATAATTTTTATGTAATATTTACCAATAATTTCAAAATTATGAATCGCCTAAACTCTGGTAAAGATACAACCCCAGTTACTCGCCAAAGAGGGGTTCATCAAATACCATGTGACTGTGGCCATTTTTATGTTGGTAGAACCCATCAAAATTTAGGTAATATTTCTTTAAATAGAGATTTGGGGGAATATTCGCTTAATGCCTTATATACAAATTTAATTAGAAATGATTTGACTAATTATATTAAAAAAACAGTAAATAATTCCACTCAACCTGTTACGGATAGACCTTCTAGGCTGGCTGTCAAGAAGGCAAGATTAGCTTTAAGAGCTTGTCTGTAAGTGTTTTTTTATTCCATTTGAATGAATTGTCTTATCCCACTTCGCTTAGTGTACCAGTTCTGGTTGAACTTCCTTGAAGTAATGATGCTAGGGCTGTTTTGAAAATTTTAAAAAACTTTTTTCAGTTTTAATGATCGAATTTTAATGTGAGTTTCTATTAATGTGATGGTATCGAATTTTAATGTGAGTTTATATTGTTTTTTTCTTCGTTTATTTTGCTGAGGACTGCCCTTGGACATAGGGTCGAAATATTCATTTAAAATTGCGTTCCACTGTCTTGTATAAAAATTTCCCTGTTGTTCTACTTATTGTTTATGATGGAAAGGCAGTGTGGTCTTCGTCGCTATTTAAGTCTGGCCAAGTGACAGGGATGAATTCTCCATGGGAGAATTTTCTGCGGAAGCAACTTCCACTGATAGGGAGGGGGATTCCCAGGAAAAATTTTCCACAGAAGGGTGTATTTCCGGAGTGATTGAAAACGATTAGAAATTTAAGTCTTTTTCAAATGAAAGCATTCTAAGGAGAATTTTTTAATTGGAGTCGCCCACAAGAAAATTGTGCAGGGGGGGAATTTTCAGTGGGGGATAGAACTGTCCGGAGGGAATTTTAAAGGGGGAGGGGGGTATTTTACGTGACAGGAACTTTTCACGGACGAGAGGCCAAGTGACATGTTCTGGTGCATGTATATCTGTTATGATGAATGTTGTAATGTTCCAAGCTTCACCGTGCTGCGAGGCTGGGCTAATGAGTTTCTAGCAAAATTTCATATGTACTGAGTTAATTAGTGAGAGAGGCCAAGTGACAGCGTGATTTGATATGGGGAATCTTTCTGTGGGTTAAGGTAACTCAGTGGTCAGAGAGGCCTAAGAAGCAAGATGTCCAATGGCTAGTTTTATAACCTTTTATATCCTGGAGAGAGCATTTAAATTTAGTCATCTACCACGGCCCGTTTTATTACTGACCAAATGAACTTATCCTAAGACACGTTTCATTTGGTTAGTAAGTTTGAATCGTTTAAACTGAGGCCTGGCAATTCTATTCAAGAATAGAGTCGATCGTCTCTCCGCATTTATAATACGCAACAAACCGAAAAAAGACACCAAATTTGACACAAGCTTTTTCGCACATAGCACATAGCAAATCGCACATAGCACAAGCATAAGCACATTAGAAGAATCTATAACAAGGACAAATACAAATTACAATATGCATTTGGGAAAAATAAAACGAAAAATAGCTTTGTAAAAAAAATAGGGCAAACCTTTCTTCAGAAAATTTCAAAGGCTCCCAATGATACATCCTCTTTTTTAACTTCCCCATGACTTTCTGCACAATGTCATTTTCGTATTTGATTTGCTCTTCTTCGGATAAATATTCAATGTTGACAGAAGATTTTCTAAATTTCTCTTCGTACTTTTGTGCTAGTTCCCTAGCAACGGAATCACTTGGAGGGGAATGCCTGCCACGCAAGTGTCTTTCGAGTCTATCTGCCTTCTTCCTCAAATCTTTCGTCAAGGCATCTGGGATTTCAAAACTTATTTTAATTACGTTTGATCGGAAAGAAAAAGAACGGGAGAGAGGTACCGAGGAAGGCTGAAAGAGGAGGCAAGAGAGAGAGAGAGAGAGAGAGAGAGAGAGAGAGAGAGAGAGAGAGAGAGAGAGAGAGAGAAAGAGAGAGAGAGAGAGAGAGAGAGAGAGAGAGAGAGAGAGAGAGAGAGAGAGAGAGAGAGAGAGAGAGAGAGAGAGAGAGAGAGAGAGAGAGAGAGAGAGAGAGAGAGAGAGAGAGAGAGAGAGAGAGAGAGACAGACAGACAGACAGACAGACAGAGAGAGAGAGAGAGAGAGAGAGAGAGAGAGAGAGATTTTTATGGTTTCCCCCCGTTAATGTCTTATATATTCCCTGTAATTCGTCTTTTTAATTTATTTCTCCTTATCATGCACCCCTACCCAAATAAATTCTCTGATAAAGAAAACATCTGTAAAGGAAAAAAAAGCGAAAAGACGAAAGCAAGAGAAAAAACAGTTGTCTTCAGACTCAGTGTGGAAACTGGGCAACCAAACTTTTTTTTAACAAGTTCCGGATCAACGGTGCTCAGTCCTACTGTGACGGGCACCATATCGCCTAATGACCGTTTCACCAAGTGTGCCAGAAAGTTTAACCAACTTCGTTTTACACAAAGAAACTCATCTCACTATACAGTTAAGAAAGTTCTTGGGATGAAGCTGATAATGACATTTTGAAGCCACAAGAAAAATTTTATTTTTCAGCATCATCATCATAAAATCTAATACATTTTATCAAACGGTGTGCCAGCACCATTGTCTCAGTGTTGCTCTCGGATCTCTTTTAACCATTAAAAAGTGAACGCGAACTTTCAATTTCCAATCAAATGAGCCCTCTCTGAAGTTTATACGAGCATTTCTTCCATAAGAACCATATATGCCCCCAGGGCATAACTTATAACCCTGGCCCTGAACACCTTGGGGGAGAGTGTCATGCTCAAAGATATAATTTCCAGAGCTTTCAACTACGTTGAACAAAATGGCTATCTAAAAGTTTTTATTGCATGTGTTCAAGTAAATGGTGGGCGTGGAAGGGGTGTTAGTTGCCTTCCAATCACTTTTGACTATTAAAAAGAGCCCTAGCCATTTAAATTTCCAATCGAATGACCCTTTCTGAAGTTTCTACGACAACACTTTCTATAAAAACCTTATATGCCCCGAGGGCGTAACTTATAGCCATTGCCTTGAGGGCTGTGGGGGGGGGGGGTGTTGTCATCCTCAAAGACCTAATTTCCAGAATTTTCAACCACGTTGAAAAAGATGGCTATCTCAAAATTTTGATTGGATGTGCTTGGGGAAAAGGTGAGCGTGAGAGGGGGAAACAGTTGCCCTCCAATCACTTTCGACTATTAAAAAGGGCACTATCCCTTTGAATTTCCAATCGAATGAGCCCTTTTTGAAGCTGCTACGACAAAGCTTTCTTTAAAAAGCTTATATGCTCTCAGGGCATAACTTACAACCCTTGCACTGAGGGCTGTGGGGGAGTGTCCTCCTCAAAAAAATAATTTATATTTGGAAATCAACTACGTAGAACAAAATGGCTATCTCAAAATTTGGATTGGATGTGTTTGGGGAAATAGTGTGGATGGAAGGGGTGTTCGTTGCCTTCTAATCACTTTTGACCCTTAAAAAGGGCAATAGAACTCTCGATTTCCAATCGAATGAGCCCCCTTTGAAGTCTTTACGACAACCCCTTCCATATGAAGTGCCTCTGGGGGAAAAATTATAATAAATAAATAAATAATAAAACATTGGAGTCATATGGCTTTTACTATAGGCAACGCTATAGCGTTGCCTCTGATAGGCACAGAAACTCTTCACCATGAAGAGTCCTAGGAAGTATAATTGACTGGTTTCTGAGTGGGAACTTAACTTAAGCAGGCTTTTAGGGTGTCCTCTTGCATGTGATGATGGTAGAGTTTTCTTCTTGAAGTCTGTAAGTCAACATCATATCACTCTGGATGCGTCTGCAGACCCTTCTTAGGTAGCTTAGTACTTGGCCCAGTTAAAGATAGGAATGGGGCCACAATTAGTGATAAGGAACGAATTAAAGAGAGGTGGGCAGAACATTTTGAGAATTTGCTAAACCAAGATAGAGTTGCAGGAAAAGATATAGAGGAAATGAAAAAGTTCGTGATACCTTGGATGTGAAGGAAGATTTGTTATGTGAGGAAGAATTAGCAATAGTACTAAAAAAATAATACTAAAAAATAAATAGTAATTAAAAAATAATAAGTCTCCAGGTACTGATAGGGTGGTAAATGAGTTTCTTAAATATGGTGGCCCTGAGGTTAGAAATAAGTTACTAAAGATTATGGATATGATTTTTGAAAAAGGGGAAGTACCTAACGATTTTAGGAAAACCTTAATTAAGCCACTTTATAAGAAAGGTGATAAAAGTGAGTGTGGTAATTATCGAGGCATTAGTCTGGTCTGTGTAGGTAGCAAATTACTTAGTAACATGATACTTTTTAGACTGAAAGATGCTGTAGATAAAGTTTTAAGAGCATAACAGTGTAGTTTTAGAAAAAGTAGAGGATGCGTCGACCAAATTTTCACTCTTAGGTTAATAATTGAGAGGTGTCTGGGTTATCAAACACCTTTGGTCTACGAGAATAACACTGCTGCAGTTAAGGTAGGAAATGAGGTTAGCAGAAGGTTTTGTATTAAATCAGGAGTTAAGCAGGGTTGTGTTCTATCCCCCTTTATATGGATTATTTTGATGGACTTTGTTTTAAGGAGCACAGGAAAGGCAATGGGAGACCACGGAATCAAATGGGGAGGAAAAAGTCTCCTGGACTTAGATTATGCTGATGATTTAAGCATCCTAGAGGAAAGTGTGAGCAAAATGAATGAACTTTTAGAGGTTTTGCGAGTCCAGGGTGCTAGAATAGGTTTGAAAATTAATGTTAAGAAGACTAAGTCACTAAGACTAGGAATAAGTGAAGATGAAAAAGTGATGTTGGATAATGAAAAGATTGATCAGGTGGGCAGCTTCACTTACCTTGGTAGTATTATTAGTTAAGATGGTGAGAGCAGTGAAGATGTTAAAAGTAGAATAGCCAAAGCTCAGGGTGTTTTTCACAGTTAAAAATGTTTTGGAAGAATAGGAAGATAAGACTGCAAACCAAGATTAGAATGTAGAAAATTATAAGGCTGTTAAAATTTTGACACCAACTTTATAAGAAATTTAAAATAAATTTTCTTGTGAAATATTATCGCATTTAATCAGCAATTGTACCGAACCAATCCTGCTCAATTCATCCTCAGGGCTATACTGTGGTGTTTCTCCTCCCAATAGTATGGTGCAGACGGTTTGATATCATTCTATATCCCTTCTTGTTTTAGTTTTGTTTTTGTTCAAAGCTTTTTCCAATAGGCAATGATTAGAAGTCCTCCAAAAAAAAGTCCCCCCAGATCCCACCTCAAATGCCAGTGAAAGTGATACCCATCTTGGCTGGTCAAGCACACTATCTCAAAGTTCAAATGATAGCTCCAACTCTGAGAATAGGACAATGATAAGTGTAGGGGCTAATGTCACCATAAATGATGATAATGGGTTTCAAGAGGTCCTTTCTAGAAGCTCTAAAAAAAGGAAAAAAAATCTCCCCAATCAAAAGCATTTCCCCTCTCCCTGCCCAAGATCCTCCCTCCAAAAACTTAGGAATTTACCTTAAAATTACTCCTACTACCCCCTTTGAAATAAAAAAGATTACTGCAATAAGAGTTGCAATTTTCAAATTGATAAAATCAATGTTCTCTCTTAATATTAACCGTGATGGATCTCTGCTAATAGCTGTCCAAGATCAGAAATCAGCAGACACAATAATTAACCTAAAATCCCTTCTGAATACCCCAATTAATGCATCTAAATGGAACCCAAAACAATCACCAACAAAAATAGTAGTTTATAATGTTCCCCCAGAGATATCCATTCAGGAGTTAAAAGAAGGGCTCTCAGATAGGGCTGGCAACACAATCCCAGTTGAAGATGTTACCCAACTTGGCAAACCTAACTCTAATGGCCTAAAAACTAGTAGATCCTTCTTATTTACACTGGAGGAAAAAATTAGTATCCCAGAAAAGTTATTCCTATTTGGGCAAATCAAACCACACAAGGAATACAAACCTAAGCCTATCCAGTGTCAGAAGTGTCTCAAACTGGGACACACAACAAACAAATGCAATGAAATTCTCCTAGAGTGTAGTAATTGTAAAGCATACCATCCTAAAGAGTTGACAACTTGCAACAACACTCAGCCTACATGTATCAGTTGCAAAGGCCCACATGAATCTACAAATAAATCACTATGCCCTGCATATAAGAAAAGAGCTCTAACACTCCAAATAGTAACAGAGAAGGCCATCCCATACCCCTTTGCAGCAATGGAAGCAAATGCTGCGTAACAATACCAAATAAAGCCTGTAATGAAACCAACCAAAACCCCCAAGTCAAACGCCCCCAATGCATCCAGTACCCCGCATAAAACACCATCTTCTAAGCCCCCTAGCTCACATCCCTATCAGAAGGAATCACCAAGTCAACAAGCCTCCTTGTCCGGTGAGATGAGGTCAGCCTGGCCCCCCCCCCTCCCAAGAAGAAACAAACCAGAAACACTACCAGGAATTATTTCCTTAACTGACAAACAGAATGCACAATCAAACATGCAATCCCCAAATATATGCTTATTCATTCTAAACAGTAATGCAGTTCAGGCCATGAACATACATCAACTACAGAAAACAAAAATCATTGTAGAATTGGCAAAAATCTACATCCCCAATGATATGCTCATTCAAGCAAAAAAAGATCTTGGTTTACTTTTAACAAAGCTGAACATTGATACACAGTCATATGAAAAATAAATCAACAACACAACACATATCAAACCTCCAGTGGAACATAAGATCACTCACAGAAAATAAGCTAAATGACCTAATATCTTTTATGAATAATAATTCCATTAATATTGCTTGCCTCCAGGAAACTCATTTAACCCAAAATCAACAAATTAAGTCTCTGGGATATACTATCCTGAGAAAGGATAGATCATCAGAGAAAAAAGGAGGTGGTGTAGCTCTATTAGTTAAAAATAATATAAAATTCTGTGGCATCAATTTTCCAGATTTTGCTAATGATGTTGATGCAATTGGTATCAGTGTTTGGCTGAATAATATAAAAACCTACATAATAAGCTTTTATAACCCTAATGGCCAAACTACAGATGCCATGGATTTCTTTAATTATATAAATAATTCTAATATGTTAAAAAATATCATTATTTGTGGAGATTTCAATGCCCACAGCCTTTTGTGGGGGAAGAAACCAGCAAATAAAGCTGGTAAATTGATTGAGTATATGACTTCAAATAATAATGAATTAGCTGTTGCTACCCCTCCAAACCTGAATACTTATTTCAACCCCAAAAGTGGCAGATTCTCCACAATTGACCTACAAATTGTGTCATTAAATATTTTGAATAAAATTTATATAAATAAAATTGACAGTCTATGTACTGACCACTTTGCTATAGTGTGCTCCCTAAATGAACCTGCTGAAACTCTACCACATACCTCCAAATAGATCAACACTAAAGCAAATTGGTCTATGTTCCAAAATAAGCTAAATGATGAAATCACAAGTTTCACCCAAAATTCATACATTTCAAACACAACAGTTGACACACATGCTGAAGTATTGACATCTTTACTAATAAATACAGCTAATCATGCTATCCCCTGGACAATACCTAAGAAAACCTACCCTAAACACATTCCTAAAGCCTGGTGGACAAATGAGTGCCAAAATAAATGGAGAATAAAAAAGACAGCTAGGACAGAAATCATAAAAAAGCCATCACCTACTACATAATTAAAAAAATTACAAGCAGAATCGAATCTAAAAAGGACTATAATAGATGCTAAATATAATTACTGGAATAATTTTGCAAATAATCTCTCCAGAGAAACACATGAGCCAATTATACATAAAGTCATAAGCCACATATGTGGGAAAAAGACTTCCCCCAACCCACCCCTGTATGAGCTTATACATAATAATACCCATTATGACAATGATAATGAAAAAGCTAAGCTATTTGCAACTCTTTTTGTTAATAAGCTAACATCAAATAATCGAGGCAAAATGTCCCCAATTCCTATGAGCCCAAGTTACCAACCACGCCCAGGATCCGAGTACATAAGTAGTCCATTTTCAATCCAGGAAATGAATAATGCAATACATCATATTAGGACCAAAACTAGCGGCAGCTATGACAATATACACCCTACATGGATAAGGAATCTCACACCTTCATACAAACAAGAACTGCTAAATTTTTATAATCACGCTTGGGCACCTTCTATGTTCCCCAATATATGGAAATGTTCGTCCCTCCTACCAATCCTAAAGAAAAATAAACCCAAAGAGAACCCTGAGTCCTATAGGCCCATAATGATTACTCCTGTGATGGGGAAAATAATGGAGAAAATGATCTATCACAGACTCCTCTGGTTTGTTGAAAAAAACAATATGATCCCTCACACTCCAACTGGATTCAGGAAACACCACTCCTCAACAGATGCTTTCATTTTGCTAACAAATGCAATAAATGAATCATTCTCAAAAATAATGTCCTAGTTGCAGCTTTCCTAGATTTTGAGGGGACATATGACAATGTGAACCACCAAATCCTTTTAAACAAACTTGCAAACCTTGGACTACCCCCCAAGCTAGTATCTTTTATAAAATCCTTCATAGAAGTGCGAAGTTTCATTGTTTGTGTTGGTTCAGCCTCTTCACCCCAAAAGACAACAACCAAAGGCCTACCTCAGGGAGCAGTCCTCAGTTGCCTCCTTTTTGCCCTATATCTCTGGGACATGACCCTACCCCACACGAATCTACAATGTGCTGACGATCTGGTGCTATGGTCATCTGGCAACACCTTTGAGATAGCACAGTCAAATCTGCAAAAGTCACTTTTCCAATTTAAAAATTCTCTCAACATTCAGATTTACCCATTGCACCTACCAAGTCAAAAATAATCCAATTTCACCGGAAGCGAAACCATGTTAATGCAAAACTAACTCTAAATAAAACAAATATTCCAGAAGATAATCATATTAATTACCTAGGTCTCATGCTTGACCAAAAACTTAATTTCCACCTCCACATTTCAAACACAATAAAAAAATGCTATAGAAAAACAATTATACTAAAAAGACTTCTTTCCACACCCTGGGGCTGTAAGGAGAAAACCTTACTCCAGTTTTATAAATCACATATAAGACCCCATATTGACTATGGGCTCATCGTATATGGTGCATGTGCAAAGACCCAGATGCAAAAAATTGAAACAACACAAAATGATATAATACGCCTCATATTTGGTCTTAGGAAACCCACAAGCACCAAGTTTCTGCTTATGGAGAGTGGATTAACAACAATAAGGGAGAGACGTAGCTTTCTCTTGACAAAACATCTTACAAAAATTGAATCAAATAGCTCACACACCCTACATAGTTGGTTAAGAAATCCAGCCATGTATAGAGGCATTGCAGATGAGTATGCCAACATTCAGAAGAAGTTCCCCGTACCAGAAAAGTCTATTGCACCCACTTTCCCCCAATCCCCTCCATGGAATTGTTCAAGTCCCATAATAAATACTGATTTCTCAAAGTGGACTAAAGATTTAACCCCCATTGCTTTGGTCCAGAAAAAATTTGCTGACCTTAATACAATTACCTATAAAAATCACTTCCAAATATTTGTTGATGGGTCAAAAATGAATGAGAAGGTAGCAAGTGGTGCTTTCCTTCCTCACCTGAAAATTGCAATGGGCGAGAGATTATATAATAATTTATCTATAATGTCTGCTGAGTTAAATGCCATAATCATGGCATTAGAAGACATTAAGGAAAACCAACCTTTGATTGCAAATTCAAATAATATTATTGTATATGCCGACTCTTTATCCAGCCTTGAGTTGCTGGCCTCAGCTCCTCAGTTTAAGTTGGACATTGACACTTATCATTGTCTCAGTACTATAGATAATCTTGCTTCAACTGGCATAAAAACTTATTTTCAGTATATTCCTAGCCACTCTGGCATAAGTGGTAATCATCAGGTTGATAAAATAGCAAAAAATGCTATAAATATTGACCAGCCAAGTGGGAGACCAATCCCGATTAGAGATATTTACCGATGGAGGCTATCAGATATTAATTATAATAAGATTAATCCTATCCTTTCCCCCCTTCCCAATAAGTATCTTTCTAAACTTTATCATAGAATTTGTTCTGGAACAAATGGACTAAATTTTCTTGCATTCTTGTATAAGTTTTCTAATTCAAGTGGTTCAATTCCCCTGTCCCCTATTTGCAGGCATTGTAATATGAATAATGAAACAATTGACCATTGCCTATTTGAATGTAATATGCTGACGTCTGCACAACATACCTTGCTTTGCAAACTGTTAAAATGCTTCAAACACCACAAAATCTCACTATCAGCCAAGAGCCTAGCCAACTATACCTGCACACAGAGCATAGAAATCGACATCTATCAACTCATAACTGAACTCCTAGAGTCGAAAGATCTACTGAAAGATATCTGAAAATATCTAATAATCATGAGGCAATCAAGCCAGTAGCTCTGTAGCCCACAGAGTGAAGCAAAAGGAAAAGGGCTAAATAGTATCACTGAAAAGCCCGCCTGCTGTTAAATAGAAGAAGAAGAATATTAGAAGCTACAGTGATGACAGTACAAATATGGCTCTGAGGCATGGGCGCTTCGAAAAGTAGATGAAGATTTTCTACATGTTTTCCAGAGAATATGCTCAAGGATTGTTCTGGGTACCCGACTGACTGACCGTATTTCAAACAATAGACTGTACGAAAAATGTGGTTCAATACCGCTCTCTAGGGCTATAATGAGAGAAAGGTTGATGTGGCTAGGGCACGTTGTGCGGATGGAGCATGACAGGTTGCCGAAGATTGTTCTTTTCTGTCAACCGTCTAGGGCTAAACGGAAAGCAGGTCGTCCTTGTCTGGGGTGGGAGGACGTCATAAAGAAAGATTTAAAGGAAATGGGAACTTCGTGGGAGCGTGTGAAAAGGGAGGCTTTGAATAGATTGGGATGGAGGAGGAGCGTGCGTAGCTATGTTGGCGACGGGTGGCTTGGTGCATTGGTGAGTTGTTAGTAGTATTAGTAGTTTCAGGCATCTTTTAGGTAGCTTAGGTCCTTCAGGCACTTTGTTGGTCACCTCGGAACATTTTCGAGTAGCTTTGCATCTTGTTGATAATGTTATGAAGTAGTTGAATGATTATTGGTAGTTCTTTGTAGCACCTCAGTAGCTAGCAAGGCCAACTAAGTTAGTGAGAATGAGGCGAATAACCTGCTGAGTTTTAGTGAGGAAGAATTAGGTAAATTATTAATTTTATTTATTGGTTCTAAGCATACAAATGATCATAGGACTTGACTAAAGGGTTATAGGCAAAACATCAACAAATAATAATAAATGCATTCTAAGACCACACTGGCTATACATGAAGTAAACTTCGTGTATTTGTTCTGTCGTTGTGAAGTAAACTTCGAAAGGTTCTATTTTCGTTGGTTTCTTTTTCTTTTCTTCTTTTTTTTGTTTAGCACTGAGGACGACCCGGCGGAGGTCCTTGTCGAAATATTTGCTTATTTCTTCTTCTTCATGGTTCGCCACTGGCTGACAAAATCCTCGTTTTTTCACCTTTTTTGATTTTATTTTTCATTTTGTTATTTTCTTTCCTCTCTTACTTTTCAGTTGTCAAGTAACAATTAATGAAGCAAAGACTATAACACTTACGCTTAAAGCAATCTGGTTAGTCCAAAGTCACCGGTTACCATTAATGTACAAAAGAATTATAGGCTCAAAACAGACAAGGACAAGAACCCCGCTTATCTGCGAGTTGGGGCATATATACTTTATAACCAAACCAAGCATCCTGTATCCTATCAGGGAAGTGGGTATTTCAAGACTCTGTATTTTGCCACACATCCTGTAGGCTCTCAGTAAAGTGGGTAGTTCAAAACTCTGTATCTCGCCACACGTCCTGTAGACTATCAGGAAAGTGCTTTGTTCAAAATGTTTAAACTACGCAATTTGCATTTTGTATATCTAATTTTAGATATTGTATATCCCTAAAAACATTTTGTATATTCCTAAAGGCCTGCTTAAGTTAAGTTCCCGCTCAGAGACCAGTCAATTATACTTCCTAGGACTCTTCACGGTGAAGAGTTTGTATGCCTATCAGAGGCAACGCTATAGCGTTGTCTATAGTAAAGGCTGTACGGCTGCAATGTTTTATTATTTACTTATTTATTATTATTTTTTTCCCCAGAGGCACTTCATATGGAAGGGGTCGTCGTAAAAACTTCAAAGGGGGTTCATTCGATTGGAAATCGAGAGTTCTAGTGCCCTTTTTAAGGGTCAAAAGTGATTGGAAGGCAACGAACACCCCTTCAACGCCCACCATTTCGCCAAACACATCCAATCAAAATTTTGAG
The DNA here is from genome assembly GCA_027921565.1 of Artemia sinica. Taxonomy (NCBI): domain Eukaryota; kingdom Metazoa; phylum Arthropoda; class Branchiopoda; order Anostraca; family Artemiidae; genus Artemia; species Artemia sinica. The sequence continues at coordinate 40,792,012 of CM051273.1, read as the reverse complement.
ATAGCCATTTTGTTCTACGTAGTTGATTTCCAGATAGAAATTATTTTTTTAAGAGACACTCTCCCACAGCCCTCAGGGCAAGGGTTGTAAGACATGCCCTGAGGGCATATAAGCTTTTTATAGAAAGCTTTGTCGTAGCAACTTCAAAAAGGGCTCTTCGATTGGAAATTCAAAGGGATAGTGCCCTTTTTAATAGTAAAAAGTGATTGGAGGGCAACTAGCCCCCTCTCACGACCACCTTTTCCCCGAATACATCCAATCAAAATTTTGAGATAGCCATTTTGTTCAACGAGGTTGAAAATTCTGGAAATTAGGTCTTTCAGGATGACACCCCCCCCACCACAGCCCTCAGGGCAAGGGTTATAAGTTACGTCCTGTGGGCATATAAGGTTTTTATAGAAAGCGTTGTTGTAGAAACTTCAGAAAGGATCATTTGATTGGAAATTTAAATGGCTAGTGCCCTTTTTAATAGTTGAAAGTTATTGGAAGGCAACTAACACCCCTTCCATGCCCACCATTTCCCCAAACACATCCAATCAAAATTTTGAGATAGCCATTTTGTTCAACGTAGTTGAAAGTTCTGGAAAATATATCTTTGAGCATGACACTCTCCCCCAAGGTCTTCAGGGCAAGGGTTATAAGTTATGCCCTGGGGGCATATATGGTTCTTGTGGAAGAAATGCTTGTATAAACTTCAGAGAGGGTTCATTTGATTGGAAATTGAAAGTTCTAGTTCACTTTTTAAGCGTCAAAAGATTTTGGAGGGTAGCCAATCCCCCCGCACCCTTTTTTTCCCGAATGCATCTGACAAAAATTTTGAGATAGCCATTAAGTTAAAATTGTTCAAAAGTCAGATAACAAAAACTCAGGTGTTGACACAACTCCCAGGGCCTGGGGGCAGGCGTTGTAAGTTATACCCTGGGGCATATATGTCTCTTATGAAAGGGATACTTGTATAAACTTCAGAGAGGGCTCATTTGATTGGAAATTGAAAGTTCGAGTTCACGTTTTAATAGTCAAAAGAGATTCGAGGGCAACAAGCCCCCCCCCCACCCACGCCTTCTTTTTCCAAACCCATCTGATGAAAATTTTGAGACAGACATTTTGTTAAAAAAAAAAAAAAAAAATAGTTCAAAGGTCGTATAGAAAAATTCTGGTGTCAATACAACCCCCCAGGGCGCAGGAGAAGACATTCTAAGTTATGCCCTAAGGGCATGTATGGTTCTCATGAAAGGGATGCTTGTATAAACTTCATAGAGGGCTCATTTGATTGGAAATTGAAAGTTCTAGTTCACTTTTTAAGAGTCAAAAGAGTTAAGGGCAACAAGCCCCCCCCCATGCCCTTTTTTCCCCAAAACTTTTGTCACTACAACTTTTGAGATAGCCAGTTTTTAAAAATCGTTCAAAAATTAGATAACAAAAACTCTGGTGTCAACACAACCCCCCAGGGCCCAGGGGGTAGGCATATTAAATGTTGTCCTGGGGGGCGTGTATGGTTCTTAGGAAAGGGATGCTCGTATAAACTTCAAAGAGGGCTCATTGGATTGGAAATTGACATTTCTAGTTCACTTTTTAAGGGTCAAAAGATATCCAAGGGCAACTAGCCCGCCCCTCTCCCATACACCCTTTTTTCCCAAAGCCTATCCGATAAAATTTTTAAAATAGCCATTTCATTAAAAATAATTCACAGGCCAGATAAGAAAAACTCCTGTCTTGATGCCACCCCCGATAACCCGGAGGCAGGCATTGTAAGTAATGCTCTGGGGGTATATACCGTTATTATGGAAGGGATGCTTGTATAAACTTCGGAGAGGGTTCATTTGATTGGAAATTGAAAGTTCTCGTTCACTTTTTAAGAGTCAAAAGAAATTGGAGGGCAACTAGCCCCCCCCCCCTCCACGCCCTAAATGCATCAGATAAAAATTGTGAGATACCATAGACATTTTGTTAAAAATAGTTCAAAGATCAAATAACAAAAACTCCAGTGTTGACACAGCCCCCCAGGGCCCGAGGGTAGGCGTTGTAAGTAATGCCCTGGGGGCATATATGGTTGTTATGGAAGGGATGCTTGTATAATCTTCATAGGGGGCTCATTTGATTGGAACTTGAAAGTTGCAATTCACTTTGTAAGAGTAAAAAGTGATTGGAGGGCAGCTAGCCTCCCCCCATGCTCCATTTTTTTTTTTTTTCCAGATGCACTTCATATAGAAGGGATTGTTGTTATAAACTTCAAAGGTGGCAGACTTTTTTCACTTTGATATTGTTACTTTGATACCAGTTTTTATACATTCGTTTCAATCTTGATTTGCATATTCAATTTAAGTTTCACTCGTTTTAAGATTTATTTATTCATTTACATTAATATCTATTGCATGTTTGTTTGCATTGATTGTTTATTCAATTTCTGTTCGTTTTAAGTTTCATTTATACTTCAATAGCAAAATATTTTTTTTTGTTTTAAGCTTGATTTTCATATTTGATCTAAGCCTTACTCGCTTTAAGATCTATTTATTCACTTATATTATTACTTGTTGTATGTTTTTTTCTATGATTCATTATTTAATTTCTGTTCGTTTTGGGTTATGTTTATTCTTCAAAAGTAATTTCTGGTCGTTTTGAGTTTGAATTTTAGCAGGTATTTGTATCTGCTGAGCTTAAGTTTAAAATGACCTGTACTTTTCTTTGAAAAACTTATTTTTCAGAAAGTCTTTTTTTAATTGGTTTAATGAAATATTAACATATTCATGTTGCTCAAGACACTACCTCTACCTACACTACTCTACCTCTACACATGCAAAAGGACACCCTAAGAGCCTGCTTAAGTTAAGTTCCCGCTCAGAAACCAGTCAAATTTACTTCCTTCATGGTGAAGAGTTTGTATGCCTATTTATTGAAATATCAATATATTCATGTTGTCTTTCTTCAGAATTAATTGAAGGACTCAACTGTCAGCACTCCCTCCATCCTTTCTTTCAAATGCCATATTGACAAGGAGTGAGCTAAGACACAGTTGAGGTTTGACTGGGAGTCATTAACTCAAGCACACTACTTGTCGAGGTATACTAAAGCTCTCAAATGAATTAAGATAATGAAATATTGACATTTCCAAATGCTTTTTGTTGTTGAAACGAGTTCCAAGAGCTTAACTACTTTCTAGAAACATTTTGCTTTCAGATCATAAAATGTCTTTAAAACAGAAAGAAAATAAGATAATTCTTCTTCTTTTTTAAGAGTAAAATGATTTTTTAACAGAGAAAATAAATTTTAAGATTCAAAATAGGTGTTCTTATTCTTTAAGAGTAAATGGTATTTTTTATGGTGGAATATACATCACCTTTTATAAATGCACATAGCAATTTTATAAATTGGTATTTTACTGAATTTCTTACCTTTTAGTTCAGCTTCAGCTGCTTGAATGAGGTTGTGTGGCAATGGAACTTTAGAGAGGACTTTTCCAGGATGATTAGATGCCAAAAAATATTTGTCCTTATATCCAAGGGGTTTGTCAACTTCTTCATCATCTCTGATGATGCTGCCTAATTCCTCTTCAACATTAGAGGCATTTGAAAGATAAGATGCTTGTATTTGTCTCTTCCAAAATTTTGTAAACAGCTAAAAATGGCAAAATCAAAATTTAAACTTTTTTGAGGAGAAGGAGGCATTTTATGAAAATACTCAAGAAACATAAAGATCAAGAATATAAAATTTAAAGAGAAACCTTTAAGTAGTTACTTAACAGACTGTGATAGTTCAGGCTAGTAACCAGGTTAATTACCAGACATTATTGGTCAAAACAAACATCTTGTGGCCAAACTAATATTGTGGCCTAACTAATTAAAAATGGCAGAATTAAAATTAATACTTTTTTGAGAGGAAGGAGGTATTTTATGAAAATATTCAAGAAACAAAAATCAAGAATACAGAATTAAAAAAGAAACCCTTGAGTAGTTCCTTAACAGGCAGCAACAGTTCAAGCCAGTAAACAGGTTAATTAGCAAACATTATTGGTCAAAAGAAACACCTATTGTAGCCAAACAAATTTTCAAGCAGTGAAAATCCACCACAATGGACAAATGTTAAATTGATTTTTTAATAAAATTTAGAGTAACATAAAAACAAAAATATAGTCAAAATTGAAGTCCAAAGACACTTAGGCCTTGAATTATTCAGAAAAAAAAAAAATGGAGGCACACATAAGTTTGGATATACAAGCTCAAAATGACCTGGTTTTAAAATAAAATTTGAAATACTCAGAAATAGTGTTATCAGAATCCAAGGTCTATTACAATCAGAAGTTAACTATCAAAAGATCATTTCAGCTAGACAATTATAGGTGTAATTGACCTCATATTTTAACATTGATACATAAAAATCTGGCTTTGACAGGTCCATCATAAAGAGCTTGTGATGTTTTTTTTTTTTATTAAAATTGGTTTCAATTGATTTTTTATTTTCAGTTTTTTTTTAATCAAGAAACAAAAAGAAAGTATTTTTCAAGACCTTGGGAGGGGGGGGGGATTTTTATTTTTTTATTTTTTCAATGAAAACACCAACAAAATATTTTTTAAATACCTGGAAAAGTCTGGTGTTGACATATCCATTGCAAACAATATACTTACTTACTCATTTCATTTGCAATAAAATCCTTTGAGGATGTTGGCCTTGTCTACCGCTTTTCCACCCACTAAAATCCCTGGCTATTGGCTTTCAGATTCAAATCTTCTTTAAACTCAGAGAGCTCCTTTTCCTTTATAACTCAGGAGACAGTAACAACAGTAGCAGTAGAGCAGCTGGTTTCTTTTTAATATCAACAAACCAAGTCATAACAGAATTTGAGCCAATTCCATTCTTCCAAAGAAGCTTGTTTAATGTTACAGTGGTAAACTTGACAAGGCTATGAAAGAGTTGCCAAAAAATAATTTTCTTTGTCTAGATCTTGACCCATTAGGGAGGGGGACTGGGATGCAGTTATGACAGTAATGATTATTATATTTGAAGAGACCACTGAATAGAGAATCTAATGGGGTAAATTTGTAGTTCTTTTTAATGTGCTACTTCAGTAGGTATAAGATGAACACACTACTCAATGCCTCCTTTTATTCTCCATGTAAATATACTATTAACTGCCTTTGAAAATTCCATGGTAACCCCTTAAAGGGACATCTTGTTTCTTACTTTCTGCTAGTAAAAATAGGTTTAACTTGATTCTAAATCTTGGAATCATAGAAATCAATCTTCATTCCAATCTTGGTTCATAGATTTTGTGTCAAAGGTTTGTGTCAATCATGAACATTGCTAAGTTCATAGATTTGTGTATATTCATCATAATTTTTGTTTAACCATGGTTTGTACCTTTTTTTTGTATGGCAAAAACTAAAATAATCTTTTAAAATAAATAGATAAAATTCAAAAGTACAGAATAAAGAAGGTAATACAATCAAAACAAAATTTTTTGTATCAATTAAATTAAACTCAAATAAAAGGATTCAAATTAACAAATATCCCTCCCTAGAACTTTTTTTAAGAGCAAAACTGAGCACTTTTTTTAAGAGCAAAATTGACATAAATAACAACAGCAAAATTTTCAGTATTTTACTGTTCAAGGAAAAAGTATAGAATTCTGACTTGTAGAATAAAACAAGAAATAACATATGCACTTTTTATTTGTATTTTCTCATTTATTTGTGTTTGTGTATTTTATTTATATTATTTACATTTTATTTTATTATTGGTTCATGCAGAATCAATTTTATTATTTATTATATTTTATTACTTTTATTTTATCAATTCTATTTTATTACTGATTCATACTGATGTAGTACCTGAATTGTACACCTGGGCAAGATGGTACTTTGGTTGTTGCAGCATCACAGTTTTCTTCATCAGAAGAGTCACCACAATTCACATAGATTCACAGTCATATATTCCACAGGCATTGAAATATCACAATCAAATCCAATATACTTAACAATTAATAAATATTATAATACTAACATTTTGATATATTCTAGATCAGAGGCTGTATCAGCATTTTCTTTTAGCACCAACCTTTGCAGTGAAATCACAAATTCATTTTTAATAATGCCAATAGCTAACAGAAGAAACTATTCAAAGAAAGCTGAAAATTTTGCTGAAAGTTCCAAAATTTGAAAGCAATGATGATTAAATGCAGAGAGTATTGAATTAGTTTTGTTTATTTACATTTCTTTTTATTAAGGTTTGTGTCATTTTTGTAATTTTTTTCAAAGGAAAGCAATCTGTGTTTTTGTATAAAGCTTCTTCAATCTGTTAGTGCAAATTTATTGTGAAGTTTAGGGTACCACTAAAGAAGGACAGCTCTTCCAAAGGAAATAACTAGAAATAACAATGAGGAGCATCATTTGATCCCTCAACTGATGCTCTTTCCAAATATAATGTTCACTACTGTGACAAAAGCATGTCCCCCCCCCCTAACAGTCCTAGATTTAGCCCTAGGCTATAGATAAGACAAAAATAAAACACTAGTAATGAAATACTTACTTTACAATATACATTATTATAATAAAACATAATTTATTAGGACCTATTGCTGGTCCTAATTCAAGAACCAGAGGCCATTGGCTGAAACTTGAAAAGCATCTACCCTAACTAAAGTCCACACTCAATTTTTTTCCTCAACAAATATCATTGATTGGAACAAACTCCCTGATGACCCAATTACTGCTGAATCTGCTGATGTTTTTAAACAAAGGCTGGATGCTGAATGGTGCTTGAGGGAGTTGAAACTCAACTGGGAAGCTATTGATCATCCAACTGTGCATTGTCACTAAACAAGAATAAAAACAACTTCAATCATCAACTCTGGAGCTTCACAAGGAAAAATCTTTAGATTGTTCCAAGCTGCAATTTAAGGTATTTAATGTAATTGAAGTTTATCTTAATAAGGTTTCTATATTCCTTTCCATTTCAACAACTGTTTTAAATAGTAACATTTCAATAAAACTCATTCATATTTTGATTATGAAATTTAAAAACCACCACATTATGAAATACATTTGCTATCTATAGCATAGAATCTTCTTTTTTGTCAGCAAATGTGGAAAGGAAACACAAGCCTGGGAATATATACAGGCACCTTACCTGTAGACAGCTCTGTCCCCTGAGACACACATGGTATCAAAAAGGGGCCACCAATCATCTCTCAGCTTTCCTGCTGTACTGATGTCTTCCTATTCTGGTTCTATGACTTCCTGGTGATTGCTAATGTAAAGCATCTTTTGAGGGTTAATGGATATAGAGAGGACATATCCCAAATATTTCTACTGTCAAACCCTGATGATATTTGTCACTAGAGGTTACTGTGCCATTTCAAGTATAGAGTGATTTGCTATCTTCTATGACCACTAAATGTTATGTATTCTGTCAAGGCATGAGTTTTCTAAAGCCAGTATTCTTCTCTTGTCTTCTTGATTCAGGTGCTATGTTTTGACTGCATAAAAGTAGTATCAGCATATATTACTGTTAAAAGACATTGCTTTAGATGATTTTTTTTAGATCTCTATATCTGAAACAGTTACACCACTGGCTGAAGGTAACATTTGCTTCCACAATCTTGGTGAACACTTTTTTCATTGTTGAGCCAGTGTTCATGATAATACTTTTTAGGTATTTGAACTAGACAACTCAGTCAACATTTTGGCCCTGACATTTAGTGGACAGAGGTGATTTGCTTGTTGCCATGCAATTGGTTTTCTCTGCATTAACCAAAAAAACAAATGGTTGGCCTTTACAATAACCTTGTCTAGTAGTTCATGAAGCCATTCTCTGGCATGACTGAAAATGTATTGCATAGTTGTTGGTTTTAAATTTTATAAACAAGAATATGATGTAAATGCAACATTGGTCAACTACATAAAGAAATATGTTAAAAAATAATTACTTGATAATATACAAAATAATCTAACCTAACTGAGCTTAATTTATCAGTATGAGACTAGGATTATTCTGCTCATTATGAAGTAGTGTTTTATGAATTAGTGTTTTCTTGACATGTATCCTTATGTAGTGGACTACCTCTACACTTATACCAAGAACATGTATGATCTTTTAGTAAATTGTATCATTTGAAAATTATTTATAAAGCAAAATTGAAATGAGAAGGAAGTTGAAAATCTGATTAGTTTAACAGAAATTTGTTGCATATTGTGAAGCATAAATTTCATTATAGCATTTCATTTAGTTTTATGCATAACCTAAGGCTACATCTGGAAGGGCATAGTGCACCATTCCAGGAAGGGCATTGTTTCAGAATAGTGCACATTATATTTGAAGAGAATTAAACAGGGAACTGAATAGTGCTGTTATTGTGGTGTTTCCTTCAGAAGAGCCATTCTTTTCTAAAAGTACTAAGTTTAGCAATAAAAAAGTGCACACCACAAATTTAGATAAGTATTAACATGGTGAAACTACAAGATTTATGCTAATATAGGCCTATGCAGCATTCAGACAGCTGATCACTACTTCAACAGTCAAAAATATTTACATATTCATAACACTGTAGTAAAGATGTGTTATAGGGAGGAAATCAGGGTCAATATATACCAAATCATATTATTGAGTTAGGACTAAAGTGAATACACCATTCAATGCCTTTTTTTATGCTGATTACAAATATAATAAGCATTTCAATCGGAAATGAATTTCAGCCCCCCCCCTATATATGCCAATTCAGGGTTAGGTTAGATATAGCCTATATAGGGGGGGGGGGGCTGAAATTCATTTCTGATAGATATGCTTATTATATTCGTAATCAGCATAAAAAAAGGCATCGAATGGTGTATTCACTTTATTTGAACCTCAATAATATGATTTGGTATATATTGACCAAAATCAGATACAAAAGAAAAAACATAAACTCATACTTTATGAGAAGATGAAGTAGATGCAAAATTTCTCACGTGCAGCGTCATAGCGTGCTGAGTTTTTAAATTGTTCGCCTTTCAAATGTAATCCTTTATTAAATTCAGTGATGCCGGGTACCTGACTTTAGAATGCGCACCAAGGAAAGCGAAAATGCGCCATCGGCGCATTTTCGCTATATTCTTTTTGGGTGGAGTTCGAAATTCAGGGTAAATTAGATCTTGCAGGGATAAGTGCAAAAAAAAAAGAAATCAGAGACAATATTACAAGAGAGTGTGAATTTTGATTTTCAGAATACTAGTACTCCAAATTGATAGGATTCAGTCTTCATTGACAGATTTCGGCACCATATTCCGAAATCTGAAACAGTGAAGCATTTTTGACTGATTACATGCACTTTTATGGTCGAAATTTTCTGTTCTCAGTCTCTGGCTTGACAAGAAAGATATTTTCCTAAGTTCTCTGGTATGTAAGAGAAATTAAATAAAAAAGCGAATTAAAGGAGATGTAACAAACAAAAAAAATACTTGCCAATATCTAAAATAGTATTTTACATTACTTTCTGGCTAATATGCTGAATTATTCCCTATCAACAATAGAAACTGTGATTAAAGAACTAAAAGAAGGAAATAGGTACTCAGTATACTGGTCTTGCAATATAGATAGTTATACAGAAAACGTGGAAGTTAAAGGCGCATTTGCTAAAGATAACTAATAGATAGGATTTTATATTGTAGAACTAAAGAGAAGCATGAAGCTTGAAGGTCACATCTCTCCAAAATGTCATTTAGGTAAGTGACATTAAAGTTTACTTCTTTATACAATGTTTTTATGACATTCCGATTCTAAGCTGCAAAAAGATATAAATTCACAAACTTAGTTATGAGAACAAAATGTTTCGTAGCTTTCAAAATATAAATCAGAACGATAAGAACGGCCAAGTCAAAGATAAGAAATTAGACCGGCCGTTATTAATGCAACTATCTATAAAATTGCAGGCTAAAGACAATGTTCTGAGATTTTGTGACGAAACAGAAGCCAAAGACATACATATGAAACAAAATTGTACTTGGCAAGGTCCTTCAACAGTTCCGATTGTTATTTTATTTTTGTTTTCCTTTTAATGAACTTCGAATTAGTTTTGTACATTTTAAATAATATATTGTATTTATCTTCGACTAGTATTCAAGATCATTTTCAAAGTTAAACAGCAAACCCTCCTTCTATATCGCCCAAAATTTCCTCAAGAGTTTCTTCTTTATTTTCATTGTCATTGAATGGTTTTTTGGTGTCATACATGTCAATGGTATATTTATTCAGCATAGCGGGCGTAGGATCAAAGTCCCTGCAGCACTTTCCCTGGCAATTTAGCCTAAGTCGGATGGTCACATTAGAATTAAGCATTTTAGGGTGCATCCTGTTTAGAATTTTGTACTTGACAAGATTCATAACAGAAAACACTCTCTCTACGAAAGGGTTGCTGATGGGTAAGCTCAAGACAGGAAGAGCTACTTGAGCTATGTCAATCAAAGGTCAGCTTTTCCAACTCTTTTCTGGATTTTTTTTTATCGAAATTTGACAAATTTCCCATTTTGTTTTTCCCGCTAAGGATAATGCACGCTTTAATAATTTAAAATTAGGTCGTCATGGAGCCTGAAATGCGATATGAGAATCCCTACAGGGTTCTGAAAATTCCACCTGTCCTTATAGACAAATTCCTTAATCTGTCAGTAAACAATAGACTTTAAAATTTTGAGCTTTGTCATTGTTATTGTGAAGGAAAAATTTGCCCACTTCGCACCCAATTTTTTTGACATGCGCAAAATCGGCGGAATGCGCCAATTTGAAAAATTCAATGCGCAATTAACTCGAAAAAGCGCCCAATTGGCGCAAATGCGCACCACCTGGCAACTATGATTAAATTTAATTCTAAGAACCTTTTCCAAAAAAAGAAAGTTTTTCCAAGAAAATCACGAGCAATATTAAAACCGAAGATGAGCAAAAATAAAGTCAAACAATAAATTTTACTTAAGAAAACTGATGATACTTTGAGCAAAGATGAAATATTAGCAAAAAAATGATCTTCTTCATGTTTAAAGCGCTCATGGCACAGGAGTTCCGGGTGCAACAAGAGGCTTGAAAATAAATATTCAGAAGACTAAACCACATAGAATGGGAATAAGTGAAGGTGAAGAGGTGTTGTTGGGTAACGAGAAGATCCATCAAGTGGTTACCTTCACCTAGTAGTATTACCAATAAGTAGTATTACTAGTAAAGATGATGGATGCAGTGAAGATGTTGAAAAGTAAAATAGCCAAGGCCCAGGTTTTTTTTTTTTTTTTTTTTACAATTGAAAAAAGTTTGGAAGAATAGGAAGAGAAGTCTCTCCAAGATTAGACGAAGATTAGAGAAATGGATGCTACAGTGATGACAGTGGTCATGTATGGTTAGTCGACGCTCCGAAAGACAGAGGAGGATATATCTGATGTTTGAAATTGACTATGGATTGTTTTGGTGCCCGTCTGATTGACAGTATTTCAAACAGTAAGATGTTCAAAAAATGTGGTTCTATCCCGATTTCTAGGGCTGTAAAAACAGAAAGCTTGAGATGATTAGGACACGTTATGCGGATGAACAATGACAAACCGCAAAAGGTCATTTTTTTCGGTCAATTATCTAGGGCCAATTGAAAGCAGGTCATCCCCGAATTGATTGGGAGGATGTCGCGAAAAAAGCATCTAAGGGTAATTGAAACTTTTTGACGAGAGTGTAATGAGCGAGGATCTAAGTAGAATGAAATTTAGAAAGACCGCAAGTACCTATGATGATCTCAGGTGGCTTGGTGGTGAATTGAGTTGTTGGTGGTAGTAGTAGAAGCATAAGAAATTACTTTCAAAGAATAAATGGAGCCTAAGACGAACAAAAATTTAGATGAATAAAAATGTCAAGCCTCAAAAAGAAGAGAAGTTGCCAAAAACAGGAGTAGGATAACTTCCATCCCTGCGAAAAATTTAAAGCCCACCCCTCCGTTTTTCTTCAACATTACCTAAGACTTTTAAGTCCATTCCCTAGTCGTTTCAGCCAAATTGCAGATAGCGCATTTCAATAAGCCCAATGCACATAGCGTCTGTTGATTTCGCTCTATTCTTTCCGTCAATTCATGATTTAATGTCAAGATGCCATGCTCCCCTTCAACATTCTCTTAGATTTTTAAATTGATACCCTCACTCTTCCTCAAAATACTGCAAGCACACCATTTTGATGCCATGGCAATGTGTCAACAGATTCTTGCCTTCGAAAATAACTGCCTTTGGAAGATTCTGAACATCGACTCGAGAGATCACGTCACAAACCAGATAGTCCGCTCTATCTCAGGCCAGCCCATAGTTACAGACGTCATTCGGCAAGGAAGATGACGATACCTTGGGTAAGCGATCCATATGAAGGACGATGGGATCCTGAGACAGATCTTGGAATGGCAACCTTAGGAAATCCGCAGGAAAGGTTGACCAAAGAACACCTTACGTCGCACCTATCAAACGGGACCTGTCCGACATTTACACGACGATTCAGCCCCAATAGGAAGATGTTTGGGGGGTGGTGCACATGCAAGATAACTGGTGGCTCTTCTTGGATGCCCTGGGTGCCTCTGGAGGCAAAGGAGGATTGAAGGTGAGGTAAGGAAATGAGTAATGTCTTGTGATTCACTTTCTTACTTAAGAGTGCATAGATCTTAAGTCAATAGAATCTTGACCTCCTGAGTCCTGGGTATGTTCCTGAGTAGGGGCGAATATGAAATTTGGAATTTACCGATAAAAAAAATAGCACAAGACGATGGAATGAAAAGTTTTTATTTTTTTAACGTTCTGAGGTTCCGGGGGGGGAGAAATGTACAACCCTTGGACATTGGGACTCAACTTGCAGGTCATGTAATTTTCAACCAAGTCAAAATCATGAGAAAACAATACGATCCATAACACACAAAATATCGCTTTCTCATTTATGGAATCCTGAAAACTCTCCAACTTGCCTGCCAACCTGAAAGCATAGATAGACCTGAACACGCTTCGCAGAGCCTTTCGTTCGCATTTTGCATCCAGGCATCCGTCGATCGAGCCCGAATTCCTCAAACGTCAGTCGTAGCGATATAGATGCTTTTTCTCGATTCTTCTCGTCCGGATGGCAACGGACATCCTTTTTTCCTTCTTTTAGCTGACTGCTCCAGATTATCTTCATCATTATCGTCTTCACTTCCACGGAAGTACCCTCGGTTGATCGCGAAGATCTTCAACTACATTTCAGCTACCTAATATGAAGTAGATCTCTTCGTAGGGTTTGTTCCCTTTGATTGATACTGCCTTTAGAGTAGCCAGGCATATTGAAAGTGCCAATCATGAATGATGAGAACGCAAACTGGCCACTTCTTTGTCCTCTGCTGAATCTGTATAGCTCACCTTGCGTCACAGAATCAACTCCGCCATGTACTTGTTGTTCTGTCTTACCACAAAGGAGTGGAATATCTAAATACTTTTCTTTCAGATTTGTTGGTAATCGTGACTACAGGTAGCTCGGGTTCCTTGGCATAGCATCTTGAACTAGAAAAGTGGGCTTGTTGTCGACCACTGCCCTAACGCTACAACTCGATCTTCTCGCGTGACTTGAGGGACGTCCACGTCCAGTTCTCTTCTCTTTAGTCCCACCACCGGTCTCCTGTATACGTCGTTTGAATTTTTCATGCAAGTGCCAGTTACATTATGCACTTTTTCGTATAATTTATTTTTTCGAGGCAAAGACATCTAGTGAAGTACTTCAAAGAAAGATATGAACCTTCACTTAGATCTTGGCATAGTGTGGCACAGTGGCACTGCCCAGACCTGTTAGCGTGTAGTTTCTGGCACAAGTTGTCTTTCCTGATAATTACGAAAATCATACACAATACATGATGAAACCTTGCTAAAAAAAGTCTTCTTTCAAGCCAATAGGATATGGCTGTTTGTACGTACTGCTTCCGGCTGCATCGCCCAGCAAGGGAATCATTTGCTCGTCAATAGAAACGAATGTTCTTGCTCAAGCTTAGTACACTCAACTCGCACCAAATTCAGCAAGGGATGCAATTTCCAAGACGAATTATTTCTTGGTATCTCTCGTAACCTCGTCAAACAAAAGGGACATCACATTCTGTCTAAATTCAAGAAGAATTGGTACTTACTTACACATTTTTTGATAATTTCTTAATGTGAAAATTTCTGCATTGTGTATCCATGAGGTAATTCAAGAAGAGTTTGTACTTACTTAGAATTTTTGTCATATTTCTGAATGAATGTCTTTTTTATTTATCCAGGAGACGGAATCCAAGAAGAAATTTGCTACTCTACTTACAATTTTGGAAATTTTCTTAAATGAAAATTCGGCGTTGTGCATACAAGAGGGTGACTCAAGAATGAGTGTGTTACCTATTTACAATTCCTTCATAATTTCTGAATGAAATTTCAGTATTGGTATCTCAATAGGTGAAAACAATAAAGGACTTAGTAATTACTTGCGATTTTATTATGCTTCTTGGAATTAATATCTGTATTGTGGTCCAGAAGCGAATCAAGAAAGCCATGTTACTTACTTACAATTCTTATAATTTTAAAGAAATGAATATAAAAATATTCCTAAAGAATAAAGACGGGTTAGGCTTAAAGATATTTTATTGGCTTAAACGTACTAACAGATTTTTTTTTGAGAAAAAAAAAAACAAAAAAAAAAAAACATATTTACATAAAAATAGTAATTAGAGTTCACACTTAAACATCCAGAAACGATGATCCCATGATATAGAATAGTTTTTTTTCTACAGGTCTTATGGATTATCACCGATCAGTATGCCCTTGGTACCACTGCGCGAAAACCTAACATTGTCTTCAGGACGTGATTAACCCCCTTCAAATTTAGGACACTTAAACTCTTTTATAGATTGAAAAGTGGAATCCTAGGGTCACACTTCTGAATTAAAACTTTATCTGTAGTAAATTACCCTTTACGAGAGTGCTTCAACCCCGAAAAAGAATGCAATTCACGACTTCCTCCGAACATTTCTCAGTCCTGACCAGTCATTATTAAAGTGGTTTGTATCGCTCTATCCTAGAATCCAGTCGTTTATACAACGTAATGTAGTACTCCACAAGCTTTTATCATACCAAACAGATTATAGTGTCACTATCAATGATAAATCAGTCATTTTTCGAGATCCATAGACAATAATAAAAAAGCACATTAAATATAAACACCACAAGATGATTTTTTAATTCCGATAAACTTCTCTGTGTCATACAGTCCTATCATCTTGGAGGCTATAATGCTATGTGAGTTGTTAAGTAGAGAAATACTTCATCAAACTTTTATACATTCGCTCAAGTTGACTTGGAGTATATGGGTAGTGAGATGAGTCTAAAACCATCTGATTCAATGGTGGGGAAGGAGTAATAAAACTACAGTGAGGAAAAAGCCAAATTTTTCCGTGTCTATGACAATCTATAGAGCACAATTGGTACGAACACTAAGTATATTTTGACATTTTAAGATATGTACAAAAAGAAAAAAAAAATAAAAAGTTGAAAATGTTAATGAATCCTAAATCTTTTGGAAACAGCTTATATTTTCCCCCTTTTTAGCATTATTTTAACAAATATTGCCCCCACCCACTCCACAGACAGTTCAGAAAGAAGCAAAGTTATTTCTCTGAGCATTTCCAGTCAAAATGTTACCGGGGTATTAAATAAGTAGCATTTTACACCTCCCTAAAACTTAATTTCCCCCTTCATAGCTTTTAATTTTAACTGAATACTTGTCCCCACCCCCATACAACTTCATATAAAGTAGTCAAAATAGAGCTTAGCCAAATCTAAAATTTCATCATTTTTGATGTATTAATACACTGAATAAAAAATTGAACACTAAAAAGCCAGGATAAATATTCGCTAGTTGATGTGGCATCGGACAATGCAATGTTTGGAATATAGCAATCAGTAAAAATAAAAAAATATTTATCAAGAATATGATTAGTCCAGAAAGAAGCATAGTCTATATTCTCTGAAGATTTCTAGCGTATGTTTACGGGATATTAAATAAGTATCCATTTTGTACACCCCCCCCCAAAAACTTACTTTCTCTTCCAAGCAGTATATTAACTAAAACTTGCCACTATCGGACTTGTTCTGTCTCGGTATTACGATTTTCATAAGGCCACTGGCCTAACTGGGCTTCAGTGTGTGCCCCATTGTTTTTGTGTGGGTTCCATTGTAAATGGAATCCACGTGTAACCGAACCCCAAGCAACTGAAAACCCCCCACATGCATTGAACCTTGTGCAAGTGAGCCCTCTCTGACTGAACCACCCCGCAACTCAAAACCTCCGTGCAAAACTCAACTAAGCTAGCTCTGTTTTTCACATTATTCAAATAAAGATCGTTCGTACAGTACAATTCACGAATCCCTTATCACCTCTTTGCAAATATAGTAGCTTTTTAGTTAACGTGATTAACAGGCATATGTCAATCAAACCAATTCTCGAGTGTTAGCCTACTATTTCTTTTAAATTAGCAGCATCGTACATTTTGTTTAAATACTTATTTTTTCATTCTTTACCAGATTCAAGATTTTTAATTTAACACAAAAGAATAGACAAGCTGAAGTATATAAAACGAGCCAACTAGAGCTACGATCGCAAATGGAAGGGTACTTGTTTCAGAAAAAAAAATGGTCAATTGCCAAAAAAAAACAAAAAAAAACATGTTATGATGAAAGTGTTCAAAAAACCATCCTGGCTGCGTCATATAATCAACCCTCTTTTGGGGTTACCTAACTGTTAATCAGTTTAATCTTTTTTTTTCTCCACGTCATACAATCCAATCCACTAATTAGAAGTCATTCACACTCCTACCTATATTCAAAACATTTAATTTGAATATCGTTCATAGAGTCCAATTGCGAATCCCTTATCCCTTTTGCAAAAAAATGTCAAATCACTCACCTCTCTTTGAAAAATAAACCAGACGATACATTGCCAAGTTTTTAATAAAAAAACCCTACTAATCAAAAGTTATTGTATATGGACGGAACCACCGCTCTACTCTCCGATGACCCCAAAAAAATGGGTGTTACCTTAGAAACCCGTCTGGTTAAGGACAGGTACCGTTCGTAAGGTAATCAGGTGACTGACCGTGGTAAGCCCTGTATCCGGAAACTGCACTGGAATTCTTGTAGGCGTGAATGTAGGGTTGAAACTGTGCACATGGTTGACTATAACCACTGGTTATTAAAGGATCAAACGTGTCACCTCTTTTTCCACTCTAAAATTTATTTGTAAATAAGCAGAAATTAGCATACTTTGGGACTTATAGGATTCATTTTTATATTGAATTTATGAAACATTATTCACCTTGGTGGCTCATACTTCAGTCTTTGCTTTGACAGAATTTTCTGGTATAAGAGTTAATAAGAGTTACTATTCTTACTATTTTACTATTTTACTATACTCTTTACTATTCTTAACCGTTCCGAAACTTGGTTAATCAATTTTTTATACAGTGATTTTGATAAAGCAGTACTGACTAATTACTTCAGTAAAGTACCTTTATACTGAACTGATTTCTTATAATACATGTTAATCAACTTTTAAACTAGTTATGATATTATCATAAATCTCCAAAGTCTCCACAGAGCAAATATTTAAAATTTTATCTTCAAGGGTGCATGCATTACGAGTGAGAAAAATCTTTAAAAAATAGGCGATTATATGGAAAATAGTATGTATACAAGGGAAAATTGCTGAAATATCCTTATTTATTTTTAGGGAAGGCACAAGCTTGAAGTTTTCTTTCCTATGAGCCGGATTAACGATTAATCAGTCAGTTTTTTTCATTGAAAAACCCGCCAAAGAAGATAATATGCAATTATTACCGAAAT
Organism: Artemia sinica; assembly: GCA_027921565.1. NCBI lineage: Eukaryota > Metazoa > Arthropoda > Branchiopoda > Anostraca > Artemiidae > Artemia > Artemia sinica. The sequence continues at coordinate 40,774,163 of CM051273.1, read as the reverse complement.
TCTAGTTTTTTATGTGAAAAAGCTATTCTATGATAAATTTTTGGGAATCTTTACTTTCATATATGTTGTTTTGTCTACATAGAAATTTCAATTTTGGGATTAGTTTTATTTTTGCCGTTTTTAAAGCCCGTGACATTTGTTATTAGTACCCTAACAATACAATGAAATCTTTCAGTCTCTGCACTTACCAGGAACACTAATTGGAGGAGGAGAAATGACCCCTAGATGTTGAAAAATACCGGCCCCTTTGTTAAATAAAAGACTTTGCTTAAATAAAAAATTAAAAAATTCTTTAATCACCCACCCCTATATTCTTGTGAATTGAAACAACAAACATCTGGTAAGTTTTATTGGTAGAATTTTTTGCGTATTACATTTTATTTACTGATTGAATTGATGCATTTTGCTGACTAGGCAACAAATTAAAACGAATGATCAATCCAACTATTTCAAGAAACATTCACAGAACTATTTTTTGTGGGAATTAGGGTACGGGAGGATTGCATTTTGTTCCTTTAGTGGGACTTCTTGGCCTGCAAAAACAAAATAGACTAGACTCACAGTAAAAGAAAAGCATCCACCAAAATTAAAAAAAAAATATTGGAGACAAAGTTGAAGTAGGTGTTCTTTTTAACCTTCTAAGCCTTAGAAAAAGAAAATAAATGCAGACTAGAACTTGAAACAAGCTTCTGACGGTTTTATGTATGTTTGGGTCCCAATTGTGAAGATTTCACTCTCCTAACTTAACTACCCTCTGAAAAGACCATCATGTATAGGTAAAGACGCAGAGCTAAGAGATGGTTGTCTAGACAAGGCACTGTAGCTCAATATTTGGAGCAGTGGCGTTGCTTGACTTAGTGTTTTGGTGTGGGAAGCATTAAAGAGGCTAACAAGTCACTGCCATAGTAAACAATATTATCTCACTCGATGTATATATGGAAATATGTCAAAGACCCAAACAGATAAATTAAGGTAAAAGAGACTCATATTCATACATTATTTTTTTTCCAAAGTGCACAAGACATTAGAATCCCGCCTTTTAATTGCATTGCTATACCTTAGAAATTATTCCCGCCTCTTAAAACCGCATGACACTAATTATTAAATCGATGTGAAGGAGGTGAGTTGGGGGGGGGGGGGGGGTCAAGTGGAAGTAGTTCTTACGAAAGAAAAGCTGTATCTACCTGCTGCAATTGGATTTCAAAAAGGCTGTAGACATTTTTGATCGTGTTCTCTGATTAGAAGTGGAAGCTTTTTTTCAACTCTAGATATTCATCAGTAGCAAATTTCAATAAGTTTCAGTAGCGCTATGCAATAGAAGCAGAGTGTGATGAACTGGACTTAGTACCACTTCCGGCTTAGTTTACAAACTTACTGAGTGACATTAACTTTGAAGATACCGTCCAAGAGCAAAAAATACAACCCTTTTGCTCTGAGCTTAGTATTTGGATTGACTCAGATGCTGCCACGTTTTGGACTCTGATTTTTAAGCAAAAAGATATTCATGGATCGAAGCGTTCCTTTGCTCATTCTAAGCCTACGTAGCTGCTGCGTAAACTTTCTCAGCTGTCAATCCAAATGAAACCTGTGTTAGAAATCTTTTCGGTTTCGCCACCTTAAACAAGCTTCTCATTGCTAAACATATCGTCTCAAAGAATTAGAAATATCCTTCGGAAATGGTTTTGCATTCGAAGTAAGAAAACTTTAGAAGGGGATATGAAAAACAATAAGATACAATAAAGAACAGGAGAAAAAATGAACTGCTAGCGAAAAAGTTCTTTTACCATGGTAGTATTATTATTAAAGATGGTGGATACAGTGAAGACATTAAAGATAGAATAGCTAAGACCAAGGTTATTTTCTCAGAGCTGAAAAAAGTTTGGAAGAAGATAAATCAAATCAAACCCGAAATTGGAATATCAAAAGCAACAGTGATGACAATGGTCAAGTACGAATCTAAAACGTAAGCGCTACAAAAAAGGGAGGCTTTTTAAAGATATTTTTCAGAGGAATTGTTTGCGAAATCTTTGAGCACCCGTTTGACTGACCGTTTTTCAAACAGAAGCTGAACAAAACATTTGGCTTTATTCTCATTTTAGGGCTGTAATGAAAAATAGATTGAGATGGCTAAAAAAACTTCTGCAGATTGAAGATGAAATGTTGCCAAAGATTTTCCTTTTTGGTTAGCCCTCTCTCTAGGGCCGCATTAACAGCAGGTCGTCCCCAAAGGGGGCGGGAGTAAGTTGTTAGGAAGGACTTAATGGAATTTGAAGATTTTTAGGAGATTGCAAGGAAGGAGGCTTTGAATAGATTGGTTTGAGAGATTAGCGGGCGTAGTTGTGTTTTTATCATGTGGCTTGGCGTTTCAGTGAGTTGTTAGTAATAGTAGTAGTAATTATTCAGAGGGTACAATTTAATCTTTTGTGGAACAATTCAGTTTGCAAACTAGCGACAAATTTTTCAAACTTATCGGTAACACTGCAATCGACCAGAAAAATTTGAACATCAAACGCGTTAGACTTCTAATTATGATGAATTGTAAGGATACAGAGGAAGTGTATTCAAATGATATTGATAGAAAATCTGATCAATATGACAAGGTTAATGTAAAAAAGAGTTTTCATAGGCTAATTTGAGTTTACAGTTCACGGTCAGTGCAGATTTTCTTTGTAGGCTGTTAATTTTGAAATGAGTCTACCACAGAGACCTTGCCCCCCCCTCTTTAATGAGGCCACATGTAGACATATTCAATAGTTTAAATGGTAAAGTTCTACTTTAGATACTTTTGGCTATCTTGAAAAGGGGTTGAGTTAGGAAAATAAAACTTTCAGGGATGGGTCTACAGACTAAAGTAGCCTATGGGTAAAGTTCTACAAACTCATATTATTGAGTTAGGACTAAAGAGAATACACCATTAGATGCCTTTTTTTATGCTGATTACGAATATAATAAGCATTTCTATTGGAAATGAATTTCAGCCCCCCCCCCTATAGGCCTATAGGCTATACCTAACCTAACCCTGAATTGGCATATATAGGGGGGGGGGGCTGAAATTCATTTCCGATAGAAATGCTTATTATATTTGTAATCAGCATAAAAAAAGGCTGTAAAGTTCCACAAAATCATATTATTGAGTTAGGACTAAAGTGAATATACCATTCAATGCCTTTTTTAATGCTGATTACAAATATAATAAGCATTTCTATTGGGAATGAGTTTCAGCCCCCCCCTATATATGCCAATTCAGGGTTAGGTTATGGTTAGGTATAGCCTATATAGGGGGGGGGGCTGAAATCCATTTCCAATAGAAATGCTTATTATATTCATAATCAGCATACAAAAAAGGCATCAAATGGTGTATTTAGTTTAGTCCTAACTCAATAATATGATTTCATAGAACTTTACCAAAAAGGCATCAAATAGTGTATTCACTTTAGTCCTAACTCAATAATATGATTTCATAGAACTTTACCAAAGTATGTCCTGGGAAGGTATTTTGAAGTACCTACCTCCACTCCTTCTCCCTCTTGAGGGTCCTGAAATTTGCCTACATGACAGGTTTATACCTATTGAAATTTTGACAAAACAACATTTTACCTCAATTTTCAGTTATCAGTTTCTTTTTCTCTGGCTTTAGTTCTGAAAATGTAATTCCTGTTAGGCCTATTCAAGTAGAATTTTAAGCAATATCAATATTTCTTTTTCAAAATTTAGGAAATGTGTTTGCATAGGCTAGGCTATCTTTAAAACCCTACTATAAATTGGGATTAAGCAAAGTTGTGAAGCCAAACACAATTTTCTTATGCTTCATTTAAGCAGAAGATCTATTTTGCAAGGTTTCACTTTTATTACACATGGATTTTTTAAGGTCATCAGAGGTCAGGACCCTCTAGAGAGAGAAGGAGTAGAGGTAGGTACTTCAAAATACTTTCCCAGGTCATACTTTAGCCTGTAGACCCATCCCTGAAAGTTTCATTTTCCTAACCTAACCACTTTCCAAGATAGCCAAAAGTAGCTAAAGTAGAATTTTACTGTCAGGACCCTCTAGAAGGAGAAGGAGTGGAGGTAGGTACTTCACAATACCTTCCCAGGACATACTTAAGCCTATAGACCCATCCCTGAAAGTTTCATTTTCCTAACCTAACCCTTTCCCAAGATAGCCAAAAGTAGCTAAAGTAGAATTTTACCATTTAAATTCATTTTAAGTAAAGTTTATTTTAATGGACTATTCAGATACCCAAGAAACAAACATTGCATAGTCAGAATTGCATCCTGAATCCAAATTTAACATTCATTTGCATGAAAAATGAACTTTACCTCAACCCCTATAAATAGACTACCAATTCAGGGTATATATTTGCACATTAGGGGCATTTTTTCACTCATCAATGAGCTAAGATCTTGCTTCTTTTGTCAGAAAAAGCTTAAAAGTGAAATGTTTGAACAAAGATCTTACATCTTTGATTGTTTTTGTGCAAATGTCTTTCATCATTCTGCTCTGATCAGCAGTCTGAGAACAATGATGAGTAGATCATCAAAGTTCTCTCATCATTGTTCTATATGGCAGAACAGTGGCAGTCTTCACACTTTTTGCTAACATCAGTCAGCTGTAAGATTTTAGAACAAAGATGAGTTAAAAAACAATAATCTTTGCTGAAAGATGTAAGATCTTAGTGCTAAAAAATGGACCTATTGTGGGTAGGGTTTGAGATAAAGTTCAAACTTCCCTCTATAGTCAGAATTGCATTCTGAATCCAAATTTAAAATTCATTTGTGTCAAAAATGATATTTACCATCACCTCCTCTAATGTGAAAATATATACCATGAATTGAAATATACTTTGAATTGGTATAGGCCTATATAGGGGTGGGGATAAAGGGGACTCAAAGATACCACTCAATGTTCATTTTTATATTCTTTCCAAATATAATAATTGGTTTACTTGCAAATTTGATTTTAACCTCACTTTTATAATCTTACCTAAACATATAGCCCATATTATGTAGGCTATTTCCCATGCATTTATTGATTTTGTCACCCACTGTCAACTCAATTTACAGGTAAACTAGTTTTAGCAAGATATACACTAACATAGGTGTATAAGCTTTATCTAAAATAAGTGAAAAAGGTATCATCTTTTAGGGTCCATAAAGAGCTTAAAATTGAACTTGCAAGTAAAACAATTATAATAATTAGAAAGAGTATGAAAAAGGCATCAAGCAGTATGCTCACTAGGGCATTTCACAAGTATATAGGATTTTTTTTTTTTTTTAGTTTGTTAATGCATACCCATTGATATCATGAGGTTTCATGTGATAAACATTCCTGAAAAGTTCTTTCCTGAAAAAATACCCATTGATATCATGAGGTTTCATGTGATAAACATTCCTGAAAAGTTCATTCCTGTAAAAATTCTTTTTTAGTTTGTTAATGCATACCCATTGATATCATGAGGTTTCATGTGATAAACATTCCTGAAAAGTTCATTCCTGAAAAAAATTCTTTTTTAGTTTGTTAATGCATACCCATTGATATCATGAGGTTTCATGTGATAACCATTCCTGAAAAGTTATTTCCTGAAAAAATACCCATTGATATCATGAGGTTTCATGTGATAAACATTCCTGAAAAGTTCATTCCTGAAAAAAATTCTTTTTTAGTTTGTTAATGCATACCCATTGATATCATGAGGTTTCATGGGATAAACATTCCTGAAAAGTTTTACACTTACAAACCTAGTGCAAGTGGCCCCTCAAAGCACACACAATTTGAAAATATCATGTTTTTCATCATATTTTTGTTAAAATGCAGTTAAATTGCAGAATAAATACTGTTGAAAACATTGTACTTAGTCAGAACAATTAGGTTAGCAATAATAGCATAAGTTAAAGATAACCAGGACACATCAATTGGCCTGTGTACTACTTTCCAATCAGCATTTATGTCAAATACATTGTCAAATGTAGAACACCACATCCCACAAAGTGCAAGTCTTGCATTCCACAGTTTGTATCCACTTTACACTACAGTAACATTTGTAACAGTTATTATTGTCTATGTCTACAGTGCTGCAGTGCAGAGTCACTGGTCACCTACAAGAGAATTATACTTCTTCAGTGGTTCATCAACTGTCTGACAATGGTATTTGACAAGCTGGCATATAAGCTGGTGCTGTGTTTCATCATGCATTAAAGACTGATTGAAGTTGCTTGCTAACTTCACTACCCTTTCTGCACAATCATTCACTACTCATAATGCAGAAACCCTCAGTTTTGCTGTTTCAGGATCAGTTTCAGTAAGTGATGTATCAATATTGAGTGCTGTGAAAAGATTCTTAGACCTTTCAGTAGCAAAATATGCCAGTGATAGACTTTGAAATAAGCTAATTGTTTTTGGATCAACTCGCCTTAAATCATGTTTGTTCATTGTTTTTGCCAATGTCAATGTAAGTTGTTTCTTTTCTGCATTGTTCACATGATCTGAAAACAATGCCATGGAGTCTAAATCTTTGCTGAGGTACCAAAGGTGACCCTCATCTTCTTTAGTGCAATTTTTGCCACCTAATAGTCAACTGCAGAGTAAGACTCCAGTATGTAAAGCAGAAACAGATTGTTAAGATGGGCATCACAACTGTTAGGAGTAGAGAACCATGATTTGGCATAAATTGTGATAGTGAACAGGACAATACATCACATAGAATCAAGTTCTTTTGGTGCTAGCTTAAACCGTTTTTGAAAGCAGTATATCTTTAGGTGATAAATACCCTTAGCCATCCATCTGGCCCAATGGTAAGCACCTTGTGGACTAATGTTAGTATGTTCTTGTTCAGGATTCTTCTCATCAAGAACCACCAAGCATAGCTTCAAGGACTCCAGGTAATCATCATGTGGAAAACTATCTTAACATAACTGAAGGTTTGGGAAGGTGACAATTTCTTGCTTCCTCAGATGCAGCCAGTCTTTTTCAGGTTCTGTTAGACAACCATTACTACCTGTGTCTCTGTCAAGAGCAGCAATACTGCTTTGGTCAATGAATTTCTACTACTCTTTAAATCTACTGAAGATACCAATCTGAGGACCAGAGGATGGGAAGAACATCTTGAAAGCAGCAGCAGATACTATTGCAAGGATGTGGTGCCTGCAGGCAAAGAAAAGGAGACACTTGTTGAAAGCTTGCTGGATGACTGTGATGGCTCCTGAATGGACACCAGTATTTGAACTACTTATGTCAAAGCACAACCCAGCAAGCCATTCTGGGACTCCTTTCCATTCATGCAAAGCCTCAATTACTACTTTACCCATCAGCTCACCTTAACCTGCTGGTAGTTTAGGAATACTGAGAAGCTTCTCAATGTTATGCCTGAAACCATATTGGCATGCAATCAACATAACTACCATCATTGCCTGGTAGCAATTTGCTGTCAAAGTGTGCCACTAATGGTGTTGCTGGGAGAAAGAGTGCTTTCTGCTGTTTTGCAGTTGACTGACGAAATTTTTTTCTTGCTCTATAGATTGAGTTAGTGGACATAACAATGTTCTCAATGTCAACACCAGTGGCTTTCACAGCTAGAGCAACTACATGCATAGCTTCTTGTGGTGTTGTATTGGTACAATCTAAGCTAGCAGCAAAAAATTGGGTCATCAACCAGGCAATGATTATTTATTTCAAGAGAAGGGATTTGTGGTGGAACAGTTTCATTCATGACAGTTTCTGAGTTCAGCTGTGCAGATAGGCCAGATAACTTCAATAGACTTGGTCTATAATCTTGCTCATCATTTGATTATTCAGTCTCGGAGTTACAAAGCTGGTTGTATTCTTCTACTGATGTTGAACATAACATCACTGGTGTATCTTGATCCACTTTTGCCTTTTCTCTGTGTCTCTCTTCATCCTGGAGCCTCTTCTGTCTTTTCCCATCACAAATTTTGAATTCTAAATCCTCTTCACCCATAAACATTGGTCTGTTGTTTCTCCAGTCTTGCAAAAAAGCAGTCAGTCAACAGTGCTATAAAGAAATAACAAACTCAGAAATACTAATAGACAGTGTAGTCTGAATTAAAGATGGCAGCTATCATCAACATAGAGTTAAATATAAACATCATAGAGAATGCGTAAACATCAAGTAAGTAATAAGACTGCATGTAAGGTTGATTATGCTACAAGGATTGTCCATTAATATCATGCAAACCAGTATAGAAACGCAATAATTACTTACATCACATATAGCAAAATAAGTTGAAAAGTTGGATGCTTTGAAGGGTCACTTAATGATTTCCTATCAATATGAAAATTTGCACACTGCATTCAAACACTAAACCTCCCATTTTAAACGCCTATGCCAGGTAATTTGAAAGAATTTTCTTTTTGAAACACCCTAATGTTCACTTTATTTGTAGGTCATTTGTGTGAACTGCTTAATATTTGCCAATGTTTTTTTTTTTTTTTTTTTTGTATATGACACTTTTCAGGAGGAAGAAAATTATAGTGAAAAGTTTCAATTATTATTGTATTTAAACTATTTTGCATTTCACAAATATGTTTCCATATTTTTAGGCTCCTATTTAACTCTTGTTGTCCTGTGTCTTTAGCTTTTGTATGCTGATGGCAAAAATGAAACTGTATCATAAAACTAATGCCAGTTTATAGCTGATTTTAGCTGCAGTTTCAAGCAATCATGCTTGTAACAAAAATGCAATCATGGTTAAAAAGTGTTGATTTGCTCTACAGACTAAATATGTATCTGGGAAGGTGTTTTCAGCACCACACTTCTATGCTTTCCCTACCTGTATTGTTTAAAGGACTTTCTGTTAATTGGCTTAGAATCCAGCTTGGATCCTTGTTACCTCCTTTCCACAACCTACAATCAAAGAGAAACAGATACAAAGTAAAAATTGTATCTACTTTCTTTGCAGTTACAACTTTCCTAGGAAGAAAAAGGCAACTAATTAAGAATTATAATGGCAATAATGTTACTTAGGAAATAATCATGTTTCTCTAATTGTATAGGAAAAAACAACAACTAATGAAACTGCACCCAAAGTCACTGAAACGCTCTCAAAAGCACATAATCTTCTCTGTTTTGCATTATTGGGGAGTATGAGTCCTTTGAAAAATAATGTTTTAGCATAGTATTTATTCACCATACGTGAAAGTTTAATGCTATTTTCTTTTTTTTTTTAATTAAATTCTGACTATTTTTCAAATCATGCCAGAAAATCCCGCCCCCCATGCAAGGGCAAATCTCCAGCATTTTTATTGGGAGGGGGCAAGAGGGGTCCATATCTGGATAGTCAAGGGACATGGACTGTATAATAATTTTTCTCTGAGTTGTTGGGGGGGGGGGCAACTGTCCCCCCCCCCCCAAGTCATGACCATGCCCCCATGTAAAGTTTCCTCTGGGAATTTCAATCCCCGCAGAAAATCTACCCAAAAAATTTTGTTTATATATGCCAATGGCAAATACCACAGAATATATGAACAGTGGACAAATTGCATAACTAATTCTACTTTCCCCAGGGACTATCAAGGGTCAAATTGTCCCCAAAGGCATAGTTATTGGACTTTTCAACTATGCTGAATCAAGTGACTATCTCAAAATTTTGATTTGATGTCTTTGGGGAAAAAGACATGGGAGGGGGCTACTTGCCCTCTAATCTTTTTGGTTGCTTGAAAAGGGTAGCCATGCAAGAACTTTTGATTTCTGATTAAATGAGCCATCTCCCAATCTTATAGGATGTCTGGTACAATACAATCATCCAGGAAAAAAAAACAGCAAATAAACATCATAGAAACAATCATTTAACATATTCAAAATTGCTGGTGCAGAAATACCTCTTCTTCATGGAAAAAGGGAGAAAATCTTGACCTAAATTTTTGCCATATTTTTTGGATTAAAAGTTTGCTATTTATTAATTCAAATATAGGAAGACCAAAAATTACATCAGAATTTAAAATTTATGTTGGATATTACACCATTTCCACCCTAAATGAGGTCAGGAGGTGCAGTATTTATGCAGTATTTGCAAACAAATGAGCACCACAATGGTCCAAAAAAATTTGCTTAAAAACATGTTCAAAATTGCTTGAAATTGGCCATGCAGAAATACCTCATTTTCTGATAAAAGGGGAGAAAATCTTGAATTTAACAAGTCACTTAATAATATATTCAGAATTGCTCAAAATCTGGGACTGGAAACTTGTCCCTCTGAAAGGCTGGAAGTCTGAAGACTGGGGCTAGAAACTTTCATCAAATGGTTACTGTATATACTGATTTAAGAGATAGAAAGAGATATTAATTAAAACCAAAAAACAACACCATTATTAACAACCAACATGAGAAGTAAAAAACTTGTCTGAGGGTGTGTTAAAAATAAATTAAAAAATAATACAGGACTAAATAAATTATAAAACTACTAATAGAAATTGAACATCCTAATCAGCACCATGAATCTTACAAAATTCAACTTTACTATTAACATCATTCCCCATAGTCAGTTATTCAATTACTTATTTACACCCTCTAAAGAAAATAAAAAATAAGTAAATAGAATTCATTCTTACTAAAAAAGATTTCTTTAATTTCTCTCTTATCTTAAACAAAGAATTATCATTATTATTTTCAATGCTCTGATCAAGATAATCCCAACTTTTAATCCCCCTTTGAAGTACATAAACCGTCAACTGGGTCAAAACAATGAATGGAGTATTAATCTCTCCAGAAGATCAAGTGTCATAGTCATGGATCTTGGATCTTAAGTTTACTAATCTGTCAAAACATGAAAATTTGTACCATACTGTAGCCTAAAAATAAACAAAAGTGTATATAACTCTCAAAGTCCAGAAGCAGGCAGTATTTTTATGATTGTGGACATTCCATACTGAATCCCAGGGTTGTAGGTCAGCCAACATTTGAACAACATTATTCTGAAGAACTCATATAGGCTGGGCAATGGAAGCAAATATACCAGCCAAACACTACTACAACACAGTATATATGGATTGATAAGGGAAAAATAAAGGAGGCATAGGGGATATGTAGGGAAAAAATGCTTAATTTTTCTTATTGTGCCTAAGTTACAAGACAAAATTTTACTCACAGACTGTACATGGTACTTGAAAGATAAAATTTCATCAATATAAACCCCCAGGTACTTAATTGATAAACCATGCTTTAAAATTCCCCAATGTATTACAATTTCTTGAATCCAAGGATAAAAAAAACAGGAGATAGGGAAAAAATTATAAAATTAGACTTATTAAGATTAATCTTATGCCTATTTACCCTCAACCAAAAATATAACCTATCCACATTTCCTTCTTCAATGTAAGGAGTAATTCTTCTGTCTTTGCAGTGCTGATAGCCACAGTGCCATCCACAAATAATGACAGAATTTTATTCTGGAGACTTTTAGTCATATTGCTATCACTAAAACAACAATTAGGGATACAATTAGCCATGTCATAGGCAGTGCAATGGCGCTGCCTAAGTAAAGAACGGTGTTGGCACAATGTATTATTATTTTTTTGTTTTCTTTTTCTTTTTCCATACCAGGGCACTTTGTATTGAAGGAGTTGTCATCGAAACTTCGAAAAGGGCTCATTCGATTGGAAATAGGAGTGGCTATTGCCCTTTTTAATAGTCGAAAGTGATTGGAGGGCAACTAGTCCCCCCACGCCCATCATTCCCCCAAACACGTCCAATCAAAATTTTTAGATAGCCATTTTGTTCAGTGTAGTTGATTTCCAGATAGAAAATATGTTTTTGAGGAGGTCACTCTCCCACAACCCTCAGGGCAAGGGTTTTAAGTTATGCCCTGTGGCCATATAAGAACAATGTTGGCACAATGTATTATTTATTATTTTTTTCCTTTAGACCAGGGCACTTCGTATCAAAGAAGTTGTCATAGAAACTTTGAAAAGGGCTCATTCAATTGGAAATTGGAGTGGCTTGTGCCCTTTTTAATAGTCAAAAGTGATTGGAAGGCAATTACCACCCCTTCCACGCCCACCATTTCCCGAAACACGTCCAATCAAAATTTTTAGATAGCCATTTTGTTCAGTGTAGTTGATTTCCAGATAGAAAATAGGTTTTGGAGGAGGTCACTCCCCCACAACCCTCAGGGCAAGGGTTTTAAGTTATGCCCTGGGGACATATAATGTTTTATAGAAGGCGTTGTTGTAGAAACTTCAAAAAAGGCTCATTCGATTGGAAATTCAAAGGGCTAGTGCCCTTTTTAATAGTCGAAAGTGATTGGAGGGCAACTAACCCCCCTCTCATGCCCACCTTTTCTCCCAAACACATCCAATGAAAATTTTGAGATAGCCATTTTATTCAACATAGTTTTAAGTTCTGGAAATTAGGTCTTTGAAGATGACAACCCCCCACAGCCCTCAGGGCAAGGGTCGTAAGTTATGCCCTGGGGGCATATAAGGTTTTTATAGTATGCGTTGTTGTAGAAACTTCAAAAGAGCTCATTCAGTTGGAAATTGAAAGGCCTAGTGCCCTTTTTAATAGTCAAAAGTGATTGAAAGGCAACTGAAACCCCTTCCATGCCCACATTTCCCCAAACACATCCAATCAAAATTTTGAGATAGCCATTTTGTTCCACGCAGTTTATAGTTCGGGAAATTATACCTTCGAGCAGGACACCTCCCCCCCCCCCCGCAGTCTTCAGGGCAAGGGTTATAAGTTATGCACTGGGGGCATATAAGGTTTTTATTGAAATCTTTGTCGTAGAAACTTGAAAAAGGGCTCATTTGATTGGAAATTTAAAGGGCTAGTGCCCTTTTTAATAGTTGAAAGTGATTTGAGGGCAACTAACCCCCCTTTCATACCCATCTTTTCCCCAAACAAATCCAATTAAAATTTTTAGATAGCCATTTTATTCAACATAGTTGAAAGTTTTGGAAATTAGGTCTTTAAGGATGAAAACCCCTTGCCCCCAAAGCCATCAGGGCGAGGGTTGTAAGTTATGCCCTGGGGGCATATAAGGTTTTTATTGAAAGTGTTGTTGTAGAAACTTCAAAAGGGCTTATTCAATTGAAAATTGAAAAGGCTATTGCCTTTTTTAGTAGTTGAAAGTGATTGGAGAGCAACTAACACCCCTTTCACGCCCACTATTTTCCCAAACACATCCAATCAAAATTTTGAGATATCCATTTTTTTCAACATAGTTGAAAGTTCTGGAAATTAGGTCTTAGGATGATAACCCCCTCAGAGCCCTCAGTGCAAGGGTTGTAAGTTATGCCCTGGGAGCATATAAGGTTTATATAGAAAGTTGTTGTAGAAGTTTCAAAAAAGGCTCATTTGATTGGAAATTGACATTGCCCTTTTTAATAGTCAAAAGTGAGTGGAGAGTAATTAACCCCCCTCTCACGCCCACCATTTTCCCAAAAACATTCAATCAAAGTTTAGAGATAGCCATTTTTTTCAACATAGTTGAAAGTTCTAGAAATTATGTATTTAAGGATGACAAACCCTCCAGAGCCCCCAGGGCAAAGGTTGTAAGTTTTGCCCTGGGAGCTTATAAGGTTTTTATAGATAGAGTTGCCATAAAACTTCAAAAGGGGTTCATTCAATTGGAAAATAAAAGGGCTAGTGCCATTTTTAATAGTCGAAAGTGATAGGAGGGTAACTAACCCCCCTCTCACGCCCATTGTTCCTCCAAACACACCCAATCAAAATTTTCAGATAGGCATTTTGTTTAACGTAGTAGAAAGTTCTGGAAATTAGGTCTTTGAGAATGACACCCCCCCAGCCCTCAGGGCAAGGGTTGTTAGTTATGGCCTGGGGGCATATAAGCTTTTTATTGAAAGTTTTGTTGTAGAAACTTCAAAAGGACTCATTTGATTGGAAATTGAAAGGCCTAGTTCCCTTTTAAATAGTCGAAAATGATTGGAAGGCTTGACATTTTTATAGTAAAGATTGATGTGGGTATAATGTATGATTTTTGTTGTTGTTTAGACCAGGGCACTTCGTATCGAAGGAGTTGTCGTGGGAACTTCGAAAAGGGCTCATTCGATTGAAAATAGAAAGGGCTGATGCCCTTTTTAATAGTCGAAAGTGATTGGAGGGCAACTAATCCCCCTCCCACGCCCACCCTCTCATTTGCCCATTATGTTTAAAAACTAAATGTTGCCTAAAGATTAAATCAAAATGCACTTTGTTAATGCTAATTCCCAATAAGGCATCTCCGCAGTATCCCAAGAACGACTGAGGGTATAATGTCCAAACTTTCGGGGTACTTCTGCTCTTAAAATTTAACCAAATCAAAATAGAGTAAGTGTATCCAAGCTATCAAAGAAAGTAAACAGACTTTTTTGCAAATGGTGTCAAGTTTTCCATTTCAGGTCAACTGGAGGAGGTATGAAACTAAATTAAAGACTACTATTTGTGTCCAGATTTTTAAAAGGGTGTATTTTGTTAAAAATTGCTGAAATTTTTTCTCCAGCATACAAATAGCTGGCCAAACTATAAAGTCTTAAAAAACGAAAAGATTTAAAGTATTATTTTCTTTTTCCCTGAAAAGAATTTGTCAAAATAAAACAAACAGAATTTAATTAAAAAAAACTTTCTCCACAAAATAAGTTTTTCAAAGAAAATATAAGAACTCCATTAAACCAAAATGAGCAAAAATAAAATCAAATAATCTACCAAGCATGAAACTACCACAAATCAGCATCGATAAATAAATGAAACCCAAAACGAACAGAAATTACAATAAATAACCACTTCAAACTCAAAACGAGCAGAAATTAACATAAGTTGGGCTCAAAACCTCTATATCTTCCCAAGTCCAGAACATAATTTGCATTTTACTGGAAAAAATATAAATGTTTTTACTTTTATAACTTTAATAAATCAAATAATATTAACATTTTGATTACTAAATTGAAGTATATGTATATTAAACTGACAATGCACATTCATTTGTATTTTTTCAGTAAAGTGCAAATTATGTTCTGGCCTTGGGAAGGCATATGGTTTTGAGCCCAACTTATGTTAATTTCTGCTCGTTTTGAGTTTGACTTGGTTATTTATTGTAATTTCTGTTCATTTTGGGTTTCATTTATTTATCAATTCTGACTTGTGGTAGTTTCACGCTTGGTAGATTATTTGATTTTATTTTTGCTCATTTTTTGTTTTTATGGAGTTCTTTAGTTTTCTTTGAAAAACTTATTTTTTGGAATCAGTTTTTTAATTAATCATTGATAAACAACAGGAAGAGAACCAAGACAACAACAGATCCCTGTGGGACACCACAAGTGAATGGATGTAGTTCATATTTTAAGCAATTCATCTCTACAAACTGGTACCAGTTACTAGAGAAGCTCCATATAACATCAAGAACTTTACCTCGGACCCTATACACCTAACATTTTTCCAAGAATAGACCATGGTCAACTGAGTCAAAAGCCTTCATTAGGTATAGAAATACTGCATCAACCTTAAATCCTTCGTAAACAGCCACATTAAGAATGTTTGTCAAAAATATCAATGCATCCTTCATCTTCCTTTTCTTTTAGAATCCAAACTGATTAATATACAAAAAATTAAACTTTCAAGAAATGTGGTTAACCAAGAACTAAATCATTTTTCAACAAGACAAGACATATTTGGTAAAACTGATTTTAGGTGATAATTACCAAGATCATATCTGTCACCACCTTTATAAACTGGTGTCACTTTTGCATATTTTAAACAATCTGAAACTTACCCTATTGAAAATAATCATTAGTTAATGATGTTAGAATACTAGATGTAAATGGAAAAAGGCATTTCAGAATTTTTAAACTCATCAAGTCGCAGCCAGACAAACTATTTTTAGATGCAATAATACATCAATGTGGTAAAGTGGATCTTCCAGAAATGGGGAAATTGTATGAGCTATTTTTGAACCTAGTGAAATAAATGATTCTGAAACTCATTAGAAATTGTAAAAACCATCTGCACCTATGGCCTCATTTACTATCACTTCAGATGGTAGTATTTTAGGACTCTGACCTATAACACTACAGATTATCTGCCATGTCTTGAATGGACTACCTTCAGCTTCCTTAAATTTCAGATTAAAATAAATTTTTTAGCCACATGGAGAAGATTATTGAAACCATTACAAAAAACATGGTATTGTTCTTTATTCTTATCTGTAAATTTTAAAGCTTGCAACTTAAACAATTTATCTCTTATATTTATTTTCTGAAGAAGATCAAATGTTATCCGTGACTTCTTCTTATTGTCTCTCTGCCCGTATATATTCTTAAGAACTTCCACTTCCTTAGCCGTTTCGAATAACTTAACATAACCAACCATTATGACTGATATGTCTGCTCCTGAAATCTGTCTCTGATTCACTGCAGTTGTAAAGGTGACTGTGATAGCCTTCAATGCACTTGCAAAAAGAGTGACCTTTTCTGCACTATTGCTTATAGCCAGTGCCATGGAACCAGCTGCGTCAGTGTTTCTTTGGACCATTATGATCTCAATGGCCAATGTGATTAAGCCAAATTTTGTGTTATATTCAATAGCTTTTTAATCAAAATGAAGTTGTGATTGCCTCAGAGTCATAGTAGTCAAAAACAAAATTGTGATTGGAGTGTTCCTGTTTGCTCTTTTTTGCTTTAGCTTTACTTTTAATGTTTTTTTTTTTTTTTTTTTTTTTTTTTTTTTTTTTTTTTTTTTTTATACAATAATAACTGAATTTATCAAATCCAAGAGAGAAGTTAAAATGGTAATCTTCTGATGTTCTCACCCCCCTCCCTCCCCCCAGTGCTAAAGGGTGAGGATGGGGATGAAAATAAGAGCAGCAGAGTCAAGACAGACTTTAAAGAGAATTTGATGGAAATCTTCTGTTCAGATTTGCACTCTTTAACCCTGAAAAAAAGAAGAAAATTCCAGAAAAAAAGTTATTGTAAGTAAAACTACTCCCCCCCCCTACACCTCTGAGGTCAGGTTGACACTAATCGAGAAGCCCAATATTACTTAATATTTGAGTTCGAAGGTGTGAAATTGCAATGAAGCACTGTTAAAACCAAAAGTAGGCCAATAGCAAAAAAGGGTGTTCTCACCCCCTCTGAGGTTGCTTAGGGTTGAAAGGGGGTACTAAATAATGTAATTTTTCAATTTTGATGTCATTTTCAGTCTCACCAGGCTTGAATTGATAGGAACTGACGATTCAATCCACCAAACACTGTACAAATTAAAATACTGGTTTTTCATTTCCCTCTGACCTTGCTTAGGTAGAAATGGTGCATTAAGTGATGGAAAAGTCTGATCCTGATGTCATTTTTGGTCTCCCCAGACTTAAATTAATAGAAATAGACCTTTTAATCCAGAAAATCTTACAGAAATTGAAATTCAAGATATCCCCCTCCCCTTTTCCCCTGAAAAAGAGGTATTTTTGCATCGCCGATTTTGGCCAATCTTGAATATGCTATTAAGTGAATTTTTCTGAAGATTTTGGTGCCAAGGCATTTCTGTTGCTCAAATGCCAGGTCAAAACAATAGTTTTTTTTTGGACCAATCAGAAACATGTAGATTGAGAGAAGGTAGACAAACATATGGAATGCTAATGTGACTCCAACAACAATCTTCTAGGAATACAACAAAAGATAGTATGGAGCACAACTGTTGTGATAATGCTCTGCCACAATGTTGACATTTTACTTGACTGATATTTAAAGTTCAGGACCTGCTAAATCTCAGCCAAGGCCAGTAGGCATTGGCTTGATACAATATAGCTTATTTGACTAAAAATTTAGTTTGAAAGCTCTTTCTTTAAAACACATTGATGCTCCTTCCACTATTGATAAACTAGCTGTTGAGATGCTTTTGAATTCTGTCAATCTTTCAGGTGTTACTAACCTGTTGTCAAGGTTTTTTATCATTATTATGGCTAGCTCTCTCCTTTTGTGTTATGTTTTTTTCTGCTTTTGTACTATGTTGTGTTGTCTTTGTCTGTATTAATCAAAAAAACTTTTTGCACAAAATAAGTTTTTCAAAAAAAAGTAAAGAACTCCATTAAACCAAAAATAAACAAAAATAGAATCAAATAATCTACAAAGCATACGACTACCACAAATCAGTGTCAATAAATAAATGAAGCCCAAAACAGACAGAAATTAAAATAAGTCAGACTCAAAACGAGCAGAAATTAATCTGAGTAAGGTCTACCCTATGCTTTCTAAAAGAATGTAATTTGTACTTTACTGAAAAAAGTTCAAATGAATTTACTAAAAAAAATGTGCATTGTCAGTTTAATATACATATACTGATTTTTATTCCTTAAAATCTTAATTAATTTTTGATTTCTTAAAGTTATAAAAGTGAAAACATTTAAAGGAATTTTTTTCAGTAAAGTACAAATTATATTTTGAAGAAGAAGATGCCCCTTACAGTTACTTCATATGGGAAAACTTTGGGCTCTGGAAAACTTAGCAGAAGATACTCAATACTTTTTCTATATATATATATATATATATATATATATATTATATATATATATATATATATATATATATATATATATATATATATATATATATATAGATTTAACTTGAATATATAATTAATAAAAATGAGAAGAATATGCCCCTTACAGTTAATTCATATGGGAAAACTTTGGGCTCTGGAAAAGTTAGCAGAAGATACTCAATACTTATATATATATATATATATATATATATATATATATATATATATATATATATATATATATATATATATATATATATATATATATATATATATATATATATATAATATATATATATAATATATATATATAATATATATATATAATATATATATATATATATATATATATATATATAATATATATATATATATATATATATATATATATATATATATATATATATATATATATATATATATATATATATATATATATATATATATATATACATATATATATATATATATATATATATATATATATATATCTATATATATATATATATATATATATTATATATATATATATATATATATATATATATATATATATATATAATATATATATATATATATATATATATATATATATATATATATATATATATATATATATATTTAACTTGAGTATAGGGAAACTTGAGTATAGGGAAAAATCAAGAAGAGGATTAGTGGCTACAGTAGACAACTGGTAAGTTGGCTACTAGTTTCTGACTTGCTTGTACAATTTACAAGTAATATTTGACGAATCTTAACAAGAAAAAGAAACTGCCAAAACCTCTAAAAAAAATACCTAGATTTTAACCTCTTGGATGGTATGGAAAAGAGGTTTTTTAAACCTCTTGATTTAGCCATAAATATATGGTTATCTCAAAATTTTGATTGGATGTGTTTGGGGAAATGGTGGGCGTGAGAGGGGGATCAGTTGTCCTCCAATCACTTTCGACTATTAAAAAGGGCACTAGCCCTTTCAATTTCCAATCGAATGAGCCCTTTTTAAAGTTTCTACGCAACGCTTTCTTCAAAAACCTTATATGCCCTCAGGGCATAACTTACAACACTTGTGCCAAGGGCTTTGGGGGGATTGTTATCCGCAAAGACATAATTTCTGGACTTTTCAACTAGGTTGAACAAAATAATCAACTCAAATTTTTTATTGGATGTGTCTGGGGAAATGGTGGGCGTGGGAGGGGTGTTAGTCTTCCTCCAATCACTTTAAGGGCACTAGCCCTTTCAATTTCCAATTGAATGAGCCCTTTTCGAAGTTTCTATGACAATGTTCTCTATAAAAACCTTATATGCCCTTAGGGCATAACTTACAACCCTTGCCCTAAGGGGCGGGGGGGGGGATATCATCCTCAAAGACATAATATCCAGAACTTTCCACTACATTGACAAAAATGGCTATCTCAAAATTATGATTGGATGTGTTTGAGGAAATGGTGGGCGTGAGAGGGGGGTTAGTTGCTCTCAAATCAGTTTTGACTAGCCTACTAAAAAGGGCACTAGCCCTTTCAGCTTCTAATTGAATGAGCCCTTTTTAACTTTCTACAACAAGATTTTCTATAAAAAACCTTATTTGCCCCCAGGGCATAACTTACAACCATTGCCTTGAAGGCTGTGGGGGGGGGGGGAGTGTCATCATCAAAGACCTAATTTCCAGAACTTTCAACTACGTTGAACAAAATGACTATCTAGAAATGTTGATGGGATGTGTTTGGGGAAATGGTGGGCGTGAGAAGGGGGTTAATTGGCCTCCAATCACTTTCGACTATTAAAAAGGGCACTAGCCCTATCAATTTCCGATCGAATAAGCACTTTTTGAAGTTTCTACAAAATCGTTTTCTATAAAAACCTTATATGCTCCCAGGGCATAGCTTACAACCCTTGCCCTGAGGGGTTTGGGGGGTTCGTCATCCTCAAAGACATAACTTCCAGAACTTTCAACTACGTTGAAGAAAATGCCATTTCAAAATTTTAATTGGATGTGTTTGGGGAAATGGTGGGCGTGAGAGGGGGGTTAGTTGCTCTCCAATCACTTTTGACCATTAAAAAGGGCACTAGCCCTTTCAATTTCCAATCCCATGAGCTTTTTTTTTAAGTTTCTACAACAAGCTTTCTATAAAAACCTTATATGCCCCCAGGGCATAACTTACAACCCTTGCCCTGAGGGCTGTAGGGGGAGTGACATCCTTAAAGACATAATTCCGGACCTTTCAACTACGTTGAACAAAATGATTATCTCAAAATTTTGATTGGATGTGTTTGGGGAAATGGTGGGCGTGAGAGGGGGGTTAGTTGCTCTCCAATCACTTTTGACCATTAAAAAGGGCACTAGCTGTTTGAATTTCCAATTGAATGAGCCCTTATTGAACTTTTTACGAACACATTTTCTATAAATACCTTATATGCCTCCTGGGCATAACTTACAACCCTTGCCCTGAGGGGTTTGGGGGGTTTGTCATCCTCAAAGACATAATTTCCAGAATTTCCAACTACATTGAACAAAATGCCCATCTCAAAATTTTGACTGGATGTGTTTGGGAAAATGGTGGGCGTTAGAGGGGGTTTAGTTGCCCTCCAATCACTTTCGACTATTAAAAAGGCCACTAGCCCTTTGAATTTCCAATTGAATGAGCCCTTTTTGAACTTTCTACAAAAACATTTCCTATAAATACATTATATGCCCCCAGGGCATAACTTACAACCCTTGCCCTGAGGGGTTTGGGGGAGTGTCATCCTCACAGACATAATTTCCAGACCTTTCAACTATGTCGAACAAAATGTCTATCTCAAAAATTTGATTGGATCTGTTTGGGGAAATGGTGGGCGTGAGAGGGGAATAGTCGTCCTCCAATCATTTTCGACTACTAAAAAGGCCACTAGCCCTTTGAGTTTCCAATCAAATGAGCCCTTTTTTAAGTTTCTACGAAAAACATTTCCTATAAATAACATTATATGCCCCCAGGGCATAACTTACAACCCTTGCCCTGAGGGCTGTGGGAAGAGTGTCCTCCTAAAAAACATAATTTCCAGATCTTATAACTACGTTGAACAAAATGGCTATCTCAAAATTTTGATTGGATGTGTTTGGGGAAATGGTTGGCGTGGAAGGGGTGTTAGTTACCTTCCAATCAATTTCGGCTATTAAAAAGGGCATTAGCCACTCCAATTTCCAATCGAATGAGCCCTTTTCGAAGTTTCTACGACAACTCATTCGATAGGAAGTGCCCTAGTCTAAAGGAAAAAAAAAAATAATAAATAATACATTGTGTGAGATTGTTCTTTACTTAGGCAGTGCTATTGCGCTGTCTATGATATTTTGGTTTATGAATAAAGGGAAATTGGCATGGCTTAGGCTTGAAATTGGAATCATATTGAATGAATGAATGACTATAAAAACACATTAAGGTGTTATAGTGACGTGAATTGAGAGAAAAAAAAAATCATACAAAAACACACAAAAAGATAAACCAACACTCAATCATTACCAGGAAAAATATACAAGACTGATCTAGCTTTTCAAAAATCTTTCATGGTGACTCTCAGCTGCAGCATGGGGTTCAGCCAAACCATAAGTTGCAGTCAGCTGCCTGTTTCTAGACCATGGGGGAATTCCCAGAGATATTTCACGTATCTAAAATACATATGATTTATACTTCTTTTGTCAGTGCATGTAAAGATACTCCAGAATGGAGAAAGAGCAATGACACGTGGGAAAGCAAATGAGTTGTTGACTTGTTAGTAAACACCTAATGTATTGTGCTTGGCAGCAAACAAGAAGAAAATGATTTTTGCAACTTTTCACCAAGATGTGCAAGCAGGAGGGAATGTTTTGGTTTGACACTGGTGCCAATTGGAAGGCCAAGATACATAGTACTTACAGATGCGGAAATATTTTGCCTTCCTAGATAGACATCTTCTTTTTTAGCCTGAAACCAGCCAAAAATAAGAATCTCACTCTTAGATGCATTGACAGAAAATCTTTTTTTTTCTTTTTTTTTTCTTTTTTTTTACAAATTCGTTACTAAGAACAGAACAATTTTTCTCAGTTGAAGACTCAGTCTGGCTAAGGTTTAAAATGTATTCATTTAGAAAGGGGTTGAAGTGCTTAATTGGCTTTATTCCAATTTGGTTGAAATCTTATGATCAGAAATAGCCTACTTGATATCTGAGAAAACGGTAATAATTAATTTCCATTTTAGGTTTTGTTGCAACCCTTTCATCATATTTGTCAAATTCCTGGGAAGAAAGTAAGGGCAAAACTAACAGTCTCGTTCAATAATTGGCTGAAAATACCAGAGGATAACGTTAAAGCTATTTCAGAAATAATACAATTACTACACAATGCTTCCCTTTTGTAAGTATCTTTTATTTATCTTTATCTACACTCTACCGAGAGTGACTTAGGGTGATAGAATGCCTTCTGTATACTTATCTGTTGATTTAAAAAGAGAAATTTGCGCAATAAGCGAAGGCAAACAATTAATACCTTGTGCAGCTCGACTGAACACTAATCCATTTTTCTTGGCCTTTATAATCCTGTTGAGCCTCACCAAAAGTCTCAATATAGTTGCTAGAAGACACCCTTCATGAAATACATAAGAGAAATGTAAATTTGACCTATTGTTGCATTAGTAACCATGAACTGTTACCTTGTCAAGGTCAATGTACTCATCTTGACCTAGTAAAGAGCCATGTATGTAAGTATGTAAGGTTTGGCTGTAGAAATTTGGGAGGGAACTCATTTGAATGAGATCAAAAGCTCCTGTGCCCTTTTCAAGGGCCAGCAGTGTTTGAAGGGTAACCAAACCCTACGCCCTTTTTGCTCTTCCATGGTATCAGATATAAGTATGCCTCCAATTTCAGCATGATCCCAGAAGCCCCAGGAGCAATGGCTCTAGATTATGTAAAATCCCATTGTTCACAGATCACTAGAAAAGGTTGGTATGTTTGTTTGCCTGGTCAATATATTCCCAAGGCTATGCTCCTGAAACTCCATGCTTACCTGATTAATTCAAAAGATGGTATGAGTCCCCAAGTTTCACAATTACATCATCTGGAATATATTGGAATGATTAAGGGTGATAAGGTGAATGTATTGGTAAGGTAAATAAGGGTAAGGAAAGGTAAGGTGAATAAGGGTGAATGTATTGGGTGATTAAGTTGAAACTTTATAGGCAGTGTTGAAGCGGGGATTTGGGCCTCAAAATTTCGCATGGGGGAGGGACAGAGTAATTTAAAAAAACAATTAGTGTATCCAGGTTATTGGCATAGTACATTTTGAATATCTCGAGAATGGCTTGGAGGATGGAGTTGACAATTTCATGTAGTGTGTTTGGGAGGAGAGCAAGGGTACTTGAAGTTTTGTGTCGATGGGGGCTAAAAATGTCTTGCCTACAATCCACATAAACTTTTTTGCACTATAAGCTCCAATGGGACTTAAAATTCATTCACGGTTAAATATCAAGGTAAATCAAAAAATACTGTGTTTTGCCATGTTAGCTAAATAGTATGAGATAGAGAGAAGTCGATCGTTGCCTCCTGTCCAAATGGTCCCGACCTAGCATGATGGCTTTGTCTGGGATGCTACCAATCAATGACAGGAAAAGACCAAGGCTGTCGTTCCATCCAGCTAGAACGAGGACTTCCACGCTGGCGCTTCCAGCAGTGCGTCGAGGGATTGAAACTAAAGGCAATTATGACTGGCGTTTCTGCTGGCATGCGGGCTAGGTGGCCGAAACACCCAAGAGTTCGTGCAACAAGCTGACGTGAGTTGGGTCAGTGGTTGGTAAGTGACAGTAGTTGGGTGTTGGAGACGAAGTCATACCACTTAATCCGTTCGTTTCGTCCGAGAAACTTGATTTGAGCCACATCTATAGCGTTTCAGACCGAAACTACAGCAGGCCAGGCCTCATCACCATAGAGAAGAACTCGGTTTACAGTAGTGTTGTAAATACACATCTTTGTTCTGCGATTCAAACTGCAGTCCAATGCAGAGACTGTTTGTGGTTTGGTCCATAACGTAATCGATGAAGGCGTTGACAAGTTTGGGGGTGATAGCATATCCTCGCCCTATGCTGTATTTATTTCGAATACGGGGCTGCAATAGCCGTTTATCTGGACGGAGCTCCTATTATCAGTATAGAGGGCTTGATCAGACGGCAATACTTGTCAGGGAGTTTTGTTCGTTCAAGTATCAGCCAGAGAGAATCACTTACAACCGAATCAAAGGCTGCTTTGAAGTCGACAAAGGTAATATATGCTGTACGTTGGAACCCGTGGGTTTTTTCTACCACCTGACAGATGGTGAAGATCTGCTTGATCATGGACCTCATAGGCATGAAACCCGCTTGCTGAATCTGGTGGTATTTGCGGAGGATTTTGTTGTTTCTTTCCAGTAGAGTCATGGTAAACAATTTACTGGGAACAGATAGGAGAGTGATTCCTCTGTAATTGGAGCAATCACTTCTGCTGCTTTGGCACTTCCACAGAGGAAGGATTGGTCCTTCTTTCCTTTCTTGCCGTATTATTTCCGTTGTCTAGACAAGGGCGAAAAGCATGTGTAGCCAAAATAGCATTGCTGGTCCTCCGTATTTCAGCAGCTCGACAGTGATCTTATTGATTCCGGGTGCCTTGATGTTTTTCATTCTATACAGAGCTTTCTGCATCACTTCCACTGAAGGGACATCGGGCTCTGTATGATTCTTGCGTATTGTTTGCTCAGCAAATGTCAGGAGGTCAGGATCAACATCCATTCTATCACTGTTCAGCAGCTTTGCAGAGCGTTCCTTCCATCTTTCTAGTTTTGTGCTTTCATCTTCAAGCATTTCACCCTTGTCTGATCTGACTGCTCCAATTTTTGGAGGTTTCCCTTTGCTAAGGTCTCTGAAATGCTTGAAGCTTCATCAGCCTTTTTGTCAACAAATTGTTGCTTATCACGGTGAATAAGTTTGTTCCTTATCCCGTTTAGCCGTCTGTATGTGGGCATATAACCAGCCAGCCGGGCTTTCCTGCGCTGCTCAATAGTCTGCAGAAAGGTTAAATAAGGTGTAAAGGTTGTTTCTTTTAGGGTGTGGGATGAAGGAACCGGAATTTTTTTGTGTTTGGAATCGCTTCATAGTAAAGTAGCAAAGTAAATCAGAAAACGCTGTGTGTACCAGGTATTTCTTCTGGGGTCCAAAAAGTATGCTGATTTTCTAAAAATTCCCCACTCACTGAACCTATATTTGGTAGGTAAAAAATATTAAAAACTATTGCACAAAATTACAGTTGATAGGATATTTTGACTAAATATTCAAATTTGGCTTAAAATTCAAATTACAATTGAACGAAACACAAACATCTCCTTTCTACCTTAAACTTATATCGTTGATTAGAGTAAGCTAAAAAATAAGTTATTGTCTTGTTTAAACCAAGAGTTTAATTATTTTTTTAAATTTAATTTTATTACTTAGTTAATGATTTGTTAATTACTTTCATTTACTAACTGCGCCCTCTACTTTGTTTTAATTAAAACTAAAATTTAAAAATTTACAAAATGATTATAACTGTTAGATTTCTCATTTGAAATTTGGCGCACCTAAAATTTCTGCGCCGGGGGTAAGAAAACATGTTCTTGGTTTTTCTGACAAAATTTCTTAAAAAAAAATGGAGTAAAGTGACCAAAACACAAGGAATTGTTACGCATTGTGATAACGAAACCTATTTATTTTTCATTTTTTTTTCTGAGGAATTTTGGTGGAATATACAAACAAAATAAACTCTCATGCTAAGCTCAGCAAAGCGGGAAATTTATTAAGCATGACATTCCTGGTATTGAAACATTAATACCATTTGGAGTTGGCAATTCGTGTATTCGAGAATCCTGATTATTTTTTACCAAACTCTATCTGAGCCTCTCCGGAGTTACTCTTTCATAATCTACTTTCCATTGTTGAAATATTAATGTCAAAGCTCTGGACTAACTCTTAGATTTATTCAGCCACAAGCATAGTCTCCCAAAATAAGGATCAATACTGAAATAAGCAACACACTTTTTTACTGTCAAACATTAGATAATTATTTTAGAATCAAATTAAAAATTTTCTAAAAGCTGCTTAAGAACATTCTCTCTATTCAAGCACAGGCATGTACGCACTAGGGAGGGGCCTTTGAGCTTCCCCCCTAACGCTGTAAAATTCGCTTGTCATTTGTTTTTTTCATCAGTTTGGTGCCCTTGCTGTCTCCCCTAGGCGGTGCCTGCGGCCTAGCTGCCTCCCTTGGTGTCAAATTGCCCAATCGGCACCCCTGGAAAGACGGTGGATTTGTTCTATCTAGACGTGATTCGGATGGTTTCATTGGTGGCAAATGCTGGATATCTGTTAAAAGCCTGATATTAATTCTACTCTTTGTTATAGGCTTGACGACATTGAAGATGCATCTACATTACGAAGAGGCTTACCTGTGGCACATGCTATTTACGGAATGCCATCAACAATCAACTGTGCAAATTATGTTTGTTTCATGGCCCTGCAAAAGGTGCTGGCTTTGGGAAAGTCAGAGGTTGGCTTTGTACTCTTTTTCAACACATTTTATTTTACTGAGTTAATGCCTAAAACAAAAAGTAATTTTAGGAGGTTAGAGGCTTAGGTTTCCCCAAAGCATTCTCCGAGAAGTATTGGAAAATTTAGAAATGCCATGTACAAGAGAACTAATTTGAATTCTAAGACCCATTTCTTGAAGCATCAGGTTCCCTTCTTCCATTACACGACCTTTTAGGATGCCCCTAAACGTTTTCAGATCTTTCTTTATAGAATTAAAGCGTGCCCTGCAAATTCCTAAATCATCAGATCAGTTGACGAAGTGAAAAAAAAAAAACACCCCAGGAGAATAGATCGATTGAAATGGTATCACTTCGTGTTAAACACCAGACTCTTCTTGCTGACTGATTAGCTCAGTAATGACAACTAATCTCTCTTGGCAATTGGCTATTTGAACCGTTCGGTGGTCCAATCATCTGCTCGGAATGTCAAGTGTGAAACCTCTGCGACGGATGAAAGCAACCGCAAGGGAGACCTAGGGCGAGAGGGGGGTATAGTCTCGACCATTTTTTTTCACCCTGGTGAACGTCCTCCCAGGAAACGCCCCCACACTGGCTTAAAACCATAAAGGCTGGAAGCTGCGAGTATCGTCCCTCTCTGTGCCCTTCAGCTGGCAGGAGACACATAAAAATATTAACACGACTCCTTCCCTTATGTGTCCTTTTGATATCCTTTGAACTGTTTATACCTCCGAAGATAACGAAACGTTAAGGCCTGAAATAAGGAAATTTACTTAGCTATTGTAATATTTCTTTTTCGGCTAGTAAGGTCTCTGTAATGTATTAAGAGGCTGTAATTTTTTTGGGAGGAACTTCTAATTTTGGTGGAATAATACTAATAATTTATAAAAATGAGTAATGTCTTTTTTTTTAGTGCTGTTTAATTCTGTGGCTTTAAACAATATATATCTAAATCAAAGTTTTGATAAATTAAGGTACTGTTGATAGATACATAAATAATAAAGGTTAAGTGGTTAATAGAACTTCTTTCTGGAACCTTTTTTACCGGAAAGGCTTGAAGAAGTTATTACCTTAAATTGCAGCTTGGAGCAATCTAAGGATTCCTCCTTGAAGAGCTCCAGAATGATAACTTGAGTTCTTTTCAAAGTTCAGTCATGGAGGAAGTTATAATGAGTAAGCCGAGCCTATTCAAATTACTCAGCAGTCATTATGGGGATTGTATGCGAGGAGGGAGTCCCTACTCCTCCTCCACCACTATTGGGAGGTCTCTAATGCTACCAGAGTAACCTGGGGGTACCTCAATGGTCAGGGTAACTCTAACAAGCTGCAGATTTATACGCGTCCCGTCTCTGTCGGTTTCCACAACCGTCAGGGTTCTCACAAGTGTACTTCTCTCATGGTGAAAAAGTTCCACACTACTTGGCCCCAGGCACCATAAGCATTGAAGTCCCCAATTCTCTTTGATTTCCTTCCTTCATAACACAGGGTTCGCCCTGTAAAACCAACTCTCTTTTCAGACGGATTACCTATATCAATCTAGGCTAATTAAACAATTCAAAAGTAGTAAACAAAATCTTACTTCTTTTCCAACCAAGATCGATATAAAAACTTAAAAATAAAACTCTTCTTGTCCCTAGACAAACAAAGTCACATGGGTGCAGCGTGCAGAGTCCAGCCAATCCAAATCCTCACCCGGTGCAACGTCAAGCTAAAATTAATTAACTGATTCTCCTTTTCCCTCCCAATCACTTTCAACCAAAATCGCTGTCCAAAAATACATTTTTAATAAATAAGAGTCACCCTTGTAATTACGCAGTTAAAATCCAGCGAATTTAGCTGTTTATAGAATGAAAGGGAAAACTGCCGTTATTACTATCGAGAGAAAATTAAAGATTACGAGCGCAAAGGAAAGGGTTCAAAGAACCAAAGGAAAAGAAAAGAGGACATTTATATAACAAAAACAAGGGCCGAAGGTCCCAACAGGGATACTCCTGTTACTGATAAATGTTCAATATGAGATATTACTGGGAACATTTTTATCTTTAGTGAGGTTACATTTCAGTCCCTAATAATAATGAAAAGGCGATTGTATTTTAACAAAATACCTTTATGCTGGAAATGATATATTTGGAAAATGAAAATTGGAGACCACCTTCATGGCAATGCTATAAACGAGCATACAGGATGATCATAAGGATGAAGATAAGTTCATAGTTTGGTAAATTGGATTTTCCTTCAAGCTGTGGTGTTTTTATATACTTCGGTTGCACGAATCGACGAATCGAAAATTTTGCATGCACAAACTAGACATGAAATCTAATACGACAATTGATTTAGTAAATACTCATGAAAGAGTGTTTTTGTGCTTTGATTAGCAAGGGGATTCAATGATTGGAGGCTACGAAGGAGGTTAGAAATTGACAGAAGTGAGGTTAGAAATATCCTAGGGAGATTTTTACAACAATAGTGGTTATTTGATGAAATTTACTTGGGAGACAAGCATGTTTTTATTGCGCATGGTCCTGACTGCTCTGCTGCGACTCTTTTACTGATTGAGAAAACCAGATCAAGTTCAATCAACATGAATGGTTAATGGGATGGATTTAATGCCTTTGCTTCTGGATTGGATTTCGTGCACCCAACGGTCAGCCATCAGCTTCATTTCTTCATCTCCACATCACTCGCACATATACGACAAGTACAGCGTATGTGTTGGGTAGAACTGAAGACCTCGTCGTGGTGTTCCTTAGAGTCGAAGGCACAGAATGGTCCACCATTGCTAATTTTAGTTTCTTACAGTCACTGGCCGTCCTGGTTAGTGTCTCACCGAGAGGTGAAATATGTCGTGGAACACTGCCGAGAATGTAATGGCTGCCAAAATCATGCGTGAGACTAAGCATCCTGAATATTTGAAACGATGAACATGACGCCAGAAAGTATCCCTTGGGGAGAACTCTTTGATATGGGATAAAGAGGTTCTCTTATTTGTACTGGTACTGAGGATAATGTGCTGCTTGCTGCGGATGGCTGGCAAGTGGTAGGTGACTGTCCCCTCCAGTGCTGCCTTCCCAATTCAGTCTGTACCGAGTGGGATTCTTGGGATGGAGGAAAACAATGGTGGACACCTTGAAACTACGAAGGAATGCTCCTCTGCAAAGAAAAGATAGTAATCTCAAATTACCACGCCCGACGGCTGATCACCGAGGGGCTAGTTGGAAGTGGAGGCAATGACTCTTTATGGCCTGATCCCCTACTCAGTTTTGTGAATCCACCCATAATAATGATATTACAATAATTTAATGATAATATAACAGTAATAGTAGATAAAATATAATAATACGTATGTTATTCAACAAAATCAAGCAATAAGAAAAGACACTGAAGGAACGAAAATTTCAGTGACTCCTATCTAACTAAGCTCATGTGGATAAAACAAATTTGCAACCGTAAGCTTTTCGAGCTTTACATGCAGCAAAGTCTGGTTGTTGAGAATCCGGCCAGTTTAAAAGTAATATATACATATTAATCCTATGCAAAGGCAAAACAACTTTCATTACTTTTTGTTTTAATCGCTGCAGAAAGTAATACCATTAGGATATTAGACGTCATAGTTTTTGTGACGACATTCATAAGAAAAATATTTTTCCAGAATTAATCAAGAACATAAAGGAAAGTCATGACCTATTTATTATCTTATTACAAACAATCTTATTAAACTAATAATAATATTTGAGCAAAGGTCGGTTCCTGCCACAGTGCGTAGTATTAATTAGAATCAGAGACTCACAGCTGTCAAACGGGAACGTTTTTCTTTAAATGCTCAGAATCAACTGATTTGTCAGCAAAAAGTCGTGTTTTCAAAACTCCTCTTACTAATGCTTACTAATCTTATTAATGCTTAAACTGACCATAATCACTGAGCGAAGGGCGGTGTCCTGGTATCCAAATTATTATTGTAATTTTCCTGCCACAGTGCGTAGTATTAATCAGAATCAGAGACTCACAGCTGTCAAACGGGAACGTTTTTCTTTAAATGTTCAGAATCAACTGATTTGTCAGCAAAAAGTCGTGTTTTCAAAACTCCTCTTACTAATGCTTACTAATCTTACAAATGCTTAAAATGACCATAATCACTGAGCGAAGGGCGGTGTCCTGGTATCCAAATTATTATGGTAATTTTCCTGCCACAGTGCGTAGTATTAATCAAAATCAGAGACTCACAGCTGTCAAACGGGAACGTTTTTCTTTAAATGCTCAGAATCAACTGATTTGTCAGCAAAAAGTCGTGTTTTCAAAACTCCTCTTACTAATGCTTACTAATCTTACAAATGCTTAAAATGACCATAATCACTGAGCGAAGGGCGGTGTCCTGGTATCCAAATTATTATTGTAATTTTCCTGCGACAGTGCGTAGTATGAATCAGAATCAGAGACTCACAGCTGTCAAACGGGGACGTTTTTCTTTAAATGTTCAGAATCAACTGATTTGTCAGCAAAAAGTCGTGTTTTCAAAACTCCTCTTACTAATGCTTACTAATCTTACTAATGCTTAAACTGACCATAATCACTGAACGAAGGGCGGTGTCCTGGTATCCGAATTATTATTGTAATTTTCCTGCCACAGTACGTAGTATTAATAAGAATCAGAGACTCGCAGCTGTCAAACTGGAACGTTTTTCTTTAAAAGTTCAGAATCTACTAATTTGTCAGCAAAAAGTCGTGTTTTCAAAACTCCTCTTACTAATGCTTAAACTGACCATAATCACTGAGCGAAGGGCAGTATCCTGGTATCCAAATTATTATTGTAATTTTCCTGCCACAGTGCGTAGTATTAATAAGAATCAGAGACTCGCAGCTGTCAAACGGGAATGTTTTTCTTTAAATGCTCAGAATCAACTGATTTGTCAGCAAAAAGTCGTGTTTTCAAAACTCCTCTTACTAAAGCTTACTAATCTTACTAATGCTTAAACTGACCATAATCACTGAGCGAAGGGCGGTGTCCTGGTATCCAAATTATTATTGTAATTTTCCTGCCACAGTGCGTAGTATTAATAAGAATCAGAGACTCGCAGCTGTCAAACGGGAACGTTTTTCTTTAAAAGTTCAGAATCAACTGATTTGTCAGCAAAAAGTCGTGTTTTCAAAACTCCTCTTACTAATGCTTACTAATCTTACTAATGCTTAAACTGACCATAATCACTGAGCGAAGGGCGGTGTCCTGGTATCCAAATTATTATTGTAATTTTCTTGCCATAGTGCGTATTATTAATCAGAATCAGAGACTCACAGCTGTCAAACGGGAATGTTTTTGTTTAAATGCCCAGAATCAACTGATTTGTCAGCAAAAAATCGTGTTTTCAAAACTCCTCTTACTAATGCTTACTAATCTTACTAATGCTTAAACTGACCATAATCACTGAGCGAAGGGCGGTGTCCTGGTATTCAAATTATTTTTGTAATTTTCTTGCCACAGTGCGTAGTATTGATAAGAATCAGAGACTCGCAGCTGTCAAACGGGAACGTTTTTCTTTAAAAGTTCAGAATCAACTGATTTGTCAGCAAAAAGTCGTGTTTTCAAAACTCCTCTTACTAATGCTTACTAATCTTACTAATGCTTAAACTGACCATAATCACTGAGCAAACGGTGGTGTCCTGGTATCAAAATTATTATTGTAATTTTCCTGCCACAGTGCGTAGTATTAATCAGAATCAGAGACTCACAGCAGTCAAACGGGAACGTTTTTCTTTAAATGCTCAGAATCAACGGATTTGTCAGCAAAAAATCGTGTTTTCAAAACTCCTCTTACTAATGCTTACTAATCTTACTAATGCTTAAACTGACCATAATCACTGAGCGAAGGGCGGTGTCCTGGTATCCAAATTATTTTTGTAATTTTCCTGCCACAGTGCGTAGTAGTATTAATCAGAATTAGAGACTCGCAGCTGTCAAACGGGAACGTTTTTCTTTAAATGCTCAGAATCAACTGATTTGTCAGCAAAAATTCATGTTTTCAAAACTCCTCTTACTAATGCTTACTAATCTTACTAATGCTTAAACTGACCATAATCACTGAGCGAAGGGCGGTGTCCTGGTATCCAAATTATTATTGTAATTTTCCTGCCACAGTGCGTAGTAGTATTAATCAGAATCAGAGACTCACAGCTGTCAAACGGGAACGTTTTTCTTTAAATGCTCAGAATCAACTGATTTGTCAGCAAAAAGTCGTGTTTTCAAAATTCCTCTTACTAATGCTTACTAAACTTACTAATGCTTAAACTGACCATAATCACTGAGCGAACGGCGGTTTCCTGGTATCCAAATTATTATTGTAATTTTCCTGCCACTGTGCGTAGTATTAATAAGAATCAGCGACTCGCAGCTGTCAAACGGGAATGTTTTTCTTTAAAAGTTCAGAATCAACTGATTTGTCAACAAAAATTCATGTTTTAAAACTCCTCTTACTAATGCTTACTAAACTTACTAATGCTTAAACTGACCATAATCACTGAGCGAAGGGCGGTGTCCTGGTATCCAAATTATTATTGTAATTTTCCTGCCACAGTGCGTAGTATTAATCAGAGACTCACAGCTGTCAAACGGGAACGGTTTTCTTTAAATGCTCAGAATCAACTGATTTGTCAGCAAAAAGTCGTGTTTTCAAAAACTCCTCTTACTAATGCTTACTAAACTTACTAATGCTTAAACTGACCATAATCACTGAGCGAACGGCGGTTTCCTGGTATCCAAATTATTATTGTAATTTTCCTGCCACAGTGCGTAGTATTAATCAGAATCAGAGACTCACAGCTGTCAAACGGGAACGGTTTTCTTTAAATGCTCAGAATCAACTGATTTGTCAGCAAAAAGTCGTGTTTTCAAAACTCGTCTTACTAATGCTAAACTAACTAATGCTTAAACTGACCATAATCACTGAGCGAAGGGCGGTATCCTGGTATCCAAATTATTATTGTAATTTTCCTGCCACAGTGCGTAGTATTAATCAGAATCAGAGACTCACAGCTGTCAAACGGGAATGTTTTTCTTTAAAAGTTCAGAATCAACTGATTTGTCAACAAAAAATCATGTATTAAAACTCCTCTTACTAATGCTTACTAATCTTACTAATGCTTAAACTGACCATAATCAGTGAGCGAAGGGCGGTGTCCTGGTATCCAAATTATTATTGTAATTTTCCTGCCACAGTGCGTAGTATTAATCAGAATCAGAGATTCCTAGCTTTCAAACGGGAACGTTTTTCTTTAAATGCTTAGAATCAACTGATTTGTCAGCAAAAAGTCGTGTTTTCAAAACTCCTCTTACTAATGCTTACTAATCTTACTAATGCTTAAACTGACCATAATCACTGAGCGAAGGCCGGTGTCCTGGTATCCAAATTATTATTGTAATTTTCTTGCCACAGTGCGTAGTATTAATCAGAATCAGAGACTCACAGCTGTCAAACGGGAATGTTTTTCTTTAAATGCTCAGAATCAACTGATTTGTCAGCAAAAAATCGTGTTTTCAAAACTCCTCTTACTAATGCTTACTAATCTTACTAATGCTTAAACTGACCATAATCACTGAGCGAAGGGTGGTGTCCTGGTATCCAAATTATTATTGTAATTTTCTTGCCACAGTGCGTAGTATTAATAAGAATCAGAGACTCGCAGCTGTCAAACGGGAATGTTTTTCTTTAAATGCTCAGAATCAACTGATTTGTCAGCAAATAGTCGTGTTTTCAAAACTCCTCTTACTAATGCTTACTAATCTTACTAATGCTTCAACTGACCATAATCACTGAGCAAACGGCAGTGTCCTGGTATCAAAATTATTATTGTAATTTTCCTGCCACAGTGCGTAGTATTAATCAGAATCAGAGACTCACAGCAGTCAAACGGGAACGTTTTTCTTTAAATGCTCAGAATCAACTGATTTGTCAGCAAAAAACCATGTTTTCAAAACTCCTCTTACTAATGCTTACTAATCTTACTAATGCTTAAACTGACCATAATCACTGAGCGAAGGGCGGTGTCCTGGTATCCAAATTATTATTGTAATTTTCCTGCCACAGTGCGTAGTATTAATCAGAATTAGAGACTCGCAGCTGTCAAACGGGAACGTTTTTCTTTAAATGCTCAGCTCAGAATCAACTGATTTGTCAGCAAAAATTCATGTTTTCAAAACTCCTCTTACTAATGCTTACTAATCTTACTAATGCTTAAACTGACCATAATCACTGAGCGAAGGGCGGTGTC
The DNA here is from genome assembly GCA_027921565.1 of Artemia sinica. Lineage (NCBI taxonomy): Eukaryota > Metazoa > Arthropoda > Branchiopoda > Anostraca > Artemiidae > Artemia > Artemia sinica. The sequence continues at coordinate 40,738,889 of CM051273.1, read as the reverse complement.
CTGGTATCCAAATTATTATTGTAATTTTCCTGCCACAGTGCGTAGTATTAATCAGAATCAGAGACTCACAGCTGTCAAACGGGAACGGTTTTTCTTTAAATGCTCAGAATCAACTGATTTGTCAGCCAAAATTCGTATTTTCAAAACTCCTCTTACTAATGCTTACTAAACTTACTAATGCTTAAACTTACCATAACCACTGAGCGAACGGCGGTTTCCTGGTATCCAAATTATTATTGTAATTTTCCTGCCACAGTGCGTAGTATTAATAAGAATCAGAGACTCGCAGCTGTCAAACGGGAATGTTTTTCTTTAAAAGTTCAGAATCAACTGATTTGTCAACAAAAATTCATGTTTTAAAACTCCTCTTACTAATGCTTACTAAACTTACTAATGCTTAACTTGACCATAATCACTGAGCGAAGGGCGGTGTCCTGGTATCCAAATTATTATTGTAATTTTCCTGCCACAGTGCGTAGTATTAATCAGAGACTCACAGCTGTCAAACGGGAACGGTTTTCTTTAAATGCTCAGAATCAACTGATTTGTCAGCAAAAAGTCGTGTTTTCAAAACTCCTCTTACTAATGCTAAACTAACTAATGCTTAAACTGACCATAATCACTGAGCGAAGAGCGGTATCCTGGTATCCAAATTATTATTGTAATTTTCCTGCCACAGTGCGTAGTATTAATCAGAATCAGAGACTCGCAGCTGTCAAACGGGAATGTTTTTCTTTAAAAGTTCAGAATCAACTGATTTGTCAACAAAAATTCATGTTTTAAAACTCCTCTTACTAATGCTTACTAATCTTACTAATGCTTAAACTGACCATAATCAGTGAGCGAAGGGCGGTGTCCTGGTATCCAAATTATTATTGTAATTTTCCTGCCACAGTGTGTAGTATTAATCAGAATCAGAGATTCCTAGCTTTCAAACGGGAACGTTTTTCTTTAAATGCTTAGAATCAACTGATTTGTCAGCAAAAAGTCGTGTTTTCAAAACTCCTCTTACTAATGCTTACTAAACTTATTAATGCTTAAACTGACCATAATCACTGAGTGAACGGCGGTTTCCTGGTATCCAAATTATTATTGTCATTTTCCTGCCACAGTGCATAGTATTAATCAGAATCAGAGACTCACAGCTGTCAAACGGGAACGGTTTTCTTTAAATGCTCAGAATCAACTGATTTGTCAGCAAAAAGTCGTGTTTTCAAAACTCCTCTTACTAATGCTTACTAATCTTATTAATGCTTAAACTGACCATAATCACTGAGCGAACGGCGGTTTCCTGGTATCCAAATTATTATTGTAATTTTCCTGCCACAGTGCGTAGTATTAATCAGAATCAGAGACTCACAGCTGTCAAACGGGAACGGTTTTCTTTAAATGCTCAGAATCAACTGATTTGTCAGCAAAAAGTCGTGTTTTCAAAACTCCTCTTACTAATGCTTACTAATCTTATTAATGCTTAAACTGACCATAATCACTGAGTGAACGGCGGTTTCCTGGTATCCAAATTATTATTGTAATTTTCCTGCCACAGTGCGTAGTATTAATCAGAATCAGAGACTCACAGCTGTCAAACGGGAACGTTTTTCTTTAAATGCTTAGAGTCAACTGATATGTCAGCAAAAAGTCGTGTTTTCAAAACTCCTCTTACTAATGCTTACTAAACTTATTAATGCTTAAACTGACCATAATCACTGAGCGAACGGCGGTTTCCTGGTATCCAAATTATTATTGTAATTTTACTGCCACAGTGCGTAGTATTAATCAGAATCAGAAACTCACAGCTGTCAAACGGGAACGTTTTTCTTTAAATGCTTAGAATCAACAGATTTGTCAGCAAAAAGTCGTGTTTTCAAAACTCCTCTTACTAATGCTTACTAAACTTATTAATGCTTAAACTGACCATAATCACTGACCGAACGGCGGTTTCCTGGTATCCAAATTATTATTTTAATTTTCCTGCCACAGTGCGTAGTATTAATCAGAATCAGAGACTCACAGCTGTCAAACGGGAATGTTTTTCTTTAAAAGTTCAGAATCAACTGATTTGTCAGCAAAAAGTCGTGTTTTCAAAACTCCTCTTACTAATGCTTACTAATCTTACTAATGCTTAAGCTGACCATAATCACTGAGCGAACGGCGGTTTCCTGGTATCCAAATTATTATTGTAATTTTCTTGCCACAGTGCGTAGTATTAATCAGAATCAGAGATTCCAGCTTTCAAACGGGAATGTTTTTACCTAAAAAGCTCGGAATCAACTGATTTGTCAGCAAAAAGTCGTGTTTTCAAAACTCCTCTTACTAATGCTTACTAATCTTACTAATGCTTAAGCTGACCATAATCACTGAGCGAACGGCGGTTTCCTGGTATCCAAATTATTATTGTAATTTTCCTGCCACAGTGCGTAGTATAAATCAGAATCAGAGACTCACAGCTGTCAAACGGGAACGGTTTTCTTTAAATGCTCAGAATCAACTGATTTGTCAGCAAAAAGTCGTGTTTTCAAAACTCCTCTTACTAATGCTTACTAAACTTATTAATGCTTAAACTGACCATAATCACTGAGCGAACGGCGGTTTCCTGGTATCCAAATTATTATTTTAATTTTCCTGCCACAGTGCGTAGTATTAATCAGAATCAGAGACTCACAGCTGTCAAACGGGAACGTTTTTCTTTAAATGCTTAGAATCAACAGATTTGTCAGCAAAAAGTTGTGTTTTCAAAACTCCTCTTACTAATGCTTACTAAACTTATTAATGCTTAAACTGACCATAATCACTGAGCGAACGGCGGTTTCCTGGTATCCAAATTATTATTGTAATTTTCCTGCCACAGTGCGTAGTATTAATCAGAATCAGAGACTCACAGCTGTCAAACGGGAATGTTTTTCTTTAAAAGTTCAGAATCAACTGATTTGTCAGCAAAAAGTCGTGTTTTCAAAACTCCTCTTACTAAAGCTTACTAATCTTACTAATGCTTAAACTGACCATAATCACTGAGCGAAGGGCGGTGTCCTGGTATCCAAATTATTATTGTAATTTTCTTGCCACAGTGCGTAGTATTAATCAGAATCAGAGATTCCCAGCTTTCAAACGGGAATGTTTTACCTAAAAAGCTCGGAATCAACTGATTTGTCAGCAAAAAGTCGTGTTTTCAAAACTCCTCTTACTAATGCTTACTAATCTTACTAATGCTTAAGCTGACCATAATCACTGAGCGAACGGCGGTTTCCTGGTATCCAAATTATTATTGTAATTTTCCTGCCACAGTGCGTAGTATAATCAGAATCAGAGACTCACAGCTGTCAAACGGGAACGGTTTTCTTTAAATGCTCAGAATCAACTGATTTGTCAGCAAAAAGTCGTGTTTTCAAAACTCCTCTTACTAATGCTTACTAAACTTATTAATGCTTAAACTGACCATAATCACGGAGCGAACGGCGGTTTCCTGGTATCCAAATTATTATTGTAATTTTCCTGCCACAGTGCGTAGTATTAATCAGAATCAGAGACTCACAGCTGTCAAACGGGAACGTTTTTCTTTAAATGCTTAGAGTCAACTGATATGTCAGCAAAAAGTCGTGTTTTCAAAACTCCTCTTACTAATGCTTACTAAACTTATTAATGCTTAAACTGACCATAATCACTGAGCGAACGGCGGTTTCCTGGTATCCAAATTATTATTGTAATTTTCCTGCCACAGTGCGTAGTATTAATCAGAATCAGAGACTCACAGCTGTCAAACGGGAACGTTTTTCTTTAAATGCTTAGAATCAACAGATTTGTCAGCAAAAAGTTGTGTTTTCAAAACTCCTCTTACTAATGCTTACTAAACTTATTAATGCTTAAACTGACCATAATCACTGAGCGAACGGCGGTTTCCTGGTATCCAAATTATTATTGTAATTTTCCTGCCACAGTGCGTAGTATTAATCAGAATCAGAGACTCACAGCTGTCAAACGGGAACGGTTTTCTTTAAATGCTCAGAATCAACTGATTTGTCAGCAAAAAGTCGTGTTTTCAAAACTCCTCTTACTAATGCTTACTAAACTTATTAATGCTTAAACTGACCATAATCACTGAGCGAACGGCGGTTTCCTGGTATCCAAATTATTATTGTAATTTTCCTGCCACAGTGCGTAGTATTAATCAGAATCAGAGACTCACAGCTGTCAAACGGGAACGGTTTTCTTTAAATGCTCAGAATCAACTGATTTGTCAGCAAAAAGTCGTGTTTTCAAAACTCCTCTTACTAATGCTAAACTAACTAATGCTTAAACTGACCATAATCACTGAGCGAAGGGCGGTATCCTGGTATCCAAATTATTATTGTAATTTTCCTGCCACAGTGCGTAGTATTAATCAGAATCAGAGACTCACAGCTGTCAAACGGGAATGTTTTTCTTTAAAAGTTCAGAATCAACTGATTTGTCAACAAAAAATCATGTATTAAAACTCCTCTTACTAATGCTTACTAATCTTACTAATGCTTAAACTGACCATAATCAGTGAGCGAAGGGCGGTGTCCTGGTATCCAAATTATTATTGTAATTTTCCTGCCACAGTGCTTAGTTTTAATCAGAATCAGAGACTCACAGCTGTCAAACGGGAACGTTTTTCTTTAAATGCTCAGAATCAACTGATTTGTCAGCAAAAAATCGTGTTTTCAAAACTCCTCTTACTAATGCTTACTAATCTTACCAATGCTTAAACTGACCATAATCACTGAGCGAAGGGCGGTGTCCTAATATCCAAATTATTATTGTAATTTTCCCGCCACAGTGCGTAGTATTAATCAAAATCAGAGACTCACAGCTGTCAAACGGGAACGTTTTTCTTTAAATGCTTAGAATCAACTGATTTGTCAGCAAAAAGTCGTGTTTTGAAAACTCCTCTTACTAATGCTTACTAATCTTACTAATGCTTAAACTGACCATAATCACTGAGCGAAGGGCGGTGTCCTGGTATCCAAATTATTATTGTAATTTTCTCTGCCACAGTGCGTAGTATTAATCAGAATCAGAGACTCACAGCTGTCAAACGGGAATGTTTTTTCTTTAAATGCTCAGAATCAACTGATTTGTCAGCAAAAAGTTGTGTTTTCAAAACTCCTCTTACTAATGCTTACTAATCTTACTAATGCTTAAACTGACCATAATCACTGAGCGAAGGGCGGTGTCCTGGTATCCAAATTATTATTGTAATTTTCCCGCCACAGTGCGTAGTATTAATCAAAATCAGACTCACAGCTGTCAAACGGGAACGTTTTTCTTTAAATGCTCAGAATCAACTGATATGTCAGCAAAAAGTCGTGTTTTCAAAACTCCTCTTACTAATGCTTACTAATCTTACAAATGCTTAAACTGACCATAATCACTTAACGAAGGGCGGTGTCCTGGTATCCAAATTATTATTGTAATTTTCCTGCCACAGTGCGTAGTATTAATCAGAATCAGAGACTCACAGCTGTCAAACGGGAACGTTTTTCTATAAATGCTCAGAATCAACTGATTTGTCAGCAAAAAGTCGTGTTTTCAAAACTCCTCTTACTAATGCTTACTAAACTTATTAATGCTTAAACTGACCATAATCACTGAGCGAACGGCGGTTTCCTGCTATCCAAATTATTATTGTAATTTTCCTGCCACAGTGCGTAGTATTAATCAGAATCAGAGACCTACAGCTGTCAAACGGGAACGTTTTTCTTTAAATGCTTAGAATCAACTGATTTGTCAGCAAAAAGTCGTGTTTTCAAAACTCCTCTTACTAATGCTTACTAAACTTATTAATGCTTAAACTGACCATAATCACTGAGCGAACGGCGGTTTCCTGGTATCCAAATTATTATTGTAATTTTCCTGCCACAGTGCGTAGTATTAATCAGAATCAGAGACTCACAGCTGTCAAACGGGAACGTTTTTCTTTAAATGCTCAGAATCAACTGATTTGTCAGCAAAAAGTCGTGTTTTCAAAACTCCTCTTACTAATGCTAAACTTACTAATGCTTAAACTGACCATAATCACTGAGCGAAGGGCGGTATCCTGGTATCCAAATTCTTATTGTAATTTTCCTGCCACAGTGCGTAGTATTAATCAGAATCAGAGACTCACAGCTGTCAAACGGGAATGTTTTTCTTTAAAAGTTCAGAATCAACTGATTTGTCAGCAAAAAGTCGTGTTTTCAAAACTCCTCTTACTAAAGCTTACTAATCTTACTAATGCTTAAACTGACCATAATCACTGAGTGAAGGATGGTGTCCTGGTATCCAAATTATTATTGTAATTTTCTTGCCACAGTGCGTAGTATTAATCAGAATCAGAGATTCCCAGCTTTCAAACGGGAATGTTTTACCTAAAAAGCTCGGAATCAACTGATTTGTCAGCAAAAAGTCGTGTTTTCAAAACTCCTCTCACTAATGCTTACTAATCTTACTAATGCTTAAACTGACCATAATCACTGAGCGAAGGGCGGTGTCCTGGTATCCAAATTATTATTGTAATTTTCCTGCCACAGTGCGTAGTATTAATCAGAATCAGAGACTCACAGCTGTCAAACGGGAACGTTTTTCTTTAAATGCTCAGAATCAACTGATTTGTCAGCAAAAAGTCGTGTTTTCAAAACTCCTCTTACTAATGCTTACTAATCTTACTAATGCTTAAACTGACCATAATCACTGAGCGAAGAGCGGTGTCCTGGTATCCAAATTATTATTGTAATTTTCCCGCCACAGTGCGTAGTATTAATCAAAATCAGAGACTCACAGCTATCAAATGGGAACGTTTTTCTTTAAATGCTCAGAATCAACTGATTTGTCAGCAAAAAGTCGTGTTTTCAAAACTCCTCTTACTAATGCTTACTAATCTTACTAATGCTTAAACTGACCATAATCACTGAGCGAAGGGCGGTGTCCTGGTATCCAAATTATTATTGTAATTTTCTTGCCATAGTGCGTATTATTAATCAGAATCAGAGACTCACAGCTGTCAAACGGGAATGTTTTTGTTTAAATGCCCAGAATCAACTGATTTGTCAGCAAAAAATCGTGTTTTCAAAACTCCTCTTACTAATACTTACTAATCTTACTAATGCTTAAACTGACCATAATCACTGAGCGAAGGGCGGTGTCCTGGTATTCAAATTATTATTGTAATTTTCTTGCCACAGTGCGTAGTATTGATAAGAATCATAGACTCGCAGCTGTCAAACGGGAACGTTTTTCTTTAAAAGTTTAGAATCAACTGATTTGTCAGCAAAAAGTCGTGTTTTCAAAACTCCTCTTACTAATCTTACTAATGCTTAAACTGACCATAATCACTGAGCAAACGGCGGTGTCCTGGTATCAAAATTATTATTGTAATTTTCCTGCCACAGTGCGTAGTATTAATCAGAATCAGAGACTCACAGCAGTCAAACGGGAACGTTTTTCTTTAAATGCTCAGAATCAACTGATTTGTCAGCAAAAAATCGTGTTTTCAAAACTCCTCTTACTAATGCTTACTAATCTTACTAATGCTTAAACTGACCATAATCACTGAGCGAAGGGCGGTGTCCTGGTATCCAAATTATTTTTGTAATTTTCTTGCCACAGTGCGTAGTATTAATCAGAATTAGAGACTCGCAGCTGTCAAACGGGAACGTTTTTCTTTAAATGCTCAGAATCAACTGATTTGTCAGCAAAAATTCATGTTTTCAAAACTCCTCTTACTAATGCTTACTAATCTTACTAATGCTTAAACTGACCATAATCACTGAGCGAAGGGCGGTGTCCTGGTATCCAAATTATTATTGTAATTTTCCTGCCACAGTGCGTAGTATTAATCAGAATCAGAGACTCACAGCTGTCAAACGGGAACGGTTTTCTTTAAATGCTCAGAATCAACTGATTTGTCAGCAAAAAGTCGTGTTTTCAAAACTCCTCTTACTAATGCTTACTAAACTTACTAATGCTTAAACTGACCATAATCACTGAGCGAACGGCGGTTTCCTGGTATCCAAATTATTATTGTAATTTTACTGCCACAGTGCGTAGTATTAATAAGAATCAGCGACTCGCAGCTGTCAAACGGGAATGTTTTTCTTTAAAAGTTCAGAATCAACTGATTTGTCAACAAAAATTCATGTTTTAAAACTCCTCTTACTAATGCTTACTAATCTTACTAATGCTTAAACTGACCATAATCACTGAGCGAAGGGCGGTGTCCTGGTATCCAAATTATTATTGTAATTTTCCTGCCACAGTGCGTAGTATTAATCAGAGACTCACAGCTGTCAAACGGGAACGGTTTTCTTTAAATGCTCAGAATCAACTGATTTGTCAGCAAAAAGTCGTGTTTTCAAAACTCCTCTTACTAATGCTTATTAAACTTACTAATGCTTAAACTGACCATAATCACTGAGTGAACGGCGGTTTCCTGGTATCCAAATTATTATTGTAATTTTCCTGCCACAGTGCGTAGTATTAATCAGAATCAGAGACTCACAGCTGTCAAACGGGAACGGTTTTCTTTAAATGCTCAGAATCAACTGATTTTTCAGCAAAAAGTCGTGTTTTCAAAACTCCTCTTACTAATGCTAAACTAACTAATGCTTAAACTGACCATAATCACTGAGCGAAGGGCGGTATCCTGGTATCCAAATTATTATTGTAATTTTCCTGCCACAGTGCGTAGTATTAATCAGAATCAGAGACTCACAGCTGTCAAACGGGAATGTTTTTCTTTAAAAGTTCAGAATCAACTGATTTGTCAACAAAAAATCATGTATTAAAACTCCTCTTACTAATGCTTACTAATCTTAGTAATGCTTAAACTGACCATAATCAGTGAGCGAAGGGCGGTGTCCTGGTATCCAAATTATTATTGTAATTTTCCTGCCACAGTGCGTAGTATTAATCAGAATCAGAGATTCCTAGCTTTCAAACGGGAACGTTTTTCTTTAAATGCTTAGAATCAACTGATTTGTCAGCAAAAAGTCGTGTTTTCAAAACTCCTCTTACTAATGCTTAATAATCTTACTAATGCTTAAACTGACCATAATCACTGAGCGAAGGCCGGTGTCCTGGTATCCAAATTATTATTGTAATTTTCTTGCCACAGTGCGTAGTATTAATCAGAATCAGAGACTCACAGCTGTCAAACGGGAATGTTTTTCTTTAAATGCTCAGAATCAACTGATTTGTCAGCAAAAAATCGTGTTTTCAAAACTCCTCTTACTAATGCTTAATAATCTTACTAATGCTTAAACTGACCATAATCACTGAGCGAAGGGCGGTGTCCTGGTATCCAAATTATTATTGTAATTTTCTTGCCACAGTGCGTAGTATTGATAAGAATCAGAGACTCGCAGCTGTCAAACGGGAACGTTTTTCTTTAAAAGTTCAGAATCAACTGATTTGTCAGCAAATGGTCGTGTTTTCAAAACTCCTCTTACTAATGCTTACTAATCTTACTAATGCTTAAACTGACCATAATCACTGAGCGAAGGGCGGTGTCCTGGTATCCAAATTATTATTGTAATTTTCCTGCCACAGTGCGTAGTATTAATCAGAATTAGAGACTCGCAGCTGTCAAACGGGAACGTTTTTCTTTAAATGCTCAGCTCAGAATCAACTGATTTGTCAGCAAAAATTCATGTTTTCAAAACTCCTCTTACTAATGCTTACTAATCTTACTAATGCTTAAACTGACCATAATCACTGAGCGAAGGGCGGTGTCCTGGTATCCAAATTATTATTGTAATTTTCCTGCCACAGTGCGTAGTATTAATCAGAATCAGAGACTCACAGCTGTCAAACGGGAACGGTTTTCTTTAAATGCTCAGAATCAACTGATTTGTCAGCAAAAAGTCGTATTTTCAAAACTCCTCTTACTAATGCTTACTAAACTTACTAATGCTTAAACTTACCATAACCACTGAGCGAACGGCGGTTTCCTGGTATCCAAATTATTATTGTAATTTTCCTGCCACAGTGCGTAGTATTAATAAGAATCAGAGACTCGCAGCTGTCAAACGGGAATGTTTTTCTTTAAAAGTTCAGAATCAACTGATTTGTCAACAAAAATTCATGTTTAAAACTCCTCTTACTAATGCTTACTAAACTTACTAATGCTTAAACTGACCATAATCACTGAGCGAAGGGCGGTGTCCTGGTATCCAAATTATTATTGTAATTTTCCTGCCACAGTGCGTAGTATTAATCAGAGACTCACAGCTGTCAAACGGGAACGGTTTTCTTTAAATGCTCAGAATCAACTGATTTGTCAGCAAAAAGTCGTGTTTTCAAAACTCCTCTTACTAATGCTTACTAATCTTACTAATGCTTAAACTGACCATAATCACTGAGCGAACGGCGGTTTCCTGGTATCCAAATTATTATTGTAATTTTCCTGCCACAGTGCATAGTATTAATCAGAATCAGAGACTCACAGCTGTCAAACGGGAACGTTTTTCTTTAAATGCTTAGAGTCAACTGATATGTCAGCAAAAAGTCGTGTTTTCAAAACTCCTCTTACTAATGCTTACTAAACTTATTAATGCTTAAACTGACCATAATCACTGAGCGAACGGCGGTTTCCTGGTATCCAAATTATTATTGTAATTTTCCTGCCACAGTGCGTAGTATTAATCAGAATCAGAAACTCACAGCTGTCAAACGGGAACGTTTTTCTTTAAATGCTTAGAATCAACAGATTTGTCAGCAAAAAGTCGTGTTTTCAAAACTCCTCTTACTAATGCTTACTAAACTTATTAATGCTTAAACTGGCCATAATCACTGAGCGAACGGCGGTTTCCTGGTATCCAAATTATTATTGTAATTTTCCTGCCACAGTGCGTAGTATTAATCAGAATCAGAGACTCACAGCTGTCAAACGGGAACGGTTTTCTTTAAATGCTCAGAATCAACTGATTTGTCAGCAAAAAGTCGTGTTTTCAAAACTCCTCCTACTAATGCTAAACTTACTAATGCTTAAACTGACCATAATCACTGAGCGAAGGGCGGTATCCTGGTATCAAAATTATTATTGTAATTTTCCTGCCACAGTGCGTAGTATTAATCAGAATCAGAGACTCACAGCTGTCAAACGGGAATGTTTTTCTTTAAATGCTCAGAATCAACTGATTTGTCAGCAAAAAGTCGTGTTTTCAAAACTCCTCTTACTAATGCTTACTAATCTTACTAATGCTTAAACTGACCATAATCACTGAGCGAAGGGCGGTGTCCTGGTATCCAAATTATTATTGTAATTTTCTTGCCACAGTGCGTAGTATTAATCAGAATCAGAGATTCCCAGCTTTCAAACGGGAATGTTTTAGCTAAAAAGCTCGGAATCAACTGATTTGTCAGCAAAAAGTCGTGTTTTCAAAACTTCTCTTACTAATGCTTACTAATCTTACTAATGCTTAAACTGAACATAATCACTGACCGAAGGGCGGTGTCCTGGTATCCAAATTATTATTGTAATTTTCCTGCCACAGTGCGTAGTTTTAATCAGAATCAGAGACTCACAGCTGTCAAACGGGAACATTTTTCTTTAAATGCTCAGAATCAACTGATTTGTCAGCAAAAAGTCGTGTTTTCAAAACTCCTCTTACTAATGCTTACTAATCTTACTAATGCTTAAACTGACCATAATCACTGAGCGAAGGGCGGTGTCCTGGTATCCAAATTATTATTGTAATTTTCTTGCCACAGTGCGTAGTATTAATCAGAATCAGAGACTCACAGCTGTCAAACGGGAACGTTTCTCTTTAAATGCTCAGAATCAACTGATTTGTCAGCAAAAAGTCGTGTTTTCAAAACTCCTCTTACTAATGCTTACTAATCTTACTAATGCTTAAACTGACCATAATCACTGAGCGAAGGGCGGTGTCCTGGTATCCAAATTATTATTGTAATTTTCCCGCCACAGTGCGTAGTATTAATCAAAATCAGACTCACAGCTGTCAAACGGGAACGTTTTTCTTTAAATGCTCAGAATCAACTGATATGTCAGCAAAAAGTCGTGTTTTCAAAACTCCTCTTACTAATGCTTACTAATCTTATAAATGCTTAAACTGACCATAATCACTTAACGAAGGGCGGTGTCCTGGTATCCAAATTATTATTGTAATTTTCCTGCCACAGTGCGTAGTATTAATCAGAATCAGAGACTCACAGCTGTCAAACGGGAACGTTTTTCTATAAATGCTCAGAATCAACTGATTTGTCAGCAAAAAGTCGTGTTTTCAAAACTCCTCTTACTAATGCTTACTAAACTTATTAATGCTTAAACTGACCATAATCACTGAGCGAACGGCGGTTTCCTGCTATCCAAATTATTATTGTAATTTTCCTGCCACAGTGCGTAGTATTAATCAGAATCAGAGACTCACAGCTGTCACGGGAACGTTTTTCTTTAAATGCTTAGAATCAACTGATTTGTCAGCAAAAAGTCGTGTTTTCAAAACTCCTCTTACTAATGCTTACTAAACTTATTAATGCTTAAACTGACCATAATCACTGAGCGAACGGCGGTTTCCTGGTATCCAAATTATTATTGTAATTTTCCTGCCACAGTGCGTAGTATTAATCAGAATCAGAGACTCACAGCTGTCAAACGGGAACGTTTTTCTTTAAATGCTCAGAATCAACTGATTTGTCAGCAAAAAGTCGTGTTTTCAAAACTCCTCTTACTAAAGCTTACTAATCTTACTAATGCTTAAACGGACCATAATCACTGAGCGAAGGGTGGTGTCCTGGTATCCAAATTATTATTGTAATTTTCTTGCCACACTGCGTAGTATTAATCAGAATCAGAGATTCCCAGCTTTCAAACGGGAATGTTTTAGCTAAAAAGCTCGGAATCAACTGATTTGTCAGCAAAAAGTCGTGTTTTCAAAACTCCTCTTACTAATGCTTACTAATCTTACTAATGCTTAAACTGAACATAATCACTGAGCGAACGGCGGTTTCCTGGTATCCAAATTATTATTGTAATTTTCTTGCCACAGTGCGTAGTATTAATCAGAATCAGAGACTCACAGCTGTCAAACGGGAATGTTTTTCTTTAAAAGTTCAGAATCAACTGATTTGTCAGCAAAAAGTCGTGTTTTCAAAACTCCTCTTACTAAAGCTTACTAATCTTACTAATGCTTAAACGGACCATAATCACTGAGCGAAGGGTGGTGTCCTGGTATCCAAATTATTATTGTAATTTTCTTGCCACAGTGCGTAGTATTAATCAGAATCAGAGATTCCCAGCTTTCAAACGGGAATGTTTTAGCTAAAAAGCTCGGAATCAACTGATTTGTCAGCAAAAAGTCGTGTTTTCAAAACTCCTCTTACTAATGCTTACTAATCTTACTAATGCTTAAACTGAACATAATCACTGAGCGAAGGGCGGTGTCCTGGTATCCAAATTATTATTGTAATTTTCCTGCCACAGTGCGTAGTATTAATCAGAATCAGAGACTCACAGCTGTCAAACGGGAACGTTTTTCTTTAAATGCTCAGAATCAACTGATTTGTCAGCAAAAAGTTGTGTTTTCAAAACTCCTCTTACTAATGCTTACTAATCTTACTAATGCTTAAACTGACCATAATCACTGAGCGAAGGGCGGTGTCCTGGTATCCAAATTATTATTGTAATTTTCTTGCCACAGTGCGTAGTATTAATCAGAATCAGAGACTCTCAGCTGTCAAACGGGAACGTTTTTCTTTAAATGCTCAGAATCAACTGATTTGTCAGCAAAAAGTCGTGTTTTCAAAACTCCTCTTACTAATGCTTACTAATTTACTAATGCTTAAACTGACCATAATCACTGAGCGAAGGGCGGTGTCCTGGTATCCAAATTATTATTGTAATTTTCCCGCCACAGTGCGTAGTATTAATCAAAATCAGAGACTCACAGCTGTCAAACGGGAACGTTTTTCTTTAAATGCTCAGAATCAACTGATTTGTCAGCAAAAAGTCGTGTTTTCAAAACTCCTCTTGCTAATGCTTACTAATCTTACAAATGCTTAAACTGACCATAATCACTTAACGAAGGGCGGTGTCCTAGTATCCAAATTATTATTGTAATTTTCCTGCCACAGTGCATAGTATTAATCAGAATCAGAGACTCACGGCTGTCAAACGGGAACGTTTTTCTATAAATGCTCAGAATCAACTGATTTGTCAGCAAAAAGTCGTGTTTTCAAAACTCCTCTTACTAATGCTTACTAATCTTACTAATGCTTAAACTGACCATAATCACTGAGCGAAGGGCGGTGTCCCGGTATCCGAAATATTATTGTAATTTTCCTGCCACAGTGCGTAGTATTAATAAGAATCAGAGACTCGTAGCTGTCAAACTGGAACGTTTTTCTTTAAAAGTTCAGGATCAACTGATTTGTCAGCAAAAAGTCGTGTTTTCAAAACTCCTCTTACTAAAGCTTACTAATCTTACTAATGCTTAAACTGACCATAATTACTGAGCGAAGGGCGGTGTCCTGGTATCCAAATTATTATTGTAATTTTCCTGCCACAGTGCGTAGTATTAATAAGAATCAGAGACTCGCAGCTGTCAAACGGGAACGTTTTTCTTTAAATGCTCAGAATCAACTGATTTGTCAGCAAAAAGTCGTGTTTTCAAAACTCCTCTTACTAAAGCTTACTAATCTTACTAATGCTTAAACTGACCATAATCACTGAGCGAAGGGCGGTGTCCTGGTATCCAAATTATTATTGTAATTTTCCTGCCACAGTGCGTAGTATTAATAAGAATCAGAGACTCGCAGCTGTCAAACGGGAACGTTTTTCTTTAAAAGTTTAGAATCAACTGATTTGTCAGCAAAAAGTCGTGTTTTCAAAACTCCTCTTACTAATGCTTACTAATCTTACTAATGCTTAAACTGACCATAATCACTGAGCGAAGGGCGGTGTCCTGGTATCCAAATTATTATTGTAATTTTCAGAAAAAACGGGATTCAGAGCATTTAAAGAAAAACGGGAACGTTTTTCTTTAAATGCTCAGAATCAACTGATTTGTCAGCAAAAAGTCGTGTTTTCAAAACTCCTCTTACTAATGCTTACTAATCTTACTAATGCTATATTTTAATATATAGAATTACTTTTTGTTTAATGAGACATATTTATAATATTCGTATTTGTAGATAAAAAAATCATTTATCTACAATAACTGATTTGACAGCAAAAAGTCGTGTTTTCAAAACTCCTCTTACTAATGCTTAAACTGACCATAATTACTGAGCGAAGGGCGGTGTCCTGGTATCCAAATTATTATTGTAATTTTCCTGCCACAGTGCGTAGTATTAATAAGAATCAGAGACTCGCAGCTGTCAAACGGGAACGTTTTTCTTTAAATGCTCAGAATCAACTGATTTGTCAGCAAAAAGTCGTGTTTTCAAAAATCCTCTTACTAAAGCTTACTAATCTTACTAATGCTTAAACTGACCATAATCACTGAGCGAAGGGCGGTGTCCTGGTATCCAAATTATTATTGTAATTTTCCTGCCACAGTGCGTAGTATTAATAAGAATCAGAGACTCGCAGCTGTCAAACGGGAACGTTTTTCTTTAAAAGTTTAGAATCAACTGATTTGTCAGCAAAAAGTCGTGTTTTCAAAACTCCTCTTACTAATGCTTACTAATCTTACTAATGCTTAAACTGACCATAATCACTGAGCGAAGGGCGGTGTCCTGGTATCCAAATTATTATTGTAATTTTCTTGCCACAGTGCGTAGTATTAATCAGAATCAGAGACTCACAGCTGTCAAACGGGAACGTTTTTCTTTAAATGCTCAGAATCAACTGATTTGTCAGCAAAAAGTCGTGTTTTCAAAACTCCTCTTACTAATGCTTACTAATCTTACTAATGCTATATTTTAATATATAGAATTACTTTTTGTTTAATGAGACATATTTATAATATTCGTATTTGTAGATAAAAAAATCATCTATTTTTATTTCCAGGCGACCCAAGTATATTGTGAGCAAATGCTAGAACTTCATCGAGGCCAAGGCATGGAAATATACTGGCGAGATAGTTTTTCATGTCCGTCTGAAGAAGAATACAAGGAGATTATAGTTAGAAGTAAGACTGAGTAGTCAATGCTTTCTTTTATTTCTTCTTGGTCCCGTATCTCCCATGCACAAAGGGGAGAATTTAAGCTAAATCCCCAGTCTAAGATATACCCAAGAAGACCCCCAGCAAAAAATATTAAAATGTAAAAACCAAGAATGTTTAGCAATAGAAAATTATTTGGGATTTCGGAGTGTCATATTTGGTCTTGAGAAATATTTTCATCTTTCCTAAAGTTTTTACTTTGTGCAATCCATTGCCAGAACCTGACAACCCTGTCTCACTATTTCTTTTACTTTTAATTCGCTTACAAAATCCCAAGATAATGCCGAAAAATAATCGAATTCTAGAAGCAGTTTCATTTTCTAAAGAAACCTGCCTCATACTTAAAGAAACTTGTATTGGTAGCGCAAATTTTGAATTTTTTTTTAATGTGTACAGATTAAGATATGTGGCTCTAGAAATTATTCTACTCTAGAGTATTGTATTTGCTCCTAAAAAAAATATTCTTGTCCCTCTTAAAGTTTCGGCTATATGACCTTGGCCACAATGAGGCAAGCATGCCTTCCTATTTATGTTATTTATGTGTCAAAAAGATTGCAACATAATGCAAAAAAGAAAAGAAAAAAAATCAGACTCAAGGCTGTTTATGATCTAAACTGCTATTGAGCCTCTTAGACTCAAAATTGACTCAGTCAAATTTAGAGATTTTTGGGATAAAAATATTTTGTGTATTGAATCGAAAATAATTTGTTATTCTTAGAAACTAATCTAACTAATATCCAGCTATGCATCTTCTTTTTTGAATTTTTTCCGTTCAATGTTTTATGGAGTTTTTCAATCTAGCCTCTGAACAATTTATGATTCTCTTGTTGCTTTGAAAGTTGAAATATAAAGATTTTTGGATCTCCATAGTTATTGCATCAAATGTTACATCAAATACTTTTAGCCTTGTTAGCAGATTTTTTCTCCTGGGTTTGGGAGGGGGGGGGGGTCTCAAATAGTGAAAATATACATATTAAGGTCACAACATGGAGATAGTATGGAACATAGAAATCCTGAGGCGGGAGGTCCTGAAATAGGAAAGAAATATATCTTAAGGTCACAACTTTTTCTTCTTACAATTCATCATATCATCAATTTGTATGAGGCCCAAGCAGTTCCATACGATTCTTCTCAACCTCAGTATGTTCAGGTCTCCTTTTTTACTCCGTCTCATGAAGTTTCGATTTCCTTTAAATCTTTTTTATGATCTTTCCACCACGTTCAAGTACCTACTTTTGGTTTGCACCAGAGAGTGGCCATAAAAATACCATGTCGGGTGGTCTCAGATGGCCCAGATGGGTGGCCACAAATATTTGCATTTTTGGCAGTCTATTATTTGTTATCTGTAAAACGTACCCTAAAATACCATGCAGCCTTTTCGCGTTGAGTATGTCTTTGCCATTTTAGTTGTTGTAATTTTATTTTATCCAGTATTTTGAGTTTGACTTTCAGATCATGGAGAAGTTTGGAGTTAGAGACTCTGTCGTGGTAAGTGATACCATTGATGTGTTGTAGAGATTTGGTTTCAAAGGAAGCTAGGTGACACTGGTCGTCTGTTTTAAGCGTCCAGGATTCACAGGCATAGATGACAATCGGAATAATGAAGGAGTAGAAAAGTATCATTTTCAGAATGTTGATAAATTCTAATTCCTCCAGCTGGGGTTTTAAAACTGGAGTTCGTAAGCGTCAGTCGTCTCTTGACGTCTTTGAGTTGGTCGTTGATCAGATATTCAACGCCCGACAGATTGTGGAAAAGTACAGCGAACTTGGCCGCAGCATCTACCACCTTTTCATAGACTTAAATCAAGCTTTCGATCTCATGTGGAGAGAAGGTCTATGGCACATCCTTCTTCACTTTGACATCCCATCCAACCTGATCTGTCTGATCAAAGACATGTATAAAAAGTTCAGAAGCTGTGTCATGGCCGGAGAAAGACTTACTGAAAGCTTCGTTACTGGAGTGCTACAAGGTTGCTTACTATCATCGGAGCTGTTCAATATCTTCCTACATGCAGCCCTTTCACGTTCTTCTGTTATGCCCCTAGAAAGCAGAATTGGACCATATTTTCAGACAGCTTATTTTTTTGTATACGGTCGGTTAAGGAAGTTTCTAAAACTATTTTTAGACGATTTATCTTGAAAAGAACTAGCATATCCTCCGTACGCTTTAGAATCGTCCAATTTTCAAATTCTTACTTGACTGTGGCTTCCAATATCCTAATTTTAGTTGGAAGAATTATCTTCCTATTCTTCCAAACATTCAACTGCGAACGAACCCTGCTCCTTAGCTGTTCTAATTTTTACATTTTCACTGCATCAACAATTAACGCGATTAATAGTAGATCGCTAAGTGAAGTTATCCGCTTGACCGATCATCTCGTCACCGAACAGCACCTCTATGTCCTCTTCTATTACTAGTTCAATCAGTTTAATCTTTTCGGAAACTTAAAATAGTGATTTTTAAGCCTCTTCTTGCTCCCTGAACCTTCAAAACCTCAAAAAACCGATTGATTTTGCTAACATTTATATACAGGACGCTCAAATTATTTGTATAACCCAAGTCTAGGAGAATTCAACCTTCCATTATATTCCATGTTCTTCAAAAACTGGACTGGTTTGAATTTACATAAAAAAATAAAGATGTAGCTTTGCGTAGCTAAGAATCTATCAAATTCTTCTTCTTTTTAGTATGCATGGAGGAATTTCTTTTTTCAACATTGGAATTTAGACATTTGAAGACAAATTTTAAGAACTGAGAAAAACTCGGTTTATTTTAAAAACTTAAACAATTATTGGGTAATCATAAAAAAACATTAGATTTTGGAGGAGGTAGGACCAAAGGGTTTTTGGGCTGTACATCCCTTTTTCTCGGTGAATGTAGTGAACTTAAAATGGCACCCTTTACAAAAGGGATCTATAGGGAAGTAGAATTAGGCAGCCCAAATAATTTTTAAGTACTCTTCTAAAAATCTACAAGAATTTAAGCCTTTGAGCAAAAACTGAGCAGTTTTGAAAATAAAAACCTACCTATTTTTCATTGTAGATTCTAAATATGTCACTTCTTGTGGGCTGCCGTTTATAATTTCCAAGGTCATTGCCCCTGCTGGATAGGTAGGCATTGGGCTGAAAGTAGTGCTATTATCTTTTCCTCTGCGCTCTGACAAATAAACGTTTCCCTATAATAAACGAATTTGCTACCCATAAATCATCTCTGGGTGACAATAAAGACTTAATTAAAGTAAAATGAAAACACCAAAGAACGGGTAAAATAAAAAAAACTTATTTTTTACAAATAATGCTAAAGTCTGAATATTTCGGTTTTACATCCGAAAGCCTTTATTAACAGAAAAAAAGGAGAAAAACAAACAAAAATAGCCTAGAAAAATTAATATGTAAATTAGAAAATGTGAAAAAATATAAACGCTGTGCAAAAATCGAAAGAAACTGGCATTGTAGAAACAATTGGGGTTGTTTTTAAATAAGCGCAGCAGGATAACTCACACAACAGAACATAAGGCAGGGTGAGTGTTATGCAAGACTGTACCTGTCTGAGTTGTCTTCTGATATTAGGTTCTGGCAAACGAAACCTTCTTTTGTTCTTGCAAAATTCACTTATTAAAAGTGTTTTCCTCTAAAATATATTAAAAGTAGCCTACATTTAATCAAAAAAATCATATTCTCTCAAATATATTAAATATATTATATGTACTGCTATGTTAAATATATCAAAATATATTTTATTACACAAAATTTTTTAACTAAATGGTTACCCGTTGTTCAGTCTTTTCTTTTTGCTTAAATTATGAATGGAAAGGCAATGGGGTCTAAGAAATTATCATAGGTGCTGCGGTAGCTCTAATGTAATAAAGAGCAAACCAAGGCCCGTAGTAACCAAAAATTACAAAATACGTTTTGAAAAAACTATCTAATGAGAAAAAGTGCCATTTGTAGCAGATGCAGGAATGATAATTATTATTTCGATCAACTTTAACAGTAAAATGTTATTTTGAAAACGAATTTACAGGAATTTTGACAAAGAGCCTTAAACCCCTCAAAAAGAGTGTCAGATCGAGACGAAAAGTGCGCGATTGGAACTGCCATTGTCAAAAATCCTTTCCAGGAAATTTAGAGACCCCCCCCCCCATCCTTGAATAATAAGGAAAATCACTTTTTTTATGGGTAGCACTAATGCGTCCTTTTTTTTCTTCGTCGCTAGTGGGGTACTGGAACATCATAGAGAGCTGTTTAACGGCTCATTTAAAAATTAATTTTTATACATAATTTCTTTTCATAAGCCCAGTTGTCTTGGGCCAAGAGTATTAACATAGCAGTCAATATCAGAACAAATGAATACCACTTTTCTATTAGACATCTTTTTTTTTTTTTAACACCGACAACGACGGGTCGAAAATGTTATGTAATCACAGCCAAACCTTTTGATATTGCTAGGAGATCACCTAATTCAGTTCTCAGTGTTTACTGGCAGAGTTCCAAATAGGAAGTGTTTACGGGGATATACTAAAGATGCTTTATATTGTAATGTCGAATATGTTCTTGATTGGTTTTTCTTTCAAGAACTCGTAGAAGGGGGACATTGCTATCGCCAACTCTGGATGTTTCAACAAATGAAGCATAGAGAAATATACAAGTGTCTGTGGAGAAGGCAGGCGGGTAGTCATCAAAAATAAAATTAGTGTTTCCAGCACTTTTACCATTGATTATATTGAGCTTAAAGCCAAGAACATCTTTTAGATTATCATTGAGAATAACCTTTTCATCGGCAATGGATGAACTAATGTAGATCTTGCCCTCCTCCTTTGAATAGTTGAAATGAAAGGCTCCTTTTTTACGAGCGGAAATTCTTTTATTGATAGAACAACATAAATCATTCATACAGGTGAGTTCTTCGTAGGGTAATTTGATATATGGATAATTCATCCAATTGATCTTTTGAATTTGTTCTTGATCACCTGGGGTTGGCGGCCAATCATAGGGTCTAAATTTTATATCATATTTGCGATCTTTTCTCGGGATGTCATATGTATTTTTGAGAATACAGTCGACAAGAGCCACTTCATACGCGCCGTCGAATTTGATAGTGGGGAGAGTTTCGTCCAAAAATCACTTGTTCTATTCAAATCATTGTAGAGAGGATCGGAAACATTGGACATGAATGTCACATAGAAATCATTGGGCATTGTTAATGTCTTCAACTGCAACTCAAGAATCAAAATCAGAGTTGTATCCTAGCCAGAGAAAAATCAACTGCCTCTTGCCCCTGCGAGTACGACTCTTTAATATCCTTTCAATTTGATAAATTTCACTAGTGTTTCTAACTTTTTGTAGTTCTTATTCATAAAAACCGCCAAGAATCTCATCATCTTTGGTGTCTTGCAGCCGATATGTCGTGGGTTCAGTGTCTAGGATTTTAGACACTTTAAAAAGTTCAGTGCTCCATAAATAATTCCCCTTTTCAAAAATATTGGTGGTTCTATTAATTCGAACAGTATTGCCAACATTGAATTTCTTCTTCACAATTTTTTTCACTGGAATATTGCTTTAGAAAAGCATCAAATGTATTTTCACTGCAATGAGCTTCCTGAGGCCAAACATTGGACAGGGATTGATGTGGTCATTGGTTATATATTTGCATGATTTTATCTAAATCATGAATAAAAGCACCAGTATTTTTCAGCGTGCAATATCTTGAAATTAATAGACGAATCGTTCTTATCAATCGTTCAGTCAATGCAGCCTTTATCGGACTGTGACTTTGATATAGCTTTGTATTATATTTCAATAGAACCTTTTGCACAAGAGGATTAACAAATTCGCTACCGCGATCCGATTGAATTTTTCTATAGCAATCTTGTTCAAGAATACTTTCTAAAGCCTGAGCAACTTCAACACCTCTCTTTGATCGCAATGGAATGACATATGCATAGCGACTAAAGAGGCTGATTGCCACTAGAACATATTTGTAGGGTGCATTGTGACGCCGTTGAATCGCATCTAAAGTTAAAAGATCAGTTTGCATTATATGCAGAGGGAAAAAGGCTTTAGTTTGTCGATATTGTTTGCCACGAAGCCTGCGATTCCGATGCAGAGTGTAACTCGGTTCATTTTCTAGATACTCTTTTGCTTTTTTTTTATATGCTGCCATCTATGCCAGAGGCAACTTTAGAAGGCGTTGTGGGGGATTTTAGACTTCCCGCTTCACCAATATTTTCATAGACACGTTTTATTCTTCATCCATTTTGAACGCAAACACGTAGTGTAATGTCCACTCCCCTTTTGTACACTGGAGGGTGGTGCCTGTGGCAATGAGTTAATATCAATACATCTTCGCTTTTGTCTAGCCGTCGTCGTTTGTGTTATCAAATCATTGCTGCTACTAGGAGTGCTAGTATTTTCCAAGATTGTTTTAAAATCTTCTTCTTCTTTTTTTGAACGGTGTTGGCGTTGTTAGAGGACTAACACCTCTACTATATTCTCTTAATTTCTTTAGAATTTGCTTATTGCCAATAAGACTTTTGGGGAAGTTTGATGCATTTAGAAAGGTGTATAGATTATTGTCAAATGATAAAAGTCCTTTACGATTCGTCACCATATCGCAAATTAAATCAAGTAGATTATAACTTTTTCCCTGAATTATAATTCGTTTCCCAGTGCTATCAACTTGAACTTGATAATCACTACCACTTTCCAACATGTGATATGTTAATACTCTTTTACTCTGTTCTCGATAGGTCACTGGCAATGGGTTTCCAATTGATGTCACTATGGAATCCAGTTCCTTCTCCTTTGATTGCACTGCTGCAGAATCTTGAGGAGATGTTTCCTGTTTAGGGGGATCTGTGACACTGGATCTCTCACGATAAGGTCTATGTTTGTCCACACGACGCAATGCATCTTGAAGTAAAACTAGCTTTTTATCACCGGCAATATTTTCATCATTAATGAATTTGCTTAGATTGTCTTCAAAGTGTTCCACGTGTGAGAGGACAAGTTCTATTGGAGTCAATTTATAGGGTTTAGCCATCTAGAGAAAACTGTTTACAAGTCCTGCGATTATTGGCAGTAAAAGTGTAAAAAAGCTACGCCCGCCTGAAGAAGGCGTTTTCTTTTAAAATGTTTTCCTTTGTTTTTGCAAGCCAAGGCACGTACAATGGAACGATGTTGCTTTGTCTGTTATCTAACAGCTTCTGGCAAGTGTACATTGCCCTCAGTTAAATTTAAAAAAAGTTCAGATGTTAGATTAATAAATTCTTTGTCAACACCATGTTTGAGTATGGCCTTCCTGAGTGGAGGTTTTGAAGTGCCTAGAACGAAAAATAAATGTCTATTTTCATGTAGTTTCTTCAATGTCATGATGGCAACTAATAGCCTTTTCTACTGTTCGCCGGAAGATATACACTAATTTCTTTGTCAAAAATGTCTGTGACTACACGTAGATTCTCGGGTGTATTCTGATCAAGATCTAGTAAAATGTACCCATAGGGCTTATTTGTCGCCTGACTGTTCGCTGACAGCAGAAAATTGGGAGCACCTGGATATGTTTGCATATTGAGAGTTATTAGCGAGTTAGAATCACGAACAACTCGGTAGATAATATAGATGGTGCAATTTAAAGCAAGGGTTCTCATACATTTGCTCGGATGAAACAGATTGTTTAGAACTAGGGTTATGGAAATATGTTCATGATGAGAGCGAACGGTAAACAGTTGTATCCTTTCCTGTGTGAACTGTTCAATCGATTCAGCTAAATCGTCAATAATCAGCCATGAGTTTGGTTCAATACTATTGAAAACACCAAGTCCCCGTATGAATTGTATTGGCATGGACGTGGCAGTGGCAATAGCTTTTATTTGATCGTATGACTCTTGCCAAATACTATAGCAAAAATAAATTTTCTTTGGTTTTTCCAAAAACGTTTTATTACAATTTTTGATTATTTTAGCTAAAAGTGTCGTTTTCCCGGACATTGACATGCCACACAGAAACGACCTGAATGGTGTTTTAAATTTATACATACTGCTGTTGACAACAGTCGGACTATAACTAACCGTAAACCATACATGTCGAATGAATAAATAATAAATTTTTCCATTGATCCATTTATTCAATAAGAAGAACAAGAGAAATATATTTTTCATTTATTGACAAAAACACTTTTTGTACAGCAATAATAACACTATTTTTCATTTATTACCAAAAACAACTTAAGATACAACAAGAGCAACAATAGTGCACACACTGTTTGTACAACAATAATAACAGAACAATATTTTTCACTTATTGACAAAAAAACTACTTAAAATACAGCATGAACAATAGCAGCACAGTTGAACAAATTTCTAGACTAAGAATTTAAGAGATGAGACCCCCCCCAAGGGCCCCCCACCCCTCCGGGGCCAAAGGCCGGCCGCGGGTGGGACCCCCCAACCCCCGGGGCCACGTGGGGGGCACGGGTCGGAAAGGGCAGTGGAAAAACAAACTCTGTACACAATAGCCGCCGCTGCAGTTACAGTTGTCCCCCACCCCCCAAGTACTATAATTTGAATTTGTTAACTTATCCAGACCGAGTTGGTTTAGATAGTCCACACATTCAACTCCATCTGAAATTCAATAGTGACCGTGGGGGAGTAATTTTACACCATTCTCGAGCACATAGACCTTGTCGGATATACATGACATGGCATTTTTTCCACTCCAAGAGTATAGTTTCTATACTATAGAGAGCGAATCTCTAGCACTTTTGCTCTTGGCACTAGACAACTATCTACACAGTTTCTGTAGACACCCATGTCATAATTATTTTTTACAAAGTGTGTAGGCACCCCTTTGCACGCCTGCTTTGTATCTTTGTCGTGTGTTTCTACACAGTAAACTTTAGGACCGGAGAACACCCCTTTGGATATTAAATCACTCCCCGTCTCTGATTTTAACATTAATAGTTGATTGGGTGCTTGACGTTTCACCAACTCGGGGTAGAGGGACTCATTCCAGTTATTGTAGTCCATCCTAGAGCTGATGTGCACCCCATCTTCCAAATCATTTAATAAATCCCCGGTTTTAACTTTTAACAACAGAGAATCTGTGTCCCCATAGTAAAATTGAGCTTCCCCCTCCCTTGGCCATTGTACCTTGCACACATTGTACAAGAACGACAACATGAGTTTTTTAGAAATTTCCAGTACAGAACTGCCCCCCGCAATATTCTTATTCAGTACAACATTTCTCTTTTTTCTGTGTAGAAGAACCATATTCGGCTCTATGCTCGTGAATGTTGTAAAATTGGGGTCGGCAATAATTCGTGCACATTCTTGGGGACATGTTACGACGTCACAACGTGATCTATTTCGTACGCTTTCACACATTTTTATAAAGCTGAATTTAAAATAATTTTGTGCATTTCTTTTTCAACTTTAGTTTTTGCCAGTGAACGTTTACTGACAAAGGTGTCAATAAACGTCTTCAAGTAGAGTTTCTGATCAAATTGCAGGTCCCTGTGTATTATTGTGACCCTGAAACCATTGCTCACCATCCATCGCAAAAGCACATGGTGAACAACAATATTCTGTTTAGGGTCCAGATCGGTAATTAATTTCGGCTTGGAGGGGGTCCAGTGCATGCCCATATCCTCGACCAAAGACCGATTGTACGGGCTCAATGAGTCCTTGATCACAGGTCTATTCACGCACGGAAATACAAAATATTTTACTGTATCGTGAAGTTCCACTGGTATGTACCCGTCAATTTCAAAGAACCATCCTTGTGGACTATTCTCTTCGACAGTGTGAATGTCGGGGATGTCACATGGATTGTCAAGCCATTTATAATTGCCACATGGTAAACAGTAGTGAGACATTGCCGAGGGGTGCAATGAGTTCATGTCAAGAAGAACGGCATTAGACTTTACACCGGTGTCTTGTCCAGTTGGATCCGTTGTTAGAACGCGATCCCCATGAAAAACATACTCACCCCTCAGTGATCTTTCTACAAATAGATGTTGATCCACATCGGTGATCAACCCTATTTCCTCCCTACTAATTTTTAGAATTAAGTCCATCACCAAATGAGAAGTGGAAAAATAATAGCCAATATTTAGCCCAAACTCTGAATAAATTTGATCTGTGTTTTTGCAGACAATATCTAAAAGAGTTAACACATCACTGGCCAAGTACATTCTACAATAGTCCCAACTAGATCCCGGTGCGGCGTCGACGGATCGACCGAACGCCGCCGACGAGATGCCCGGTCGAACGCCGCCGAAGTGTCGTACCGCCGCTGGCGTGTCGCAGGCGCGCTGCCGCCGGCAGAGGTGGTGGCGTTCGGTCGACTTAAAATTAATTTTGTGGCAATTCTTTATTGCGTCAACCGCAAAGTCGAAGCTTTTTCTTCCCGTGTGGTTTAGTATTTCGATTTGCCTGATTAGAAATCAAGCAGGGCTTGCACTATCCCCGAATTTTCGGGTATTTTCCCAAAAATCTATGCGTCACCCCGAAAAAAAATTTGGTTCCCCGAATCCCCGAAAATCACCCAATAACGGCGCCACCCCTAGCGATTTATCACCAGTGACTTTCCCTGCCAAATATTTCTTTACATACCATAATTCTTCACTACTCTCTTGTTCATTAATTTTCGTCTCCTTTGTTACTTTGCATAAAAACCAGACAGATGCAATATGCAATTGCAAATATTGTAATATACACAGTTCTTCATATATTGACAAAAAAGAATCGTCTTTATGAAATGAGTTTAAGTCATTTCGAATGTAGTTTCCTAATCGCTATGTCTTACATCATTCGTAGTCAAGAATTTTATTTTTAAGTTGAATATAATTATAGAACGCATTCACTACTATACAGCTTCAGCCTTCACTTGGATTTTGAAATCGACAGCCGACAGATTGTTTCTACAGCTGAATTGTAAATTTGCAGATTTTTTTTGGCTGTTTTTAGAAAGATTTTCTTAATGTTTAATACTCAATTGTTGAACCCTGATAGAAAATACAATCTTCTTTCTGAAACATTTTTACCCCCCCCCCCCAAAAAAAAAAAAAACAAAAAAACCTTCAATTAAGACAAAATTTAGCTATAGACTAAGCTATGTACAAGGTTGGGGAATTAAAGATTGAACCGGAAGTTACCCCAAAAATATGCTTCATTAATAAATTGTAAATTATTGCCTATAGGGGGGGATAGGGGGCTATCATTTTTAAATGATAATACCTCATTTTTTTCTATTGAAAGCAGGGATGCCAAAAAGATAATTATTTTTTTTCATTTAAAGTGGAGACAGAAGAAAATGATATCAAATTCCCTGAGAAACCATTGAAATATTTTGATAGACCCAGGGCCCCCCATTAGGACTTGTTCATTGTCTTGGGTATTTTGCGATTTCTCATAGGCTACCGCATCTACCGCAAGCTAGGGTTTTCTTTTTTGCTTAAGTGACTCCTTTTATTCTTTAGAAACTGGCGGGCTTTTCAATATGGCTGTGCGTATGATGCAGCTGTTCAGTGATAACAAGGAAGATTTCACCAAGTTGTCTTCTATACTTGGTCTATATTTTCAAATTCGTGATGATTATGAGAATCTCAAGTCGTTTACAGTAAGTTTTTTTTCAGTTCTCAGTTTAATTCAAATTAATTTTTCCTCTCTTTTGTTCGTATACCTAACCATGAATGTACAGGGAGGGGGACTCTGGTTCCGCTGCTGCAAAAATTCGAACTTTTCCCCAAATTTCCTGGTGCTTCTTATTCAAATTGTCAAATAAATTTCTCATACTGACTTCCACCCACAAAAATCATGTGGACGCGCCTAATATTAATTAGACAATAATATTAATTGTCCTAATATTAATTTTGCCGACCGTTATTTTGCCGACACCGTTTCTTTGCGGACACTTAGTTGATTTTTGAGGGGTCTGTTCAAGCAATCAATGTCGTTAGGGTCTTTGCATCAATTTTAAAGGATTTTTAGCAAAAGTATGACTTTATTAAAGAGTGTCAGTCATTCAAAATCTGGTCTACTGAAAGTACGGGCTACAAAAAGTGACCACTTTCAGTGGCTACAAAACTAGCCACTGAAAGTGGGTAGATTGTGCTCTGAAAAAAATGAACAGAATCTGTCATTTTGTATTATTTAGTTTTGTAATCGTTTTTCTATGCGGCCAGATTTAACCCCTTGGGTAATTACAAAATCACACGAAAACACTACAATAGTTAAATTCTTACTTTATACTTCAAATTCTTACTTCAAATATTCTTACTTCAAATAGTTTTTATTAACCAGATTTTCATGTTTCCTTCCTTTTTTGTGCACGTTTTAAAATAATATATTTTGTCGACTGTTCGCAATATTTCAAGATGAAGTGATGGTCAGTTTTAGAATAAAGCGCCCGTTAATGAATGTATGCGCGATAATTCAAGCAATGGAAAATATCGGATATTCGGGGCTATATCTTTCTTCATTAGGAGGGGGGGGGGAATTGGCATGTTAGTGACAATTTTCTTTTCAAAGAGTGTTGATTGTAGAACCTAATGGTACTACTCTTTTGTTATAGTGTTCCCTTCAGAAGAGCTTCTAAACTACAATGATACCGGAATTTTGTTGCCAAGACGATTGAGGAAATAAAACCCAAAAATATACGCGTTTTGGGTGTAAAATCCAAAAATTGTATGCGTTCATAGGTGTAGTGTGTGGAACCAATCAATCAATCCATTTATTCATACTAAAAAAAAAATATTTGGCCCAAGAAACTTAGCTTGCAAAGCAGGCCATCTATAGATAATGAGAAAGAAAAGCAGGCCATCTATATATCATGCAAAGAAGAAGCCATCTATATATAATGCAAAGAAAGAAAACTACAAATATAAAAAATAATTCATTAAGTTACAGAACTCGCGCCTCCCCCTCCCAAAAAAACAACAAACAACAACAGAGAAAACACAGCATATATAATAAATAACAAATACAACCTGCTTAACATATCTAACTTTTAGTATCCTTTATATATGTATCCTTATCAAATATGTCTCGCATTCAATTTGAATGCCTTGCTTTAAATGATAAATTTAAATAAGCCACATTTTCTAAATTAGCCCTATGGAAGTTTTTTTTTCTAAATGAGCCATGTTGGAAAGTTTTAGCTTTAAATACTATTTTTAAATAAGCCACGTTTTCTAAATGGGCCAGTTTCGAGATTTTTAGCTTTAAATGCCAGACTTAAATATGCTACATTTTCTAAATGAGCCACGTTGGAAAATATTAGCTTTAAATGTTATTTTCAAATAAGCCACGTTTTCTAAATGAGCCAGTTTCGAAATTTTTAGCTTTAAATGCCAGATTTAAATATGCTACATTTTCTAAATGAACCGTATGGGATTCTTTTCGAAATGAGTTCATCTTCTAAATGAGCCAAGTTGGAAAACATTAGCTTTAAATGTTATTTTTAAATAAGCCACGTTTTCTAAATGAGCCATTTTCGAAATTTTTAGATTTAAGTTCCAGATTTAAATTATGCTACATTTTCTAAATGAACCTTATGGGATTCTTTTCGAAATGAGCTCATCTTCTAAGTGAGCCACGTTGGAAAACATTAGCTTTAAATGTTATTTTTAAATAAGCCACGTTTTCTAAATGAGCCATTTTCGAAATTTTTAGATTTAAATTCCAGATTTAAATTATGCTACATTTTCTAAATGAACCTTATGGGATTCTTTTCGAAATGAGCTCATCTTCTAAATGAGCCACGTTGGAAAATATTAGCTTTAAATACTATTTTCAAATAAGCCACGTTTTCTAAATGAGCCAGTTTTGAAATTTTTAGCTTTAAATGCCAGATTTAAATGCTATATTTCCTAAATGAACCACACGGAATTCTTTTCGAAATAAGCTCATCTTCTAAATGAGCCAGTTTCGAAACTTTTAGCTTTAAATGCCAGATTTAAATCTGGCATTATATTAAACATTATATTAAATACTTTATATTATATTAAAGGCACTAGCAAACCGGCACGAATGAATAGCTAGACCGGTTAGTTCTGTAAGGCAGTGGCACTAATTTTATTCTTCTTGGGCTTTTACTACTGAGATAGTGTGCTCAGGCAACTTGCTACCACTGCCATCTGGATCCAGAAATTAGAAGGTTTATCCTAGATAATGTGATGAACATAGATGACATTGTGTGTATCGAAAAGAATAAAGTTTGTAAAATGTCGATTGTTTTGGCCATGACTGGCGTATTTCCTCAAGAAAAAGAGAGTATTTTTTTCTAGTTAACCGCTTTCAGTAACAACTTTGCTTAAACTGTTTCTTTCTTAAATAAAACATCAAATTAGTAAAAACAAATTACTTAAGGCTCTTAGAGCCCATACCTACAGTGAAAATTAATCATCAAATTACCAAATCATATATAAAAAAATGTCGATGAAATAAAATGAACAGAAATATAAAAAAACACGCAATTAACGAGAATCAATACATCTGAAGAAATTAGAACCCAAATCCGTTACAACTTCATACAAAGTTTATTGAAGAAGATATAACATTAGGAAAAACAAACTATCCAAACCTATTAAAACCCTTACCTGCAGAAAAATTCAACCGTCAAGTTGAAAATCAATCGTACAAATGTCACTTATCAAAACCATAAATTAGCGAAACGTCAAAAAACTTGAAATTAACAAAACCAAAAAATGCAAAGGGATTAGAACCCATTTTTTTAACCGAACTTTTTGTAAGAAAATATAAAATTGGCAACAAAAAAATATATAAGGCTAGTAGAACCCATAGGAGATTCCAGCCAAGTGAATATTTTACTAAAGAATGAATTATGCTTTACAAACCGAATGCTACCTCAGGCACGCCACTAATAAACATGCATCGATTTTAAAGAAATCGATATCGATGATGATTTAAATTTATTTTAGTACAAACTAATAGTACAAATTGGAAAGTCAGTTTTCCAGTTTTAGTTCAGTTTGGAAGAAAAAAAAAATCAATTTACTTTTCTAGTATGCAGAAAACAGGTCCTTTCGTGAAGATCTGGCGGAAGGAAAATTAAGTTTTCCAGTTTTAGTTCCGTTTGAAAAAAAAAAATAATCAGTTTACTTTTCTAGTACGCAGAAAACAAGTCCTTTTGTGAAGATTTGACGGAAGGGAAATTCAGTTTTCCAATTATTCATGCAATTCGAACGCAACGAGATGATAATCAAGTAATCAGTATGTGTTCTCTTTATTTACATTCACTATCAATGTGGTCTTGTTATTCGTTTGTTTTATTATTTTATGTTACTCGCTTTTGACCGCCTTCTGAGGGGATTACTTACCTTTTTCTTAATTTGCTTTACTTAAGAAGGGTATAATTAAAACGAAATTGGAATACCGAAAACGGGTAAAACTTTGATTAATACTTGGAATTTTGAAAGAAAGAAAAAACTAAATTATATTTTTTGTTCAAAATAGCAGAATACCGAATATTTTGGCTTACGAACATTTTCGGAAGCCGAATATTTTATTCTGAATATTTTTGTTAAGAAGTCTTTATTAACGGGAAGAAGGGGAAAAAAACGAGAAAAATTCCTACATTAAACACATTAACACTTACATAAAAAGAAGTGAAAAAACACAAATACAATACAAAAAAACAGAAAAAAAACAGGAGGTCAAATTATTGTTCAAAGTGATGAGAATTAGGATTACTTCAATGCATAACTAAATCGTTGTTATTATTTATAAATCTAATGCAACGATACTATATGTAATAATTTAAACTGAATAGAAAAAAGTAATTAAAAAAGTAAAATTTTGTAAACTCACAAAGACGTATTTCTAACATTAATTTGCCTGAATATGTTATACTACATGTGTTAAGTATTTTTTTTTTGTGGGGAAGGGGGAAAGGAAAATGTGCATTTAAGGCCAACAATTTTCAGTTGAATCCTTTGAGCAAATCTCAGAAGATATTAATCCACCTCCCTTTGTACATGTGTGATGTTATAACGATTAGTATTTTTTTGTAATAAATTATAATTGTCTCCAATCATGCATATCACAGCTGGCCAAAGGTAGAGAATCAGGAGATCGGAACCTGCGCTTTGCGGACCGTTGGGCTGCATGTGAATAATTAAAGTAAAAAAAAACATGTTCCCTTGTAACAATCTGGGGGGGGGCACCCTGTAGGCTTAAGGCAGATTATATCCTATTATGATTTTGGTCTTGTCAAATGTTCTTTTTTTGAGCATTTGATTTTCACCCGTGTATTTTTATGCGACTATTTTTCAGTTTTCTTGAAGGGGATCTTTAATTTACCAAATCAATTTATTTGTTTAAAAGGTAAATAAAAATTAGTCTTTCTTTGAATTTTTCTAGTCCAGCTATGTAACACAGAGCTTTCAGCAGCTCTAATAGTCTTTAAATGTTATTGATCCCATGGCATAGTGCCAAAGGTTCCTCTAAAAAAAGATCTGGAGCCGAACTGGCCAATCATGACAAAAAACACAGAGAAATGAATATAAAGACGAAAAAACGGGTCTATGGCTAGTAAATAATAACGAAGAAAAACAACAAAAATCAAACGAATATTTCGCCCGTATCTAACAAGGCGTCTTCAGCGTAGAAAAAAACTAAAAAATATATGTATAACTAAAATAGACTAACCTAAAATATATAATATACAATTACTTTTGCAATTTGAAGCTACCTTCATCAAACCACAAAAGTAACTGGATTAAAAATTTTAAAATAACAAATGACAAAGTAATCCAGTTACTTTTGTGGTTTGATGAAGGTAGCTTCAAATTGTAAATGTTATGTAGTTGTATATTATATATTTTGAATAAGTCTATTTTAGTTTTATATATATTTTTTAGTTTTAGTTTTTTTCTTCTACGCTGAAGACGCCTTGTTAGATACGGGTGAAATATTCGTTTGATTTTTGTTGTTTTTCTTCGTTTTCATTTACTGGCCAAAGACCCGTTTTGTCGTCTTTATATTCATTTCTTTGTGTTTTTTGGCATGACTGGCCATGTCATGACATGACATGTTTTAAAGATCGCTCTTTTATCAATTCATGATACTCTATGGCCTCAGTGTAACTAGCACTCTTACTTCATTTTGAAGTTGAAAATAAAGTTTTTTCCCTACATTCTTAATTCATTTTGAGGTTCAAAATGAGGTTTTTCCTGGCACTCTTAATTCATTTTGAAGTTCGAAATAAAGTTTTTCCTGGCACTCTTACTTCATTTTGAAGTTCAAAATAAAGTTTTTTTCCCCACATTCTTAATTCATTTTGAAGTTCAAAATGAAGTTTTTCCTGGCACTGTTACCTCATATTGAAGTTCAAAATTAAGTTTTTTCTGGCACTCTTACTTCATTTTGAAGTTCAAAATAAAGTTTTTTTTCCCTACATTCTTAATTCATTTTGAAGTTCAAAATGAGGTTTTTCCTGGCACTCTTAATTCATTTGAAGTTCAAAATGAGTTTTCCCTGGCACTCTTATTTCATTTTGAAGTTCAAAATAAGTTTTTTTCCCTACACTCTTAATTCATTTTGAAGTTCAAAATGAAGTTTTTCCTGGCACTGTTACTTCATATTGAAGTTCAAAATT
Source organism: Artemia sinica (assembly GCA_027921565.1). Classification (NCBI taxonomy): domain Eukaryota; kingdom Metazoa; phylum Arthropoda; class Branchiopoda; order Anostraca; family Artemiidae; genus Artemia; species Artemia sinica. Next base: position 40,705,152 of record CM051273.1, on the reverse strand, counting down.
AAGTTTTTTCTGGCACTCTTACTTCATTTTGAAGTTAAAAATGAAGTTTTTCCTGGCACTCTTACTTCATTTTGAAGTTCAAAACAAAGTTTTTTCCCTACACTCTTAATTCATTTTGAAGTTCAAAATGAAGTTTTTCCTGGCACTGTTACTTCATATTGAAGTTCAAAATAAAGTTTTTACCCTACATTCTTAATTCATTTTGAAGTTCAAAATTAAGTTTTTTCCCGGCACTCTTACTTCATTTGGAAGTTCAAAATGAAGTTTTTTCCGAATTTACTTTATTCTGAAGTTCACTCGGGATAAAACTAACTGATAGAGATAAGTTGCGTCTCGAGGAGAATTGAACTAAACTTTCCATTGAAGTTCATCTGAGTAAAACTAACTTGTGTGAATCAGTTAAGTCTCAGGGACAATTGCACTTTGACTCCTTGAGACGACCTCTTCGGCCTCGAAGCGAATCGTACTCTTAACTTCGTACATTAACCTCGTCATGCAGTTTGTACGAAAATAAAATTAACTGATAGTGATCAGTTAGGTCTCGAAGTAAATCATACTCTAACGGGTAACTTGAATATCCGAAATACTCTAACTCTATGGTCTCGAAATGTGATGTTCGAGTTCCCAAGGTGATCTAATTCTTTGGCCTTGAGGTGAATTGTTCTCTAATATTATTTTCATGCTCACTCACGATAAAATTAACTGAAATGTAAATGGCAACAATGCTTCGCCTGAACAATCTACCAGTATTTGCATAAGAAACTCCGAGTCGAATCGAGAAAAAATTTGGTTGATACTCCGATTTGTTTTTCTTTTGCGCACAAAAAAAACAACCTATTTTGGTGTTATTTTACGTTGACGAATTCATCCTAATTGTAAAAAGAAATTTAAATAACCATAAGAACATTTTTTTTTAATTCTAGCAAATAAACTCTTTTTATAAAAATAGTCTTATTTGGTTATAGCTGCTGAATTATAGTTATAAAAATTATAATATAATTATAAAAGGACTAGTTGGTTGATAGCTGCAATAGTTGCTGAGGAGGGATTGAATTTTGTGGACTAACCGAAAAATACCGTTGTCATAAGAAACAATAAATTTTACTTAAAACCCAAATTTTTAAAATTCGTGTTTTAAGTTTCTGACGGTTTCAAATTTTAAAACAAGATTACCGGAAATTTTTACGAAAAACAGTAAAAACAAAAATACTTTTGGCTTATTTGAGTTACGCTGCAGTGGAATGAAACGAGCATTCCGCTGAAATGGAATGAATGTGAAATGTGTATGAGGTGGAATGTATATGAAACGCTAATTGACTTTTAACCAAAACTAGAAACACTACGTCCTTTTCTTCTTATAGCCTTTTTAATTATTTCTTTTCTCTTTCTTTCTTCTTTTCATTATATCTTTTCGTATTATTTTCTCTTTTCGTCCTTTTCTATTATTCTTCTTATAATTTTTTTTTTTGCAACAATCAGAAATTCATCTGGAGGATATATATTTTTTTTGTTAAAGGACTGAACATTGAAAAACAACTTAAAAAAAAATAAATAAAATAAATAAACGCCAGTATAATATAATTACTAATACAATATAAAAGAGGTGCTAATGTAGCTAATTTAAATTTAAATTGAATAATGAAAAATTTAGATAAATAATATAAAAAATAAATAACTTGAAAATATTACGAATTTTTAACTATGCGTCCTGAATCTGTTTTTATATGGTGCTCATTTTTACTTCAGTATATGTGAATAGTGTGTATGTGCTATTGTATCAGCGAATGTCGGTTGGGATGTCTGAATTTGAACTGTGATGAACTTTTGTGTGATGCATTTTTATCAGCTGTCATTTTTTTATCGAAAACTAAAGAAGTGTTTTTATTTATTGAGATTGACTATGATGGAATATTTCAAATTTTAATCACCCAACAAGGACTGGTTTTGCATCACATGCATGGTTCATTTTGATGAAAAAGATAATTCTTCAACATCTACACCCAGTTAAAAAAATGAACAAAATGCAATAAATTGTAATTACACCGCTATGAATTTTGGTTAAAAAAAGATGCAATACGCGTTGTCTGGCAACGTGGAAAAAGGTAGTCAATTAAAGCTAATTTTGAAAACTGAGAACCCGGCAATAAGACTAAAATTAAATTACTAGTGAAGAGGTAAAAATGACTCAAGCAGCTGTGTCATTTATGATCTTGATAAAAATGTTTGTCGAATAAGATAATTTTCATGGTGTCGTGTATCCTTTTTGTAGAATAAGATTCTAAAAGAAACTTTTTCACAATATTTTTCCCAGTAGGGGCTACATTTGTCAGCACATTTTTCTTCGTCCCTAATAACTTTCATCAAGCAGCCCTGTCATAAATATCGCATATAAAAATGCCAGATGCCATAACCCCACCCTGCTGCGCACCAAGGAAAAGCAACTAAGATTTTTAAAACCATACACTACCCCCCCTCCCCCCTAAAAAAGTACTTTAGTAAACACATTCTGAGGTCCAAAGTATTCCCCCCGTGACCCTCATGCTATTATTTTTATTTGTCATACTATCCCTATGGCTGCTCAATTTTGAACGTATTGGGAATTTTCTGATGTCGGGGCGAAGGAGGTAATTTACTGTGGAAGAAATTTTCCGGGGGGAATAGGCCTAGTACTGTTTTTCTGCAGGAGCCATATTGGAATCATAACAGTTTTTTTTTTTTAATTTGGCACCATCCGAAAATCTTTGCTTCTTACTCTCAGTTTTATTTTAAAGTCGTTTTATTTTAAACATTTTATTTATTTAAACTCAATTCCTTTTTAGATATTCTGAGACAGCGAACGACCAATCCAGAAGTAAAACTGTACTGTGTCAATTTGCTGGAGAAGTTCGGGTCGCTTGAATATACTAGAAAAACTATGATGGACCTTGATGACTCTGCGCGATGTGAAATAAAGCGCTTAAGTGGTAATCCTGATCTCGAAAAACTTTTAAATGAATTAAAAACTTGGTAGTCCACTATTTTATTTGTATATTTGTTTTTAGTTTCACTTTTTTGCATGGAGTATCTAAATTAAAAAAAAAATTGGTATTGCAAAAGTTTTTTTTGCATATTTGATAGACATATTGTCGGTCATGTGCATTCTTCAATTTTGTTGTCGAAGAACAGCTTTTAAATGAATTAAGAAATTGGTAGTTCACTTATTTATTTGTGTTTTATTTTCAATGTCACTTCTTTTATGCTTGGAATATCTAAATAAAAATTCTTTATTTTTATATTTGCAAAAGTTGCTTTTATCCACATTTGATCGCATTTTTCAGCATTATGATCTTTTTGTCAGTAATCTGAATTGTTGAATTTGTTGTCGAAGAAAAGCTCGTAAATAAACTAAAAAATTGGTAGTCCCTAATTTAACTGTTTCTTTAGTTTCTCTTTTTTTCCTTGAAGTATCTACAAAAATAATTAATTTTTTATGTTTGCTAATTATTTTTTGCCCAAACACAGATTCTCCTTTTCGGCCATCCATTTAGGGCCAGACGGAAAAGAGGTTGCCCCAGAATGGGGTGCGAAGAGGTCATAAGAAAGGATTTAAATGAAATTGGAACTTCTTAGAAGGGTGTAAAGAGGGAAGCTTGGAACAGATTTGGATGAAGGAAAAGCGTGCGGAGCTGTTTTTGTCTCAGACAGGTTCATCCTGCAGCGAGTTGCTAGTAGTAGTAGTAATCGAAAAGCTGATAGATGAGCGAACTATGAAGTTCTTCTGGAACAAAATGGCTTTTCTGTTGATTAGGTTTTGTTGATCAATTTTTGTTGACTGGGATGAGGAAGAGCGTACGTAGATGTGTCTCAGGCGGCTTGGTGCTGCAGTGAGTTATTAGTAGTATTAGTAATCGAAAAGCTGATAGATGAGCGAACTATGAAGTTCTTCTGGAACAAAATGGCTTTTCTGTTGATTAGGTTTTGTCGATCAATTTTTGTTGACTGGGATGGAGGAAGAGCGTACGTAAATGTGTCTCAGGCGGCTTGGTGCTGCAGTGAGTTGTTAGTAGTATTAGTAATCGAAAAGCTGATAGATGAGCGAACTATGAAGTTCTTCTGGAACAAAATGGCTTTTCTGTTGATTAGGTTTTGTTGATTGGGGTGAAGGAAGAGCGTACGTAGCTGTGTCTCAGGCGGCTTGGTGCTGCAGTGAGTTGTTAGTAGTATTAGTATTCGAAAAGCTGATAGATGGGCAAACTATGATGTCCTTCTGGAACAAAATGGCTTTTCTGTTGATTAGGTTTTGTCGATCAATTTTTGTTGACTGGGATGGAGGAAGAGCGTACGTAAATGTGTCTCAGGCGGCTTGGTGCTGCAGTGAGTTGTTAGTAGTATTAGTAATCGAAAAGCTGATAGATGAGCGAACTATGAAGTTCTTCTGGAACAAAATGGCTTTTCTGTTGATTAGGTTTTGTCGATCAATTTTCGTTGACTTGGATGGAGGAAGAGCGTACGTAGATGTGTCTCAGGCGGCTTGGTGCTGCAGTGAGTTGTCAGTAGTATTAGTAATCGAAAAGCTGATAGATGAGCGAACTATGAAGTTCTTCTGGAACAAAATGGCTTTTCTGTTGATTAGGTTCTGTCGATCAATTTTTTTTTATTGGGGTGGAGAAAGAGCGTACGTAACTGTGTCTCAGGCGGCTTGGTGCTGCAGTGAGTTGTTAGTAGTATTAGTAATCGAAAAGCTGATAGATGGGCAAACTATGAAGTTCTTCTGGAACAAAATGGCTTTTCTGTTGATTAGGTTTTGTCGATCAATGTTTGTTGACTGGGATGGAGGAAGAGCGTACGTAAATGTGTCTCAGGCGGCTTGGTGCTGCAGTGAGTTGTTAGTAGTATTAGTAATCGAAAAGCTGATAGATGAGCGAACTATCAAGTTCTTCTGGAACAAAATGGCTTTTCTGTTGATTAGGTTTTGTCGATCAATTTTTGTTGACTTGGATGGAGGAAGAGCGTACGTAGATGTGTCTCAGGCGGCTTGGTGCTGCAGTGAGTTGTCAGTAGTATTAGTAATCGAAAAGCTGATAGATGAGCGAACTATGAAGTTCTTCTGGAACAAAATGGCTTTTCTGTTGATTAGGTTTTGTTGATTGGGGTGAAGGAAGAGCGCACGTAGCTGTGTCTCAGGCGGCTTGGTGCTGCAGTGAGTTGTTAGTAGTATTAGTAATCGAAAAGCTGATAGATGGGCAAACTATGAAGTTCTTCTGGAACAAAATGGCTTTTCTGTTGATTAGGTTTTGTCGATCAATGTTTGTTGACTGGGATGGAGGAAGAGCGTACGTAGATGTGTCTCAGGCGGCTTGGTGCTGCAGTGAGTTGTTAGTAGTATTAGTAATCGAAAAGCTGATAGATGAGCGAACTGTGAAGTTCTTCTGAAACAAAATGGCTTTTCTGTTGATTAGATTTTGTTGATTGGGGTGGAGGAAGAGCGGACGTAACTGTGTCTGAGGCGGCTTGGTGCTGCAGTGAGTTGTTAGTGGTATTAGTAATCGAAAAGCTGATAGATGAGCGAACTATGAAGTTCTTCTGGAACAAAATGGCTTTTCTGTTGATTAGGTTTTGTTGATTGGGGTGAAGGAAGAGCGCACGTAGCTGTGTCTCAGGCGGCTTGGTGCTGCAGTGAGTTGTTAGTAGTATTAGTAATCGAAAAGCTGATAGATGGGCAAACTATGAAGTTCTTCTGGAACAAAATGGCTTTTCTGTTGATTAGGTTTTGTCGATCAATGTTTGTTGACTGGGATGGAGGAAGAGCGTACGTAGATGTGTCTCAGGCGGCTTGGTGCTGCAGTGAGTTGTCGGTAGTATTAGTAATCGAAAAGCTGATAGATGAGCGAACTGTGAAGTTCTTCTGAAACAAAATGGCTTTTCTGTTGATTAGGTTTTGTTGATTGGGGTGAAGGAAGAGCGCACGTAGCTGTGTCTCAGGCGGCTTGGTGCTGCAGTGAGTTGTTAGTAGTATTAGTAATCGAAAAGCTGATAGATGGGCGAAACTATGAAGTTCTTCTGGAACAAAATGGCTTTTCTGTTGATTAGGTTTTGTCGATCAATGTTTGTTGACTGGGATGGAGGAAGAGCGGACGTAGATGTGTCTCAGGCGGCTTGGTGCTGCAGTGAGTTGTTAGTAGTATTAGTAATCGAAAAGCTGATAGATGAGCGAACTGTGAAGTTCTTCTGAAACAAAATGGCTTTTCTGTTGATTAGATTTTGTTGATTGGGGTGGAGGAAGAGCGGACGTAACTGTGTCTGAGGCGGCTTGGTGCTGCAGTGAGTTGTTAGTAGTATTAGTAATCGAAAAGCTGATAGATGAGCGAACTATGAAGTTCTTCTGGAACAAAAGGGCTTTTCTGTTGATTAGGTTTTTGTTGATCAATTTTTGTTGACTGGGATGGAGGAAGAGCGTACGTAGGTGTGTCTCAGGCGGCTTGGTGCTGCAGTGAGTTGTTAGTAGTATTAGTAATCGAAAAGCTGATAGATGAGCGAACTATGAAGTTCTTCTTGAACAAAAGGGCTTTTCTGATGATTAGGTTTTTGTTCAGCAATTTTTGTTGACTGGGATGGGGGAAGAGCGTACGTAGATGTGTCTCAGGCGGCTTGGTGCTGCAGTGAGTTATTAATAGTATTAGTAATCGAAAAGCTGATAGATGAGCGAACTATGAAGTTCTTCTGGAACAAAATGGCTTTTCTGTTGATTAGGTTTTGTCGATCAATTTTTGTTGATTGGGGTGGAGGAAGAGCGTACGTAACTGTGTCTCAGGCGGCTTGGTGCTGCAGTGAGTTGTTAGTAGTAGTAGTAATCGAAAAGCTGATAGATGAGCGAACTATGAAGTTCTTCTGCAACAAAAGGGCTTTTCTGTTGATTAGGTTATTGTTGATCAATTTTTGTTGACTGGGATGGAGGAAGAGCGTGCGTAGATGTGTCTCAGGCGGCCTGGTGCTGCAGTGAGTTATTAGTAGTATTAGTAATCGAAAAGCTGATAGATGAGCGAACTATGAAGTTCTTCTGGAACAAAATGGCTTTTCTGTTGATTAGGTTTTGTCGATCAATTTTTGTTGATTGGGGTGGAGGAAGAGCGTACGTAACTGTGTCTCAGGCGGCTTGGTGCTGCAGTGAGTTGTTAGTAGTATTAGTAATCGAAAAGCTGATAGATGAGCGAACTATGAAGTTCTTCTGGAACAAAATGGCTTTTCTGTTGATTAGGTTTTGTCGATCAATTTTGTTGATTGGGGTGGAGGAAGAGCGTACGTAACTGTGTCTCAGGCGGCTTGGTGCTGCAGTGAGTTGTTAGTAGTATTAGTAATCGAAAAGCTGATAGATGAGCGAACTATGAAGTTCTTCTGGAACAAAAGGGCTTTTCTGTTGATTAGGTTTTTGTTGATCAATTTTTCTTGACTGGGATGGAGGAAGAGCGTGCGTAGATGTGTCTCAGGCGGCCTGGTGCTGCAGTGAGTTATTAGTAGTATTAGTAATCGAAAAGCTGATAGATGAGCGAACTATGAAGTTCTTCTGGAACAAAATGGCTTTTCTGTTGATTAGGTTTTGTTGATCAATTTTTTTGACTGGGATGGAGGAAGAGCGTGACGTAGATGTGTCTCAGGCGGCTTGGTGCTGCAGTGAGTTGTTAGTAGTATTAGTAATCGAAAAGCTGATAGATGAGCGAACTATGAAGTTCTTCTGGAACAAAATGGCTTTTCTGTTGATTAGGTTTTTGTTGATCAATTTTTTTTGATTGGGGTGGAGAAAGAGCGTACGTAACTGTGTCTCAGGCGGCTTGGTGCTGCAGTGAGTTGTTAGTAGTATTAGTAATCGAAAAGCTGATAGATGAGCGAACTATGAAGTTCTTCTGGAACAAAATGGCTTTTCTGTTGATTAGGTTTTTGTTGATCAATTTTTTTTGATTGGGGTGGAGAAAGAGCGTACGTAACTGTGTCTCAGGCGGCTTGGTGCTGCAGTGAGTTGTTAGTAGTAGTAGTAATCGAAAGCTGATAGATGAGCGAACTATGAAGTTCTTCTGAAACAAAATGTTTTTTCTGTTGATTAGATTTTGTTGATTGGGGTGGAGGAAGAGCGTACGTAGCTGTGTCTCAGGCGGCTTGGTGCTGCAGTGAGCTGTTAGTGCGAGTAGTAGTAAGAGTAGATGACATTTTTATCGGTTCTAAATTTTTATTTTGATTGTCGAGGATCAACAAAAATATTAGTATCGTCAACTCCTAATCTTCATGTCAAAAAGTAAAAAAAAAATCGTTTAATAATAATATTATGGAAGATTAAGGATTGCTGAAAATTAAATATAACGAGAGAACAAAATGGCGATTTTCTGCAAGTCTTCTGATATCACGTTACTAAGATATATAGGTAAATAAAATTTTATCTAAAAGGTTAAATATCTATTAACAATTCAATAGATTAAAGTAACTTATGATTTAGATTGTTAATGAAAAAAGGGCCCAAAGTGGACCCTTAGATCCAAACATTGCATGTATTGAAATTGTCGTTATAGTATATCATTTCAATCATCCTAACTGTCATATTTTGGCAAAATGTTTGGAATTCGAAGTTAAAATTTTCGTTGAGACCATTCTTTCTATTGGTAAGTCGAAATTACTTATTTAAACTGTAGCAATGTCAGTTATATTCCATCTTCCTACATATATCGCTTATGTAAGCGATTACACCTAAATAATAAGGGATTGATTTTAAATAACCCTGGAAAATTGTACCCGTTATCAAGCGTACTCACCAGAAAAGCGAGGGGGAACCAATTTCAATTAAATACTATAGTTTAACTCATCACAGCCAGGAAAAAAACTTGTGAGCCACACGTCAGGGGAGGCTCTGCCTCCTCCCTATCATGTTCAGAGCTTCATTCTTTGCTCCCTCTGTTTTGAACACAGGTTTAATTCCCCCCCGCCCCTGTGTACGTGTCTGTAAGTGAAGCAGGCTTAGCTGAAACAGCCTTCTCCTGGGTAGTTTTAGAGTATGCCTAACAACCCATTTAGGAGTCGTAAAAATGTATTTCCAACCCCATAAACCAAATCAGTCGGTAGTAAACCAAATGCGCCGCTTCTGAGGATGTGCTACAAATAATAACAAATATAAGGTAAAAGGTGTTAGAGGTGAAACCGTATACCGAGAAATACTTGTATAAATATTTCATACATAATAAAACTACATAACTGCATAATCCTGAAGCAAAAATATTCGTAAATTTTATAAAAATTACAATCCTTCCCAAAAAAACTCGTTACTCTTCAGTCCTTCCTCTAAATTACTGGCTAATCCCAATTACTTGTTTAAACTATAAAAAATTCAAATTTTTCATTTATCTTTCTGCATCACCTAAAATAATCAAATTTATTAAAACAATCTTTGAATAAATTTCTGAACCTTATTTTCATGGTTGGCAAAAATTACTTTTTTGGAGACTTTGGTTATCTAATTTAACAGACAATTTGTGAGCCACGCAGCAGGAGAGATTCCACCACCCTATCATATTCAGAGCTTCATTCTTTGCTCCCTCTAATTGGGGAATGGTTTAATCCCTCCCCTGTTCCCCGCGTATGTATCTGTAAATGGAGTATCAAATTTAACAATCTTACTTGGCGGCAAGATTGACGATTCGAGAGTCTAAATGACAGTGTCATTATAGGGTTCTCAATGAAAGTCATATTGTCCAATTGGAGCCAACCTTACACCCTCCAGTAGAGAACTCCCCATCGACTGTCACTTCAATTTATTTGTCTCAAGCCGTGACTGATTTGACATTGTTGTATTATTGTTGTGAAAAATACGTAAAAAGAGTAAATATACATATATAACGAAATAGCAAATTTTCGAGCATAAAACAACATTAAAATTTTGAGGTTCAAGCAAAATAACGACCATAATTGCTTGCCCTATGTTTTGCAGGATGGCGTTTTGGTAGGCTGAAACCCCCCAAAATCGAAAAATGTTCAAGTTTTCAAAATTCGTCATTTCCTCCCTAAATACACTAAACTCTTTTTTATTCTGTTTAGAATCCCTAAAAAAAAAAAAAAAAAAAAAAAAAATCCACCACCGAAACTGAAATCCTCAGGAAATAGATTCCTGAATTACACATTATCAAATTAAAACAAATTTTATTTAAATTAAATATACACTAAAAAACAAAAAAGAACTATCTTGATATGTTGCTAACTTCCATTCTTCTATTCTCAATTTCATTAATTAAGGAATGGGCAAGATTACTCGCTGAGACATCCTGCTTTAAAAACTTAGCAAGAATTTCTGGAGGGGGCATTCCTCCTCCATGAGCTAATAAACCTCGCCTATATTTTTCACCAGAATCTCTTGATAGTGGATTCTCACGAAACAAATCTTGCCATATCCAAGACGCAACAGCCCTCGACATGAGATAAGAATAGTATTTTGCTCCATAGCCGAAAAGGTGACTGAAGCGTAATTGCCAGGCCTGAAAACAAACATTTATTAAATAGATTCGGATTGGATAGAGACACAAATTCACGAAAATGTGAGGGGGAGGAAGGATCTTTTTTCAGTTTCAAAGATGATTATTCACAAAAAATAGTTTTAAAAGCCTATAAACAAAAAATCGCGAAGAAAGGAAACGAGGACAATTAACAGCCAGTGAAAAAATTGAAAAATTATGCAAATATTGCGGTCAAGACCTCCGCTTGACCGTCCTCAGTGCAGAATAAAACTGATAAAAATGTAAAAACCAAACCTTAAAATAAAAACACCAAACTAAAATTGGACGACCCTTTCCTAGTAACGGTGAAAGTTTGGTGTTTTTATTTTAAGGTTTGGTTTTTACATTTTTATCAGTTTTATTCTGCACTGAGGACGGTCAAGCGGAGGTCTTGACCGAAATATTTGCATAATTTTTCATTTTTTTCACTGGCTGTTAATTGTCCTCGTTTCCTTTCTTCGCGATTTTTTGTTTATCATGATTAGCCAGTGTGGTCTCAGAAATTATTTAAAAGCCTAGTTGGCGTGCATTTCAGATTTTTGTCATTTTTTAATGAGAATATAAAAAAAAGATATTTTTCAAAATCTAACAGACAACCCTGAGGTTGAAGTCCCCTCGGAAGGAGCAACATCGTTATCATACATGTAACAAGAAAGAAAAAGAAGTTTGAATAATACTATTATTACTAACAACTGATCGTAGCACAAGCCGTCTAAGGTCAACACAGCACCGTATTGTCATGTCAATTCTTTACCCATATTAACCTAAAGTTTCCACTTCTTGAGGATAAAGGCCTTGCACTATGCACGTTTGAACCACAGACCCAATATTTCCAAAGTACAACCTTATCCACTGCACTATCAGTGCAAATAATCAGAGAGTATCCTACATATCCAGTTTTATTTTCTTAAATATACAGCAATGATTGCAAATATTACTAATGGAGCTCCTCCCACCACAACTCCACTAGAGGCCAACAGTCCAAATCAGTGTGAGATTCATGTCTATATATACCAAAAGAGTCACCACTTCTTTAGGAAGAAGGCTTGCAACAAGTAGGTTTATACCACAGTCCCAATAGTTTCAAAAGGCACCTTCATTTACTGCTTTCATTGGAAATACTTAGACAGAATCATAGGAATCCAATTTTAGTTCCTTACAACTACAGCATCGAGCATAAGTTTTGCTATAACTTTTAAGAACTCATCCCAGAACAAAGCTCTTTTGCAGACAGAGAACAAAGCAAAAATTTGCTAAATTTGCCTCACAGATCGCCACTTCTTGAGGGAGAAGGTCTTGCAACGGACAGGCTTGGACAACGTAGTTTCTAGACGCGGCTTAATCCGTTGCGCTGCCACTGGAAGAACTCAGCATCATACGGATCTAGTTTAGTTCCTTACCGATACAGCATTGATTCCAAGTTTGCCAACGATTACTATTAACTCCTCACAGAACAAAACTGTCTCCGTTCTTTGGTTAAATTTACCTCAAAGTTTGCCATTTCTTGAGGCAAAAGACCGAACAACAAACAGGTTAGAACCACAGTCTTAAGGGTTTCCCGTCACGGTTCCATTGACTCCGCTGTGAATAAATTTAGCAAAGACAAAAATGCGTAAGTTATGATTATTCTGTCACTTTCATCAAAATGTAATTTTGATAAAAAGCTGAGAATTTATTGCACCTGAAAAGTTTTTCACTTTGCAATTGACCTTGCTCAAATCAACGACCAATTTTGATCTGGTGTCCATGAGGTGGTATTTAACACCTGTTGGGAACACAAAATTCCACCAAAAGTATTTGTAAATGTTTTTTTTCGATTAAGGAAGAGGTAAAGGTTAGTCGAACCTTTACTTTGAAAAAAGGATTTTTAATATAGATGGTGGATACAGTGGAGATTTAAAAATCAAGATAGTCGAGGCGCAGGGTGCTGTTTTTCACTGTTGAGAAAATTAGGAAGCCAAGGTAATGACTCGAGGTTAGTATTGTCCTGAAAACTGGACGCTTTGAAGAGCTGAGGAAGATTTGTATGTTTCCCCGAGTAACCGTCAAATGGTAATTTTAGGTACCCATTTGGCTGACCGTATATTAAACAATATGCTGTACAAAAATGGGGACCGATCCCAGTTTCTAGAGCTATAAAGAAAGAAAGGATAACGTGGCTCGGTCACGTTTTACGCATGAAGGACAGCATATTACCGAATATTGTGCTTCCTGGCCATCCATCTAGGTTCAGACGAAAAGAAGGTCGTCCCCGAGTAAGGTGGAAAGAGGTCATAAAGAAAGATTTAAAAGAAATTAGAACTTCATAGGAGGACTTGAAGAGTGAAGCTTCGACGAGATTCAGGCAGAGGAGGAGCGTGCGCACCAGTGTTGGCCTACGACGGCTTGGTGAAAGTCTTGAGAGGAAAGTTAGAAACGCAACTAGGAATCTTAGCGACAATGTTTTAAGCTTAGTTGCAAGAATGAGAAGTTTTTGCTTTAATTATTTGAGTGATAGACCATATAAGAATAAGAGGAAGAAGTCAGGAAAGTAAGAGAAGCAGAGATCTCATTAAAATGGAAATTAAGGAGGTGTGAAGTAGAAGTAATGGATAAAATTGCTGAACATCTAGAAGATGCAGCTAGACAGCATAATAATAAAACATTATACTCAAATTTTAAAAAACTGAGAGGGAATTGTCAATCTGGACTTGTCCCAGTTGGAACGGGGCCGCATTTAATGATAATGAAAGAGTCAAAGAAAGATGGACAGAACATTTTAGACCATGGAAAAGCTGCAAGAAGTTATATAGAAAGGTGTGAAACAGTTTGTGACAGTTTGAAGGGAAAGAAGATTTATTTTGCTAGGGGGAAATATAGAAAGTAGTAAAAGTATAAAGAAAAATAATAAAGCACAGTTGCTGATAGTATGGCATATGAGTTTTAAAATATGGTAGTTGTGAAGTTAGAGATATATTACAGTGGATTATGTATTTTTTTTTGAAAAGGGGGGAAGTACTTAGTGATATTAGGAGAACTTGAATTAGGTCCCACCATAAGAAAGATGATTAGAGTCAGTTTGCTAATTATAAAGGCATTAGCTTGGTTTCTGTAGGATACAAATTACTTAGTATGATGATACTTTTTGACTTAGAGATGCTGTAAATAAAGTTTTAAGAAGCGAACAGTGTTGTTATAGGTAGGAGAGAGAAGGCGTCGAACATATTTTCACTTTTAAATTGATCATTGAGAAGTGTCTGAGTCATCAGACCCCTTTGGTTATCAGTTTTATAGATTATGAGAAAGCGTTTCATTCAGCCGATAGAAGAGCTTTAGCGAAGGTCCTCTCTGTGCATGGCATACCGGGTGAATACGTTAGATAGGTCAGTACTTTGTACGATAATAACATTGCAGCGGTTAAGATAGGAGATAAGGTTAGTAGCTGGTTTCATATTGAATCAGGAGTTAAGCAAGGTTGCCTTCTATCCCCATTTATACGGATCATTTTGATGGCCTTCGTCCTAAGGGACACGAAAAAGACTATGGAAGAGCATGGCATCAAATGGGAAAATACAACTCTCCTAGACTTGGATTGTGCTGATGATTTGAGCGTCGTAGATGACAATGTTAGCAAAATGAATGATTTTTTGGAGGTTTTGAGATTTCAGGGCACAAGAATAAACTTGAAAATTAATGTTAAGGAGACTTACTCGCTTTGACTGAGAATAAGTGAAGGTGAACAGAATTTGTTGGGTATTGAGAAGATCGATCAAGTAGACAGCTTCACTTACCTAGGTATTGTTATTAGTAAAATTATGGATATACTGAAGATGTCCAAAATAGAATAGCCAAGGCCATGTTTTTTTTTTTTTTTTTTTTTTTTTTTTTTACAGTTGAAGAAAGTTTTGAAGGATAGGAATACAAGTGTGAGAACCAAGATTAGAATATTTGAAACATGGGGGCTCCAGAAGACGGAGGAGGATTTATTAGATGTTTTCCAGAAGAATTCCAGAAGAAATGGTTCACAAACTATGGGTCACAGTCCACCAGTCTTACCAATATGAATGAAAGACTGTTAAAATAAGAAACACGACTTAAATAATTTTTTATAGCTTACGTAACTACACCCGCTAATTTTTTTTTTTTTTTTTTTTTTTTTTTTTTTTTTTTTTTTTTTTTTTTTTTTTTTTTACAAAGTTATTCCAATGGGAAAGATGTATTTGTTTACAATTTTCTTCATTACAGTTTCAGCATCAACTTCAACTGTAGTTACGCTTAATCCCAGTGAGTTTGATATATCCCATTTATTTCTGTACTTAGCTTTAATGTATACCATTGCTGAAAATCCAGCCTCATATAGATATGAGATAGTAAAGAGGAGGAGGATTTTCATTAAACAGGCAAGGACAGTTATCAGCAACTGAGAGGCAGAAGGGCTCATTCGATTGGAAATTGAAAGGGCTAGTGCCCATTTTAACAGTCAAAAGTGATTGGAGGGCAACTAACTCCCATCCCACGCCCACCATTTCTGAGATAGCCATTATGTTCAACGTAGTTGAAAGTTCCGGAAATTATGTCTTTGAGATGACAACCACCCAACAGCCCTAAGGGCATGGGTTGTAAACTGGGGGCATATAAGGATTATATAGGAAGGGTGATCGTATAAACGTCGGAGAAGGCTCATTGGAGAAACTTCAAAAATGGCTCATTCGATTGGAAATTGAAAGGGCTAGTGCCCATTTTAACAGTCAAAAGTGATTGGAGGGCAACTAGCCCCCTCCCACGCCAACCATTTCTGAGACAGCCATTTTATTCAACGTAGTCGAAAGGTCCAGAATTTATGTCTTTGAGATGACAACACCCCCCTCCCCCACAGCCCTCAGGGCAAAGGTTGTAAGTTATGCACTGGGGGCATATAAAGTTCAAATAGAGAGGGTGATCGTATAAACTTTGGAGGGGGCTCATTGGATAGGTAATCAGAAGTTCTACTGCCCTTAATAAGATTCAGTGTGATCGGAGAGTGGATACCCCCACCCACCACACCATGTATTTTCCCAAAATGTGTCTAATAGAAATTTTGAGATGGTCATTTGTTGTCATAGAAACTTCAAAAAAGGCTCATTCGATTGGAAATTAGGGGCTATTACCCCTTTTAATAGTCGGAAATGATCGAAGAGCAACTAACCCCCCTCCCACGCCTACCATTTCCCTTAACACATCCAATCGAAATTTCGAGATAGCCATTTTGTTTAGCATAGTTAAAAGGTCCGAAATTATGTCTTTGAGGATGAAAACCCCCCAAAACCCTCAGGGCAAGGATTGTAAGTTATGCCCTGGGTGCACATAAGTTTTTTTTATAGAAATGGTGGTCGTATAGACTTCGGAGGGCTATCATTGGATTGGTAATCAGAATTTCTAGTACTCTTAATAAGATTCATAGTGTTCGGAGTGTGGATAACCCCTCCCGCATCTCGTATTTTCCCAAAATGCATCTGATAGAAGTTTTGAGATTGTCATATGTTGTCGTCCACACCCTCCATTTCCCCAAATACATCCAATGAAAACTTCGAGATAGGCATTTTGTTCAGCGTAGTTAAAAGGTCTGGAAATTATGTCTTTGGGTATGACAACTCCCCCTACCCCTACAGCCCCGAGGGAAAGAGTTGTACGTTATGCCCTGGGGGCATATTAGGTTTTTAAAGAAAGGGTGGTCGTTTAAGTTTCGGAGGGGCTCATTGGATTGGTAATCAGAAGTTCTAGTGCGCTTTTTAAGATTCAAAGTGATCGGAGGGTGGATAACTCCCCCCACGCCTAGTATTTTCCCGAAATACATCTGATAGAAATTTTGAGATGGCCATTTGCATTCGTAGAAACTTCAAAACGGGCTCATTCGATTGGAAATTAAAAGCGCCTTTTTTAAAAGTCAGAAGTGATTGGACAACAACAACACCCCCCCCCCCACGCCAATCAATTCCCAAAACACATCTAATCAAACTTTTGAGGTAGCCATTTTGTTCAGTGTAATATTCAGGTCTAGAAATTATGTCTTTGAGGATGAGAATCCCCCTCCCCCCCTACAGCCCTCAGAGCAAGGGTTGTAAGTTATGCCCCGACGACTTATAAAGTTTTTATGGAAAGGGTGGTTGTATAAGCTCCGGAGGGGGCTCATTGGATCGGAAATCAGATGTTCTAATTTCCTTTTTAACAGTCAAAGTGATCGGGGGCAGCCACTCCCTCCCCCTCCTTACGTCGTATTTCCCCAAATGCATCCGATAAAAGTTTTGAGATAGATATTTTTTCAAAAACAGTCCAAAGATGACATAATAAGGTCTTTGGGGTGGACAAAATCCCCCAGAGTCTGGGGGTAAGGGTTTTAAGTTATGCCCCAGGAACATTTAAGGTTTTTATGGAAGGGTGGTAGTGTGAACTTTAGAAGAGGCTCATTTGATGTAAAATGTATAGTTCTAGTTCCCTTTTAAGAGTCAAAGATGATGGAGAGCAACTAGCCCCCTTCCCTGACATCCTCTTTTCCCAAAACGCATTCAATTGAAATTGTGAGATACCCATTTCGTTACCAATAGTCCAAAAATCATGTAACAATGTCTTTAGGGTCAACATAATCCCACAGAGTCAATGGGCAAGAGTTGTAAGTTATACCCGGGGCATATAAGGTTTTTATGGAACGGGTAGTCGTATAAACTTTGGATCAGATAGAGCTCATTTGACTGGAATTCAGGAGTTTTAGTGCCCTTTTTAAGAGTCAAAAGTGAATCGACGACAATCAGCCCCCCCTCCCCTAAGCCTATCATTCCCCAAAACATATACGACCAAAATTTTAAGAGAGATATTTTATTCAGCATTATAGAAAGGTCCAGGGATTATGTCTATGGGTATGTCAACCTCCCTACATTCCTCAGGACAAGGGCTGTAAGTTAAGCAATTCGTTCATTGTTTACACAAAGTATCTGTTATTGAGAAAGGTATGCATGTTTGAACTTGACTTTCCAAGAAGACAAAGGGTATTCAGTTGAGCCTTTCAGAGAATGCTAAGGGGAATGTTGAACAAAATCAAAACACGTTATGTGTATATGGACTGTCAAAAGGGTGCAACACAGGAATAACTGATTATGTTAATTTAGAAAATTCAGGAAATGATAAGGGAGATGATCAAAAAGACAATATTACCATGCTACCAATACTACTACAACTACCACCGCTATTGCTACCACACTACTCCATTTACAGTATTAAGGGGAAATTTGGACTAAATCAAAAGACACTTAGTGCATGCACATTGTCAAAATAGCGTATCTCAAGAATCGATTTGGGTATTAATTTGGAACTTTCAGAGAATGCTTAAAGGGGAAGATCATCTCACCAAAAGGCAATATATACACACTACTAATAATACTACAGTTACGGCTACATTTACTACTACTACTGCTATAACCACTTCTATTGCAACTACTTGTAGGGCTAAGAGCATCGAGATGAAAATTTCGAGAAGTATATGAATATAAAGGTTATCAAAAGGACATATCAGCAATACCATAGCAATGGCTAATTGTATTAGGTTGAAACTTTCAGGACTTGATGAGAGGGATGTTCTACTGACCAAAAGGCAATATGTTAATACTACTACTGCTAGTAGTACTACCGCTATTCAATACTATTACTAGCATTAACAATACTACTACTATGACTACTATTACAACTATGCCTGAGGATATGAAAGTGAAATTTTCTAAAAATTTTGAGGGGGGGGGGAGAGATAAACTGAATCAGAACACGCCCTCTGTATGCAGTTGTCAAAAAGGTGTAACAGCAATATCTCAGGAACAGTTTGGAGTGTGAAGTTGAATCTAACAGGGCTTGTTGTGAGGGATGTTGAACTAATCAAAAGAAAATATTTTCATCCTAATGCTACTGCTTCTACTCATACTACTTCTACTGTTACTATTATTACTACTTCTATTACTAGTACTGCCACTAAAGCTTAGCCTACTACAATTAATTCTACTGCTACTATACCTACTATTGCTATTAAAATTAAGGATATTAAGGCGAAAATTTTGGGATATATAGAAATTGTATGGAACTAATTCGAAACACAGTATGCCCACACAGGTTGTCAAGCGGAAGCATCAGAAATGCTTAAGGAACGGTTGATGGTGTGTATTAAGCTAAAATTTTCAGCATGTGTTGAATGGGATGTTGAAGAAACCAAAGGTGCTATGCGCATACTGCTACTAATGCTGCTACAGCTATTGCTACTGCGCAAGCTAAGGGTGTTAATGTGAAGCTTTTAAGGAAATTACTTAAAGAACTTTTTCCACAAAACAAGCTTTTCAAAGAAAAGTAAAGGGCTCATTAAGCCAAGAATAAGACCTATAAGACCTGCTAAGACCTATTTGTTCTTTTAAAAGGGTAAAATCCCAGTTTTGAACAAGTGTTGAAAAAGGATTATATTCGGAATCAATTAGAGACTAAATGTATTTCGTCATTCGGCATCTGACCGGTGTACAATAGTTCAATTTTAAGCCGGATTAACTTTGGAATATATTATAACATTGAAAGTGCAGACATATATGGACTCTAAAGCTGTTTTTAATGATTGCATATGAAATATTGTTGGTTTTTTTTTTTTACCTGGATAATGGATTAATTTCGGCTATGTTTTGGACCAAGACTGTTTTGGGCTAAGCTAAGCAAAACGATAATGTTTTCGCATTCAGCTATTCTTAATTTTATCCAATCAAACATTCGATCGAATATTGATGATGAAGATATTATTAGTCATGCAGTGGAGTTTTTTCCTGAAAATATTCTCAAAGATGCTAAAGTTGATTTATGGGCAGAAATATACCCTAGTAGCAAAACAGCACCAAGGAGACAAGGTGATAATGCCCCCGCTCGGCATGTGGAAGATATGATTGATTTGCTTCGGAAGTGCGAAAATGAGGAGCTAACAGTGCCAACGTACGTAATTATTTCATCCACTGAAGTGCCTGTAATTCCTGCTGTTGCTAATCATAAACTTGCTCCCAAAATTTGTGCTCTGGATAGTACCCTTAACTTCATCAAAGAAAAGGTAACAGCTTAAGATTTAAATTATCCGTCACTTCCCATTCCTTGTGCTAGTCCTCATACTGAAAGCACAGCCACCGTTATCATTTCAAAAGTGCCTACTAAACTTGACGATTCTAATGCCTGCTCATCCCTTAAAACTCTGTTATGCAATATTGAAAGGCATGGGTATCGTTGGCTAATGATAGATGACTTCAATTGTGATGTTCATAGCTCCTCTACTCATACCAACTTAGTTTTAGATTCGTTGCCTATTGGTTACCCAAAGCTCTTAATTACAGTTATATTCATAATAGTGGTACTGTGACCAATACTGATCACTGTATTTGCTCACCCGATGTTCCCTGTTCTGTCGTTAATGTTGACAAAGACGAACGTGATTTTGACCACCTTCCCCTTTCCCTTACTGTGACATTAACCGCTGATCCACCAAATCATCCTTGTGCTGCTAATAAAAAATGGTGTATGAAACGAGAGTGGAGCAAAGCCAATTGGCCTTTAGGCCTTTATATATTTCTACCCTAACAGCTCTGTTGTCCTGCGTCAAGATCCCTTTTAATCTACTGTGCACGAGTATTTTTTCGCCAAAAGCCAGAGTGCAACTAAATGTTTATTATGTTCACTTAGTTAAGTGCATGAAACAAGCTGAGAATGTGGCTGTTCCCCTTGTCCGGGTTAAACTCAAAACTCGAAGTCCAATTTGGAAAGAAGACCCGGGTCTTAAAGCCATCAAAATCGTGCTAAACTCTGGCTTCGCATCTGGATTGCGTGTGGGTGGCCCTTGCGAGGGCAAGTGTTTGATATAAAGAGTAAGACAAAAGCGGAGTTTCAACGGTATCTTCGTTTGGTTCGATATAATGGTGCTGAGTTCCCTACAAGTGCAGTACAATGGAAAGAAGTCATTAATAAGTCTAAATTTAATTCATTAGGGACCAGTGATGTTATCCCAGATTCGTCTTGGCTTGGGCATTATACAAATATTTTTTGTAAGATTGAGTATAGTGTTCATTATCACTTTCAGTGCTTAATTTCTAAATTTTTGGCACCTAAAGTTTTGCAACGTCATGTTATTCCCGTCTCAACGAAAAGTACTGTTAATTGTATGCTTAAACTTAAGTCTAAATCGAGTGATCCTGATGGGGTTAGCGCTCACCATTTACGTTGTGATTGTACGGCACTAGTCGCTCAGCTCCAGTTACTTTTTCAGTTCTGTTTATGTTTGTCAATGGTGCCTGGTTCCTTCCTTTGCTGAACGGTAATTTCGATTCTTAAACGCGGAAGAGACCCTTTTGATTACAGTTAATATGGGCCCATCACTGTTGCTTGCAATATTAGTAAGGTTTTTGAATATGTCCTGCTCCCATATATTATTGAACGAAATGCGAAAGACTCAAACCATCTGGATTTCAACCTCATATTGGGTGTCAACATGCACATAAGGTTTTAGCTTCAACTCTTTATGATGCCCAGTCTAGAGGTTATGAATCAAATATTTGTGCTTTGGATTTATCTAAAGCCTTCGAAAGTATTTGCCATGCACAAATGTGGCACTCTTTGTCAGAGTTTGGAGTGAACTCTTCTGACATACATGTACTTAAATTGTGGTATAATAATTCGTTTCTTCGTTTAAAATCTGGTACAGGGTACTGCGGTAATATACCAGTTCAATCTAGAGTACGACAGGGTGGGGTGCTATCACCTTATCTATTTAATGCTTGCATTCAAAATGTGTTATTAGGAATCAAGCTTTCGTATTTTTATAATTTATCTGATGTGTCTTATATTGCGTATTCGGACGACCTGCTAGTTTTAAGCCGAACCAAGTCTATTTTGGCATTATCGGTGCAACGTAACTCTATGATGTTTCGGGATGTTGGTCTGTTTTTGAACGTTGATAAATGCGAATATTTAGTTTTCAATCCCAAATCATCAGCTCATAATTTGTTCTGTGGATCCTCAGTAATTTGTAATGTTACGAGTTTACAGTGGTTAGGAATTAGTATTTGTTCTACACTCACTTGTTTGCGACTTCAAGTTCTGAGAGATGTTAAAGAAAAGTTGAAGATCGGATATGCGAAAATTGTACCTAACCGTGGAAAACATTCACGCCGAGCTTTAGCTAAAATGTATTCCACATATTGTGACCATTCTGTCTTGTTTTTAAGTGGAATGTATTCGTTATTGAATAAGAATGATTTGCGCCAGATCCGTATAGCTTATTTTAGATACTGCAAATTTTTACTGTACCTTCCCACTTCATACCGTAATACACGTATTATTGAGAAGTATGGTGCTACCGACATTATCCAATCGTTTGAATTGCTTAGTAATAATTTGACAAGAAATGCCTTTGTGTCCCTAGGCCCAAACCATAATATTATCCGTGTGTTTTTGTCAGTGATTAAGGTTTAATTTATCTTTGTTTCTGTGTATTTGATTTTTTCCCCTTTTTTTGTACTTTACTCCGCTTGTTTTGTATAAAAGTGGGTTATAAATAAATTATTATAAAACTACCACAAATAACAATCAATAAATAAATTAAACTCAAAACGAATAGAAATTACAATAAATAGCCGAGTAAAACTCAAAACCAGTAAAAATTAACATGAGGAGGGCTGATGACCCCCATGCCTTCTCAAGATCAGAACACAATTTGCGCTTTAATGAAAAAAATACCGTGCATTGTCAGTTTTAATTGACATATACTGATATTTATTACTTAAAGTTTTGATAATTTTTTTTAGAAATTAAGAAAAGGGAAAACATTTATAACATATTTTGTTTTCAGTAAAGAGCAAATTATGTTCTGGTCTTGAGAAGGCATGGGGGTTATCAGCCCTACTCCTGCTAATTTTTGCTCGTTTTGAGTTTGACTCGGCTACTTATTGTAATTTCTGTTCGTTTTGAGTTTCATTTATTTATTGATAGTTATTTGTCGTAGTTTTACGCTTGGACGATTATTTGACTTAATTTTTGCTCATTCTTGGCTCTTTACTTTTCTTTGAAAAACTTGTTTTGTGGAAAAAGATTTTAAATTAACCTTCTGGTAAATCAATGGGTTCTTCACTTGCTTTTGTTGAAACATTAGTTGGTAAATCATCTTGATATGGTTCACAAATCCAACTCAACGAATCAAACTTTTTCATTTATTCCCCAAAACAGTCGTCAAAACTATTTTTAACAGTGATAAATGACTGAAAATTTTAAACAGTATGTTAGGTATGTTAATCTTAACAATTAGTATGTTATATTAGTATAATATAAGTATGTATGTTAATTAGCATAATTAGTATGTTAATCTTAAGTTGCAGTTTGGTTTTCAATAAAAGTTTCAAGTGCTTCAAAACAATCATACTTGTCACTATCACTGCACTGTTTCCACAGCATAAGAATTTTCTGAACGTTAGAATTTTATCATGAACGTTCATAACAGCATATAAACGTTCGAATTTTATCGTGACCTGCCAAAATGTCTGATTCGTTTGAACCTTGTAAACTGAAATCGTTTAATTCGGAAAAAATAACCGCCAAATAAGTGAGCTCGAGAATAAATTCGTCGTCCAGTATTAGTTTAATATATTCAGTTTTTCTTTTTAAGTAAATTGTAACTCCACTACACAACTGCACTAATCGTGTCAGTACTTTTCCCCTGGATAACCAGCAAACTTCTGTATGCAGAAGAAGAGATGTACCGAGGTTACCCATTTTTCACGCAGTTTTTGAAATAGGCGAGCTAGTAAGAATTTTGTTTTAATATAATTTAGAGTTTTCACAGCTGTATAAAATATTGTTTTGAAATAATCGGTCAATGCTTTAGAGCCAATGCTTCTCTATGAAGGCTACAGATGTCCACAAAGCACACGAACTTTGTTTAAGAACTCTCGTAACCACACTGCTGTTTTTTCCGTGCATAGCCTGTGCATCGTCATTACATATATCGGGCCAGTTCTTCCACTGTAAAGCTTTTTTCTTTTATATGGGAATCAATTGTATTGAAAAATACCTCAACATTTCCACGACTCATTGGATTGCAGAACATAATATCTTCATGCACAAGATACGAAATTCTGCCATATAAAACACACACAACCCAGCAGTTGAGACAGGCCTTGCACGTCGGTAGTCTCATCTAGTTGTAGAGTATAATATTATTACCTATTTTCTCAAAGACAGCAAAAGGTGGGTCCCAAGATTGGAAGTTTTTATTAGACGGGTCGGAGCCCAGCCAATTTTGGGAGCCATTTGTCTAATGGATTGTTTTGGGTACCTGTTTGACTGAGCGTATTTCAAACAGTAAATTATGCGAAAAATATTGTTTTATCCCGCTTTTTAGGGCCATAGTGAGAGAAAGGTTGATGTGGCTACAAACGTTCTGTGGATGAGGGATTAAATATTTCCAAAGATGATCCCTTTTGGTCAGCCATCTAGGGCTGAACGGAAAAGCAAGTCGTCTCCAAATTGGGTGGGACGAGGCCACAAGGAAGAATTTAAAGGAAATTAGAACTTTTTGAGAGGATGTAAAGAGTGAGGCTTTAAAGAGATTGGGATGGAGTAGGAGCGTGCGTACTGCATTGGCTTAAGGCGGCTTGTTGCTGCAGTGGCGTGTTAGAGATACTAATAGTAGTATAAATACAATAATCTTTAAACCATAATTTTCAGAGAAGGCCATCATTTGCACAAAAGTTAACACATAAATAAACACTATTAAATGTAACAAGTGTTAACACAGAATGGTCTTCGTAGTTATTTGGGGTGTTCGATTGGACTTGGTAGGAATTAAAAATACTAACGCTAATGAAAGTACAGCAGTTTGCAGAAGAACTAGAAAATCCAAAACATACCAAATTTTAATTAATTAGATTTTAGTTAAAGATCCAAGTTTATTTGCATACAACCTGAATTTTGATAAAGTAGCCAAACATAATTCTGCTTATCCACTTTTAAAAAACGACAAAAAAACCCATACTGTGCCCTTTAGGTAAAAGGCTGTTCTTGTATCTTCAGTCCACTGTAAAGCAAAAGTTATGAAAAAGATTAAAAAAAGTAAGTACAAGACTAATATTTTCATTTAGGCTATTGTAATTAGCCTTATAATTTTGCAAAGTAGTGCTAGATCGCGATTTTCACCCCTTGGTACGGATCGCAGATTTGTTCCTTAGTTTTCGGCCTATGAGCTTTTGGTAGAACAAGAAACCCTCAGGTTTCCATATCTCTATATATTTCCATATTCATATTCATGGTTTCCTATTTCTTTGATATATACAATAAAAAATAATGTTGACTTTTCCTGGGTTTCCAGAGGATGTTGCCTTATGTCGCTAAATTGTTACCTTATGTTGACATTTTCACCCCTTGGTACGGATCACAAATTTGTTCCTTGGTTTTGGGTCTACGAGCTTTTGGTAGAACAAGAAATCTTCAGAATTTAAACTTACTTCCCTGGCTTCCATCGGCTATTATTTCTATGAATATCTTTAGCTGCCTGTGAATATGATAAAATCACTAGGATTCAATGAAACCAGTATGATGAATCTTTAGAAGTATAACTTTCTGTGAAGAAATAGAAGAAAAATCTAAGGAAGAAAAACACAATTGGAAACACATCTATAAGACGTACAGAAAACTAAACAAATTTACAATCTTTCTTAATTTCAATTGTATCAAAATTATTCATAGTTCTCAAGCAATGCTTGCCAGAAATTTAAGAATGGAGTTAACCAGAAGTTTACTTCCAGAATCCAAATATTCGCATGTTAATTTTCGAAAGGTGAATAAATGTTAGGTATATAAGAGGTTATTTCATAATTTTTTTTTATAGTGGAATCTGTTTGGGCGGAGGGTGATCAACACAAAAAACACAAAACGTAGAAAGATTTCGCAGACAATTTAACAAACCATTGGCTACATTACAAAAATGTTATTTCATATACGGAGGGAGATACGGAGGGAGGAATACGGAGGGAGAGCGAAGTGATTATGTTCCTATTATGTGAGAACTGGTCCTTGTGGTCAGAAGATATCGAGAAAATTTGCAGAATTTGGTATCTATCTATTTTTTCCTGCTCTTTGACATTTAGGATTTTTTTTTTCTGGCCAGCCCTATTATATTTGCTTATCTTTTTATGTGTGTTTATTGGCATCGAAAGTGCAAAATCAGAACCCCCCCCCTCCCCCCACCCTGAAATATTTGTCTGACTCGTAAAAACGTAACTAAAGTTGATATAAACAAATTTTGTATGCGTTTTTTTAGTTTTTTGTGTGTAACCCCCCCCCCCACCCCAAAACAAAAAAAAATTGAGTAAAACCCCCTCCTCTGTCACTAGTTTTAAATTTGAGGCACATCTTTTTTTTAATCTGTAACGTTTTAAGTAAAGTTCAAACTTCTAGTGAAAATTCGTAAAGTTTAACTTTAACTTTTGGGAATATCTTAATAACAGCATTGAAAATAATTTTTAAGACAAAATTGCCTTGTCCTAGCAAAAAATCAGGATATCAGAAAAAAAATCAGCCAGTGAAAAAATGAGTAGGCTAAATTACAAATATTTTGGGAAGATATGGAATACGGAGGGAGAGGGAGGTGATTATATTCCTATTATGCGAGAACTGGTCTTTGTCATCAGAGGATATGGAGAAAATTTGCAGAATTTGGTATCTATCTTTTTTTCCTGCTCTTTGACATTTTGGATTTTTTCTTCTGGCCAGCCCTATTATATTTGCTTATCTTTTTATGTGTGTTTATTCGCCTCGAAAGTGCAAAATCAGCGCATTTTGGCTTGTGATAGACATCTTCAGAAATAAATCTTATGTTTGACAAAATTTTATCTCATATTTGAAATCTCTGCAAAAACAGCCAACAAATAGCGTATGAATAAACGAATTGTCACCCTGTCACCCATGTGACATAAGTATCCCTGTGACCAATCACCTTCTCGAAGTAACTAATAATATTCAATGCTTTGCTGTCAGGCAGCTCATTTTTTTTTAGCTAAACATATTTCAGCAATCATCAGACGGTATGTACGAGAAATAAATGTACTAACTGTTCAACTCAGTCAATAATACCAGGTAATCCCACCCAAAAAATTAAACCAACTTTTTTTCACAGTCGAAAAAAGAGTTTGGGTAGTATTATGATCTTAGATATTTTTGTGTAAAAAAATTACACTACCCGGCAAATCTTTTTTAAAATATTTGCCCCCCCCCACCCACCCAAACATTCTTACGTTCCCGTATTAATTGAAAGAATGCATAATTGGGCGTTAGGACTTGAGCTCTGGCAAAACGCGCATGCGCATTAGACTAGTTTTATTGCTCAGTAAATTGAGAGGACAATCTGTATTTAACATGAATTCTCCTTTGTCCTCTATTTAATTTTTTTTCTTTTTTATTGAATAGTGTTACCCAAATAATGTCTTACACCACACTGATTTTCATTTACGAAAACTTAGCCAGAACAACGAGCTTAATTTAAATAAAGCAATGACAAAGAATAAAAAACAAATAAAACGTTAATTAATAAAAAAAATCCGGATTGTTTCACTAATTAATGTGTTATTTGTCTTTTATTCTTTGTCACTGCTTTATTTAAATTAACCCCGTCTTTTTCGCTCAATTTTTCGCTTATGTTACCCTCTAGCGATGACCTATGCACGTTTCGATGAATTGAAAACGCCATTATTATCACACAAAAATAAAGTCAAAATATTTCACTTACAGTATTAGGTACATAAAGTAGTGCATAATATTGAAACGCCATTTGTTATTGTAAACGCCAATTAATATTGAAACGATAATATTTAAAATTGAAAACGCCATTATTATCACACAAAAATAAAGTCAAAATATTTCACTTACAGTATTAGGTACATAAAGTAGTGCATAATATTGAAACGCCATTTGTTATTGTAAACGCCAATTAATATTGAAACGATAATATTTAAAATTGAAAACGCCATTATTATCATACAAAATTAAAGTAAAAAAATTCCACTTACAGTATTAGGTACATAAGGTAGTGTATAATATTCCTTTTGAACGTTAGCCAAGATCTCCGTCGTCGTAGCATTTAATGGATGTTTTCCATGATACGTTTGGTCTAGCGCTGCGTAGAACGTTTGAAGCTGCGTTTCTGAAGCCGTAAACGCATGCTTGGCTGCACATAGCGAATGGAGCGCCTTTTCAGGAAGGGGTTCTCCTGTTTTATAATGTTTCGCAAATTTTGATAAAACCCGCGGATCTGAAGCAAAAAACTCCATCAAAACAGAGGGTACTTCAGCTAAATCTGTGGAGCAACGTGTTCCAGTTATGTGTTGATACGTGGTTCTTGCAAGCATTGAATGCATAGCATGGCCCATTTCATGAAAGAGATTTTCAACCATTGATGGAGTGAGTAGACTAGGTTTTCTCCATGAGGGTGCGGGCAAATTCAGCATCAAAACGACAACAGGATTCTAAAAAAAATATATACAATATACTGCATAATTAAAATCTTTAATGTATATAAAATTTACGACATATGTAATACACATAATTCATAATGTATACATAAATATTTATGTATATATAAAAGTTTTCCACAAAAGAAATAAAAGATTTTTATGACATACGACCTTTATAATATCAGGTTTTTATGCCATAAAGCCATAAAAGATTTATGGCTTTATGGCCATAACAAAGCCATAACCAAAGATTTTTATGCCATAAAACCATAAAAGATTTATGGCTTTATGGCCATAACAAAGCCATAACAAAAGATTTTTATGCCATAAAACCATAAAAGATTTATGGCTTTATGGCCATAACAAAGCCATAACCAAAGATTTTTATGAAATAAAGCCATAAACGATGTATGGCTTTATGGCCATAAAAAAGATTTTTATGCCATAAAGCCATTAAAGATTTATGGCTTTATGGCCATAACAAAGCCATAACAAAAGATTTTATGCCATAAACCATAAAAGATTTATGGCTTTATGGCCATAACAAAGCCTAACCAAAGATTTTATGAAAAAGCCATAAAAGATTATGGCTTTATGGCCTAACAAAGCCATAAAAAAGATTTCGTGCCATAAAGCCATAAAGATTAATGGCTTTATGGCCATAAAAAAGATTTTTATGCCATAAAATATATAAAATGTCATAATGAAAAATGTCACACAAATAGGGAATGTATTTCATGATTTTACCACCTTGATATAATACCATGCTTGCAATGACATGCATTTTGATATTTGAAATTGAGCAGAAGAACACAATTCCATGCTAGTGAGTTCGTTAAAAAACATACCTTGTTTTTTTAGACAAAAAACAGGTTTTTGTTTAGTAAACTGATGTATGAACCTCAACAGATAAAAATAGTGTACATATACCGAATTTGTCGAAGATGAATCCACAATTTTGAATACTCCTGAAGATTTCAAAATGTCACACGGGCAACATCATTCACGACTTTGCCACCTTCATCAAATAGTTTTACATCTCTGGAGTAGTACCATACTTTCAAACAAAAATTTCAAGAATCTATGCCAAGAATCAATTTTCGTCTTTCGAAAACGAAAAATTTACATACAGTAAGCTATGTTTACATGTTTCATCTTTCATATGAAGCAAATGTATATGTTTTATTTTTCGAAAGCTATGTTTATACAGCCTTTACACCAAAGATCAATGCCTTAAAATGTTTAGGGCGGGACCAAGGCTAACGTACCTGTTTTTTGACGAAAGTACCAAGGAAAGTAAAAATGAAATTTAATTCTTTAAATTCGTTAAGCAAAAGTTCGTTAAGTAGAATTCGTTAAGTAAAAAAAAGGAAAATTCAGAAACTCAATTTTTAATAAAAAGACTCAATTTTTAATAGAAACTCAATTTTTAATAAAAATAAACTCAATTTTTAATAAAAATTTTTAATAAAAATTTTTTTTAATAAAAATGCAGTTATGCAGTTTTTGGTAGTATTGATCACCAAATAAAAAAAAGAAACACTGGCAAAAAATCCGCAAAAAAATGAGCCAAAACCAAATGTACCAAAAATCTTCGGGAATCAACATATTGCTGATGTTTGAATTTTTTATGGATAAAAAGCGGTGTAAAATTTAACTAATTAGCTTTTCTAATTTATTTTGACGGTCCAACGTGGCAACCTTGCAAAAATATGATACAGCACTAAAAACCTCACAGTGACAAAAAATTATAAAAAAAAATCCTGAAAATGTCAGTTTTCAGGTATGAATAGACCAACGATGCTTCTAGGGGGCGAAAATGTTTTTGTTGAACTTGGTATTTTGAAGTTCCAAGCGGTTTTTGCTTGGTACAAAACAGAGTAATAAACCATAAATCTAAAGGAAATGCACATTAAAATTCATGCATTGGCTCTAAACGAAACTAGGGAAAACGAAACTAGTTTGAAAGAGTCCCTTTATAATTCTCCCCTCATCAATAATTGCTCCATTTTCAGAATAAAACTTTTCAATTAAAACAGGGGCGGATCTAGAGCAAAATCTTGGGGGGGGGGCAATGCGACAAGGGCGCCAATGAGCAAAATATTGGAGGGGATGTGACAAAGGTGCCAATTATTGACCAAATTGACAAATTTATTCTTAAAGAAAGAGTAAAAAAAAACAAA
This sequence comes from Artemia sinica, assembly GCA_027921565.1. NCBI lineage: Eukaryota > Metazoa > Arthropoda > Branchiopoda > Anostraca > Artemiidae > Artemia > Artemia sinica. The sequence continues at coordinate 40,674,963 of CM051273.1, read as the reverse complement.
AATAACAGGAAAGCCAGAACAAATCTTGGAGGGCCCGGGTTATTGAAAAAGGGCGTTATTGGAAAAGAGGTTATTGGAAAGTTAGAGGTTATTGGAAAGTAAGGTTAGTGGAACAAGGGGTTATTGGAAGAGAGGGTATTGGAAAAGGAGAGCGTTATTGGAAAAGTTACGGTAGTGTGAAAGTAGTTAGAGGTTAGTGGAAAGTTAGATACTTAGAGGTTATTGGAAAAGGGCGAACGTAAAAATCTTACTTTGAACGATATGGATACAGAAGTTCATGGACCTGTTCCTAGATCCCTCATTTTTTAATTTTAAAATAAAATCCATGACCAAATACAAGAGACTTCCAAAGTAACTCGTATGATAAATCGCAAAAGTCATGTCTAAAATCATGCTTTTTCGCTTCTTTCTCTTTAAAAGTTTCATTTAGCATTTTTCCTTGTCTCCTACCCAAGGCCGTATCCAGGGGAGGGACCTAGGGGGTTAACCCCCTCCGGAAATTATTGTCCGACTCGTAAAAAGTAACAAAAAGGAATATAAACAAATTTTTGATGCGTTAAAAATAATACCCCCCCCCTGATAAAAAAAATTCCTGGATACGGCCCTGCTCCAACCGTAATTGAAAAGTTTCTTTAATTTCATTAAAACCTAAAAATAATCATTTGACTTTATATTAGACTTTTAAGGGAACGGTTCAAAACCACAACAAAAGGCTATTATAATGACGAGAACGCAAACATCTTGTCTTGAACGTTCACGACACAAAAAGTCATACACCCGCTCCTACCGATCTCAATTTTAGGTTCAGAACAAAATATAAAAATAATGATTTAATTTTATATCACACTTTCAAAGAAGAAACACTAGAAAATGACATTATTGCAATGGGGCACGCGTAAATATTCTGACTTTCAGAATAAAAAGTCCATGAACTGGCCCCTGAAGGTAAAAATGGCACCATACCCCCTTCGTCCCCAAAAATTAATATAGTAAAGGAAATTAATCAAAATAAATTGTTTAAAACCAACAAGTTGCCACGTTAAAAAGCAAGAGGGTCGTTTAGATCCTCGTGACTCCTTTAGAGTCTTTTCGAGAAACATTACTCTTTCGCAAAAACAAAAAAGTATGTTTCATTCTACATAATTGAGGCTCAGATAAGTCATATAACAGATTAGAGTTTTTATGCTACTTTTATTTAGATATACTCATAAAAATACTTTTTGACATTTTAAAACAAGCATTCTAATACTTTTAAAGCATTTTTTGCATTTAAACTTTTCTATTTGTTTGAATGATTTTTTCAGCAAGTAAGATTAATATCTATTTGATGTTAATAAACCAAGAGATGTTTTTTTTTTTTTACTTAAAATTTAGGCTATAGAAATATTTTTTGTTTTATTTTACAATGTGCTCAACAGGAACGTGCTCAATACAAATGGGAGTATTTTGACAGTCTTGTTTAAAACCCTTAATAATAAAAATAAACACGATTATAATCAAATAAGTGTTAAAATGATCATTTATACTAAAAACCAAACACCTAAAACTACAAATTAGACATATTTTTCAATAAAAACAAATAATTCAGTTTCCATAATACAGTATATTTTCTTAGAGCACACTTGGGAATTTTTTTACTACAAAAACAACAAAAACTTTACCAAATATCACTAATCCGCCTAAACATTACTAAACAAGAAAAAAAAAAGAAATTAAATCAAACATACTTGATAACTTCCATCACTCAGCGTTCGTCCACCAACAATTGTAAAATGACAGTCTTGATGTGGCTTTCCATGTCGTTCGAAAAAGTCACAGTAAATATGGCCAAGTAAACCTTCTTGTGCGTGCACAACTAAGAGAGAATAATTAATATAACGTCAAACATCACAATAAACGTCAGAAACAAACGTCGCAAAGATCATAGTGAATAGAGCCAAGGAAGCCGTCTCGTGCGTGTACAACTAAGAAAGAATGATGAACACAAAATAAAACGTCAAAGGTCACAGTAAATATAGCCAAGTAAACCTTCTTGTGCATGCACAACTAAGAGAGAATAATTAATATAACGTCAAACATCACAGTAAACGTCACAAACAAGCGTCGCAAAGATCATAGTAAATAGAGCCAAGGAAGCCGTCTCGTGCGTGTACAACTAAGAAAGAATGATGAACACAAAATAAAACGTCAAAGGTCACAGTAAATATAGCCAAGTAAACCTTCTTGTGCATGCACAACTAAGAGAGAATAATTAATATAACGTCAAACATCACAGTAAACGTCACAAACAAACGTCGCAAAGATCATAGTAAATAGAGCCAAGGAAGCCGTCTCGTGCGTGTACAACTAAGAAAGAATGATGAACACAAAATAGAACGTCAAAGGTCAAAGTAAATATAGCCAATTAAGCCTTCTTGTGCGTGTACAACTAAGAGAGGATAATTAATATAACGTCAAACATCACAGTAAACGTCACAAACAAACGTCGCAAAGATCATAGTAAATAGAGCCAAGGAAGCCATCTCGTGCGTGTACAACTAAGAAAGAATGATGAACACAAAATAAAACGTCAAAGGTCACAGTAAATATAGCCAAGTAAACCTTCTTGTGCATGCACAACTAAGAGAGAATAATTAATATAACGTCAAACATCACAGTAAACGTCACAAACAAACGTCGCAAAGATCATAGTAAATAGAGCCAAGGAAGCCGTCTCGTGCGTGTACAACTAAGAAAAAATGATGAACACAAAATAGAACGTCAAAGGTCAAAGTAAATATAGCCAATTAAGCCTTCTTGTGCGTGTACAACTAAGAGAGGATAATTAATATAACGTCAAACATCACAGTAAACGTCAGAAACAAACGTCACAAAAGTCAGTGTAAATATATCCTTCTTGTAAGCCTTCTTGGGCGTCTACAGATAAGATAGAATCATCAGCATAAAATCAAACGACACATACAAACGTCACAAAAGCCATAGTAGATATAGCAAGGAAAGCTTTCTTGGTTCTTTAAAGCTAAGATAGAATAACTAAAATAAAATCGAACGTCACATTAAAGGTCTCAAAAATCACGAGAAATATAGCCTAGTACGCTTTCTTGTGTGTCTATAACTAATAGAGCATAATTAACATAAATACAAACCTCCCAAACAAACGTCACAAAAGTCATTGTAAGTATAACAAAGTAAGCCTTCTTGAGCACTTACAGCAAAGAGAAAACAATTAGCATACAATCATACTATCTGAGTCAGGTCTACTCAAATACCTTACATAGATTAGCGTTTAAAGGTCACAATAAGATACCCAATGAACGATGCATTCCTTGTTGGGTGGAATATATAAAAACAATAAAAATAGTGATATTTATGTTAGACCTGGTCTACTCAAAAACCTTATATTGACTAGAGATCAAAGGTGGAAAAATCAAGCAGCTCAACTCAATAGACATTGCAATTCCCATAAATGCAATATATATATGATGGGAATAAAAATAGCAATCTTTGTGTGTTGTACATCAGAACGTCATATATCCCCTACTACATCAGGCGTGTCCAATCTTTTTTTTTTAGAAAAGGACATTGTCATTAGTGTGGATTGTTTCGCGCGTCACATAATTGAATTTTGACTGTATCAAACAGGTTAGATAAGCCTTAGATAAACAGTTAGATAACAGGTTAGATATTTTATGCATAAAATAGCTAAGATATTGATGTTATTTTTATTCGAATATTATTCCTAAATTAGGTGAGTTATTTTAAAGGTTAAGTTAAATAAATATGTATTTTTCGTGCAAACTCTAGTTCTAAAATCTAAATTTCGATAAAATAAAAGTCCAAAAAAGGGATAAAATCCTTTTTAATAGACAGTGTATAATAAATTTCACAAAAATACCAGATATTTCGGTCACATATACAGTGACCGTCATCAGTAGTAAAACTGTTTTCTACGTCATCAGTTTTACTACTGATGACGGTCACTGTACATGTGACCGAAATATCTGGTATTTTTTGTGAAATTTATCATACACTGTCTATTAAAAAGGATTTTATCCCTATTTTGGACTTTTATTTTATCGTCATGGAAAGGCAGTGTGGTCTCCGAAATTATCTAAATCTAAATTTAAAAAATAAAAGTATTATTAACTATTTTAAGCTTGATATAAATTTTTTGTTTAAAATTTAAATAAAAATTCTAAATTGAAATAACTGATCTTTTAGCTATCAATGAGGCTGCTTCTAGCACTGCTTCTCATGAACAAGGCGCCCAATGTCTGGTTTGATTGATGTTGTGGCAACTCGAAGGGAGCTCTCATGACGACTGTCGGTGATTCACATTCTCGTAGCGCAATTCATACGTTTCATACTGGTCAAAAATTGTGCATATGCATTTGCTAGTGAAAAGCGATGCAAAACGAAATGCTAGTCCATTAATGCCCGGGTATTTTTCTATGGGAAAGACACCGCGATAGAACTGCAGTAAGGGGACAATATCAAACCTGTTCTTTAGGTCTCAAAGTTACAAGAAGTGTTTGACACCGTAGCAGAGAGAGCAAAAGGGGCAACACGTCACCTCTTGATAAATTTTATCGCCATCTTTCGGGTATTAGCATTCAACGGAAAGTGAAAATAATAGATGCATACTGTTGCACCAATATCATAAAACATATCATGTCTCAGTGTCAGAATTGTTACCTGTGCAAAAAATAATGTGGTAATAGACCGTGAAATTGCCGGCAAAATAAAAAGGGCATTGTCAGATAATATCACCATGGAAATTAATAGCAATTATAAGAAAAGCAAAGCATCTGTGAATGTTGCTAGCATCATGTGTGATGCAATTGTAGCTGAAACCATGTTAAAAGTCGTATAAGACATCGCAATGGAATAAGCGCCCTGTCACGAGAAAACATTATGAAAATTTTTTTTGGAACGAATTTAAAAATTTAAATTTTTTATATGATGATGTTAATATCATGTAACATTGTATATGCCATTATTTCAATTAAATATTTTATGCATTACGTCGTTATGTCCATATTAATTTTAGAGTACACTAGCAAGGCAAACAATGTGTCGTTTCTGGGACGCAGGCCAACTGTTGTTAAGCGTAATTACGTCATAACAGGTTATTTGCGCAATCGATTTCTCAAATGGATATATGGTATATGCAATCAGTGATTTGTTTCCAGACAACTTTTTTTTAAAGCCTTCCGGGAATATGCATAACACAGTGATTTGAGATGCTTGTTGGACAGACACATTTTTTTGACGACTAATGAAACTTGTTTCGATCTCCAAAAAATTGTAATGACTAAAACCGGGCAGGTATCATTTTTCTATCTCCGATATGTGGATAAAACATACCTAATATAAACTAAACTCCAACTGTGAAATTATATTGAGGTAGCCGAGACATAAAAGTCAGTGAATCTTTTGTACCCCTCACTAAAGTCTTGGGGTCTATATACCCAATATTATTAAAGCCATTGCCCATTTTATAATATCCACTCGAGGCCTAACATCCGGTTTTTCATCAGGTGATCCATTTTTTCATATAAATTCTTCAGATTAGTGCTAGAACTGAATAATTATGTAGAATAAACGGGTCTCAATCGACGAAAATATAGGGTGGGGGGGGGAGGTAGACAGATTTTTTTAATGAAAATAGAAAAAAAGTATTTTTCAAAGCCTAGGGAGAGGGGGGGGAGGAATTTCAACTGTTTCCAATTTTATTAATAAGATACATAATAAAATATTTTTAGAAATTTATGGGGTCCCATTACTCCCCAACACCCTTAATCCTTTTTGGTATTTCTTTTTGAACTAGTCCGCAGAAAACTAAGTAAAACTTTTTTTTTTTAATTTATAGATTGTCTGCTAATAACTTGCATTTCAAAAAGAAATCCCCAATAACCGGCTTTTCAAAAAAGAAACTCCAAAAGATGGCCCTACTTTTTTTCTGGCCTGATTATGATATTCAAAATAGGTAAAATTACCAAAAGTTAAAGCGGTTAGGGTTTAGAATCCTACGACGCATTAAAATTCCCGTTGTGCTTGTCTATCTATGTATACCAAATGACTTCTTGTCAAACTTTTACATATTTATTTTCCAATATCTGTATTCATTTACCTAATATCAATTATTGACAAAAACTTAACACAACCTAACCCTCCCCCCAAATTCCACGGTATGGTATGGAGGATGGATTATTAATTAAATCCACAAAATAAAAAAAGTAAAATTTTTATTAAAAAATTAATTCAGCACTGAATAAAAAAAAACTAATAGCGAAATAAATTCAGTATTTAATCAAGTCTAAAGAAGAGGTGAAAAATATGTATTTTATCTTATCAGATTTCAAATCTAAACCATCAGATATATCTACAGCCAAACAATAAAGAGATGGCGGTAGCGTATGTCAGCAGCATTGCAAGGGTTCAACTATCATCGACTGAAGATTGTGCCCGTAAGTAACCCCTTTCATATATATCATAAAATTAGAATGTAGATGGAAAACGAGAGAACTTAAAAATTTTATGCCCTATCACCCTTAAAATATTATCGTAAAGCTGAACAAAAGAATTTCTTTCAAAAAACCATTTAAAATATATTTGCTATGTATTTTGAAACATTCTTCTACATCCGGTATTTCTTAAGACCCATTTTTCATAATTCTTTCAGTTGATCAAAAAATTCTATAAAAAATAATCTACTACTACTCCTACAACTAACAACTCACAGCAGCACTAAGCCAACTGACGTCAACACAGCTACGCACACTCCTCCTACGCCCCTATCTATTCAAAGCCTCCCTCTTTAACCCTTCCCAAGATGCCCCCATTTCCCTTAAATATTTCCTTAAGACTCCATCGCACCCCATTCAGGGACGATCCTCTTTTCGTTTGACCCTAGACAGCTGGCCGAAAAGGACAACTTGTGGCAATCTGTCATCCTTCATCCGCAGAACGTGTCCTAGCTATCTCATCATTTCCCTCATTATAGCCGTAGATAGCGGAATTCAATTTGAGCTACGGTCTGTCAGTCGGGTTCCCAAAAAATTCTGTAGGCAATTTCTCTGGAAAACATCTAACAACTCCTCCTTCGTTTTTCGGAGCACCCACACTTCAGAACCATACTTGACAACTGTCATCGTTGTGGCTTCCAATATTCTAATCTTGGTTTGCAGACTTATATTCCTACTCTTCCAAACTTTTTAACTGTAAAAAAAAACCCTGGGTCTTGACTATTCTACTTTAAACATCTTCAATGCATCCACCGTCTTTACTAATAATACTACCTAGGTAAGAGAAGCTGTCCACTTGATCGATCTTCTCTTTACCCAACATCACCTCTTCACCCTCAATTATTTATAGGGTGAGCGACTTAGTCTTCTTGATACTAATTTTCAAGCCGATTCTTGTGCCCTGAACTCACAAACCTCTAAAAGTTCATTCATTTTGCTAACATTTTCATCTACGCTGCATAAATCCTCAGCATCCTCTACCCTTCCTAAAACGACGCTGTTCTTCTTTTAAAACTTTATCTATGCATCTCAAGTCTAAAAAGTATCATCATACTTTAGTTAGTGACCATTCAATTGACCCAACATACCATCCGACCCAGCGCTTTTCTGACCATTCGTTCACTTAATACTTTGACCAAACATCAGTTAAAAGCACTTCAAACGAACTTGACCTCATCAAGAGGTTCGTTTTGACCTCGAAAAGAAGAATACCAAAAACAGTTTTTCCTCTCTCATGTAAAAAATAAGTTATCCCTTTTATTATTACCCCTTATTTCAAGGCCGAATCCAGGGGGGTAGGGATTTTGACTCCCCCCCCCACACTGAAATGTTTTCTCGACTCATAAAAACGTAGCAAAATGCATGTAAACAAGTTTTGTTGCGTTTTTTAAAGTTTTTTGTACTCCCCCCCCCCCCAAAAAAAAAAAATCCTTTTGTAACCCCCTTCCCCCACAAAAAAAAAATCTTGGATACGACCCTGCCTTATTTATCCCCTTATTTATCGCATTATCCCTTTATTTGTCCCCTTATCAAACTTATTATTAATTTATAAAGCAGAATTGGTCAGAATATGGTTAGTTTTGAAATAGAATTTCGGCTAATATCGCTGAAGTCTCTTATTACTCAAGGAACCGTTATCCTCTCAATGCCATCTAGTATTTTAGTTTAATGCCCGGGCCTGAATATAGTCACACTTATCGATAAAATCAAAATTAGTGCAACTATGGCACCAATTATTTATTCCGTTCGTGATTTCTCGAGTTGAACGATGTTCAACGTTGAAGCATAAATTTTGTGACTGACCAATAAGAATGAAGAGTTAAGGTATGATTTTTTGAAGTCAGAAAAGACAGAAATTTGAAACAGCCATCTTTCCTTGTGAAAGACAAATCAGGACGAAGACATTTAGTTCTATCCATTTTCCATCGGACAGTAATAATTTATTCATAACCTACTAAAAAAAAAATATCAAACGAGTAAGAGCACTGTGGGCAGGCAGATACTTGGTGGGGGCATGAGGCAGCTTGCCAGCAAGTTCCGTAAGCTTTAACTAATGTCTGGGAGTCCGTAACAGATATGAGGTTTCAGTTCCTAAGCCACGGAGTTACAGTTGGGAACAAATTAGTGTGGATACAAGCCTCGTGGCCGCAAGCCACACTATAGTTTGCCTCAAGGATGTGTCCCACATCTCCAATTCTTTGCTCATCCTTAATTAATCCTTAATTTTAATTATAGTATTCAGCCAAAATTGATAGATGCGAGTGTTTTTAGCCCCTTAAATGTATATTACGATATATAAAAGAGGAAAACGTCATAATTTTCGTATTTATAGCAATGAAAATTGCATAAAATGTTTTTTTTATTTTTCGTCTTCAAACGAAAACAATGACGAATAATTAATTATTAGTGATGAAAACTGAGGTCTGGAACATGCCTTGGACTTCAATGACTTCCGAAAACTTATCCTTACGATTCTATTCTAAGGTCATGCTAATTCAGTTTGCTTGAAATATTTCAAGCTGTAATTTTTTTGTTTTTGTTGTTTTTCCTTATTTTTTTTTTTTTTTTTTTACATAAAAGGGGATATCATCGCTCTTTACGCTAAAGTTTTTTATTGTTTAAAAAACAAAGTTGTGAGACAGAGTCAAACGTTAGCGTAAAGAGCGAGGGGTTGAGGAGGGGACAGCCCCTTTCATATACGGAATAATTTCTGTTCGTTTTAAGTTTTAATGTCGCTCCTTACTTTCATTTAAAAAAACTTGTTTTTTTAATTTAATTTCTGAACGTTTTTGAGTTAATGCAGCTTTTATTTTGGCTCACCGTACATGAATAATGAAAATGAAATTTGCGTATTAATTTTACTTTTTTTGGCTAAGTGGCGTTCTTGAAATTTTGTTCTGACGTAACTTACGAATTAACTTAGGTAGCGAACTTCTACATTCGTATATTTGTATTACGTATATTAGGGGGTTCGCCCCCTATTCAATACCTCGCTCTTTACGCTAAGTTAAAATTTCGTTCCAATTCTTTAAGAATGACCCCTTAATCACAAAGGCCGTTAATTAGAATAAATAGCTCTGATGAAAGTACAAAAAAAAACTTTAGCGTAAAGAGCGAGGTAATGAGTAGGAGTGAACCCAATCATATACATATATATTTCTGTTCGTTTTAAATTTTGATGTTGCTCCTTACTTTCAGTTGAAAAAATTGTTTTTTTTATTATTTAATTTCTGATCGTGTTTTTAAGTAATGCTGGGAAATCCGGCGCCCCCTTCATAGCAATGTCCCTTCCCCCATGGAAAGATCCTCCTACACAACACCCGACCCACCCCCACCCCCCAAAAAAAATCCTCCGAAAACTTCTGTATACTTCCTAATAACCAATACTATATGTAAACATTGGGCAAAGTTCACAACTTGCAGACCTTCCCCCGGGGACTGTGGGGATTAAGCCATCCTCAAAGACATAGTTATTGTATTTTTAGACCATGCTGAACAAAATGGCTATCTCAAAATTTTGATCAGATGACTTTGGAAAAAAATGAGCGTGGGAGGGGGCCTAGCTGCCCTCCATTTTTTTGGGCAAATAAAAAGGGCACTATAAATTTTAATTTCCGTTCATACGAGCCCTCCAAGGATATTCTAGGACCACTGGTTTGATACTATCACCCCTGGGGACAAAAAAAAAACAAAAAACAAAACAAAAACAACAAATAAACACGCATCCGTGATCTTTGTTCTTCCAAAAAATACAAAATTCAACGTTTTTGCAGATAGGAGCTTGAAACTTCTATAGTAGGGTTCTCTGATACGCTGAATCTGATGGTGTAATTTTCACTAGCTTTCTATAACTTTGTTACTCCCTTTTTTCGAAAATGAGACAAATTTTCTCAGGCTTAACTTTTGATCAGTAAGACTAAACTTGATGTAACTTATATATTTGAAATCAACATAAAAATCTGATTCTTTTGATGTATATATTGGTATCAAAATTCCGTTTTTTTTAGTTTCGGTTACTATTGAGCCGGGTCGCTCCTTACTTAGGCTACAGTTCGTTACCACGAACTGTTTGATTTCTGAATGTGAATAAATGTAATCCTCATAGAAGCTTGTAGTAAAAAAGGAAATTGTCTTGATGGAAGACAAATGTTTTAGCTTCTTTCCCCCACAATAAATTTGATTTTCTTTTGGCCCAAACTCATCCTTACTCTACCCAAAAGCACCTAGGAATCTCAATTCAATCTCCTAAGCTGTCCCAAATATGTTGCAGACATGACATTCTGATGTGTATCCCTCTTCCTAATACTCTCTCAAACTTTTTATATTAATCTCTTAAAGATATACCGGGAAATTTTAAATAACTCCTCAAGTTTGCCGTAAATTAAGAGGTGGCTATTTATCAGCAATTATATTTCTTTTATCAAAAGTATAGGACAATCTATTAGAAAATTCAGAAGTCCTAATACCTTGTGACAGCGTCGTGGATGATGCCGTACCTCTTGACTAAAGATTCGCAGATTCAATCCCGCGTGTCGCAAGGAAGGTCTTCTGCAAATTGATACTCGATAAATTTTAGTCATTTATTTTTAACCACTGATTAATATTTCTTTTGTGAAATCATTCCTTTATTTACTACAGCTTAATATAGGTCTTCATTTTTAATTTTACGATATAATTTTAATATATTAGCGTGATAATGTGACTTTTCTTTTCAACTGCATTAATGGAAAGGTCAGGATTTGTAACCTTCCAGAGTTTCACTTGAATCTAAATTACAAGTTTAATAATCCCTTTTGGTATTTCTTTTTAAACTGGTCTATAGAAAACTGAATGAAACCTACTTTTTTTTAATTAATACATTGTTTTCTAATAGCTTGAATTTCAAAACGAAATTCCTAATAACCGGCTTTTCAAAAAAGAAATTCAAAAGATTGGTCCTACTTTGTTTTTGATGTGTTTATAATATTAGAAATAGGTAAAATTATCCTACTGGTAAAGAGGTTAGGGTTGAAAATCCTATAGTGTATTAAAATTCCTGGTTTGCTTGTCTATCTAAATATACCAAATGACTTCTGGTAAAACTTTTACAGATTTATTGTCCAATATCTTTGAATTACTCATTTATCTAATGTCAATTCTTGACAAAAGACATAACATAACCACCCTCTCTCCGAAATGCAAAGGATTATTAAACAAATCCAAACAATAAAAAAGTTAAAGTTATTTATTAAAAGATTAATTCAGTACTGAATACAAAACTAATACTGAAATAAGTTCACTATTTGATCGTCTAAAAAAGAAGTGAAATATATATATATATATATATATATATATATATATATATTATATATATATATATATATATATATATATATATATATATATATATATATATATATATATATATATATATATATATATATATATATATATATATATTATTAAATACCAAATTTAATCCATCAGAGATATCTTGCGGTAACACAATCAACAATCTAAAGCCAAACAATAAACAGATGAACGTAGCGTATGTCAGCAGCATTGCAAGGGTACGACTATAATCGGTTGAAGATTGTGCCCGAGAGTTAACCCTTTCATTTATTTCACAAAATTAGGATTCTAGAGATGCTTAAAAGTTCTTATCTCCTTTCACCCTTAGATATATTATAGTAAAACAGAACAAATGAATTTTTTTCACAGAAACATTTAAAACATATTTGCTATGTAGATTGAAATATTCGTTTACATTCTGTATTTCTTAAGGCCCATTCACAATAAGATTTTACTAATACTGAGATTTAGCTAGCACTAATTAGCACCATTAAAATTTTCACAAATTCTTTCAGCCGATTAGAAAATTCTATGAAGAATCTACTACTACTCCTGCTGCCAACAACTCACAGCAGCACTAAGCCACTTGAGTCCAACACAGCTACGCACACTCTTTCTCCACCCCTAACTATTCAAAGCCTCCCTCTATACACCGTTCCAAGACGTTCCTATTTCCTATCAATCTTTCCTTAAGACACCATCCCACCCCACTTGAGGACTAAAACTCACTTCTGCGATGTCATTTAATTTCAAATTACTTTAGTGTTCTAAAGGGCCGTGCTATTTCAAATACTTCTATCTAAGTTCTACAGTAAAATTAATTTTTTTAACAAAAAATTCTTGCAAATTAAAGTAAAGTGAGACATTAAAAAGTAAAAGAAGTCATTGTGAGGCACGCTCTTTTTGCCCCCCTCCCTTTACGCTAAAGTTTGACTTTTGTTCCAATCCTTTAAGAACGAAAGTCCGAAAGCAAGGGTCTTTCGATTAGGATTAATTAAAATTACTTTTTCCACAAAATAAGTCTTTCAAAGAAAAGTAAAGAACTCCATTAAACAAAAAATGAGCAAAAATAAAGTCAAATAATCTACCAAGCGTGAAACTACCACAAATCAGCATCAATAAATAAATGAAACCCAAAACGAACAGAAATTACAATAAATAACCGAGTCAAACTCAAAACGAGCAGAAATTAACATAAGTTGGGCTCAAAACCCCTATGCCTTCCCGAGGCTAGAACAAAATGTGCACTTTACAGAAAAAAATATAAATGTTTTTACTTATATAACTTTAATAAATCAAATAATATTAAGATTTTGATGACTAAATATCAGTATATGTATAAAAAACTGACAGTGCACATTCATTTGTATTTTTTTCAGTAAAGTGCAAATTTTGTTCTGGCCTTGGGAAGGCATAGGGGTTTTGAGCCCAACTTATGTTAATTTCTGCTCGTTTTGAGTTTGAATCGGTTATTTATTGTAATTTCTGTTCGTTTTGGGTTTCATTTATTTATTGAAATCACTTTGACTATTAAATTCTATTTGACTATTATTTCCAATCGAATGAGCCCTGTTGAAGTTTCTTCAACAACGCTTTCAATAAAAACCTTATATGCCCCCAGGGCATAACTTACAACCCTTGCCCTGAGGGCTGTAGGGGGGGGGGGAAGGGTTGTCATCCTTAAAGACCTAATTTCCAAAACTTTCAACTACGTTGAATGAAATGGCTATCTAAAATTTTGATTGGATGTCTTTGGGGAACAGGTGGGCGTGAGGGGCGGGGGGTCAATTACTCTCCACTCACTGTCGAGTATTAAAAAGGGAAATTTCAATTTCAGAACAAATGAGCCCTTTTTGAAATTTTTACAACAACTTTCTATATAAACCTTATATGCCCCCAGGGCATAACTTACAACCCTTGCACTGAGGGCTCTGAGGGGGTTATCATCCTAAAAGACCTAATATCCAAAAGTTTCGTCTACGTTGAACAAAATAGATATCTCAAAATTTTGATTGGATGTGTTTGGGGGAATGGTGGGCGTGATAGGGGTGTTAGTTGCCCTTCAATCACTTTCGACTATTAAAAGGGCACTAGCCCTTTCAATTTTCAATTGAATGAGCCTTTTTTGATGTTTTTACAACATCGCTATCTTTAAAAACCTTACATGCTCCCAGGGCATAACTTACAACCCTTGCCATGAGGGCTGTGGGGGGATGGGTTGTCATCCTTATAGACCTAATTTCCAAAACTTTCAACTACGTTGAATAAAATGGCTATCTAAAAATTTTGATTGGATGTGTTTGGGGAAAAAATGGGTGTGAGAGGGGTTTAGTTGCCCTCAAATCACTTTGACTATTAAATTCTATTTGACTATTATTTCCAATCGAATGAGCCCTTTTTCAAGTTTCTACGACAAAGATTTCAATAAAAACCTTATATGCCCCCAGGGCATAACTTATAACCCTTGCCCTGAAGACTGTGGGGGGAGTTTCCTGCTCAAAGGTATAATTTCCTGAACTTTAAACTGCGTGGAACAAAATGGCTATCTCAAAATTTTTATTGGATACGTTTGGGGAAATGGTGGGCGTGGAAGGGGTGTTAGTTGCCTTCCAATCACTTTCGACTATTAAAAAGGGCCCTAGCCATTTCAATTTCCAATCGAATGAGCCCTTTTTGAAGTTTCTACGACAACTCCTTCTATAAAAACCTTATATGCCCCCAGGGCATAACTTACAACCCTTGCCCTGAGGGCTGTGGGGGAGTGTCCTCCTCAAAAACATAATTTTTATCTGGAAATCAACAACGCTGAACAAAATGGCTATCTAAAAATTTGATTTGATGTCTTTGGGGAAAAGGTGGGCGAGAGAGGGGGGTTAGTTGCCCTCAAATCACTTTCGACTATTAAAAAGGGCGCTAGACCTTTGAATTTCCAATCGAATGAACCCTTTTTCAAGTTTCTACGACAAAGATTTCAATAAAAATTGTGGGGGGAGAGTCCTGCTCAAAGGTATAATTTCCTGAACTTAAAACTGCATGGAACAAATGGCTATCTCAAAATTTTTATTGGATGTGTTTGGGGAAATGGAGGGCGTGGAAGGGGTGTTAGTTGTCTTCTAATTACTTTCGACTATTAAAAAGGGCACAAGCCGTTTCAGTTTCTTATCGAATGAGCCCTTTTTGAAGTTTCTACGACAACGCGTTCTATAAAAACCTTATATGCCCCCAGGGCACAACTTACGACCCTTGTCCTGAGGGGTTTGTCATCCTCAAAGACCTAATTTACAGAGCTTAAACCTCCGGTGAATAAAATGGCTATCTCAAAATTTTGATTGGATGTGTTTGGGGGAATGATGGGCGTGGGGGGATAGTTGCCCTCCAATCACTTTTGACTATTAAAAAGGGCACTAGCCCTTTGAATTTCGCTAGAAATCAATTACGCTGAACAAAATAGCTATCTCAAAATTTTGATTGGATGTGTTTGGGGAAATGGTGGGCGTGGAAAGGGTGTTAGTTGCCTTACAATTACTTTCGACTATTAAAAAGGGCACAAGCCACTCCAATTTCCAATTGAATGAGCCCTTTTCGAAGTTTCTACGACAACTTCTTCGATACGAAGTGTCCTGCTCTAAAGGAAAAAAAATAATAAATGATACATTGTGCCAACATCGTTCTTATATGCCCTCAGGGCATAACTTAAAACCCTTGCCCCGAGGGTTGTGGGGGAGTGTCCTCCTCAAAAACATATTTTCTATCTGGAAATCAACTACGCTGAACAAAATGGCTATCTCAAAATTTTGATTGGATGTGTTTGGGGGAATTATGGGCGTGGGGGGGACTAGTTGCCCTTCAATTACTTTCGACTATTAAAAAGGGCACTAGCCACTCCAATTTCCAATCGAATGAGCCCTTTTCGAAGTTTCTGCGACAACTCCTTCGATACGAAGTGCCCAGGTATGGAGAAAAAAAAACATGGTGCCCACATCGTTCTTATCATAGGCAGCGCTATTGCGCTGCCTATGATAAGAAGTATCCCTAAAGCATTATAAGACAGGCTGAACAGGTTATTGCCCTTTTCAAAGGAGCAATAAAGGGAATGTAATTTGAATGAACTGTTGATGAACAAACGAACTTTAATGTCAAAAGTAAATGTAAATTTAAATGAGCTTTATTGTTTATAAGAACAAAGTTACTTCTTCTTCTTCTTCTTTTTCCGAAAAACAGCGCCTGGAATCTATGATAGACTCCTTTCGGCTTCTAGGAAGATTCATCTAAATGCAAAATTCAAAATCCTTATACCTTCCCAAGGTATAAGGGAGGAATGGAGTTGTGGAGTTTGACTCGTTGCTTTCAGGTGTAATTAGAAGTTCGTGTTTTTCGAAAAAGGATAGAAGATATGATTTACTTGCACCCACTAATAACAATACTAATGACAAAATCATTTAACCTTCCCAAAATCCTTATATCCATCTAAATGCAAAATCCTTATACCTTCCCAAGGCTAGAACAAAATTTGCACTTTACTGAAAAAATATAAATGATTTTACTTTTATAACTTTAATAAATCAAATAATATTAACATTTTCATTACTAAATAACAGTATATGTATATTAAACTGACAATTCACATTCATTTGTATTTTTTTCAGTAAAGTGCAAATTTTTTTTCTGGCCTTGGGAAGGCATAGGGGTTTTGAGCCCAACTTATGTTAATTTCTGCTCGTTTCGAGTTTGACTCGGTTATCTATTGTAGTTTCTGTTCGTTTTGGGTTTCATTTATTTATCGATGCTGATTTGGGGTAGTTTCACGCTCGCTATATTATTTGATTTTTTTTTTTGCTCATTTTTTGTTTTCTTTGAAAAACTTATTTTGTGGAAAAATGTTTTTTTTAATTAATTTCTGTTAGTTTTATATTGACATAGTCTTTTCAGGGAAAAAGAAAATAAAATCTTTTCGTTTTTTTAAGACTTTATAGTTTGGCCTGCTATTTGTATGCTGGAGAAAAATTTTCAGCAATTTTTAACAACATACACCCTTTTAAAAATCTGGACACAAATAATAGTGTTTAATTTAGTTTCATACCTCCTCTAGTTGACCTGAAATGGAAAACTTGATACCATTCGCAAAAAAATCTGTTTACTTTCTTTGATAGCTTGGATACAATTACGTTATTTTGATTTGGGCAAATTTTATGAGCAGAAGTAGCCCCGAAAGTTTGAACATAATACCCTCAGTCGTTCTTGGGATACTGGTGAGATGCCTTATTGGGAATTAGCATTAAAATAGTGCATTTTGATTTTATCTTAAGGCAACATTTAGTTTTCAAACATAATGGGCAAATGGGAGGGTGGGCGTGGGAGGGGAATTAGTTTTGCCCTCCAGTCACTTTCGACTATTAAAAAGGGCATCAGCCCTTTGAATTTCCAATCGAATGAGCCCTTTTCGAAGTTTCTACGACAACCCCTTCGATACGAAGTGCCCTGGTATGGAAAAAAAAACACACAAAAAATAAATAATACATTGTGCCAACATCGTTCTTTACTTAAGAAGTGCGATTGCGCTGCCTATGATTAACTTCAACATAATCATTTGAGCGTTTTATTGTGTTTATTTCGTATTTTTATATTGAAGGTTTTATAAAAATTCAATATTTTTATATTGAAGGTTTTATAGCAGTGACTTTGAGGAGACAGGAAATGAACCAAAAGTAGGAATAGACAGCAGACTTCTTAATTCACTTTTTTCATAGCCGTTGGTACGCGTATCCCAAGTGCTGGTAGGGACGCTGAAATTATTTCAGTGGGGGGGGGGGGTAATTGAAAAACCACGGTGGAGGTGCAATAATAAAAAAAAAACTGATTTCATTTGATAATTGGGTCAAGTATAGTCAAACATGCAAGAAATTCTTGGTTCTTGGGGAGGGGATGAGGCCCCCCTGCGACCTCCCTGCCCTAGGGTTATATTAAGATTAATGCAGAAATCCGCTGCGAGGGAAATAATTATTTATTTTGGGAAGAATTAACATCTCTTCTTTTAGAATGTCAATCTGTTCTTTGAAGGCTCTTTCGACTAATTTGCCAGGATATGACAGTGGAATGCGTATCTTTGTTTTTGCATACAGCAGTGAGGTGTCTGCCTCGTGAAAAAGTTTTGAGCTAGTTGTATGAGTTCCTGCATAAAAATTGGGCGCCGGCATTCCCCCTTCCCAGTAAATTATCCCACGGTAAATTCCCCCTCCCCATGGAAAGATTCCCCACGCGCAAAATTGAGCATCCATAGGGTAATGACAGACTGGACCAGAAATACTGCCGGAAATCAAGAGCGTTTATATTTCAATTTCTTCCTCCACCCCTCCCCCACCCCTTCCTTAGCATTTATTCTCTATTTATCTGAAGGCTCAATGAGAGTTAGGATGTTTTGGCATTAAAATGAATCCTTTGAGGCATCTGCCCCCTTCCTAACTACAAAACAATCAGAAAACACGACTATAGAGGTTTTCAAGCTCTCATGTACAAACATTTGGAATTGCGTATTTTTTGCCAAAGACTTATCATGGATAAAAACAACGACAAGTAAGACAAAAGGAAATTTACCTAAGACAGTGAAATTTTTTTAAACCTTAAGAATATTTCGACTCTATGTCAAAGAACCGTCCTTAGCAAACAACGTTAATAAATAAAATAAAACTTAGAACAAAATATAAAATTAAAACAGCCCAAGTTTGACATTTTTATGATGGAAAGGATGTGTGATCTTTGCTGTTATTTAAAGATTAATTAAAAAAAAAAAATAAGGTTTTCAAAGAAAAGTAAAGGTCATTTTAAACTTAAGCTCAGGAGATACAAATACCTGTTAAAATTTAAACTCAAAACGACCAGAAATTACTATTAAAGAATAAATGAAAGCCAAAACAAACTGATATTTAATAAACAATCATAGCAAAAGCACACAACAAGTAATAATATAAATGAATAAATAGATCTTAAAGCGAGTAATGCTTAGATTGAATATGAAAATCAAGTTTAAACCGAAAACAAATATTTTGCTATTAAAGTATAAATGAAACTTAAAACGAACAGAAATTAAATAAACAATCAATGCGAACAAACATACAGTATATATTAATGTAAATGAATAAATAAATCTTAAAACGAGTAAAACTTAAATTGAATATGCAAATCAAGTTTGAATCGAATAAAAATAACTACTACCAAGAGTTTGGGTATCGTCTCACTGCAGAAGCCTAAAACCTACTGCGTCATTGGCGCTTTACTGAAAACGAATTATATTACAAATGTTTTCTTTTGTACTTAATATTGAAAATAAATATTAAAATTTCAGTAAAATTTTGAACTGATGAGCTTTTAGCAATTAATATCGTTATGCATCAAATATTCAGTTTAATTTATTAGTTCTTTTCAAGATTGGTCAAGACAAACATAGTTTCACTACAAGCAAAATTTGGATACTGCCCCTTGGATGTGTTTGGGGGAAGGATGGGCGTGGGGGGAGGCTAGTTGCCCTCCAATCATTTTCGACTATTAAAGAGGGCACTAGACCTTTAATTTCCAATCGAATGAGCCTGTTTTGAAGTTTCTACGACAGCGCCTTCTATAAAAACCTTATATGCCCCCAGGGCATAACTTAAAACCCTTGCCCTGAGGGTTGTGGGGGAGTGTCCTCCTCAAAAGTATATTTTTCTATCTGGAAATCAACTGCACAGAACAAAATGGCTATCTCAAAATTTTGATTCGATGTGTTTGGGGAAATGATGGGTGTGGGGGGGGGGGGGGCTAGTTACACTCCAATCACTTTCGACTATTAAAAATGGCACTATCTCTTTAATTTCAATCGAATGAGCCTGTTTTGAAGTTTCTACGACAACGCCTTCTGTAAAAACCTTATATGCCCCCAGGGCATAACTTAAAACCTTTGCCCTGAGGGTTGTGGGGGAGTATCCTCTTCGAAAATATATTTTCTATCTGGAAGTCAACTACGCTGAACAAAATGACTATTAAACACAGCACTAGAATTCTCGATTTCCAATCGAATGAGCCCCCTTTGAAACTTCTACGACGACCCCTTCCATATGAAGTGCCTCTGGAAAAAAAAAAAAAAATAATAAAACATTGGAGCCATATGGCCTTTACTATAGGCAACGCTACAGCGTTGCCTCTGATCATTGACGTGTTCTGTCTGTAGTTTTTTTTTTCCCAAGGATGATCGTATCGAGCCAAGGGGGAGAGGGCTCATCCAAACATAAATTAAAACATTGAGTGCCCTTTTATGTGACCCAACATAATGGAAGGCAATTAGCCCTTTTTCATGCCCCACTTTCCCCCAAAGACATCCGAATGAAATTTTAAGATACCTATCTGGTTCATCATAATTGATCCAATAATATGCCTCTGGGAATCACATGACCCCCGAGGCCCCTAGGGAAAGGGTTGTAAGTTTTGCAATTTGTTCATTGTTTACAGATAGTATTTGTTATTGGGAAACATACAGACATTATTCGCGGGGGAGTTTTCTGCAGCGAGGGGGGGGGGCCTATGAAATTTCCTTGAAAGAATTTCCCTGAATCTTTTTTCTCTTTGGGTGCAAAATTTTACACACGGAGAGAGTGTTATTGGAGAATTGTCCGGGGGAAATTTTGTAGAGGGGATCAAATTGTCTGGCAGGACTTTTCCACGGAAAAATATATGTAATGTCCAAAAGGGTGCTTCACGGTGACATCTCCCTTCTTATTACAAAAAATATTTCTGGCATTTATTTTAATGCTTTATTTAATTGAAGGGATTTACTTCATAGTACAGTGGTATATTATTAAGGAGGGGCCAAAAATATTTGAGTGGGAGGGATGTTAGATGATTTTTAAGTCTCATTGAGTCTTCAGATGAAAACTGAATGAGGTTTTGGGACTTGTTGTCTAATTATTCTTGGTACCAGCGTATATTTTTGGTCAATGCTGGGGGGGGGGGAGGGGTGTAACCAGACCCATACTGGGAAGTAGTGTTTTAGGATCCCCTGTTCTTGCGGTCGCTTCTATATTGGTAGAATTCAGCAATAATTGCACAAATCGTCAATAGACGAAGCCACTAAGCTACGCCGAAGGCCCGAGAATTTTGATTCCACCCTGGCCGAACAAGTGTACAACAACCAATACCATTTCATTTTGTTTGAAAATACCTCCATTATTGCATCTGTTAAAGGTCTATTCTAAGCTTTCAGAGAGGCCGCCGCAATTAAGAAACATATACACAAAAACTACCCCTTAATAGTTGTATAACTTCAATAAATCAAATAATATTAACATTCTGATTACTAAATATCACTATATGTATATTAAACTGACAATGCACATTCATTTGTATTTTTTTAAGTAAAGTGCAAATTATGTTCTGGCCTTGGGAAGGCATAGGGGGTTTTGATCACAACTTATGTTAATTTCTGCTCGTTTTGAGTTTGACTCAAACGAGGCTAAGTCGAATGAGCCTTTTTTGAACTTTCTACGACAACACCTTCTATAAAAACCTTATATGCCCCAAGGGCATAACTTGCAACCCCAGCCCTAAGAGCTGTGGGGGAGTTTCCTCCTCAAAACATAATTTCTATCTGGAAATCAACAACGCTGAACAAAATGGCTATCTAAAATTTTTGATTGGATGTATTTGGAGAAAAGGTGGGCGAGAGAGGGGGGTTAGTTGCCTTCGAATCACTTTCGACTTTTAAAAAATGCACTAGACCTTTGAATTTCCAATCGAATGAGCCCTTTTTCAAGTTTCTACGACAAAGATTTCAATAAAAACCTATATGCCCCCAGGGCATAACTTATAACCCTTGCCTTGAAGACTGTGGAAGGAGTATCCTGCTCAAAGGTATTATTTCCTGAACTTTAAACTGCGTGGAACAAAATGGCTATCTCAAAATTTTGATTGGATGTGTTTGGGGAAATGGTGGGCGTGGAAGGGGTGTTAGTTGCCTTCCAATTACTTTCGACTATTAAAAAAGGCACTAGCCATTTCAATTTCCAATCGAATGAGCCCTTTTTGAGGGGGGTTAGTTGCCCTCCAATCACTTTCACGTTGTGGGGAAGTGTCCTCCTCAAAAACATATTTTCTATCTGGAAATCAACTACGCTGAACAAAATGGCTATCTTGAAATTTTGATTGGATGTTATTGGGGGAATGATGGGCGTGGGGGGGGGGGGGCTAGTTATCTTGCAATCACTTTCGATGATTAAAAAGGGCACTAGCCCTTTGAATTTCCAATCGAAAGAGCCTTTTTGAAGTTTCTACGACAACGCCTTCTATAAAAACCTTATATACCCCCTGGGCATAACTTACAACCCTTGCCCTGAAGGCTGTGGGGGAGTGTCCTCCTCAAAAACATAATTTATATCTGGAAATGAACTACGCTAAACAAAATGCATATCTCAAAATTTTGATTGGATGTGTTTCAGGAAATGGTGGGCGTGGAAGGGGTTTTAGTTGCCTTCTAATCACTTTCTACTATTAAAAAGGGCGCAAGCCACTTCAATTTCCAATTGAATTAGCCCTTTTCGAAGTTTCTACGACAACTTCTTCGATACGAAGTGCCCTGCTCTAAAGGAAAAAAAAATAATAAATAATACATTGTACCAACATCGTTCTTAAATGTCCTCAGGGCATAACTTAAAACCCTTGCCCCTAGGGCTGTGGGGGTGTGTCCTCCTTAAAAACATATTTTCTATCTGAAAATCAACTACGCTGAACAAAATAGCTATCTCAAAATTTTGATTGGATGTGTTTGGGGAATGATGAGCGTGAGGGGGGGGGGGGCTAGCTGCCCTCCAATCACTTTCGACTATTGAAAAGGGCACTAGCCCTTTGAATTTCCGATCGAATGAACCTTTTTTGAAGTATCTACGACAACGCCTTCTATAAAAACCTTATTTGCCCCCAGGGCATAACTTACAACCCTTGCCCTGAAGGCTGTGGGGGAGTGTCCTCCTCAAAAACATAATTTCTATGTGGAAATCAACTACGCTGAACAAAATGGATATCTCAAAATTTTGATTGGATATGTTTGGGGGAATGATGGGCGTGGAAGGGGTGTTAGTTGCCTTCTAATCACTTTCGACTATTAAAAAGGGCACAAGCCACTCCAATTTCCCATTGAATGAGCCCATTTCGAAGTTTCTACGACAACTTCTTCGATACGAAGTGCCCTGCTCTAAAGGAAAAAAATAATAAATAATACATTGTGTCAACATCGTTCTTATATGCCCTCAAGGCATAACTTAATACCCTTGCCCCGAGGGTTGTGGGGGGAGTGTCCTGCCCAAAGGTATAATTTCCTGAACTTTAAACTGCGTGGAACAAAATGGCTATCTCAAAATTTTTATTGGATGTGTTTGGGGAAATGGTGGGCGTGGAAGGGGTGTTAGTTGCCTTCTAATCACTTTCGACTATTAAAAAGGGCACTAGCCATTTCAATTTCCAACCGAATGAGCCCTTTTTGAAGTCTCTACGACAACACGTTCTATAAAAACCTTATATGCCCCCAGGGCATAACTTACAACCCTTGCCCTGAGGGCTATGAGGGGGTTGTCATCCTCAAACACCTAATTTACAAAACTTAAAACTACGTTGAATAAAATGGCTATCTCAAAATTTTGATTTGATGTGTTTGGGGAAAAGGTGGGCGTGAGAGGGGGGTTAGTTGCCCTCCAATCACTTTCACGTTGTGGGGAAGTGTCCTCCTCAAAAACATATTTTCTATCTGGAAATCAACTACGCTGAACAAAATGACTATTAAAAAGAGCACTAGAATTCTCGATTTCCAATCGAATGAGCCCCCTTTGAAGCTTCTACGCCGACCCCTTCCATATGAAGTGCCTCTGGAAAAAAAAATAATAAATAATAAAACATTGGAGCCATATGGCCTTTACTATAGGCAACGCTACAGCGTTGCCTCTGATCATTGACGTGTTCTGTCTGTAGTTTTTTTTCCCAGGGATGATCGTATCGAGCCAAGGGGGAGAGGGCTCATCCAAACATAAATTAAAACATTGAGTGCCCTTTTATGTGACCCAACATAATGGAAGGCAATTAGCCCTTTTTCATGCCCCCCTTTCCCCCAAAGACATCCGAATGAAATTTTAAAATACCTATCTGGTTCATCATAATTGATCCAATAATATGCCTCTGGGAATCACATGACCCTTGAGGCCCCTAGGGAAAGGGTTGTAAGTTTTGCAATTTGTTCATTGTTTACAGATAGTATTTGTTATTGGGAAACATACAGACATTATTCGCGGGGGAGTTTTCTGCAGCGAGGGGGGGAGCCTATGAAATTTCCTTGAAAGAATTTCCCTGAATTTTTTTTCTCTTTGGGTGCAAAATTTTACACACGGAGAGAGTGTTATTGGAGAATTGTCCGGGGGAAATTTTGTAGAGGGGATCAAATTGTCTGGCAGGACTTTTCCACGGAAAAATATATGTAATGTCCAAAAGGGTGCTTCACGGTGACATCTCCCTTCTTATTACAAAAAATATTTCTGGCATTTATTTTAATGCTTTATTTAATTGAAGGGATTTACTTCATAGTACAGTGGTATATTATTAAGGAGGGGCCAAAAATATTTGAGTGGGAGGGATGTTAGATGATTTTTAAGTCTCATTGAGTCTTCAGATGAAAACTGAATGAGGTTTGGGACTTGTTGTCTAATTATTCTTGGTACCAGCGTATATTTTTGGTCAATGCTGGGGGGGGGGGAGGGGTGTAACCAGACCCATACTGGGAAGTAGTGTTTTAGGATCCCCTGTTCTTGCGGTCGCTTCTATATTGGTAGAATTCAGCAATAATTGCACAAATCGTCAATAGACGATGCCACTAAGCTACGCCGAAGGCCCGAGAATTTTGATTCCGCCCTGGCCGAACAAGTGTACAACAACCAATACCATTTCATTTTGTTTGAAAATACCTCGATTATTGCATCTGTTAAAGGTCTATTCTAAGCTTTCAGAGAGGCCGCCGCAATCAAGAAATATATACACAAAAACTACCCCTTAATAGTTGTATAACTTCAATAAATCAAATAATATTAACATTCTGATAACTAAATATCACTATATGTATATTAAACTGACAATGCACATTCATTTGTATTTTTTTAAGTAAAGTGCAAATTATGTTCTGGCCTTGGGAAGGCATAGGGGGTTTTGATCACAACTTATGTTAATTTCTGCTCGTTTTGAGTTTGACTCAAACGAGGCTAAGTCGAATGAGCCTTTTTTGAACTTTCTACGACAACACCTTCTATAAAAACCTTATATGCCCCAAGGGCATAACTTGCAACCCCAGCCCTAAGAGCTGTGGGGGAGTTTCCTCCTCAAAAACATAATTTCTATCTGGAAATCAACAACACTGAACAAAATGGCTATCTAAAATTTTTGATTGGATGTATTTGGAGAAAAGGTGGGCGAGAGAGGGGGGTTAGTTGCCTTCGAATCACTTTCGACTTTTAAAAAATGCACTAGACCTTTGAATTCCCAATCGAATGAGCCCTTTTTCAAGTTTCTACGACAAAGATTTCAATAAAAACTTATATGCCCCCAGGGCATAACTTATAACCCTTGCCCTGAAGACTGTGGGGGGAGTGTCCTGCTCAAAGGTATTATTTCCTGAACTTTAAACTGCGTGGAACAAAATGGCTATCTCAAAATTTTGATTGAATGTGTTTGGGGAAATGGTGGGCGTGGAAGGGGTGTTAGTTGCCTTCCAATTACTTTCGACTATTAAAAAAGGCACTAGCCATTTCAATTTCCAATCAAATGAGCCCTTTTTGAGGGGGGTTAGTTGCCCTCCAATCACTTTCACGTTGTGGGGAAGTGTCCTCCTCAAAAACATATTTTCTATCTGGAAATCAACTACGCTGAACAAAATGGCTATCTTGAAATTTTGATTGGATGTTATTGGGGGAATGATGGGCGTGGGGGGGGGGGCTAGTTATCTTGCAATCACTTTCGATGATTAAAAAGGGCACTAGCCCTTTGAATTTCCAATCGAATGAGCCCTTTTTGAAGTTTCTACGACAACGCCTTCTATAAAAACCTTATATGCCCCCTGGGCATAACTTACAACCCTTGCCCTGAAGGCTGTGGGGGAGTGTCCTCCTCAAAAACATAATTTATATCAGGAAATCAACTACGCTGAACAAAATGCATATCTCAAAATTTTGATTGGACGTGTTTCAGGAAATGGTGGGCGTGGAAGGGGTTTTAGTTGCCTTCTAATCACTTTCTACTATTAAAAAGGGCGCAAGCCACTTCAATTTCCAATTGAATTAGCCCTTTTCGAAGTTTCTACGACAACTTCTTCGATACGAAGCGCCCTGCTCTAAAGGAAAAAATAATAAATAATACATTGTGCCAACATCGTTCTTATATGCCCTCAGGGCATAACTTAAAACCCTTGCCCCTAGGGCTGTGGGGGAGTGTCCTCCTTAAAAACATATTTTCTATCTGAAAATCAACTACGCTGAACAAAATAGCTATCTCAAAATTTTGATTGGATGTGTTTGGGGAATGATGAGCGTGAGGGGGGGGGGGGGCTAGCTGCCCTCCAATCACTTTCGACTATTGAAAAGGGCACTAGCCCTTTGAACTTCCGATCGAATGAACCTTTTTTGAAGTTTCTACGACAACGCCTTCAATAAAAACCTTATATGCCCCCAGAGCATACCTTACAACCCTTGCCCTGAGGGCTGTGGGGGAGTTTCCTCCTTAAAAACATAATTTCTATGTGGAAATCAACTACGCTGAACAAAATGGATATCTCAAAATTTTGATTGGATATGTTTGGGGGAATGATGGGCGTGGAAGGGGTGTTAGTTGCCTTCTAATCACTTTCGACTATTAAAAAGGGCACAAGCCACTCCAATTTCCCATTGAATGAGCCCATTTCGAAGTTTCTACGACAGCTTCTTTGATACGAAGTGCCCTGCTCTAAAGGAAAAAAAAAAATAAATAATACATTGTGTCAACATCGTTCTTATATGCCCTCAAGGCATAACTTAATACCCTTGCCCCGAGGGTTGTGGGGGGAGTGTCCTGCTCAAAGGTATAATTTCCTGAACTTTAAACTGCGTGGAACAAAATGGCTATCTCAAAATTTTTATTGGATGTGTTTGGAGAAATGGTGGGCGTGGAAGGGGTGTTAGTTGCCTTCCAATTACTTTCGACTATTAAAAAGGGCACTAGCCATTTCAATTTCCAACCGAATGAGCCCTTTTTGAAGTCTCTACGACAACACGTTCTATAAAAACCTTATATGCCCCCAGGGCACAACTTACAACGCTTGCCCTGAGGGCTATGAGGGGGTTGTCATCCTCAAACACCTAATTTACAGAACTTAAAACAACGTTGAATAAAATGGCTATCTCACAATTTTGATTTGATGTGTTTGGGGAAAAGGTGGGCGTGAGAGGGGGGTTAGTTGCCCTCCAATCACTTTCACGTTGTGGGGAAGTGTCCTCTTCAAAAACATATTTTCTATCTGGAAATCAACTACGCTGAACAAAATGGCTATCTTAAAATTTTGATTGGATGTGTTTGGGGGAATGATGGGCGTGGGGGGGGGGCTAGTTACCCTCCAATCACTTTCGATGATTAAAAAGGGCACTAGCCCTTTGAATTTCCAATCGAATGAGCGCTTTTTGAAGTTTCTATGACAACGCCTTCTATAAAAACCTTATATGCCCCCAGGGCATAACTTACAACCCTTGCCCTGAAGGCTGTGGGGGAGTGTCCTCCTCAAAAACATAATTTCTATTTGGAAATCAACTACGCTGAACAAAATGGCATTCTCAAAATTTTGATTGGATGTGTTTCAGGAAATGGTGGGCGTGGAAGGGGTTTAAGTTGCCTTCCAATCACTTTCGACTATTAATTAGGGCGCAAGCCACTCTAATTTCCAATTGAATGAGCCCTTTTCGAAGTTTCTACGACAACTTCTTCGATACGAAGTGCCCTGCTCTAAAGGAAAAAAATAATAAATAATACATTGTACCAACATCGTTCTTATATGCCGTCAGGACATAAATTAAAACCCTTGCCCCGAGGGTTATGGGGGAGTGTCTTCCTCAAAAACATATTTTCTATCTGAAAATCAACTACGCTGAACAAAATAGCTATCTCAAAATTTTGATTGGATGTGTTTAGGGAATGATGGGCGTGGGGGGGGGGGCTAGTTGCCCTCCAATCACTTTCGACTATTGAAAAGGGCACTAGCCCTTTGAATTTCCGATCGAATGAACCTTTTTGAAGTATCTACGACAACGCCTTCTATAAAAACCTTATTTGCCCCCAGGGCATAACTTACAACCCTTGCCCTGAAGGCTGTGGGGGAGTGTCCTCGTCAAAAACATAATTTCTATGTGGAAATCAACTACGCTGAACAAAATGGCTATCTCAAAATTTTGATTGGATATGTTTGGGGGAATGATGGGCGTGGAAGGGGCGTTAGTTGCCTTCTAATCACTTTCGACTATTGAAAAGGGCACAAGCCACTCCAATTTCCAATTGAATGAGCCCATTTCGAAGTTTCTACGACAGCTTCTTTGATACGAAGTGCCCTAATCTAAAGGAAAAAAATAATAAATAATACATTGTGTCAACATCGTTCTTATATGCCCTCAAGGCATAACTTAGTACCCTTGCCCCGAGGGTTGTGGGGGGAGTGTCCTGCTCAAAGGTATAATTTTCTGAACTTTAAACTGCGTGGAACAAAATGGCTATCTCAAAATTTTGATTGGATGTGTTTGGAGAAATGGTGGGCGTGGAAGGGGTTTTAGTTGCCTTCCAATTACTTTCGACTATTAAAAAGGGCACTAGCCATTTCAATTTCCAACCGAATGAACCCTTTTTGAAGTATCTACGACAACACGTTCTATAAAACCTATATGCCCCCAGGGCATAACTGACAACCTTGCCCGAGGGCTATGAGGGGGTTGTCATCCTCAAACACCTAATTTACAGAACTTAAAACTACGTTGAATAAAATGGCTATCTCAAAATTTTGATTGGATGTGTTTGGGGAAAAGGTGGGCGTGAGAGGGGGGTTAGTTGCCCTCCAATCACTTTCACGTTGTGGGGAAGTGTCCTCCTCAAACATATATTTTCTATCTGGAAATCAACTACGCTGAACAAAATGGCTATCTTAAAATTTTGATTGGATGTGTTTGGGGGAATGATGGGCGAGGGGGGGGGGGGCTAGTTACCCTCCAATCACTTTCGATGATTAAAAAGGGCACTAGCCCTTTGAATTTCCAATCGAATGAGTCTTTTTGAAGTTTCTACGACAACGCCTTCTATAAAAAACCTTATATGCCCCCAGGGTAAAACTTACAACCCTTGCCCTGAAGGCTGTGGGGGAGTGTCCTCCTCAAAAACATAATTTCTATCTGGAAATCAACTACGCTGAACAAAATGGCTATCTCAAAATTTTGATTGGATGTGTTTGAGGAAATGGTGGGCGTGGAAGGGGTTTAAGTTGCCTTCCAATCACTTTCGACTATTAAAAAGGGCGCAAGCCACTCCAATTTCCAATTGAATGAGCCCTTTTCGAAGTTTCTACGAGAACTTCTTCGATACGAAGTGCCCTGATCTAAAGGAAAAAAATAATAAATAATACATTGTACCAACATCGTTCTTATATGCCGTCAGGACATAAATTAAAACCCTTGCCCCGAGGGTTATGGGGGAGTGTCTTCCTCAAAAACATATTTTCTATCTGAAAATCAACTACGCTGAACAAAATAGCTATCTCAAAATTTTGATTGGATGTGTTTAGGGAATGATGGGCGTGGGGGGGGGGGCTAGTTGCCCTCCAATCACTTTCGACTATTGAAAAGGGCACTAGCCCTTTGAATTTCCAATCGAATGAGCTTTTTTTGAAGTTTCTACGACAACGCCTTCTATAAAAAAAACCTTATATGCCCCCAGGGCATAACTTACAACCCTTGCCCCGAAGGCTGTGTGGGAGTGTCCTCCTCGAAAACATAATTTCTATGTGGAAATCAACTACGCTGAACAAAATGGCTCTCTCAAAATTTTGATTGGATGTGTTTGGGAGAATGATGGGCGTGGAAGGGGTGTTAGTTGCCTTCCAATCACTTTCGACTACGTATTAAAAAGGGCACAAGCCACTCCAATTTCCAATTGAATGAGCTCATTTCGAAGTTTCTACGACAACTCCTTCGATACAAAGTGCCCGGGTATGAAAAAAAATACATTGTGCCGACATCGTTCTTTACTTAGGCAGCGCTATTGCGCTGCCTATGATATTTCCAATTGAATGAGCCCTTTTCGAAGTTTCTACGACAACTTCTTCGATACGAAGTGCCCTGCTCTAAAGGAAAAAAACAATAAATAATACATTGTGCCAACATCGTTCTTATATGCCCTCAAGGCATAACTTAAAACCCTTGCCGCGAGGGTTGTGGGAGAGTGTCCTCCTCAAAAACATATTTTCTATGTGGAAATCAACTACGCTGAAGAAAATGGCTATCTCAAAATTTTGATTGGATGTGTTTGGGGGAATTATGGGCGTGGGGGAGGGGGGGCTAGTTCCCCTCCAATCACTTCCGACTATTAAAAAGGGCACTAGCCACTCCAATTTCCAATCGAATGAGCCTTTTCGAAGTTTCTACGACAACTCCGTCGATACGAAGTGCCCGGGTATGAAAAAAAAATACATTGTGCCGACATCGTTCTTTACTTAGGCAGCGCTATTGCCCTGCCTATGATACCAGAAAAACTTATGTGAGCCCCATTTATAATGAACTTATTTACACAGATTTTTCACTTTTACATCATAAAACTTAGCAACCTAAATTAAATGGGAAAGGCGTCAGGACATCGACACGTCAGGACCACTACCGTCAGGACATCGACAAAATCCGTCATAATATCGACAAAAAATCCGTCAGAACATCGACACGTCAGGATATCGACAGTCATAACATCGACACGTCAGGACATCGACAGTCACAATCGCTACCCATCAGAACATCGACAGTCATAACATCGACACGTCAGTTCATCGACAGTCGCAATCGCTACCCGTCAGAACGTCGACATTCATACCATCGACACGTCATAACATCAATTTTTTTTTTCACATAAGGAAAATCCGTCAGAACCACCAACCGTCATAACGTCGACAGTCATAACATCGACACGTCATAACATCTAAAAATTTTTCATAACATATAAAATTTTAAAACTTTAATTTTTTGGGGTTTAGGGGGGAAAGGTACCTAGGTTAGGTTAGGTTACGCATTTAATATATGCTATGCTTTACCCCCACCCCCTGATGTGCAAATATATAGCCGAAATTTGTTTCTAAACTACTATATACTTATTACTATTATATAGACTTCTAAATTTTTTTACATAACAAAAATCCGTCAAAACGACGTGTCGATGTTATGACTGTCGACGTTCTGACGGGTAGCGATTGTGACTGTCCATGTCCTGACGTGTCGATATTATGACTGTCGATATCCTGACGTGTCGATATTATGACTGCCGATGTCCTGACGTGTCGATGTTCTGACGGATTTTCCTTGTCGACGAAATGACGTTTAGTGCTTGTGACGGTTAGATGAAATGGTAGCACCCCAAATATAATGTCAGATGATGCCAGACCTGGTGAGCGATTGAATTTTAAAAAGGTATTAAATAAAATGAACTTGGATTTAGTTTCTTGAATTGCCAGATTTTTGATTCAGTTACCGTTTTACTGTTACGTAAAAAGGGTCGATTTTTATTTTAGTGGTTGTTTTTTTATGGTTTGTTTCTATTTATTGAAGTGATTATTTTTTACAGTCTTTTATTGTTTTTGTTTTTTATCTTTGCACTGAGGACGGCTGAGCGGAGGTCTCAGCCAAAATGTGTGCATTGCATTTTTTTTCTTTTTCACAGGCTGGAAAAATCCTCGTTTTTTCTTCTGCTTGAGTCTTTTATCATCTTGTTCCAATGTCCGAGTTGTGACCAAGTTGATTCAGGTTATGTTTGATGAAACTGTCTACAGGGAATAAGGTATAATGGAAAAGTGGATACATTTAATATCTCTTGATTTAGTTAAGCATTCCCCTCAATATTCCACAAGTTTTCGTCTTAATACACATTATCTTTTTGAACATACTCAGAATCAAACTTTCCGCCTTTTCCTAACGATAAATCCTGCAATTAAAAAAGGGCATATTGTATAAGTTACAATCCTTGTCCTGGGGCTTTGGGGGGATTGTATCCTCGGAAGTATAGTTACTAGACCTCTTGCCTATTTTGAAAAAAAAAGGACCAAATGTTGAGGGGAGGACAGATCTAAAAATGGTTAGGGGGGGGGGCTTGGAGCCATCCCATCGCCCCCATCCACATACCCTATAAGTTTCAACTTCATTCCCTCAGCTAGTCTTTAAATATAGCCGATATCGCCTTTTCGACAACTAACATGCACATAGTATGTTTTGATTGTGATCGACATTCCTCTCCAAAGCTGTGAAATATCTTGCCATTTCCATAGGCATAATTATTTGACCTTTAGACTATTTTGAACAAAATAGCTGTTTCAAAATTTTTATCGAATGTTTTTGGAGAGAGTGCAGCTAAAGGGCATGGGAGGGGAACTGATACCCCTCTAAATACTTAAAAACATCCCCCTCAACATATACTTTAAGTGTATACTTAATGGCCTCGGCCGATCCTAAGACATCGCAGATCCACCTATTTGGTAAACTGGATGCACACAGTACCTTTTGATTTAGTTTGATACCCTCAACATTCTATAAAGTTTCAGATTAATACCCTTGGCCTTTTGGAATGCATCTAGAATCAAAATTTTCCCCTTTTCCCAATGAAAGATCCTGCATGTAAACAATGGATAAATTGCATAATTTACAATCATTGCACCGGGGTTGTGGGGGGGGGGCATGGCATCCCTGGAGACATAACTATCGGACCATTTGACAAGTTTGAAATAAATGACAGTTAAAACTGTTTGACCATTCTTAAGAAGAAGGGGCACATAAAAAGAACAAGGAGGGGGGGGGGGGCTGGCTGCCCTCCAATCTCTTTTTAGCTCTCCCTCATCATAAACTGAAAGTTTCAACCTAGAACAATAAGCCCGGGGGCTGGGGGGATCCTGGATGCATGGTTATATGACATTTCCACTGTTTTGAACAAAATGTATATCTCAAAATTATGATCGGATGTACTTTGAGAAAAAAGGGCTTGCAGGGGGGGGGTAGTTTTCAGCTCAATAGTGACCAAATCTCTAAAAAGCAACAGAAACGTCAAAAGAATTGGGTTTTAATACTGACTCCAAAAATATAAGATTCATTAAGTTTACTGTTACCCATCAAAAAATACGAGCCTTAGGAAATTTGCCTGATTTTCAAAAAGGGGGGGGACGTAGCCTAGAAGTCAATGAATCTTATTGAAAACCGCACCATCAGATTCAGCGTATCAGAGAACCCTACTATGGAGGTTGCATCTTTTGAATGTTTTTTTTTTTTTGCTACACATAAAAAGATTGTACTACAGACAAGGGTTTTACTCCTTCCCCCCGCACCAATATTAAATGCTTAGACCCCAAAAAACAAAATATTGCGAGACTCAAGAGGGATTCAAGTTCAATTTCTGCTACAAATACGCCAGCTTGAGGCAGTTCTGTCTCTGAAACTGGAAAGCACGTTAAATAGTTTTTCGATAAACTTAAATCGATTGGCTGTCTCAAAATTTTCACTCGATGGCTTTTTGGCACCCTTTATATTTATAGGCCAGCAGAGCGTTCAATTTTCTGATTCAACAGGGATTCAAGTTCAGTTTCTGCTACAAATACGCCAGCTTGAGGCAGTTCTGTCTCTGAAACTGGAAAGCTCGTTAAATAGTTTTTTGATAAATATAAATCGATTGGCTGTCTCAAAATTTTCGCTCGATGGCTTTTTGGCACCCTTTATATTTAAAGGCCAGCAGCGCGTTCAATTTTCTGATTCAAGAGGGATCCAATTTAAGTTTCTGCTACAAATACGCCAGCTTGAGGCAGTTCTGTCTCTGAAACTGGAAAGCTCGTTAAATAGTTTTTTCGATAAATTTAAATCGATAGGCTGTCTCAAAATTTTCACTCGATAGCTTTTTGGCACCCTTTATATTTAAAGGACAGCAGAGCGTTCAATTTTCTGATTCAAGAGGGATTCAAGTTCATTTTCTGCTACAAATAAACCAGCTTGAGGCAGTTCTGTGTCTGAAACTGAAAAGCTCGTTAAATAGTTTTTTCGATAAATTTAAACCGATAGGCTGTCTCAGAATTTTCACTCGATGGCTTTTTGGCACCCTTTATATTTAAAGGCCAGCAGAGCGTTCAATTTTCTGATTCAACAGGGATTCAAGTTCAGTTTCTGCTACAAATACGCCAGCTTGAGGCAGTTCTGTCTCTGAAACTGGAAAGCTCGTTAAATAGTTTTTTCGAAAAATTTAAATCGATTGGCTGTCTCAAAATTTTCACTCGATCGCTTTTTGGCACCGTTTAGGTTAATTTTTCAGATATTTGCCTAGATACCTCACTGGACATAAGGAAACATGTTCAGAAAACCATTCTTACTTCATAATATGCAAAATAATCATAGTTAACACATTTTGCATGAAACTAACATTTATCTTCACTTCTTTGATTATTTTATAATTTTTCTACCAAATTCCTTTTTAAAAAAGTATTAAAAAAAAGTATTTATCACTGTTTGTGAAATTCATCTTTGTCTATTAAAAGGATTTTATCCCTATTTGAACTTTTATCTATCGTCATGGAAAGGCTGTGTGGTGTCCGAAATTATTTGGTTCGATCGATCAACCCTTGAAAAAAAAAAAAAAAAAAAAAAAAAAAAAAAAAACACGCTCCTGTGATTATTCTTCACAGATTTTTTTTTTTTTTTTTTTTTTTTTTTTTTTTTTTTTTTTTTTGTACGTAAGGGCTGGAAAGTTCTAAAATAGAGTTCTTTTATATACTGAATGCGATGAAGTAATTTTCGTCAAAATTTCACACTTTTTTGGTTGCTTTCCCTTTTTTTCAGAAAATCAGGCACATTTTCTCGGGCTCTTAGCTATTGGTGGGTAACCTTTTCACTAGTTTAGTGAAACGAAAAACTTATTTCCAACTCATTTTCTGTTTTGGGCCAAATTTTTTATTTTTTTTTATTATTTACGATAAAGACGTTAAAAAAAGGATAGACAGCAGAACAAAATAATAAAATAGACAGTAAAGAGATGAATAATCAAAAGGGAGAGAGAGAGAGGGAGAGAGAGAGAGAGAGAGAGAGAGAGAGAGAGGGAGAGAGAGAGAGAGGAGAGAGAGAGAGAGAGAGAGAGAGAGAGAGAGAGAGAGAGAGAGAGAGAGAGAGAGAGAAGAGAGAGAGAGAGAGAGAGAGAGAGAGAGAGGAGAGAGAGAGAGAGAGAGAGAGAGAGAGAGAGAGAGAGAGAGAGAGAGAAAGAAAGAGAGAGAGAGAGAGAGAGAGAGAGAGAGAGAGAGAGGAGAGAGAGAGAGAGAGAGAGAGAGAGAGAGAGAGAGAGAGAGAGAGAGAGAGAGAGAGAGAGAGAGAGAGAGAGAGAGAGAGAGAGAGAAGAGAGAGAGAGAGGGGAGGGGGAGAAAAAAAGAGAATGAATACCAGCAATTTTATGAACATCGGAATGCCAGCTTTCGCCTTCTTCTATGAGACAAGGCTCCAACGTTATGTCAAAGAGAGCTTGAAAAATGAGATTAAGACCTTCCATACAATTTCCAATTGAAAAATAAGGAGCAAAATCTGAGCTTTTCAAGCCTTGTATCTGCTTCTTTAATACTGCTGTTAGAAAAGGAGGATCCCAGCAGTACAACTCCTAAAAGTAGAATAAGTTTAAGAAAAACAAACCTTTAAAAAAAAAGACTGGCACTTAAAAAAAAAAAAAAAAAAAAAAAAAAAAAAAAAAAATGGTCATGAGAATTGTTTCGAATATAGACTTTGTATTTTGAAAAGCGCACCGCCGTTTCCTTCTGTAAACAGAAACAAAATGGACATAATTCATAATTGGTATATATATATATATATATATATATATATATATATATATATATATATATATATATATATATATATATATACATAAAATGGTATATATATATATATATATATATATATATATATATATATATATATATATATATATATATATATATATATATATATATATATATATATACATAAAATGGTATATATATATATATATATATATATATATATATATATATATATATATATACATATTGGTATATATATATATATATATATATATATATATATATATATATATATATATATATATATATATATATATATATATATATATATATATATATATATATATATATATATATATATATGTTTATATATATTTATGTATATTTTCCTAAGGACCATACTACTTCGGAATAGTAAAAAATTATGACGAAAAAGAGCAAGAACAAGAATAAAACTGACAAAAAAAAAATTAAGAAAAGGCTAATTTTATTTTACCACTAAGAAATTTAGAGCAGATAGACCAGCCGATAATTAGGTTTGAAATTTAAAACGATGCTTAGTTTCTTAACCGCTTGCACAGTATCGTTATTTTGCAATTATTATTAAGCGGGCAGAGTTTCTAAATGTTTTAAAAATAATCCAGTAAACTTGTTTTTTTGGTGCAACTACAGAGAATAAATGCAAAACCAATATGCAAGGAATTAAAAAAAAATTTGCTATAAGATAAAAATTTGCCGATTTCTCAACTGCTGAAATATACTAATTCTGAGAAGATGCTGAGATGAGAAATTTTCTGAAAGTATAATTCAATGATTGCCTGGGAAGAATGACAGACCTTGTTGATTATACAATCGAAAATTGAAGACTGGCAGGAATGATACTATAAACTAAAGTATATAGGAGTGCTGTATTGGATTTAAAAGTAAAAAACACCAAATAATAATGTCTGGTTAATCTAAAGCTGGGATTTGGGAGTGGAACATCAAGGACGTTCTGACGTTGGTAGACTTCAGGATGAAGATTTAAGAGAAACTTTCCTGGAACAGTTGAATATAAAACTGGAAAGTTTACAATTTGACACTGCAGAAGATAGATAAAATGTTTGTAGGAAATATCCACCGGTTCATACCCTGTTACCCACTGTTTAGTTACCATAGAACAGCGACTGGAGGAACCTCGTCCGGAAACGGAGTATTGTAGTTCGAACCACTCCGAGGTGACGATTTGAAACTCGTTTGGTTACCGCAGTGCAATAGTAACGGGACTTTCCTTTGGAAACAAAGGATGTGAGTTCAGCCCAGTGTGTGGTAATGATTTGTGGATTCAGAATGGTCATTCGTCCTCTAGTGACACAGTGGGATCAATCTTTACTGGGTAATACAGGGCCCGCAGTTCAAACTCAGCTAAAGCAATCCACTACAGGGCCCGGAATTTCATTTCTGTGACAAGAGTATTCGAAAGTGTCTTGATACTAATCCAAACTAGAAGAAGAAGGAAAACAGTTTGCGAAGTAGCAGATGGTATCTTACAAAAGAAAGTTAGAAATACTGCAAAGAATATTATCGAAAACGCTTTAAGCTTGGTAGTAAAGAGAAGGGTTTGGACAAGGTTTTTAGCGATAAGATCATATGAGAATAAGTGGAAAGT
This sequence comes from Artemia sinica, assembly GCA_027921565.1. Classification (NCBI taxonomy): domain Eukaryota; kingdom Metazoa; phylum Arthropoda; class Branchiopoda; order Anostraca; family Artemiidae; genus Artemia; species Artemia sinica. The sequence goes on along the minus strand of CM051273.1, from coordinate 40,637,366 downwards.
AAGGCAAGTAGAGAAAACATTATAGCATGAATTAAGGAGTGTGTGAAATGGATGCTATGGATAAAATTGCGAAGGATCTGAAAGGTGCAGCCAGACGGCATAATAGTAAGATACTGTATGGGCATATCCAGAAATTGAGAGGAAAGTGTCAGTTTGGACTTGTCCCAATTAAAGATAGGAACATGGCCTCAACTAGCAACAAAGAGTGTTGAAAACAGATGGGAAGAATATTTTGACAATGTATTAAATCGTGATAAGATTGTAGGAAACGATATAGACAAGATTGAAAAAAAAAATCTGACAATTTGGAAGAGAATGAGGACTTATTTCGCAAGGAGGGATTGGAGACGCCACTAAAAGCATCTAAAAATAACAACGCCTTAGGTATTGATAGTATGGTAAAAACATGGTTGTTATGAAGTTAGAGATGAATTACTGAAGATTATGAATGAGATCTTTGAAAAAGGGGATGGTCCTAGCGACAGCCGGAGAACTTTAATCAAACCCCTAAATTACTTAGTATGATGGAAGATGTAGTTTTAAGAGAAGAATAGTATGGTTTAAGGAAGGGGCGAGAATAAACTGAACAAATTTTCACTCGGATTGATTAATTGCGAATACGTCTGAACCCTCAGATCCCCTTTGTCCTCCTTTTACGAGCCATCAGCAGGAATTCGATCAGCTGATAAAGAAGCTTTACTGAAGGTCTTTCACTGGGGAGGGATACCAAAAAAACTTTAGACCCCGCTTGATACGGTCTGATCACTACGCTTAAGGTTGGATGTGAAGTTACTAGCTGATTTGGGGTTAAATCGGGAATTAAGCAGGTTTGCATCCTATCCCCGCTCATTTAGATTATTACTAGGACTTTGTCCTAACCAATACATCCAAAGCTATGGGAGAGCAAAGAGTAAATAAGCAAGGAAAAAATCTCCTAGACTTCAAATACGCGGACGATTTAGGTCTCCTAGACAAAAAAGTTAGAACAGTGAATAGATTTTTGGAGGTTTTGACAGTTCAGGGTGCAAAAAACCGGTTTAGAGATTATTGTTAAGGAGACTAAGTAGCTTAGACTAGAAATAAATGAAGGTGAAGATGTTATGCTGGGTAACGAGAAGATTGATCAAGTGGATACCTTCATTTACCAGGTTAGCATTATAAGTAAAGATGGTGCAGTGAAGATGTAAAAAGTGCAATAGCCAAGTCCCAGGGCCTTTTTCACAGTTAAAGAAAGTTTGCAAGAGTAAGGAAGATATGTAAAAGATAAGATTAGAACATTAGAAGCAACGACAATGGCAATGGCCAAGCATGGTTCTGAAATGTGGTCGCTTCGACGAGGAGAGAACAATTGGTTAAATTTTTTCGAGAGGAATTGTCTAAGGATAGTATATTTACCCGTTTGTCTGACGTTATGTCAAATAACAAACTGATTAGCACGCACAATTGGGCAATTTTAACACTTTAGGAACTAACCTTTGTGGAAACCCTGTGCACATTACTTCCTTGTGTTATATCAAATAAATGTGATGAAAAAAAGCTCCAAAAAAAATGCGGTTCGATCCCACTTTCTAAAGCAATAACAAAAAAAAAAGGTTGAGATGGCTACGACACATCTCACAGATGCAGGATAAAAGATTGACAAAGATCATCCATTTCAGCCTACTATCTAGGGCGAAACGAAAAGCAGGTCGAATAGCTTCAGTTTGTTTTAAGCTTCGGTGTCACAATTTACTTTCATGTCAAAAATCTTTGTCTTCTCAATTCAATTTCTGTGCGCTTAATCATTTCTTTACTATAAGTCAATTATAGACTATAGTATACTGCTAAACTAGTATCATACTAAACTGCAGTATACTTACAACATTTAAAATCATCATTATCCTGGCCTATTGGCCGAAAATATTTGGTGCTCCCGAAGATACTCCCATACCTTTCAAGCTGACAGGCGAAAAACTTTCTGCTGAAAATGCGGTGATGGGGATGATATCGGGTAGAGCCACGGGCCTGCTTTGTGACTCCAATTATAAATGTGGAACATCCTTGCAAGATGTTGGTTCAAGGAAGTGCTACGTGTTGCCTTTCTATTAAAAACTTGGCGTCAGGGGGATTGGGGGTGATAGAGGGACTACTGGCCAACTGTGCCTCCAATAATACACACTGAAAATCCTTGTTGCAATGATTCCATTTCACAGAAGGCACAGATTGCCTGTTTTTCTCGTAAAAAGTTGGGAGTGATTAAGGGGGAGGGGAGGCGTTGTTGGAAGGGTTAAGGGCCTACTTTATACCTTCAATCACACAGATAAAAAATCCTTGCACGTTTCTGCTTATTTGCACTTAAGTCTTTTTTGCACTAATTCAGGACTTGTTTTTACCTCTAGTCGTTCTGATAACGCAGAATTTCACGGTAAAACAAAAAAGGGTGTTTGAGATATGCAAACTCGATGCATTTTTTTTATTTGGGTTTTAAAAGCATAAAAATCAAGTGGAAGTCATTGATCTTGCTAAAATATTGCCTCTGTCAGCTTCTAAAGCTTTCAAAGCCAAATTAAACAGAAGCCTATTTAAAGCCAATTCCTTAGCCTAATAGAAACTAAGTAGCCTTAATAAGCTTTAATAGAAGTTAAGAAGAAGCTTTGATAGAAGTTTTTAAACGAGTTTTAAAGCTCATTTAAAGTGGCTTGTAAATGTTTTTGGTTTTTTAAAAATTAACAGAAGCTTGATGGATTTCGATTCATTTCTAAGTATTTAAAAGCAGACTCGGTGATGCCAACAGAAGCAAATCTCTTAAGACACCAAAGGGTTTCATAGAAAATTTTAAATGATTGCTTACGATTCACTTTAATTTTAGTGATTTAAAATACCGATTTGCTTTTGAGTTGTTACTAAGAGCCAGTTTAACAAACAGATAGAAGACGATTTTAAGTCAATATTTAACTTATTAGCTTCCAATTGGCTCCCAGGCTTGTAAAAACCAAGTCGGTAATACCGTTGGTGCTCAAGTTTTGAATACAATTTGATCGCTAGGGGAGCATAAATTACTGTGGCAACATTGTGTTGGCTTAGCCACCAAAATTGCTGATGAAGCAACAAACAAAATTGCTGATGAAGCAACAAACAGAATTGCTGATGAAGCAACAAACAGAATTGCTGATGAAGCAACAAACAGAATTGCTGATGAAACAAACAGAATTGCTGATGAAGCAACAAACAGAATTGCTGATGAAGCAACAAACATAATTGCTGATGAAGCAACAAACAGAATTGCTAATGAAACAAACAGAATTGCTGATGAAGCAACAAACAGAATTGCTGATGAAGCAACAAACAAAATTACTGATAAAGCAACAAACAGAATTGCTGATGAAGCAACAAACAGAATTGCTGATGAAGCAACATTTTAATTTTACTTCTTTTCCACCGGTTGAATGTCGTAGTTGTCAGCCCTCAAAAGTTTTAACGGTACATATCAGGATGATTTTTTCTTAAAAAAAAAAAAAAAAAGACGACACATTCCTTTAATATGGTCTCAAAATATGATGGATTCCTAAAACCACCTCTATTTTCTATTTCTTGATATCAAATTAGTGTCGTTTGTTTTAAAACTTACAGCAAATTAGCATAAAATGGTAAAATAGCATATAAGATAAATTAGCATAAATTGGCGTTACCAAGCTAAGGCTATGTTGCTTTGCCTAAAAAAAGAACACTTATTATTTTACTGTTTCATATGTATTTGACGACAAAACCGATCTGACTCTATACCTATCACGGAGAGATAGCCACATAAACACTTTAATAATAATTGTCAAGTTACGTAATTTCTTGCATTATTACTAATGATCATTGCATAATAATCCTCATGAAGACATTTTCATGCCCTAAATGAGTCAAACCGACTAAAAGATAGACCAGAAAGCACAAGTACGTAACTCCTAGTCCTTGAAGGAGAACAGGCTTTATGATTATTGCTTACATGTTATTCTTTATGACAGAGAACAAATCCCCGAACATGAAAAGTTAAAACTTAATATTTTTTCGTTTTTTTTTTATTGTTTTGTTATGTTAGTGTATTTTTGCCACCCCCTTGGACAAGTTTTTACTTCTTGGGGTGGCCACTAAACTTATGTTAAATTGTTTGTTTGTTTAGAATAAATCTCTCTCTCTCTAACCAAAAAAAAAAAAAAAAAAAAAATAGCGCATGTAAAGTTGAACGGTCTAAAATTTCTAAAAGGGTATAAAACGGTTTAAAATTTCTAAAAATTTCTAAAATTTCTAAAGTTGAACGGTTTAAAATCAACAGCACCCTGGCAGCAAGTACCTTTTCTACCAAAATACAAGTGAATTTGGACACTTTAATACGGAGGTAAATTAAGCTCAAAAGTTGTGGGGACATAAGAATATACATCCACCCTGTCCCCTTGGCTCAAGATAATATGTACCGTAAGTTTTCAAGTAGATTAAAGATCGGAGAAGAGAAATACGCAACTGAAAATCATCATTCTTACGTCTTATAAACAATATGCAACATGCATACCTTTATGCTAAAAGTTAGCAATGGGAGGAATGGAACGACCCTGGAAGGGCTCTTGCCCACTTTGAATCTCCAATTACAGGAACGGAAAATCCTTACGTGATTCCGGTTCAAAAAAGGTGCAACGCGCCAATCTCGGAGGACAGATCATGGAAGGACCACGGTCCCACATTCTGCCTACAGAGTTTTTGGCAACGAATCGGGCGTCAGATTATTTTCGAGGAGGGTCATTATCCAATTTTTTGTTGGTTTGTAATACGAAAAAGAAATATTGAAAATGGTGTATCTCAAGAACGAATTTTTCAACAAAGTAAGATGCAGTAAAAATTCATCAGCTCTGCAAAGAGTATCGATTAGCGTAAAAAAAGTACCTCTCTCAGTGCAATAGTTGATTTTTTGCCGAGGGAGATAACTTTCTAATATCAACTAAGAAAGGAGCAAGGGATATACCAATTTTTTTTCCTGCATATGTGATATTGCTCCTCTACCTTAGTCCCCAATAAGGAACTTAAAATCATAATCTGAAAATAATCACAAATATAGCCCCAAATAATCACCTTAGTCCCAAATAAGGAACATAAAATCATAATCGGAAAATAATCACAAATATAAATGGCTTGTAAAAGTAGATGATAGTACTTTTGAAGCCGTGCAAAAAAGAACCTTTTTTTTATGAATTGCTCCTTTCTCTCCAGGATCTTTTTGAACCGTAACTAATATTTTTTAAGGAATTGTTTTTTCTGTTTTTTTTTTAAAGCACTGCGACCTCCATAAGAAAAATCCTGGTTTCGGCTCTCCAGACTATGTCCTGACAACAACCCTGCTTTAATTTCTTTCAAAATGGGAATCATGAACAATTATTCATAAATAAGACTAACTATTTAATTAATATGGATAATAAAATAAGATTAGTTAATTATTTAAATAAGAACAGTTAATTAAAAAAAAGAGACAAATATACAAATACTCCCGGGAACTAAATACTGGATCAGAAAAAACAGATGTAAAATATTTATCTCTCTTTAGTGAGAGGATGGGATATCGACATTACCAATTTTTTTTCTATTTATATATAAGAACTAAAGACAAAGCAATAATAAATAAAATCTTTTTAAAAATACAACATTGATAGAAATCTGGTATTCCGGGGGGGGGGGGGTAAATGCCTCACAATAAAAAAATCATTTCTTATTCTAATAAAACATTTTGGCAAGAGACAAGGGAAGCATGATACATCTTAATATTTCCTAGATTTTAAACAATTTTCAGCTTAATATAAAAACAGCCAGTTGTTTGCTCGAACAGAGCTTTCCACTCAAAGCAGAAACACAACTTGGAGAAATAAGATAATGGCAAAAAAAAAAAAATCTCAGAGAGTCCTCCCTGACACAAACTATGAAACTGAACTTCAGCTCACACACTGTTGGCTCTAACTCAAGAACAAGCAAAAGCAAATACCGTCTTTTGGTCACAGGCAAGAATTTTAGGCAGCTTTCCAAAATGCAGTATCACATTCATCAATCCAGCCGGAGGTCTATACTTTCCAATATTTTCTCGCAGTAAACTGAAATCGGCGGCAGAGGAAAAAAAGAAGAAAAATGGAAGAAAAAATAAGAAAAAAAACAAAAAAGGACAAACCAAATTGTCACTCCCGTTGCACAATTCAACCACGATGATACAAGTCGATTGAAATATTTTATAAATATTTCATATTTATATATAAATATTTCAATATATTTCATATATTGGTTTGAAAAATATAGGATTTTGAAGGAGGAGCAGGCAGGATTTCGAGATGGATATAATGCTATTGATAGGGTCTTAGTCCTACAGGCACTTGTAGAGAAATATGCAAAAGGGAAGAATAGGTTGTACGTTGCATTTTTAGATCTAGAAAAGGCCTTCGACAGTATTGATAGGATTTTCCTGTGCTTAGAACTGTTAAAGGTAGGCTTACCAAAACTTTTCGTTAGGATACTAGCTGATATGTATAGAAAGACATTTGGTATAGTTAAAGTTTTAGGGAAGGGATTATCGTCGCCGTTTGAAATTAGAAAAGGAGTAAAACAGGGTAGTAGTATTTCGCCTAGGTTGTTCACGTTGTATATACATGATATCGTTGACCATTTTAAAAAGCTATGGGCCCCTACGATGTCACTAGGGAACCTGACGTTATCTCTGTTGCTTTTCGCTGATGATGCGGTGTTGATAGGCAAGTCACCAGAGGAGCTCCAAATCTTATTGAGTATATTAGAAGAATATTTAGATAGAAAGAAACTAGTGTTGAATATAAAAAAGACTGAGATTGTGGTTTTTAGAGGAATTCGTGTGAATAATGATGATCAAAAAGTAGAATTTTCTTATAAAGGTGAAAAAGTAAAAGAGAGCGAAAATTTTAAATATTTGGGAGTAACACTTTCAGCAAAAGGAGGATGGAAAGATCATGTAAAAGAGATGATTAAGAGAGGGAAAGCAGTTTCAGCTGCCATATCACGTAATTCAAGGTTTTCAAGCATAAAAGATCTAAAAATGCATAAACATGTTTTTAATTCTAAAGTTTTGCCTACTATCCATTACGGAGCTGAACTCTGGGGGCATGACCCGGAACCACAATTGGAATCAATTCAGCTGCAACACTTTAAGAGATTAATTGGTCTTCACGAAACGACCCACAATCAGGCAATAAAAGGTGACCTAGGTATATTTTCGCTGAGAATGAGTAGATTAGCACAGATGATCCGGTACTGGCTGAAAGTTCTAAGTCTGCCAGAAGGTAGGTTAGCAAAAGCAGCTTATATGGAGATGCTACGGTCGAAACGTAAAAGATGGTGGCCGTATCAAATAAAAAATGTTTTAGATGGATTAGGATTATCATATATTTGGAATGAGAGGCTAGGACCCTCAGATCAGGGTGAGCCGTTTTTGGCTATGATTACAGAAAGAAGTCCAAATATGGAAGTCCAAATACGGACCCAGGAAGTCCAAATATGGACCCAGGTAGTTAAAACATCTGAAATATTGAAGTTTTATTCCCATGTAAAAGAGATATTTGGATTTGAATATTATTTTAAACTAGGATTACCGGGGGAGACATTGAGGACTTGGTTTCGGATCCGAGCGAATTGCCTGCCACTAAAAAATTGAAAAAGAGTATTTGAAAGAAAAAGGGTGGCCCCAGATGCAGATGCGGATTACACTTGCCCCAGATGTAACCTAGGTATTGAGGATGTGGCCCATATTCTCACCGAGTGCCAGCAACTTTCTCTATTAAGGGAAAAGTATTTTGAGGGTGGTAACTTGGAGTTCCTGGGGATCCTGAAAACGACTGTAAAAAGGACAATCAGGCAGTTATGTAAATATGTAAATGAAGCGTTGACATCAATGAGTGAAAATTGATATTTATGTTATTTTTCTTGTGGAGTGTAATTAAGAATACTGTTCTGTATGGCCTGTTTTTTGGCTTATAATAAATTATTATTATTATTATATAAAATTTTACAAATATTTCATATATAATGTAATATTAAAAAAAAGCTAAAAAAGTATTTTAGCTTATTGGTTTCTTAATTTTTAAAATATAGTCCAAAACTGATGGTAGATTCTAGTATGAACTACGTCAAACATACTTTTAAAAGTTCAATACCATTTAAAGGGAAATAAGCTGAAATAACACTGAAATATTGACTTTAAATCGACATTTATCCACTTTGTCCAATCAAAATTAGCTTATAGAAACTTAGTAGCTAGTTAAAAAATGATAATTTTTAACAGTTTTTACATAATTTAATTTATCTAGAAGCAAATTTAAAACAGCATTGAACTGGCCCTTAAAACTTAGCACTTAGTATTAAATTTTATTTTGCATCAATTCACTGCAGTTTTCGGCAGGCTTCAACTCTGTTTTAAGTGGTTAGCACCCTGATTATTTCTACTTTGGGAGAAGGGAATCAAAATTACATGGCAGTATTATTTGCAAAGCAGGGAGAATTTTCGAAGTTTTCAGTGCGTGTATTTTGCAAATATATACTAGCGGCTATTTCTAAGACAAATCTTAACTTAAAATTAACTTTTTCGCAAGCAGACCAAATGTGTGCGTTGCGCAAGTACCGATCTCCTGATTCAATACCTACGGCCGAGAGGGGGTGCTACCTTTTTCGGCAAACCGCCACAAGCACGAAACGTCATAACATCGAACCGTAAGAACCTCTAACCGTCATAACATCTAAAAAAATTGATAAGTTTAAATAATGGTAATAAGTATATAATAGTTTAAAACAAATTTCGGCTATATATTTGCGCATCAGGGGGGGGGGGGGTAAAGCAAAGCGTATATTAAATACGTAACATAACCTAGGTACCTTTTCCCCCCTAAGCCCCAAAAAACTAAAGTTTTAAAATTTTCGATGTTATGACGGTTCGAGGTTCTGACGAATTTTCTGGTCGATGTTATGACGGATTTTGTACTGCTCCTGACCTTCGTGCTCCTGACGGTTCGATGTTATGACGCCTTCCCGGCCCGGAGTGCAATGCGTGGTTGGGGGCAAATCATCCGACGCTTCCCGTATTTTTCCCCCAGATTTCTCCAGGTACCCATTTAGAGCTGGGTCGACTCTGGCTGAGCTTACAGGGTCACACCATTGACCCCCATTCCAAACCAAATAACAAGCGACACCAGGACTCGAACCCCTAAATCATAGGACTCGAACCCAGGACTCGAACCCAGGACAAATCACCTGGTCATAAAAAGAAAATTTATAGAAATGTGTAATACTCACGTCTCGAGCACCTACATCCTTTTTCTTTAGATTTCGCATTACATCATATTCTTCCAGGGCCCTTCGTTCCAGCTCGATTTTTAAAACATCTAAAAAGTCCTTAACTAGTCCAGGAGATCCAGCAATACTATTTTTCAAGGTCCTAGAGAGAATTTGGAAACGTTTAACTAAAGAGCGTCCAGACTATTCAACTTTCCAAACCTTGACAAATTAATTAAATAGCATTAAGGTCCTAATTTAGGCAGAACCACCGCCCACACTCCTAAGTAACCTGGGAATGAATGGGAGACTGATAACGGCTGAAATTTCGGCACTTCAAAATGGCTTTCATAGTAATTAAAAACTACTACTAGTACCCAGGGCCGTATTCGAAGGGGGGTAGGGCACTCGGTCTGACCCCCCCCCCCCCCGAATTTTTTCTGATTCGTGCAAAAGTAGCAAAATACATATAAACAAATTTTTGTTATGTTTTATATAGTATTTTGGGTAACCTTCAACTAGAACCAGTGATACGGCAGTATTGCCAAGTAAAATTATACCAGTTAAAATTATACCCTATTTAATCTAATCGTTGCATGATTCTACTTCAAAATAGGTAAAGCATGTCTACCTATCGAGTAAAAGGTTTTTAAGGAAAGCAAAGAGCAAGGTATCGAGTAGGGAGGCAATCACCTCATATATGGTATAATTTCTGTTTGTTTTTAGTTTTGATGTAGCTCCTTACTTTCGGCTGAAAAAAACAATTTTTTCTTTCAGGAAGAGCCATATAAACACAGTAAAATATAAATACACAAAAACAAATACAAAACATACTGAAGCGCAAAGCAATCAGACAGTCAAAATAGGGAAGCAGGAAGGAATTGGAAGCGACGAAAAAACTATATCTGACTCCCAGGTTCTCCTAAAACAGGAAACTCCCATTGTGTTAATAAATCTGGATTGAGGAGTGTCTGGGTCAATTGTGTCAATGGGAGGATGGCGGGGGGGGGGGGGGGAATATTTGCATCTGCCCCACCTAGATTTTTTTGCAGAGATTTTTTTTGAACCTGAATGCTTTTCACTTAATTACTCTTCGTGAGGTTGTTGCTACTACTATAATCATGATAAAAAAAAGTAACCATACTTCAAAAAAAGGAAAAAAAATTACAAAAAACTGCAATATTATAATATGACAAGGGAACGTTTGGAAGTTTTCACTAAACGATGAATCTCGTAAAATTGATCCTCATCAAAACTGGCTCTGATACGAAATATAAAACTAGCCACTTTAAATTAATACAAGTAAATAATATAATTAATATAACATAATATTTAATATATTTCATAATGAAATTAATATAACTAGTTTCTATAAGGAGATTTTAACGCCCAGGTCGGTAGAAATAGGGATAGATGATATCCTAGCCTCAGTAAATTTGGTGTAGGAAAGGAAAACGGTAATGACTACAGACTGCTACAATTTTGTAGGTATAACAATCTAGTTTTAACCAAAACAGTGTTTGGTCACAAAATGATCCATAAGTTAACGTGATATTCACGTGATGGTAAGACAGTAAACCTTATTTATTATGGCACTGTAAACCAAAGACTGACAAAATCAATACAAGATACTAGAGTATATAGGAGTGCTATTATTGATGTTAAAAGTGAAGATCACCATCTAGTAGTGTCTAGGGTGAATTTGAAGCTGAAACTTCGGAAGGATAACTACCTCCCAGGAAGTTGTGATATTGGTTGACTCCAGGATGGGAATTTGAGAGAAACTTTCCAGAAATAGTTGAATATTAAACTGAAGAGTTTAAAATTTGACAATGTAGAAGATGGATGGAATAATTATTGGAAAACAATTTGTGAAGTTACTGATGGTGTCGGAGAGAAAGTTAGGAACGCGAATAGGAATATTAGTGAAATATTATAATATTAGTGAATATTAGAGTTTAGAAGGGACTTGTACAAGAACTATCTGAGTGATAGATTGTGTGAAAACAAGGGGAATGTAAGGAAAGTGGAGAAAGCATTAAAATATGAACCAAGGAGGTGTGAAGTGGAGGCCGTGGATAAAATTGCCGAGGATCTGGAGGATGCAGCTAGACGGTATAATAGTAAAATATTGTACTGTCATGTTAATACTGTCGACTACTTATCATATTAGTTTTAATTTTTGCTTGTAACAAATTAATCTAGTCTATAATAGTGGGTTACAACTGAAGTGGCACCGTTACAACTGAAGTGACCATTACATAGTATTTGGCCGTTATAGTTGTAGCAACCTAGTGTCATAAACTTTATATCTTGTCTTTGGCGACTACTTAAAGGACTAGTTTTAATTTTTGCTTGTAACAAATTAATCTAGTCTATAATAGTGGGTTACAACTGAAGTGGCACCGTTACAACTGAAGTGACCATTACATAATATTTGGTCATTATAATTGTAGCAACCTAGTGTCATATACTAGTAAAATATTGTACTGTCATGTTAATACTGTCGACTACTTTGGTGACGACTTATCATATTAGTTTTAATTTTTGCTTGTTAAAAATTAATCTAATCTATAATCGTGGGTTACAACTAAAATGGGACCGTTACAACTGAAGTGACCATTACCTCATATTTGGTCATTATAATTATAGCAACCTAGTGTCATATACTTTATATCTTCTCTTTGGCGATAACTTATCATATTAATTTTAATTTTTGCTTTTAATAAATCAATCTAATCTATAATCGTGGGTTAAAACTAAAGTAGGACCGTTATAGCTGAAGTGACCGTTATCTAGTATTTGGTCGTTATAACTGTAGCAACCTAGTGTCATATACTTTATATCTTCTTTTTGGCGACGACTTATCATATTAGTTTGAATTTTTGCTTGTAATAAATTAATCTAATCTATAATAGTGGGTTACAACTGGAGTGGGACCGTTACAACTGAACTGACCGTTACCTATTATTTGGCCGTTATAGTTGTAGCAACCTAGTGTCATATACTTTATATCTTGTCTTTGACGACTACTTATCATGTTAGTTTTAATTTTGCTTGTAATAAATTAATCTAATCTATAATCGTGGGTTACAATTGAAGTGGAACCGTTACAACTGAAGTGACCATTACATAGTATTTGGTTATTATAATTGTAGCAACCTAGTGTCATATACTTTATATCTTCTGTTTGGCGATAACTTATCATATTAATTTTAATTTTTGCTTTTAATAAATCAATCTAATCTATAATCGTGGGTTACAACTAAAGTAGGACCGTTATAGCTGAAGTGACCGTTACCTAGTATTTGGTCGTTATAACTGTGGCAACCTAGTGTCATATACTTTATATCTTCTCTTTGGCGATAACTTATCATATTAGTTTGAATTTTTGCTTGTAATAAATTAATCTAATCTATAATCGTGGGTTACAACTGGAGTGGGACCGTTACAACTGAAGTGACCGTTACCTATTATTTGGCCGTTATAGTTGTAGCAACCTAGTGTCATATACTTTATATCTTGTCTTTGGCGACTACTTATCATGTTAGTTTTAATTTTGCTTGTAATAAATTAATCTAATCTATAATCGTGGGTTACAATTGAAGTGGAACCGTTACAACTGAAGTGACCATTACATAGTATTTGGTTATTATAATTGTAGCAACCTAGTGTCATATACTTTATATCTTCTCATATATTCTCATACTAGTATAGTGTCATATACTAGTAAAATATTGTACTGTCATGTTAATACTGTCGACTACTTTGGTGACGACTTATCATATTAGTTTTAATTTTTGCTTGTAATAAATTAATCTAATCTATAATCGTGGGTTACAATTGAAGTGGGAACCGTTACAACTGAAGTGACCATTACATAGTATTTGGTTATTATAATTGTAGCAACCTAGTGTCATATACTTTATATCTTCTCATATATTCTCATACTAGTATAGTGTCATATACTAGTAAAATATTGTACTGTCATGTTAATACTGTCGACTACTTTGGTGACGACTTATCATATTAGTTTGAATTTTTGCTTGTAATAAATTAATCTAATCTATAATCGTGGGTTACAACTAAAATGGGACCGTTACAACTGAAGTGACCATTACCTAATATTTGGTCATTATAATTATAGCAACCTAGTGTCATATACTGTATATCTTCTGTTTGGCGATAACTTATCATATTAATTTTAATTTTAGCTTTTAATAAATCAATCTAATCTATAATCGTGGGTTACAACTAAAGTAGGACCGTTATAGCTGAAGTGACCGTTACCTAGTATTTGGCCGTTATAGTTGTAGCAACCTAGTGTCATATACTTTATATCTTCTTTTTGGCGACGACTTATCCTATTAGTTTGAATTTTTGCTTGTAATAAATTAATCTAATCTATAATAGTGGGTTACAACTGGAGTGGGACCGTTACAACTGAAGCGACCGTTACCTATTATTTGGCCGTTATAGTTGTAGCAACCTAGTGTCATATACTTTATATCTTGTCTTTGGCGACTACTTATCATGTTAGTTTTAATTCTGATTGTAATAAATTAATCTAATCTATAATCGTGGGTTACAATTGAAGTGGAACCGTTACAACTGAAGTGACCATTACATAATATTTGGTTATTATAATTGTAGCAACCTAGTGTCATATACTTTATATCTTCTCTTTGGCGACGACTTATCCTATTAGTTTGAATTTTTGCTTGTAATAAATTAATCTAATCTATAATAGGGGGTTACAACTGGAGTGAGACCGTTACAACTGAAGTGACCGTTACCTATTATTTGGCCGTTATAGTTGTAGCAACCTAGTGTCATATACTTTATATCTTCTCTTTGGCGACGACTTATCATATTAGTTTTAATTTTTGCTTGTAATAAATTAATCAAATCTATAATCGTGGGTTAAAACTGAAGTAGGACCGTTACAAATGAAGTGATCGTTACCTATTATTTGGCCGTTATAGTTGCAGCAGCCAAGTGTCAGTATACTTTATGTCTTTATGTGTTTTGACGATCATGTGACCGTTATCTAGTATTTGGCCGTTATAATTGCAGCAACCAAGTTTCAGCATACTTCATGTCTTCTCATTGGCGACTACTTATCATATTAGTTTTAATTTTACTTTAAATAAAAGTTCAAATAGGGATAAAATCCTTTTAATAGACAGTGTTTTTTATAACAGTGATAGAAATTCACAAAAATACCAGATATTTCGGTCACATATACAGTGACCGTCATCAGTAGTTTTACTACTGATGACGGTCACTGTATATGTGACCGAAATATCTGGTATTTTTGTGAATTTCTATCACTGTTATAAAAAACACTGTCTATTAAAAGGATTTTATCCCTATTTGAACTTTTATTTATCGTCATGGAAAGGCAGTGTGGTCTCCGAAATTATCTACGTCATAATTTTACTTGTAATAAATTAATCTAATCTATAATCGGGGTTTTGACGATTATGTGACCATTATCATTGAAGTGGCCGTTGTAACTGCCACCGCCTATTGTCGGTACACTTTATGTCTTCTCATAGGCGACAACTTATCATAATCGTTAAATTTTTTGTTCGCAATATACTAATCCAAATATACTGCAAGTAGTCTATTTTTTGCAAATAACAAATAAAGACGCACAGATTTTATAGTTTTATATTTATATGGGACTAAAACTTCTGCTCAAGATTATTGCATATGTTTAACTTAATGGTGTAATTTTCATCAAAAGATGCCCTCCCTATTTTGGGGGTTTCCCCCCTTTTAACAAATTAAGAAAATTTTCGCATCCTAAAAACATTTATATGAAGTAAAATTAATGAATTTTGCATATTTAGAGTAAACAAAACTTTCAAGATTTACACTTATTATAATCTATTATATAATAGATAATGTTGGTAAGGGTAGAGAAAATCCGTGTATGGGAACCCGTTTATTCTATTATGTCAATTATATATATGATAAAATAAGTCTTTTTTGTATTGTTTTTATTTTATTATTTGGTTTATATTACAAAATAACATATATATTTACTTTATAATGATCATATATCTATTATTATATACTGATGGAGCAAAAGCATAAAATACAGCTGGCTTAGACAGTAGAACATTAAAATCCCGATTTCGAGGTCATGGGTTCGGTGAAGTAAACAATGTCCTGTTATGTTATGTTATGAAGTAAACAATGTCCTGTTATGCTATGTTATCAAGTAAACAATGTCCTGTTATATTATGAAGTAAACAATGTCCTGTTATGAAGTAAAGAATAGAATGAAACAAACATTTTTCCTTCAATACATTCGGAAAATCTCTGTTTATTTGATTTTCAGAGTCGTTTCAATTTACCATTGAAATGGTGAATTTTTTATTTTTTCATTTTTATGTTTCATTTTTAAGTATTAATTTTTGGGTAAAAGTTGCATTTATGGAGACAAAATCGATATTATACGATTTTACGCGTGCAGATGAATAAAGAATTCGATTAAAGAGAGAAGATACTTTTCCTTTTAGTAATTTTCAGTTATAATTAAATATATTCTATGGTTATGCAAAAATTATAGTTATAATGCTTGTGGTTATAATTATAATATAATGTAAATTATAGTTATAATAGGTCTACCCTGTTTTGACTTACGGCTGGGATTAAGTTGAAACTTTCAGTGACAAATTTTGTAAGGGGAAGGGGGAAAGGTGACTTGAAATTTAGGGTCGGGGAAATGGAAGTGACAGATTTCTACAATGCTCACTAAAACAGTATACAGATGGGAATCACACCCTCCTAGATTAGGAAAAATAACTTTTTTTTGGTTGGTCTATTTTCAGTAAGAAAAAGGGGAGAAATACCCCCCCCCCCACCCCTAGATTTTCAAAAGTTCCTTTTCTGCATTTGCATAAAAAAAAAATTCGTGTCTTCCACTACATTTCTGTGAAATGGTGCCACTGCACATTTGGACACAACTTTAACTTGGCCACAGTTTTAAAGAATATCAGAAAAAATATATACATATTATGGTCCTTGTCTGCTTTTTCTAAACTGATATAAATGAACATCAGATCCACCTGAAGTGCATATTTGGAAAAATTAAGGGGTTTAGGGGCAATTGGAGACATTTCGTAGTTTGCTGAAATAGAAAGGATAGGGTGTGATGTAATTTTTATTTTTACGTTAGTACTTGTTATATCTTTTGAGTGTTGTTTTTTCATAATCAACTGTTCCTCAAGTTGTGGGAGGAAATAAGAAAAAACTGGAAAGAAAAAAAGCGTTATTTAATTTCATAACCTCAGAATTTTACGCGCACATTTTTTTCTTCGGTGGGGGGGGGGGGTCAATAATGAAACAATTTATAGACGTGTACGCAGCATTTTTCTCTTCAGGGAGGGCAACAATAATTAAACAATTTCCGAGGGCTCAATAATGAAAAAAAATGTATTTGATTATTTGAATAAGAAGTGTCAATTAATTCAAGAAAATCTGGGATTTCAGAAAGATGGCCCCAAGTCCCTACTCCAACCGCACCCAAGTCCCCACTTCAGACTCCCTTCTGGGAAATTTTCCTTATCCTTTATTTTAAAATCGGAGCTGTGAGCCACAAAACCTATTTAACGTCTGGCAAAGACGCTATTTTCAAGCTGGAACTAAAAATACATAGAAGAAACTATATTTTCCAAGTTTATATTAGAACCACTCTTCACGATTTATGACCACAAAAGGATGTTATATCTTACCTTTATATACCTTTATTAATGTCTTTCAGGCACGTCAGTGGGGGGGGGGGCAATTCCTCCTTGAATAATTTTGCTTCTTCCTCCTAGGTTTTGAAACATATCTTTTTTGTATTTTCATTGAAAAATAGCTTCTTTAAATGAAAAAAAATAGATAAAACAATAATACCCCCCTAGATTTTGGAAAAAATCCCACCCCCTAAATTTTCCTGAACTGAGGTCCTATATAAGTTTACTTATACCTTCATTTCTACGCTTTTATTTATAACTTCATATTTTTATAACTTTATTTATAGCTTTATGTTTTTATACCTTTTTTAATCTTTATTTATAAATAAGATGTTTTTTTTTATTTCATTTCTTTTTTCAGCTGCTATGACTATCATTTAATTTAGGCATTCATCTATAGAAACAAACCTGTCAGCAAAAGTAGGATAGCCACACAAATTTGCCAGCTCATATCTTGCAAGCAAGAGTTCATCCAAAATTTCTTCTTGATTTTTGTCAGGAAATAGGTACAACTTATAGGCTGCCTCACGAGCCTGTTCATCAGATGAATCAGCATGAAAACTAGATATGACAACGTTGTTTCCGTGTGAAGGAAAACTGAAAAAAAAAAAAATTTATTGACTTTTGTCAGGAAATAGGTAGAATTTATAGGCTGCTTCCCGAGCCTGTTCATCAGATGAATCAGCATGAAAACTAGATGTGACAACGTTGTTTCCATGTGAAGGAAAACTGAAAAATATGACTTTTGTCAGGAAATAGGTACAACTTACAGGATGCTTCCCGAGCCTTTTCATCAGGTGAATCAGCATGAAAACTAGATATGACAACATTGTTTCCATGTGAAGGAAAACTGAAAATACAAATATTTCTTCTTGACTTTTTGCAGGAAATAGGCACAACTTATAGGCTGCTTCCCGAGGCTGTTCATCAGATGAATCAGCATGAAAACTAGATATGACATCACTGTTTCCATGTGAAGGAAAATTGTAAAAAAAAAAGAAAAAAAAAAATCTTTTTGACTTTTTTGACTTTTGTCATGAAATAGGTACAACTTATAGGCTGCTTCCCGAGCCTGTTCATCAAATGAATCAGCATGAAAACTAGATATGGCAACGTTGTTTCTATGTGAAGTAAAACTATAAAAAAAAAAAAAAAATACATATGAAACTATGTATACTATAACTTTTTTAGAATGTATTTAAAAAAAAAAATCTTCTTGACGTTTTTCAGGAAATAGGTAGAAATTATAGGCTGCCTCCCAAGCCTGTTCATCAGATGAACTAGCATGAAAACTAGATATGACAACGTTGTTTCCATGTGAAGGAGAACTGTAAAAAAATGAACAAAAGAACAAAATAAATTAAATAAATTAAAAAAAAGCAGAAAACCATGTAAAATTTACGAATCTGCTTTTAAAACATGTATTCGTCTGTTTTTCTACCACTCATAATTTTATTATAAAGCCAATAATTTAAAAAAGAAACAATAATAGAAAATATATACAATATACTGCGGGATGGCAAAAATTACATTAAAAAGTGCTGTTTCCTCAGGCATTTTGTTTTTTTTATTCTTACTAAGGGGAGCTGGTTTTATTAATTTTTTCATTAGTACGGTCAGATAATCTTGGTTTAAATTGAGATAGAATGTTATTTTATTATCTTACCATTGATTTATTGTAAATTGGGATTATAAGAATACCTTCAGTTTTCTATTTAATGTAAGTTCTCTAATGACAAAAGTGACATTTTGCACCCACAAATACATTTTGCA
Source organism: Artemia sinica (assembly GCA_027921565.1). Lineage (NCBI taxonomy): Eukaryota > Metazoa > Arthropoda > Branchiopoda > Anostraca > Artemiidae > Artemia > Artemia sinica. Next base: position 40,618,554 of record CM051273.1, on the reverse strand, counting down.
CCCACAAATATATTTTGCACCCACAAATACCTTTTGCACCCATTTTGTACCCCCTATCTAATTATTTCGTACTTTGCTATAGTTGCTTTTAAAACTACTTTAAAAAATCTCAACAACTTTATGCAAAATTTCACTAAATGTAACATAGCCAAGAGCGAAATTAAAAATGAATAGTTAAAATTTAGCTAAAACTTGAATGTGCCTGAAATTATTGAAACGATTATAACTATTACTAAAACTAATCAAATAAAATATTTAACAGAGAAGACAAGGAAACAGATACTATAAAGAGCAAGAAGACACGACGTTTTCATGTCATCTTTCCAGGATGTCATTGTTTTTTCTATCGTTGAAAAAATTGCCAACTGACAAAAAATTAGCAATACATTTGATTATTTCCCTATTTGTGATTGGTTGTGCACATCATATAGAGATTATTTATCAACACATAGCCACCCAGAAAGTATTTATTCTTCCAATATTTAAGCTTTACATTAACTTTTGATACGCACCACAGAGCCACCTATCAAAAATGCCATCTATAGTATATTCAATGCTACTGTGTCTGAGTTTTTATCTTTGCTGGTAACTTGAAAAAGTTTCTGAATTATTTTGAGGTCTTTTCCTGTTGTTGTTTACCCTCTAAAGATAGATTTTTTGTCAAGTAGTGTTTGTATGACCTTCTCCAATTGTTAGAATAAGCCCTTTTCCCTGGGTATTTTCATTAGCGCCATCTTTTTTCTCGGGTAGATTGGCACGCTATCTATAGTTTCAATTTTCTATAGTGCCATTTTTAATTCCTATCGTTAAGAAGCGTACTGGGAACTAGCAGAAGAGGGGAAGGAACCTCCCGCAAGTGACGTATTGTACCCGCCGGTATTAAGTTACCCGTAAATTGCGGGGGACAGTTGAGGGGGTCCTTACACTTCCCTTGTTCCTAGGTTCCTTCATTCTGTATGTATTCAGCATTTGGTGCTGATGGCGTGGACCGCTGGAATGCTCGTTTATTGTCCTGTTCTGAATTTTGTCCAAAACAGTATCGAAAAAGGCTTTTCTGCAGATATTATGAAGAAACATATGTCTGGATTTTTCACGCTCGCCCAGGTTTCTGAAGCAAGGAGGCAAATCTTCCAGTTTTGCCATCCTGGGGAAATTCAGCCTAAGAGAGTGGATACAAATGCGTTTATTAATAATGTCTCCGATATTATCGACACTATTGCAAAGTATGATGCTGATGATGTTGGTCTGCCAGTCTTTGTTATCCGCCACCCTAGTGAAGTACCACTTATTCCTGCCGATACTTTTTGTACGTTGAGTTGTCGTGTAAACTCCTGTTTGTCTGAGCTACGCTCTTTGTCTGAATGTGTGAGAACTCTCCTGCCTGGAACAATTGGATTTCCTCCATCGTTAATGCAAGAATGTACTGTCTCTCCAAAACCGTCCTATGCAGTTATTCTAAAAAACCCACATATTGACCTCAAAGATCCTATTGAGCGCAAAGAGACCCTTGATACCCTGGATGGTCATGATGGAATCGTAAGTGTGAGATCTGATCCTGTCAGGAAAAGGTGGGTAGTCCATACCCGAGATAAAGCCTCAGCCGTCTCTCTCGCCGCCGCTGCAACTAGTCAGCTAAATGTATCCACTCATGTCCTTAATCAAAAAGTGCTTCGTATTGTGAGTAACATCCATGTTGTTGTGCAAAAATCAGAGCTTATTAGTATGATTCCCGGTCTCGTTGATGCAACTAAAATTGGAAGTTCCGGATCCTTCCGCCTTGAATTTCTAGACGATGCTGCCAAGCTATAAACGAAGGTTTGTGTTTGGGATACGAGCTTTTTAAAATTAGACGTTTTCAGAAGTTACCTCCTAGATGCTACCGTTGTCAATCGCCAAACCAATTGCCCACTCCCATCGACTAATCAAAAGTGTTCACGGTGCGCTGCTGGACATTGTAACACACGTGATAATCCTTGCACTGAAAGCCCGAATTGCGCCAACTGCGGGGGAAATCATGTTTCCTATAGTCTCAGATGCCCAGTGTTAAAAAAAGCTCTGAATAAGGATAAAAAATGATTGTTAGTGGCAATAGATTTCGCTTTGTTTCACTTAATATTAACGGAACCAAAGACAAAGATCTTCTTATTGATGAGCTTCTTGATTATGATATAGTTTTCCTACAGGAACATTTTCTAACTAGAGCCAATACAGATACTCTTAAACGGTCACCCACCCACCACACGTTTGTACGTGAAGCTAAAAAAACGCGCGGTCGACCCTCTGGGGGCCTTGCAACTTTAGTTCGCCTCGCTAAGAAACCTGAGCTTATTTCTTCTGATCATAATTTACTGGCAATAAAATGCGGTAATGTGGTCCTCATCAATGTCTATATGCGATGCAATCGCAAGAACATTTCTTCCCTATCTGTCTTCGCGGGTTCTTGTAAGCGACTCAGGACACTTCTGCTAAGAGTGACCAATCAGGGATTAAATTGGATTGTGGCTGGTGATATTAATGCCAATCTTCTGTCCCAGTCTGAAAGAAGTGACCTGTTTTTTGATGCTTTGCCTAGTGGCTATCAGTTAGTCAATAAAGATAAACAGTTTACCTACATTCATAACCGTGATGGTTCTAGATCAAACCTTGATCATATTATAGTTTCAAGAGGATCTCTCGTGGTTCCTCCTGTCATTGCTTTGGATGATAAAATTGACGATGATCACTTGCCTTTAACTTGTGAAATTGAGTCGCCTGCTCTACTGGCTTATAACCGTTTTTCTTACCATAATAAATGGTTTGATAAGCTAAATTGGAAACGAGTAAATCCTGAAGTTTATTTGTATGTTCTTTGCTCGTTATTATCAAGCCTGAAAGTGCCTTTTCACTTTTTACAAACCTCTGTAAGGTCACCGACAGTTAAGATTGATTTAAATTGTTACTATTACCAGATCGTGCATTGTTTGAAGTCAGCTGCTTCAGTTTCAGTTCCTGTTGAACGTGTTAGATTTGGCACGAGAAAACCGTTATGGAATGTGTGCCCATAAGTGAAAAAAGCTAAACAACGCGCGAAGTTTTGGCTTCGCCTTTGGATTGCTTGTGATCGGCCCAAGTCTGGTGAAGTATTTAAAATTAAGCAAAATTCGAAACGTCAGTTTAGATCTTCTTTGCGTCAAGCCCGCCTGAATGGTTTGGATGGCCCCTAGGATCGGAAGTCTTGGTTAATGTAATTAATAGCAGCAAGTGTGTGCCTGCCACCGTTTCGATTATCAAAATCAGTGATTTTGTTGCTCATTTTACTCGTGTTTTTTCTACATTTAATTAATCTATCCAGTCCATGTTTTCTTCCTTATTGCATATTACTGTTCCTCGAGTTCTTCGGCAAGTCCATATATTGTCAATATCTAGTGGTGATATCTATCGGGCTTTTAAGAATGTTAAGAAATCAAGTGCTCCTGATATGGATGGTCTGTGCTACAATCATTTCACCATTAAGTGTCCATTATTGTTAACACTCATTCAGCTCCTATTCCAGATGTGTTTAGCCCAGTCGTTAGTTCCAGATAGTTTTCTTTCGGGAATCGTAACATCAGTTTTGAAAAAGGGAAAGGACGCAGATCAGTGTTCCAGTTATCAACCAATTACAGTGTCCTGTTTCATGAGCAAGCTGTTCGAGTATGTCGTATTGCCTGAAGTTTTGACTAAATGTGATTTTTCTGATTATCAAGTTGGGTTCAGAGCCGGTTTTGGTTGTTCTCAAGCCCATTATATACTTGGTCAGTTGCTAGTCTGGGCAAAAATGCAAAAAAGGCCACTTTATTTTTGCTCGGTTGATATCTCGGCCGCTTTTGACAACGTTGTACATTCGCAAGCGCTTCACTGCTTAGTTAAAGCAGGAGTTAATTCTTCCGTAGTAAAAGTTCTTCAGTATTGGTATTCCAATTCGTTGGTTTGGTTAAAATGGATGTCTGATATATCCGAGCCTATCTCAGTAAAGAAAGAAGTCAGGCAAGGTGGTTTGCTGTCTCCATATATTTTTAAAACTGTGCTTGCGGACTGTTTGCGAATGCTGTCTCCTGTTCTGTTTTTAGAAAATACTGCTGTTAGTCACATTGCCTATGCTGATGATGTTCTGCTAGTTAGTCATACTAGGTCAGACCTCAAAAAGAACCTAAATGTTCTGATTAATGCTTTGATCATGATTGGGCTTTCTGTAAATGCTTCAAAATGCGAGTTTCTGTGTTTTAATACTTCTAACCCTGCTCCTTCTTTACATGCGGGTACAATGCTACTCAAGTGTGTCTCAAAGTTGAAATGGCTTAGGATTACTTTTTCTGATACACTTTCGACTACTAGCTCGTCTCTGGTTGCTAGTGCTCTGCAGTGCATTCGATTCTCATATGGTAAATCTCGCCAAATAGAGGGAGGTACAGCCGCCGCGGCTTATGTAAACTTTACCATAGTTTTTGTTCTCCTGCAATTCTTTTTCTTTCCGGTTTGCAGCCTCTAATGCGCAATAAAGACCGTCTTCAGCTAAGGAGAGGCTATTTTAAATATTGTAAATTCCAGCTATATTTGCCAAGGTGGTACAGAAATCACAAGATTATTTCTCATTTTGGACTTATCGACCCTCTAGTGCTGCTTGACAACATCGCTAAGGATCTGAGGACCAATACTCCAAGGAATATATGTGCCAGTGACCCCCTCACTTATTTTTTTCCAGATTATTATTCTATGGACATTGTTAAGTTATTTATGTTGTGTGTTTCCTTATTATATCCTTGTGGATAATATTATTTTGTTTTTTCTTTTCTTTACTCCGCATTTATTTTATATTGCGGGTTACAAATAAACTTACTTACTTACTTACTTTAGCCACCAACAATGTTGATCAACGTCATAGCCACCGGGTAAGCATTCATTCTTACTGAGTTATAGCTTTAATTCATTTTAGATACTAGTAGATGGTAATTTAAGCTTTTAAAGTACCAACGAAAATGAAATCAAATTGTTTGAATCGGTTAAGTTGAAATTTATGTATTTGCTTAAGCCTGTTGCAGTATTCCTTAAGGACATTCCAGAAAGGGAAGCCAAAAACATACAGTTATAGAATATGCAGCTTTTCTTTGAAAGTGTAGTTGTCTATGGCATTTAACAGACTGGTAATTTCGGATTTTAGTGGAAGAAAAACACTGTCAAATTTAGCTAATTTTTATTATTTATTTTCGCTTTTCACATGTCGCATAGCTAAAATGTGGCACTGCTCTAAATAATTCATATTTCCGAAATGCCTAATAAAATCGTGGTTTTAAGTTGTAATTAGATCTATGAGGGGTTATAGAGGCTAAAAATGCTTGTGGTTTTTATGTCCTTGGTACTGTAAGCAAGCAATATGAACAAAAGTATTTTCATCCCAAGATTCATTTACTAGTGATAAATCCGTAAAAACTAAAACCAAAAAATATGGTATAATATAGTTACAGAAGATGCAGCTTTCCTTTGAAAGTGTAATTTTCTATGGCATTTAACAGACTTGTAAATTTGGAATTTTATGGAAGAAAAACATTGTCACATTTAGGTCATTTCTCTTATTTATTTTAACGTTTCAACATCGCACAATGAAAATACTGTCATGCTCTAAATACTTGATAACTTTGAAATGCCTAAAAGGAAATCAAGGTTTTCAGTTAAGGTTTTCAGTTTTCAGTTTCAGTTCAGTCAAGGTTTCAGGTTTTTCAGTTGTGAACATCCCACCCATGATGCCCCTGAAGTTTCCTCTTGATACGATAAACCGTTCCAAAAATATTGTTGATACGTCCGTATCAGCAATCTGTATACACATAGTATGTTTTGATTTAGTTCAACTTTCCCCTCAACGTTTCCTCAAATATGTTTCCAATATCATCCGCCTTAGTACAGGAGAAGTAGTTTTAGCGATAGTAGTGTTAGTAATAATAGCAATAGAAGCAGCAGCAGAAGCAAGCAGCAGACCTGCGACGGGATAAAGGGGCTAGAAATGATTTTGGTTTTAATCTTCTTGGTACTGTAAGCAAGCAATATGAACAAACAGTCTTTGGTCACAAAATTTGTTACTGGTAAACTCCCTGTTTCCCTGTGACAGCATTCATCTAGTCACCTTTGGCTTCATCAGTATTTTTAAAAATTCATTTTATTTTACACATCCCAACGAACCTTTTTCTCCAAAATAAAGCAAAAACATAACTTACTTATTAGCTATATGTGGAGGAAGTAAGTGTTTTTGGGATTCTTCTAGGTTCGTGAGAGTTCATGGCGAACCTTTGTCCCAGCCGTAATATACGATCATTCAAGCGAACAATGCTTTCTCTAAGATTTCCGGCAAGTGTATCCCACTTTGCTCAAAGTCAAACAGAAAAAGTCTAGATACGTGCTCATCAACTGAAGTCAGGGGTGCTACATCGCTTTCTTCTGTAGCCTTCCTTAAGGATGTGTATAGTCCCACATTGGTGTTTAACCTTAAAAGGAAAAAAAATGACACTGCATTATCATCAACAAAAACTAGAAGAATAATATAATAATAAAAGGGATAACAAAGATATAAGCTAAGGTAATAAGGAGCATAAATTAATATTAGTAATAAACGACGACAGAGATTTCCATCGCGAACGATGGAGATCCCAGAAATCCCCAGACGTTTATTCTAATCAGTTGCTACTGGTCTTAAGCTTTAACTTTGCCATTTAGCTTAGTTTCTGAAAGATTTCTCTGGTTTTTCTTTCGTTTGCCTTTAAAGTAAAAATAGTGATATAAAACCAACACTAAGCCTTCTTGGAGTCCATTTCTCGTCAGATCTCACGTGGGCTGAACCCTCAGTTAAGTGAGACCCTCTTACTCCGGGAAACTAGGAGTCATCTTAAGATGCAAAAGCTTCTTCCCTGCAGAGTCTATTTTGACAATATTCAAGTCATGTATCAGACCAGTCATGGAACGTGCATGGTCCTCTCTTTGCTGGCACTCCAGCTAACCACATCACTCTTATTCAACGTGTCCGAAAACCGAGCAGTTTGCACAGCAAGTTCTAGCAACTCTGATGCCAAACCCCTGCAGTCGATCCAGGATCGATTTGACGTGACTTCAATGTCGGTGCACTACAAATATATGTATTGCCCTCCATCTGAGGAGGCATTGAAACTCGTTCCAGATGAAATAAAAGCTTGGCTATCAACTCGCCAAAGTATAGCTCTACAGGACTACCTTGTGCAGAGCACACCCCACCAAGAATACTTAGACATGTTTTACTCGAAGATCTGTCACCATATGGAATGGCCTCCCAGTAGGGGTAATCTCAGAAAATCCTTCTCTTGAGGCGTTCAAGAGGAGGTATAATAAACACCTTAAAAGTAAATGGAATGGTAATTACCAGGACTAGCGGCATATCATTACTTGTGACGAAGCTGTAAAGTCTGTATAAGAAAAAAGGAAAAACAAAATGAATTAGAGTGTTTGTATTGCTCTTCTTCGGCCTGTTCAAGTGTAAATCAAGGGATTTGTATGACGTGACCATAATGTTATGTCAGGATAAATGTAACAACCGACTTTGTTTGACTAGTCTATTATACCAACAATTTTCATTAACACATTCTTTCTTTTAAATACATTCAGCACAAACATACAGGAAATCAATTGGTTAAATAAATCATTTGGTCAAATAATTGGTTAATTAGTCAAATAAGTGGTCAAATTGGTCAACGTTGGTCACAACTTGTCAAATTATTGGTTAATGACCATTTTAAACTACAAATTCAGTTTCTAGTGAAGTAAAAATTCTAGTATTAGTAAAAGCTAGTTTAGTGAACAACAATGTGTTAAAAACAAACTATAGGTTTTAAGGTGTATAGGTATTTTGACAGGATTAGAGGTCACCACCCAATCGCAATTAAGAGATAACTAAAACCATCTAAGAAAAAAATCGCCAAGAGCCATAAATCATAGAGCCATCTGACAAATAAAAGCAATCTAAGGAATAAATAAATTTCATCTAAGAAATAAATGAGTTAAGGTTTATAGGTACAAGGTTTAAGGTTAAAAAATAAGGTGTAAATGCATTTTGATGGGGTTTAAGATCACCCCAACCGCATTAAGAGATAACTAAGGCCATCTAAGAAATATATTATTGAGAGCCATAAATCATAGAGCCATCTAAGAAATAAACAAATTTCATCTATCATAGGCAGCGCCCTAGCGCTGCCTGAGTAAAGAACGATGTGGGCACAATGTATTATTTCTTTTTTTTTCTTCTTCTCCATACCCGGGCACTTCGTATCGAAGGAGTCGTCGTAGAAACTTCGAAAAGGGCTCATTCGATTGGAAATTGGAGTGGCTAGTGCCCTTTTTAATAGTCGAAAGTGATTGGAGGACAAATAGCCCCCCCCCCCACAAACATCATTCCCCCAAACACATCCAATCAAAATTTTGAGATAGCCATTTTGTTCAGCGTAGTTGATTTCCAAATAGAAAATTTTATTTTGAGAAGGACACTACCCAATAACCCTCGGGGCAAGGATTTTAAGTTATGCCCTGGGGGCATATAAGGTTTTAAAGAAGGCGTTGTCGTAGAAACTTCAAAAAAGGCTCATTCGATTGGAAATTCAAACGGCTAGTGCCCTTTTTAATAGTCGAAAGTGATTGGAGGGCAACTAGCCCCCCCCCCCCAACGCCCATCATTCCCCCACACATCCAATCAAAATTTTGAGATAGCCATTTTGTTCAGCGTAGTTGATTTCCAAATAGAAAATATGTTTTTGAGGAGGACACTCCCCCAGAACCCTCGGGGCAAGGGTTTTAAGTTATGCCCTGGGCGCAAATAAGAACGATGTTGGCATTATGTATCATTTATTATTTTTTTCCTTTAGAGCAGGGCACTTCGTATCGAAGAAATTGTCGTAGAAACTTCGAAAAGGGCTCATTCAATTGGAAATTGGATTGGCTTGTGCCCTTTTTAATAGTTGAAAGTGATTGAAAGGCAACTAACACCCCTTCCACGCCCACTATTTCCCGAAACACATCCAATCAAAATTTTGAGATAGCCATTTTGTTCAGCGTAGTTGATTTCCAGATAGAAAATATGTTTTTGAGGAGGACACTCCCCCACAGGCTTCAGGGCAAGGGTTTTAAGTTATGCCCTGGGGGAATATAAGGTTCTTATAGAAGGCGTTGCCGTAGAAACTTCAAAAAAAGCTCATTCGATTGGAAATTCAAAGGGCTATTGCCCTTTTTAATAGTCGAAAGTGATAGGAGGGCGACTCAGCCCCACCCCTCTCCACGCCAATCATTCCCCCAAACACATCGAATCTAAATTTTGATATAGCCATTTTGTTCAGCGTAGTTGATTTCAAGATAGAAAATGTCTTTTTGAGGAGGACACTCCCCCACAACCCTCGGGGCAAGGGTTTTAAGTTATGCCCTGGGGGGAATATAAGGTTCTTATAGAAGGCGTTGCCGTAGAAACTTCAAAAAAGGCTCATTCGATTGGAAATTCAAAGGGCTATTGCCCTTTTTAATAGTCAAAAGTGATTGGAGGGCAACTAGAACCCCCATCCCCACAGCCCATCATTCCCCCAAATACATCCGATCAAAATTTTGAGATAGCCATTTTGTTCAGCAAGGTTGATTTCCAAACAGAAAATATGATTTTGAGGAGGACACTCTCCCACAACCCTCGGGGCTAGGGTTTTAAGTTATGCCCTGGGGACATATAAGGTTTTTATAGAAGGCGCTGTCGCAAAAAACTTCAAAAAAGCTCATTGGATTGGAATTTCAAAGGGCTAGTGCTCTTTTTAATAGTCGAAAGTGATTGGAGGGCAACTAGCCCCCCCCCCCCGCACGCCCATCATTCCCCCAAACACATCCAATCAAATTTTTTAGATAGCCATTTTGTTCAGCGTAGTTGATTTCCAGATAGCAAATATATTTTTGAGGAGGACACTCCTCCACAAACCTTGGGCAAGGGTTTCAAGTTATGCCCTGGGGGCAAATAAGAACAATGTTGGCATAATGTATCATTTATTTATTTTCCTTTAGAGTAGGGCACTTCGTATCGAAGAAGTTGTCGTAGAAACTTCGACAAGGGCTCATTCAATCGGAAATTGGAATGGCTTGTGCCCTTTTTAATAGTCGAAAGTGAATGGTAGGCAACTAACACCCCTTCCACGCTCATCATTTCCCCAAACACGTCCAATCAAAATTTTGAGATAGCCATTTTGTTCACCATAGTTGATTTCCAGATAGAAATTATTTTTTGGAGGACACTCCCTCACAACCTTCAGGGCAAGGGTTGTAAGTTTTGCCCAGGGGGCATATAAGGTTTTTATAGCAGTCGTTGTCGTAGAAACTTCAAAAAAGGCTCATTCGATTGGAAATTCAAAGGGCTAGTGCCCTTTTTTATAGTCGAAAGTGATTGGAGGGCAACTAACCCCCCTCTCACGCCCACCATTTCCCCAAACAAATCCAATAAAAATTTTGAGACAGCCATTTTATTCAACGTAGTTTTAAGTTCTGTAAATTAGGTCTTTGAGGATGGCAACCCCCTCAGAGCTCTTGGGACAAGGGTTGTAAGTTATGCCCTGGGGGCATATATAGTTTTTATAGAACGCGTTGTCGTAGAAACTTCAAAAATGCCTCATTCGATTAAAAATTGAAATGAATAGTGCCCTTTTTAATAGTCGAAAGTAATTGGAAAGCAACTAACACCCCTTCCACGCCCATCATTTCCCCAAACACATCCAATCAAAATTTTGAGATAGCCATTTTGTTCCACGCAGTTTAAAGTTCAGAAAATTATACATTTGAGCAGGACACTCCCCCACAGTCTTCAGGGCAAGGGTTATAAGTTATACCCTGAGAGCATATAAGTTTTTTATTGAAATCTTTGTCGTAGAAACTTGAAAAAGGGCTAATTCGATTAGAAATTCAAAGGTCTAGTGCCCTTTTTAATAGTCAAAAGTGATTTGAGGGCAATTATCCCCCCTCTCTCGCCCAATTTTCCCCAAACACATCTAATCATTTGTTCCGTGTTGTGGATTTCCAGATAGAAATTATGTTTTTGAGGAGGACACTCCTCCACAGCCCTCAGGGCAAGGGTTGTAAGTTATGCCCTGGGGGCATATAAAGTTTTTATAGAAAGCGTCGTCGTAGAAACTTCAAAAAGGGCTCATTCGATTGGAAATTGAAATGGCTAGTGCCCTTTTTAATAGTCGAAAGTGATTGGAAGGCAACTAACACCCCTTCCACGCCCACCATTTCCCCAAACATATCCAATCAAAATTTTAGATAGCCATTTTGTTCCACGCAGTTTAAAGTTCAGGAAATTATACCTTTCAGCATATACCTTATGCCCTGGGGGCATATAAGGTTTTTATTGAAGTCTTTGTCGTGGAAACTTGAAAAAGGGCTTATTCGATTGGAAATTCAAAGAGCTAGTGCCCTTTTTAATAATCGAAAGTAATTTGAGGGCAACTAGGCCCCCTCTCAAGCCCACCTTTTCCCCAAACACATCCAATCAAAATTTTTAGATAGCCATTTTATTCAACGCAGTTGAAAGTTTTGGAAATTAGGTCTTGAAGGATGACAACCCATCCCTCACAACCCTCAGGGCAAGGGTTGTAAGTTATGCCCTGGGAGCATGTACGGTTTTTATAGAAAAGCGATGTTGTAAAAACATCAAAAAGGGCCCACTCAATTGAAAATTGAAAGTGCTAGTGCCTTTTAATAGTCAAAAGTGATTGAAGGGCAACTAACCCCCCTCTCACGCCCACCATTTCCTCCAACACATCCAATCAAAATTTTGAGATCTCCATTTTGTTCAACGTAGTCACAAGTTCTGGAAATTAGGTCTTTTAGGATGATAACCCCATCAGAGCCCTCAGTGCAAGGGTTGTAAGTTATGCACTGGGGGCATACAAGGTTTATATGGAAAGTTGTTGTAGAAATTTCAAAAGGAGCTCATTTGATTGGAAATTGTCCTTTTTAATAGTCGAAATTGAGTGGAGAGTAATTAACCCCCCTCTCACGCCCACCATTTCCCTAAACACATTCAGTCAAAGTTTAGAGATAGCTATTTTGCTCAACGTAGTTGAAAGTTCTGGAAATTATGTAATTAAGGATGACAAACCCCCCAAAGTCCCCAGGGCAAAGGTTGTAAGTTATGCACTGGGGGCATATAAGGTTTTCAATGATAGAGTTGTCGTTAAAACTTCAAAAGGGGCTCATTCAATTGGAAATTGAGAGGGCTACTGCCCTTTTCAATACTTGAAAGTGATTGGACGGTAACTAATCCCCTCTCTCACGCCCACCATTCCCCCAAACACATCCAATCAAAATTTTCAGATAGCCATTTTGTTCAACGTAGTAGGAAGTTCTGGAAATTAGGTCTTTAAGGATGACAACCCCCCCAGCCCTCATCGTGAAGGCTGTAAATTATCCCCCGGGGGCATATAAGATTCTTATGAAAGCGCTGTCGTAGAAACTTCAAAAGGGCTCATTTGATTGGAAATTGAAAGGGCTGGTGCCTTTTTTAATAGTTGAAAGTGATTGGAGAAAGAATAACGCCCTTCTCACGCCCACCATTTTCCCAGACGCATCCAATCAAAATTTTTAGATAGCCATTTTGTTTAAAGTAGTCGAAAGTTCTGGAAATTAGGTCTTAGAGGATGACAACCACCCTCACAGCCCTTAGGGTAAGGGTTGTAATTTATGCCTTGGGGGCATATAAGGTGTTTATACGAAGTGTTATCGTAGAAACTAAAAAGGGCTCATTCGATTGGAAATCGAAAGGCCTAGTGCCGTTTTTAATCGTCGAAAGTGATTGGAAGGCTTGACATTTTTATAGTAAAGATCGAAGTGGGTGTAATGTATTATTTTTTTTGTTGTTGTTGTTGTTGTTTAGACCAGGGCACTTTGATCGAAGGAGTTGTCGTAGGAACTTCGAAAAGGGCTCATTCAATTGAAAATAGAAAGGGTTGATGCCCTTTTTAATAGTCGAAAATGATTAGAGGAAAACCAATCCCCCTCCCATTTGACTAAATGTTTAAAAACTAAATGTTGCCATAAGATTAGATCAAAATGCACTGTGTTAATGCTAATTCCCAATATGGCATCTCAGCAGTATCCCAAGAACGACTGAGGGTATTATGTTCAAACTTTCGGGGCTGCTTCTGCTCTTAAAATTTAACCAAATCAAAATAGCGCAAGTGTATCCAAGCTATCAAAGAGAGTAAAAAGATTTTTTTACGAATAATATCAAGTTTTCCATTTCAGGTCAACTAGAGGAGGTATGAAACTAAATTAAACACTACTATTTGTGTCCAGATTTTTAAGAGGGTGTATGTTGTTAAAAATTGCTGAAAATTTTCCTCCAGCATACAAATAGCAGGCCAAACTATAAATTCTTAAAAAAAAAACAAAAAGATTTAAAGTATTATTTTCTTTTTCTCTGAAAAGACTATGTCAATATAAAACGAACAGAAATTAATTAAAAAAACTTTTTCCACAAAATAAGTTTTTCAAAGAAAAGTAAAGAACTCCATTAAACAAAAAATGAGCAAAAATAAAATCAAATAATCTACCAAGCATGAAACTACCATAAATCAGCATCGATAAATAAATGAAACCCAAACGAACAGAAATTACAATAAATAACCGAGTCAAACTAAAAACGAGCAGAAATTAACATAATTTAGACTCAAAACCCCTATGCCTTCCCAAGGCCAGAGCACAATTTGCACTTTACTGAGAAAATATAAATATAAATGGTTTTACTTTTATAGCATTAATAAATCAAATAATATTAACATTTTGGTTACTAAATATCAGTGTATGTATATTAAACTGACAATGCAGAGTCATCTCTTGGGTGCTCGGTATGGGCAAATAGTTTTATAAGTAAGTACAAAAGGATGCAAATAATTCGAAGTAAAGCAATGAGAGTATTCAGTGAGTTGCACCAGTGTGAAAATAATGGTGTATGGTGTTCTGGTACACTGGTGCTTGGCATAAAAAGCTTAATCAGTTTTTATGTTTTAGCGTTTAAATAACCTATCCCCTGAGTACTTCTGGAATGTTTTTTCCCAGAATTCAGCTAACCATAATTATGGTACAACAAACGTTGATTATCTGGTTCATGAAATCCGACATTCAACGAGCTAGGTTTCGCTATTGGAAAGAATGCTGTATCAGTGTGGAATGGTCTCCCGGATAGTATTAGAGTGGACAGTAACTTAATTTTGTCTAAAAGAAAGTCAAAGGATTATTGTATTGAAAAACCTGGTTAAAATTTGTGGGTTTTCGGGACGGGGTGGGAGGGAGGTTGGTAGGTTGTGATGAGAAAAATAAATTTCAAACCTTTTTTTGAAAATTAATTGCTTCTTTTTTGTGAAAAAAAAACAAATTAGTTTTTGTGTTATTATTTATTGAATATTTTTTTATGCTAAAAGATGGTTAGAAGACAAGAGCCACCAACAGGAATTTTTTCTTTATATGGCTCTTGAGTTTTTTATATAATTTATTGTGTTGTATTTTTTGATGAAGCAATCATAAATATCTTTCTATCTAATATATATCAAAGAAATAGATAAACGAGAGCCATAATCATAGAGCCATCTAAGAAATGAATGGATAGTAAGCACAAAGAAAAGTATGTAAATACATAGCCCAGCTTAAAATTTTACACAATCATATGATACATTTTGCATTACTGAACGGTCCTACCTCTCAACTAAAGCATTAATATTAATGCACGCATTCTCTGCAGCTTCTGAAAATTTTCTATCAGGATGAGCAATCCGAACAAATTCAGCTAAATCTGCTACTTGACAGAGGGTATCAGAAAGCTCGTCAAAGACTTCAACCATTTTTCTTTGCCGTCCATTATCGACTGATTCTGCAACCAAATCATCAGTATCAGATTTTACTCTTTCTTCAAGAGCAATGAATCCCTCAGAAGATGCTAATTCTGGAATGCCAAAAAGCCCCTAGAATAGTTCCACTTCATTAATCTATTATTAATTCAAAAACAACAAATATTATTAGTTTAAAGTTCATTTTATTTTTTTTTCTGACATTTCCATGAACTTGGTGTGAAAAAGGCAACAGAGGTTGTAACATTTATTATTATATTAAAGAGGAAATGGCATGATTCCAGTCTCAGTATGACGTTGTCCATTCATTTACAGATCTTTTTGAGAAGACCATCAACATCACAAAAACAACAGCCACGCCCCAGTTATGTAAACCTGATTCCGATGTATATCCAGCCTCCACTTTGAAGATGATAACATAGAGCAGATCAAAGAAATAACTTAAATTATAAGCTTACTCATTTCTGACAATGACCACTTCAAAGACATCAAGAGACATTTCTTACATGCAAACTTCAATTTAAAGCTCTGATGCTTATCTGGAGGACCAAAGACTTATCAACAATGCTTAAAAAAAGGCAATTAAAATCACACATCTCTACCACTATTTATGTCTGTGAATCTTGGACTCTTAAACAGATGGCCCACACCATCTCACTGCCTTTCAAACAAAATAACTATGAAGTGTTGCTGGTATCTCTTTTCATCCCAGAATCTCCAACACAAAACTTCTGCAAAGTCTCAAGGTCAAACGTGCCATCCTAAACAGACTAAAACTGAAAAACCTGGATGACTAGGACCACAAAACGTGTAGAAAGCACTCTTCCCTCCAAAGATAGTATTTGAAGACTATGTACACGGTTCTCAGCCTGGAGACCCCCTCCCCCCCAAGGAGATGGAAAGATAAGTTCGTATTGCTTAACATGTATCTTCTCTCTCTGGCAAACGATAGTTCACATAGGAATCGCGTCAACAAACTGATGGAAGAAGAGACTGAAAAAAAACTATCAAGACAGTTGAGACTTTAGTCAAGTCATATAAACCAATGGTTAGGTTGTTTTACAAATACCTTCACAGCCGTGCATGTAGCCAGAATATATAATTAAGTACCTGGTAGCAAATGAACAAGATATATCTTCAATGGTTATGGATTAGCAATTATTGATATATAAGCATTTACATATTGATATTAACTCTTAAGCAAACTCGTAGTTTGTTGTCATAAAATTGACAAAAATACTGGCTACCGTAATTTAATAAATGACAGGTTCTTCAATTACTTCAATCAAATAGATTAATTAAGGATTAATTTAATCACTTTATAAATTAGATATAACTTTTTCCTTTTAAGCAATTTATATTCTAACCACAACAGATAGCAACTTCTAATGAAAAGCTTTGAAGACTTCTCCTTCCAAGAGACATCGCCTCGGATTTCTTAAAGAGTTCTCCACCAGCTTCATACTTAAAAAAAGAATTCTGTGTTGTTTTTTTTTTTACCACTAATGACTTTAAATATAATGTACAAAACAAAACTCGATGAGAAGCAATTATTTCCTCTCTGCCAGCAATTTACTGGTAGAGAACCAGTCGCAGGGAGGCATCAAATGAGGCTATTTCAGACCCATAGACCAAACAACACTATTCCTTCTTCTTTCTCTTCATTTCCTTTTTTTGGTTTTTCTAGGAATTCTTCTTCAGAACCACTACTTCGGAGCACATCCAATTTCTTCAAATTTTTAATTGCCAGTCTGTGAAATTTTTCTTTCAATGGAGGTTGGCAAAGGTGTCTCTACAATCAAACTAATTTTGGAGAAACTTTAAATTTTGGACTAGGGATTTCAGCGATTGTAGTTTTCACATGTTTTTGCTGTATATTCACAGAGAAGGTGTTATAATGTCTCTTCAGTCAATCTGGAGAGCCTAGAATTTTGATTACTGTCTGGTTTCTATCTGAATTCTTCTTGTCTCAGTATTACTGCTAAGGTTTCTATTTGAAATTCACCCAATTGTATTTGAACTTTTTGATTACTGGCAACAGACCTGGCGATGGCTTTTGACATAACTGGCAATTTTTAATTGCACCTCAAATTGTGATTAAATGTTTAAGGGCAAGTTGGGGGTTATTAGACTTTGCTGTTTCTACAGCAATAATGTCCACTTTTTAATTATAGTGAATGCCCTTTAGCTCAAAGCATTTGAATGCCCTTTGCCTTTAGCTCTCTTATTATATAATATATTGCTTTTGGTAACCTAAAGTCAAAATTTAATGGTGCTATGTCTTCTGAAAACCGAGCTTTATTAATAACAATGTGTTTAGTTTGAATATTTTAGCCATAAACACCATTGGATATATTTCTCTTCTTTCAAACTTTTTCATGTGTTTGAAAATATCCTGGGCCTATTCTACTTTTAATATTTTCACTGCAACCACCGTCTTTACTAATAATTAATTAAAAAAAAAACTTTCCAAAAAAGAAGTTTTTCAAAGAAAAGTAAAGGTCATTGTAAACTTAAGATCAGTAGACACAAATACCTGTTAAAGTTCAAATTCAAAACGACCATAAATTACTATTAAAGAATAAATGAAACCCAAATGAACAGAAATTAAATAAACAATCATAGCAAAAACATACAACAAGTAATAATATAAATGAATAAATAAATCTTAAAGCGAGTAATGCTTAAGCTGAATATGAAATTAAATTGAATTACTTATTTATTTATACTGTATGTTTGTTTGTATTGATTGTTTATTTAATTTCTGTTCGTTTTCGGTTTCATTAATACTTCAACAGCAAAATATTTTTTTCGTTTTAAGCTTGATTTTCATATTCAATTTAAGCATTACTCTTCATAACCTATGCTATTACTCTCCAACCCTATGCTTTCAAAAAGCCAAAATATAATTTGTACTTGACTGAAAAAAATTCAAATGAATTTACAGAAAAAAAATGTCCATTGTCAGTTTAATATACATATGCTGATATTTATTCCTTAAAATCTTAATTAGTTTTTGTTTTCTTAAAGTTATAAGTGAAAACATTTAAAAGAATTTTTTTCAGTAAAGCACAAATTATATTCTGGCTTTTAGAAAGCATTGGGTTTAGAACCCTACTCAGATTATTTTCTGCTTGTTTTGAGTTTGACTTATTTTAATGTCTGTTTGTTTTGGGTTTCATTTATTTATTGACATTGATTTGTGGTAGTTGTATGCTTGGTAGATTATTTGATTCTATTTTTGTTCATTTTTGGTTTAATGGAGTTCTTTACTTTTTTTTGAAAAACTTATTTTGTCCAAAAGTTTTTTGATTAATTTCTGTTCGTTTTATATTGACATAGCCTTTTTTAGGGAGAAAGACTGAGCCTCTTCTGAAGTTAAACAACCATCCCTTCCATAAAAACCTGTAATGCCCCCTGGCAGGGGCGTCGTTTGGGGGTGGCAAGGGGGGCAGTTGGCCCCCCCCAATAATGTGGAGAAAAAATATTATACATCCCATGCCCTTTGACTATCCAGATATGAACCCTTCTTGCCCCCCCCCCCCCCAATAAAAAATGGGGAGTCGCTCCTGCCCCCTGGGCATAACTTACAAACCTTGCCCCTAATCTCTGGGGTTTGTTTCAACCCTAAAAACCTTGTTATAATAATAACTCTTCATTTCCATAATAGCTTATAGCTAGCAGAGGACGTCGAACAACAAGAAAATATAACACATCAGATCAGATAAATAAATATAAAAATAAATAAACTTTTTCACAGCTTTTTATAGATTTCCTTTTCAACAAGTTCCTCATTATAGTGGTTCACGAAGTATGGAACAAAGGAGTTGGCACGACGTAGTGAGGGCTCCTCTACGTGTTTTTGGCCGACTGATCTGTGATTCCTGGAAATCCGGTAATATTTTGCGATGGACATCAGAGCTTAGGCATTTTTTTCCGAAACGCATCGTGAGATCGTGGCGCCTTTCAGACAGTTTCTGAAGCCTCAGAAACTTAGATGCATTTTGGGACAATATGACGTGGGTGTAGGGGTGAGAGGGTAGCTGCCCTCTGATCACTTTAACTCTTAAAACGAGCACTAGAGCGTCTGATTACCAATCCAATGAGTCCCCTTTGAAGCTTATATGACCACACTTTCTATAAAAACCCTATATGTCCCCAGGGCACAGCTTCCAACCCTTGTCCTGAGGGCTGGGGCGATTTGTTATCCTCAAAGACATAATTTCCAGACCTTTGTGATAGGCTTAAAAAAACGGTTATATCAAAATTTTTATTGGAAGTGTTTGGGGAAATGATAGGCATGGAGGGAGACATTTGCCCTGTCATCACTCTCGACTAATAACATAGGCACTATTCCTCTCAATTTCCAATCGAATGAGCCTTTTTTGAAGCTTCTACGACAAAATTTTCTATAAGAACATTATATGCCCCAAGGGCATAACTTACAACCCTTGTCATGAGGGCTATGGGGCGAGGGTTGTCATCCTCAAAGACATAATTTCCAGAACTTTCAACTACATTGAACAAAATGGCCATATCAAAATGTTGATCGGAAATGTTTGGGAAAATGATGGGCGTTGGGGGGGGGGGGGGGATTCTCCCTCTGATTACTTTTAACTATTAAAAAGGGCAATAGCCGTCTCAATTTCCAATCAAAAGAGCCCTTTTTGAAGTTATTACAACAACACTTTCTATATGACATTATATGTCCCCAGGGGATAACTTACAACCTTAGCTCTGAGGGCTGTTGGGGGTTGTTATACTCAAAAAACATAATTTCCAGACCCTTCAACTACGTTCAACAAAATTACTATATCAAAATGTTGATTGGAAATGTTTAGGGAAATGATGGGTATTGAGTGGGGGGTCTGATTACTTTCGACTATTAAATCTATTTCCAGTCAAAAGAGACCTTTTTTGAAGTTTTTATGACAACGCTTAATATGACATTATATGCCCCCAGGGCATAACTTACAACCTTAGGGATGTCAGGGTTGTCATCCTCAAAGACATAATTTCCAGAACTTTCAACTACGTTGAAAAAAATGGCTATCTTGAAATTTTGATTGTATGTGTTTGGGAAAATGGTGGGCGTGAGAGGGGGGTTAGTTGCCCTGCAAATTACTTTTGACTATTAAAAAGGCCACTAGCCATTTCAATTTCCAATGGTATGAGTCCTTTTTGAAGTTTCTATGAAAATGTTTTCTATAAAAACCTTATGTTCCCCCAAGGCATAACTTACAACCCTTGCCCTGAGGGCTGTGGGGGGGGGGTGGAAGGGGGGGTTGTCATCCTTAAGGACCTAATTCCCAAAACTTTCAACTACGTTGAACAGAATGGCTATCTAAAAATTTTGATTGTATTTGTTTGGGGAAAAGGTGGGTGTGAGAGGGGGGTTAGTTGCCCTCCAGTCACTTTTTCGATTAAAAAGGGCACTAGCCCTTTGAATTTCCAATTGAATGCGCCCTTTTTCAAGTTTCTATGACAAAGCTTTAAAACCTTCGCTTAACCCAAATCAAAACCTTATATGCCCCCAGGGTAAAACTTATAAGTCTGGCCTTGAGGGCTCTGAGGGGGTTATTATCCTCAAAGAAGACTTAATTTCCAGAACTTTCAACTACATTGAACAAAACGGTTATCTCAAAATTTTGATTGGATGTGTTTGGATAAATGGTGGGCATGGAAGGGGTGTTAGTTGCCTTCCAATTTCTTTTGACAATTAAAAAGGACACTAGCCACTCCAATTACCAATTGAATGAGCCCTTTTCAAAGTTTCTACAACAAATCCTTTGATACAAAGTGCCCTGGTCTAAAAAAATAAATAAATAATACATTGTGCCAACATTGTTCTTTACTTAGGCAACGCAATTGCGCTGATTATGAGAGGTGTTTAGACAAAACAGTGTAGGGACCAAAGCATCTGGGACCTCTAGAATTACTTTTTCAATAAACTTTCCTGCAGTGTTTGACTGTTTTTCATCTTCTCACAGGGGACTATGGGCATTAAAATGACCACACAAAGTTTTTTTTTTGCCTGGTTAGCTGCTCATGTAAGACATCAAAAATTGGATTTCTTCCATTGGGATTATAAAAAGAACATATTTTAAGGTGGTCACCATTTTCTAGGTGAAAATGACCTCAAACACATCTACATTGTGATTATATGGTTTACTTGGCACTGCAGAGCGAGATAGATTATTTTTAACAAGTACAGCAACCCCTCCACCCTTGCAGTTAGAAGACCTATCTTTTCTATATATTTTAAAACCAGGAATGAGAATCTTTTTTAGCTGATGCATATTTGCTCAGGCATTATTTGTGCTTAGGCAATTTGTTAAATCTAGAAGCTTAGTCAATTTTAAGGAAATAACATTCCACTCTTAAAAAGTGAACTAGAACTTTCAATTTCAAATCAAATGAGTCCTCTCCAAAGTTTATATAAACATCCCTTCCATAAGAACCGTATATCCCCCCAGAGCATTACTTACAATGCATGCCCTTGGGCCCTGAGCAGTTGCAACAAAACAGGAGTTTTTCTTATCTAACCTTTGAACTATTTTTAACAAAATTGCTATCTCAAAATTTTTATCCCATGAGTTTGGGGAAAAAAGGTGCGTGTGGGGGGGGGCTAGTTACCCTTGGATCTCTTTTGACTCTTAAAATGTGAGCTAGAACTTTCAATTTCCAATAAAATGAGCCATCTCTGAAATTCCCTTTCATAAGAACAATATATGCCTCCAGGACAACAATTACAATGCCTACCCCCTGGACAACACTTACAATACCTACCCCCAGCCCCTGGGGGGTTGTGTCAACAATGGAGTTTTTGTTGTCTCATTTTTGAACTATTTTAAAAAAATGGCTATCTCAAAATTTGTAGTGGATGAGTTTGGGGAGAAAAGGGTGTGAGAGGGGGAGGGGTTAGTTGCCTTCCAAACTCTTGACTTTTAAAAAGTGAACTAGAACTTCCAATGTCCAATCAAATGAGCCATCTATGAAGTTTATACAAGCATCCCTTTCATAAGAACCATATATACCCCCAGGCCATAACTTAAAATGCCTGCCCCCAAGGGGTGGTATTGACAATGGAGTTTGTTTTTTTATCCAACCTTTGAAGTATTTTTAACAAAATGGCTATCTCAAAATTTTCATTGGATGAGTATGGGGGAAAAAGACATTAGAAGGGGGAGGCTAGTTGCCAGATTATCTCTTTTGACTTTTAAAAGTGACCTTGAATTTTTAATTTCCAATCAAATGAACCCTCTCTGAAGTCTATACAAGCATCCCTTTCATATGAACCATATTTACCCCCATGGCATAACTTACAATGCCTGCCCTGAGCCCTGGGGGGTTGTGTTGACACCAGAGTTTTTGTTATATGATCTTTGAACTATTGTTAACAAAATGGCTATCTCAAAATTTTTATCAGATACATTTGGGAAAAAAGGGCATAGGGGGTGGTTACCCTCCAATCTCTTTGACTCTTAAAAAGTGAACAAGAACTTTCAATTTCCAACCAAATGAGCCCTCTCTGAAGTTTATACGAGTATTCCTTTCATAAGAACAATATATGCCCCCAGGGCATAACTTACAATGCCTGCCCCTGGGCCCTGAGGGGTTGTGTTGACACCGGAGTTTTTGTTATATGATCTTTGAACTATTTTTAACAAAATAGCTATCTCAAAATTGTATTGAATGCATTTGGTAAAAAAGAGCATGGGGGGTGGGCTAGTTGCCCTCTGATCACTTTTGACTCTTAAAAACAGCACTAAAACTCTCAATTTCCGATCAAATGAGCCCCCTCCAAAGTTTATGCAACAACCCCTTCTATATGAAGTGCTTCTAGGAAAAAAATATAATAAAACATTGGAGTCATATGGCCTTTACTATAGGCAATAATATAGTGTTGTCTCTGATACACATTTAGCTTGAGCCTAAGCTAAATGTTAAATAACACAGAATCTGAAAGTTAGAACAAAGTGTCTAAGTTGTAGTTGGACTTAATCTTGAACAGACTTAATCTAAGACAAGTGTTGAGAAACAGAATAATTTTATTTAAATAGGTTTAGTCTGCAGTGCAATAATTTTTCAAACTTTAAACGTTCAAAAAACAAGTTTTTCCAAGATTGTAGTCAGCCAATTCTAACTAACCTAGTCTTAACTATCTGCTAATCTCAGCTATCTAGATCTATACACTTTATGTCCAGAGCATGTTGTCCACATTAAAGAAAGACGCATTTAATCAAGATACTTGTCTGAGATTGGGCAAAATCTAGTACCAGGAACCTTACCCTGTATCCTAGTGCTATATCTGGGACCATTACAGGGGGGGAGGGGCATTAAAAGTAAGCATGATATTTGGAAAGAATGTAAAATAAAAATCAAACAGTAGCCTGGCCTATTAATCTTATTTCATTTAGATGTTTCTTTTAGAAGAGCAATAATGTCCTGGGAAGTATTTTGAAGTACTTACTTTCACTCCTTCTCTCTCTAGAGGGTCCTGACTTTTGATGACCTTTAGAAATATGTGTTTTATAAAACAAAACCTAGCAAAATAGATCTTCTGCTTAAATTAAGTGCAACAAAATTTTTTCAGCTTCACAACTTTGATCAATCCCAATCTATAAGGTTTTAAAGATATCCAAATACATTTCCTAAATTAAAAAAAAACACAATGATATGGCTTAAAATTCTACTCAAATAATAGGAATTGCATTTTTAGAACTAAAGCTATGAAAAATAAGTTAAAATGTTGTTTTGTCAAAATTTCAATAGGTATAGACCCATGAGCACCCATAAGCTGTAATCCAGGGGGGGGGGCTTACCTGGACTAATTGCCACTTTTAATACTATATAATAGAAATCTCAAAACAAAAATATAAAAAATAAGGCAGCATTATTCAGCCAGGAGGGGGCTGGCAACCCCTCATGCCCCCCCCTTATGGGTGCCCATGCATAGACCTGTCATGAAGGCAAAGTTCAGGACCCTCTAGAGGGTGAAAGAGTGGAGGTAAGTGCTTCAAAATACCTTTCTTGACATACTTTAGCCTTTAGACCTATCCCTGGAAGTTTCATTTTTCCTAACCTAACCCCTTTTCAAGATAGCCAAAAGTAGCTAAAATAGAATTTTAACTTTTGTGGTAAATATTTACCAAATCATAATATTGAGTTAGGAATAAAGTGAATACACCATTTGATGCCTTTTTTGGTAAAGTTCTACTAAATCATATTATTGACTTATGCATAAAATGAATATACCACTTGATGCCTTTTTTATGCTGATTACAAATATAGTAATCAATTCTATAGGAAATGAATTCGCCCCCCCCTATATATGCCAATTCAGGGTATATATTTCTACAACCTAACCTAACCCTGAATTGGCATATATACGGGGGGGGGGGCTGAAATTCATTTCTGATAGAAATGATTATTATATTCACAATCAGCATAAAAAAAGGCATTGAATGGTGTATTCACTTTATTCCTAACTCAATAATATGGTTTGGTAGAACTTTACCCCTTTTTTATGCTGATTATAAATATAATAATCATTTCTATTGGAAATGAATTTCAGCCCCCCCCCCCCTAACCTAACCCCCACCCCCATATGTGCAAATATATATCCTGAATTGACATATGTAGGGAGGGGGGCTAAAATTCATTTCCAATAGAAATGATTGTTATATTTGTAATCAGCATGAAAAAAAGGCATCAAATGGTATATTCACTTTAGTTGTTACTCAATAATATGATTTGGTAAATATTTACCCCTTTTGTACTTATTCTAGATAGCTCAGAAATAAAATGGAGTAAAAATAGTATGCCCTGACCTTTGACTGTTTTGGATTGACAGCAGGAATCCTTGAAAGTTTTCCATTGAATGTTGATGCTAGATTACCAAAATTTCTTCTAGAGCTCACGATTTGAAGCAACCTTTCCCAGTGTCCTAGCTTGGCCAACTTCATTATGAAATAAATTCAATTAGGCCTGTTTCAAACAATTCTGAGATCTTATTAAGCTTTTCTGCTGAAGTTCGGATTCCAGCATTTATATTTTTAAAAATTACGTTTCTTGCCAAATCGCTAAAGCTTTTCGGAGTTTTCATACTCTACTCAAATATTTCCAAAGTCATGGCTCGCTCGCCGTTTTCTGGAAAGCCGGGAGAAGAAAGCCATGTACACTAGCTAAAATTACAAAAAAAATCCTCATTTGTTATACTATAATACTCTATGAAAAAATACATCTGAGTTTAACCTCCATAGGATTACTGTTTTGAAATCACCGATGGAATCTCGACATTTGATCATTTCTTACAGTTTTCGGTACACCCCGCCTTTTTTTAAAATTATTATTTAATAAAATTTTTGGAAAATGAAACAACCTGTAGTCAATAGTGATTTCTGAAATGTTCACCTATCTATTGACATTTTTTCTTGCCATGCCATGATCTGTTGAGTCTATCTGGATGTCACACCTAGTTTAGCTTGATCAGTGAAAGTTGGATTCTTCAGTGGCCCACTAAAGCTGCTTCTATAGTGATTATTATTGATGAAAGGAGGAAAAATTGAACTTTCAGAATATATTATTAACCCCATTGATATTGATTGTTTCCAGAAAAAAAAAATCCTTGGTGAAAGTTGGACACTTACCTCAATTCCTTTGCCGCCATCTTTCAAGCGAATTCCTTGCCAGTAGCGTTGCCTTGATCTCATGATGCCACCGGAAAAACCGCTACTAAATGGCCAAAAACAGTAACGCCCGAAAATGCTCTGACAGATGCGCAGCAGATAGCTGTGCATTAGACTCTGAAGCCATTCAGTGCGATCAATGTGACGAGTGGCCTTGCGCCGATTACCTCTCGATGTCAAACGTGGAATATGGCATTTTTACCAAAATGAACCTTAGACTGGAAAGTATTTGGGTGTGCCCCATATGTAAGGCCGGTAGTGCCAAACAAAGTGTTCAAGATGTTCTAAAAACAGCATTGAATGAGCATCGAGACGAAATGTGGGACATGTTTGGCTCACTCAAACAGGACATGAGTGCGTCCTTGGACTCCGTTAAAGCCAAAATTCAAGATCTCGAGAAGAGTGTCAAGACAAAAGTGTCTGTATTTGAAGCCACGGACATAGCGGGTCGTGTTGTCACTGATAAATTAGAAACCAATTTTCGTAAAATTGTCAGGCAAGAACCAGATAGATACAACAGAAGCCTGAACCTTATTGCGTATGGCATGCCGTCTCAAGCATACGATGGACAATTCATACGAAAATTCCTAAAAAATGAGTTCAAGGTCGATTTGGACAGCATCAAGAACATTCGACGCTTATCAAAAGCTCAAAACTCCGTAATTCTAGAACCCCTGCCGCTGCGAGGCCTGATCCCACATTGTTTTCTATTAGTTCAAGTAAGCAGAAAGCGGAAATCCTTAGCTCTCCCGAACCAAAAAAGGCCACATAGCTTTTTACGCAGATATCTCCAACGAGGACCGCCATAAAAGAAAGGAACTAGTGGATGAGATAAAAAGACGTGCTGTTGCGGGCGAGCGGAACCTAGGAATTAGAAACGGGGTTATTGTTGTAAAATATGGGGCACCTTCGGGATTCCCAGTCCATGTGCAATTACAACAGATGGAGCGCTAAATCTGGAACAGGTTCATGTAAATAGTGTAAATAGGGAGCAAGAGAGCTTTGGAAGTTCCACGGACTCAGCAAGTTATGAAAGTGCAGAATCACTGGAATAGACGAACGACGGTTTTCTAAGTGCTAATTCGGACAGTAAAAGCGAAATCATTTCCGAAAATAAAACGCCTGAAATAGAAATTTCTGGTATTGGCAACAGTGCTACAAAGATAAACAAATCCGAAAAAGCATTTCGTGTGCTTTACATAAATTCTGATACTCTTGCCCCAAAGCATGCTGAACTGATAGCCTTTTGTTTTGATCTTAATGTGGACATTATTTGTGTTTGTGACATTTGCCCAAAAAACTCAGTGCACAAGCTGAAGGAATCTCACATTCCATTCCCTTAATTCAACTTGGGTAGCAATTTGGTTAACTCTGAATGTCGCAGAGGAGTAGCAATATACTGCAGAACTGGACTGAAAGCTAAGACTGTGAGTTACCCTATTATTAATTCCACTAGTAGTTGGGTTGAAAATATTTGTTTGAAATTCCATACTGGATCTGAATTATTTATGGTAGGTGTAATTTAGCAAACTGCATCAGCCCCTGATCAATTTATTTCACATCTATCCATATCTGACCTTGTGTCCAGAATGAGTTCCAATGAGCACTCAACTGTATTTATGTTTGGAGATTTTAATATGCCTGATGTTGATTGGGTTGAAGGAATAGGATACCCCTCTGAAAGTAGCCCATCCTGTGTCACAACAAATTCCTTTTCTGACAACCTACTGATACAGATTGGAGACCAACCAACAAGATTCAGGCACCAACAAAAACCCTCCTTACTTGAATTAGTTATCACAAATGATCCCGAACGAGTTCTCTCTATTTCTTACCATCCTGCTCTTGGAAGCAGTGACCATGTCTGTATCTTGACTGAGATACAGATAAACAACAAGAAGGAGAACATGATAAAGAAATCCTTTATGGACAATGAGCAGATAAGGCAGGACCTATCCAGGATTAAATGGGAGGATATAGTCAATAGTGGGGACATTGAGAAAAGCTGGGAACCGTTTAAGGTAACAGTCTTAGATGCTGAAAAGAAAAACACCCAAGAATATTGGTGTCTACCGCCTAAAGCACTCCCATACCTGCCAAAAGAAGTAAAAAGAGCAATGAAGAAAAAGAAAAGAGCTTGGGCCAAGTATGTAAATATGATAACCACCTTGACAGGTTTAAGAAATGTAGAAACAGACTAAGAAATTTGACTCAGAAGGTTATGAGGGACCACAAAGATGCAATTGCAGCTAACTCAAAACATAACCCAAAGATGTTTTGGCGTCATGTCTCTGCAGCTAACCCATCTAGACAAGATATCCCAGATCTAATGAGAGAGGATGGTGAAAAAGCTTCAGATACAAAAGAAAAAGCATACCTCCTGAATTCCAGTTTTAGTACCAATTTCTCTGCCCTACCCAGAGCCAACACACCACCCCCTCTACCAGAACAATTAATCCCAGAAACAGTGGTCATGCCAATTATTTGTAAAGAGGACGTTAAGAAGAGGCTTAAAAAACTTGAGGCTAACAAAGCCGCTGGACCCAATAACCTACACCTAATACTGTTAAAAGAAAAAGTGCTGAACACTTTGCCGAACCAATTGCTATGATGTTTGAGATGTCCCTCACTCCCAAAAGATTGGAAGCAAGCCAATACACAAGAAAGGGAGAAGGGGTCTTGCTAGTAATTATCTGCCTATAAGTCTCACATCAATTGTATGTAAAGTACTTGAGGGCATCATAAACAATGCACTGGTCTCCCACCTCGAGAAAAACCAATTGCTTAGCAAAAGCCAACATGGTTTTCGAAAAGACCACTCAATTGAAACTAATCTAATTGAGTCATATGATTGTGTGACTAGACTCTTAGATACTGGTCAACCGGTGGATGTCATATTGCTCAACCAAGCCAAAGCCTTTGACAAAGTTCAACACCAACTACTTATTTTGAAATTAAAGGCATATGGAGTGCGTGAAGATATAGTAGCTTGGATAGAAGCCTTTCTAACTGGCTGGACTCAGAGGGTGTTGGTGTACAACCGCAATGGCAATTCTGTCTATTCTAAACTGCTACCAGTCACAAGTGGAGTGCCACAGGGTACCATCCTGGGGCTCACATTATTCAGTATGTACATCAATGACTGTACAACAAACCTGAAGAATCCTTTGACGCTATATGCTAATGACTGCAAGCTCCTAGGACTGGCCCAGAACGACCTAAATCTGTCAACTATAGAAGAATATCTGGACAGACTATCTAGATGGTCATCGGATTGGTGTCTACAGTTCAATGCCTTAAAATGTAAAGTTCTACATCTTGGACGCAATAATCCAAAACTTGCATATCACATAGGAGACGCCCAGCTTGAGGCAGTCAGTGAGGAGAAGGACCTGGGGGTTACTGTTGACAATGAACTGAAGTTTCGCTGTCACACACGAGCTCAAGTTGCAAAAGCAAGACAAGCCCTTGGCCTCATAAAGCGAACATTTACCACCAGGAAGCCGAGAGTGATTAAGAAACTGTACAAAGCCATGGTCCGTCCTCACCTGGAATTTGGCATGACCCTAGCCTCTCCCTACTATAAGATGGATCGTGGGCGTAGGCAGGACTAGGCAGCATATTGTCTATGGGGGGCAGTCTATGGTGTGATGGAGTTTTATCAACTGCTTTTTCAGCCATATCTGATGTAAATTTGAAGGTCCAGGGGGGGCAGCTGCCCTTTCCCCCTGACCCCCCTTCCTACGCCCAGAGATGGATGTGAAAGTACCCGAGAGTGTCCAAATAAGAGCAACTAAGCTTATCTCTGCATTGCAAGACAAATCCTACAAGGAACATCTCACCTCACTCAAACTCCCTACCTTATTATACTGTAGGAAAATAGGAGACATAACAGCAACTCGTAAGTTGCTAGACAATGACCTATTAAGTCATGTCTTTTCCCCGTCCCTCTTAACTACCACAAGAGGACACACCAAGAAGCTGCAGGCCCCCTGTTGCATCAAGCGAGAGCACCAACAGTTCTTATCTCAATAATTATAAAAACTTATGTTGAAATTTTCAAAAATCTTTTATACATTAGTCTCAGTATTAAATATTGCAAGAATAGTGGAAAGCGTACCTTTCAAAAAAGAAAAATGTTAAACGCAGATTTAAATTGGCTAAGTAGGCCCATGACACAAGTTTTACACAACGTCCGTAAGTAGGCAAACTTGTTTTTGACTCGCGGGCTGTCTTTTGCTGAACAATCACATACATAGCACATGCACAGCTTACATAACGGAGGACATGTAATCTGAAACCCTTAACGGGTTTCAGAACGTTACATAACGGAGGGCATGTAGTCTGAAGCCCTTACGAAAATTTCGTCAGAGATCATTAAAAAACAGTGTTTAGAAGTTATTCTATATTTAGTGTGTTGGGAATAGAAAAACTATAGTATTTACGGCAAAAAAAAAAGTTGCAGCCTTTAGTTCTGCTTATCAATTAAATAAAAAGAAAAACTATAGGTATTTACGACAAAAAAAATATGTTGCAGCCTTTAGTTCTTCTTGTCAATTAAATAAAGAAAACAATTTTTTTCAACTGAAAGTAAGGAGCAACATTAAAACTTAAAACGAACAGAAATTATTAAGTATATGAGAGGGTTTATCCCCTCGTCAATACCTTGCTCTTTATACTAAAGTTCAAAGTTTGTTCCAATTCTTTAAGAATGACCCCTGAATCACAAAGTCCGTTTAATTAGAATAAATAGCTCTTTTGAAAGTACGAAAAAACTTTAGCATAAAGAGTAAGATATTGACTAAGGGGCGAATCCTCTTATATACGTAATAATTTCTGATCGTTTTAAGTTTTAATGTTGCTCCTTACTTTCAATCAAAAACTCATTTTTTGATTTAATTTCTTATCGCTTTTTAAATAATGCTGGGAAATCCGGCACCCTTTCATAGAAAATTCCCTTCCTTCATAAAAAATTTCTCCACGGAAAGATCCCCCCACGTAACCCCATCCCCAAGACCCCTCCCCACCAGAAAAATCCCCCCTGAAAACCTCAGTATACTTCCCAATAACCAATACTGTATGCAAACAATGGGCAAAGTTAATAATTTGCAGCCATTCCCCCATGACTGGGGGAAATTAAGTTATCCTCAAAGACATAGTTATTAGATATTTAGACAATGCTGAACAAAATGGCTATCTCAAAATTTTGATCTGGAGACTTTGGGAAAAAATGAGTTTGGGAGGGGGCCTAGTTGCCCTCCAATTTTTTGGTCTCTTCAAAAGGGCACTAAAACTTTTAATTTCCGTATGAATAGGCCTTCTCGCGATGTTCTAGGATTACTCGGTCAATACAATGAACCCTGAAAAAAAATCCCTCATGTCAAAAATACAAAATTCCACATTTTTGTAGATTGGAGCTTGAAATTTGTACATTTCAGCGTTCTCAGATACGCTGAATTTCATGGTGTGATCTTCATTAAGATTCTATAACTTTTAGGGGGTGTTTCCCCCTTTTTTCAAAAAGAAGGCAAATTTTCTCAGGCTCGAAACTTTTGATGGGTAAGACTAAACTTGATGAAAACTATATACTAAATCAACATACAAATTCGATTCTTTTGACATATCTATTGGTATCAAAATTCTGTTTTTAGAGTTTCGGTTACTATTGACCGGGTCACTCCTTACTTACAGTTGGTTACCATGAACTGTTTGACTCAACGGCAAACAAGAGGCAGAAAAAAAAGTCACACTATTAAAAATACAATGACTGTTTATAATTGGGAAATGTATTTGTCTATAAAGGGGTGGGGGTTGTAAAGTGAAGCAAATCCTATTTAGGAGATACCAGAAATTATTTTAGAATATTTTATAGCAGCTTTCAGAATTTTATAATGTTTTCTTATAGAGAATGGAATCACTAAACCAATTTATTTGAAGCAGCATTTCAGAAAATTTCCGGTTTTACATATACTCAATCTTATATTTTATTTGTTTTGTAATGTCTAAAGAGTTTACAAATAAAACAGTGTTTTATTTGCAATTTTTGCAAAATTGCATTTTTCGATGCAATTTTTCTTAAAAGGTCTGGAGGTTCCAAGGCGATAGTTACGAAAAGTCTACAGTCGCCGCTAAAATTTTAGGTATTAACATGTGCACAGGTGAAGTACTGTTGTGTTATAGGACATAAAAGCTTTAAATGAACACCTGGTCACTCGTTTCACGGGTTTGATGAAAAAAAATATCTTCGAAGCATCTTTTATGGTAAACCTGTGCATTGCTTCACTTTACCAATTAACAATATCCATCATTATATGCTTACTAGGTTCGTTTTCTATTAAGAATCAGCGTATAGAATCCATCCTAAGCTAGAACTATGCGCGAAAACCTTCAAAAAGGCTAGCTGTCGCCAGTTTATCCTGCGCTTAGGTTTCAGATATTCAGAAACAAACATTGGACTTCTATTATATTCTATATTTATATGGTTATATAGTGGATATTGAAAAATAATACCACTTTGCAAAGGATTGCTTAGATTATGATAACTCAGCATCATATAAAAATGTTATTGAGTAGTTAAAATTCGGCAGAGCGTGGTTTAGAAGTCTAAAATATGCATATATGAGCATGTTAGTACCCCTGCCGGTCGACAGTTATCACTTTGACTACATTGTATCTACTTTTAGCGTTTCAAACGTTTTCCCCATTCACCGGGATAACCAAGAGAAAAGTATTAGTTGTGTTGTAAAAGCAGGTCTATTGATGTCAATGGGCTCGACAGTCAGGCCATTTTTGATTATGCGACTGTGAAAAACCTTACGTGCAATCACATTTCGACCACGACATCTATATGAACTGTTAAATCTAGCTTGTATACCTAATACCCATTAATTGCGTTTTGCTACTGGCAGCCACCGTTGCATAGTGCTGCTGTCTGGTTTTTTTTTTAAGGTAAAATCATACTGTGCCACAATTCTGCTTTCTTAAACAAGTTTGCATATAATAGTTGTCTAGCCTGTTTAGCTCACCCACCAACTTGCCACAGACAACTGTTACTTTTATTCCAACAGTTCGTGATAACGAACTGTAAGTAAGAAATCGACTCGGCCCAGTAGTAGCCAAAGCTTTACAAAAATAATATTAATAGCAATTGATATATCAAAAGAGTTTGATTTTTATGCTGATTCCAAATATATAAAACCTAATGTTACCCACAGTAAGCTACGAGCGTGTGAAAATTCGTCAACTTTTCGAAAAGGGGGAGAGGAACACCCACAAAAATTAAAGCAATCTTAATAAAATAACGCAATCAAATGCTTACTACAGAGATTTAAGGCATCTATCTACAAAAATTTTTAATTTTGTATGTTTTTTATCTTGCCAGGAGAAAGATCACGGATGTGTACTTATTTTTTTTTCTACGGGTGGTTGTATTGAACCAGGGCCTCAATTCAGAACGATTTGAAAAGGAATGTTCAAACATTTTGAGCTAGATTTCAGCTTCGACAAAGGTGTTGTAAATGGTCAATGAGAGATTATAAAAACTAGAATTGCCAAAGTTTTTTTTTTTTTTTTTTTTTTTTTACAGTTGAAAAGGGTTTAGAAGAATAGTTGAAACAACGCAAATGATAGCTGCTAGGTATACCTCTGAAGCGTAGTATTTTCAAAAACATAAGGAAAATAAAGTAGTACCCTTGAGATAGCATTGACGAAAAAAAAATTCTGAGACTAAAGTATGTGATGAAATTACCTCGGGACTAGCCACAACGCCCCCAGAGCCAAAACCAATTTTAGCTCTCTAGGTTTAACTAAAGCCAGAACTACTTTACAGGTGATCGTCAATAGCCTCTCTTAAAAGCTCAATGGGTTATACGAAGAGGTACTATTACACGAAAAGTTATAAACAAACTATTGATATATATTTTTAGATAGGTATTCAACGGATTTTTTTTTATGCAAAAACCAGCAATATTTAATGACATTTCAGTTGCAATAAAACATAACGGCCAGAGCTCACAGCGACGCCGCTTTGTATAATCATGATAAAAAAATGGCCCCTTTCCTGTCAGAAACAACACTGAAAGCCAAATTTTCTTGTTACAATTCAATTATTCTTAAGGAAATTAGGAAAAGTTCTAGGTGATAGGGTTTTTGGAACCTTAGAAAGTTCAGTTTGGTGAAATTTTCAGGAATGTTCCAAAAGCTTTACTCTAAATCATCCCCAAGGACGGTTTTTTCCAGCTTCTTTCCCTATTACCTTCCCAATTTTCAAGGTTCTAAAACCGTCCCCAAGGACGGTATTTTCAAGCTTCTTTTCCTATTACCTTCCCAATTTGCAAGGTTCTGAAGATTATTTATCAATGCCTTTCCTTACTATATCATTCTTCTAGGCACATGGTGCTGTTCTGGGCTAGACCAGGGGCTCCTCAAAGCCCGAATTTTAGTCCAACCTATCAAAAGCTACCAGCCTGAGAAAATTTGCCTTATTTTCGAAAAAAGGGGGAAACACCCCCTAAAAATCATATAATCTTAATGAAAATTAGATCATCAGTTTCAGCGTGTCAGAAAACCCTGATGTAGAGGTTTCAAGCTCATATCTGCAAAAATGAGGAATTTTGTATTTTTTCCCAGGGATGATCGTGTCGACCCAGTGGCCCTAGAATATCGGGAGAGGGCTCATTAAACAGAAATTAAAAGTTCTAGTATCCTTTTTAAGTGACCAAAAAATTTGGAGGGCCACTAGGCCCCCTCCCACGCTACTTTTTTTCCCAGTCACCTGATCAAAATTTTTGACATAGCCATTTTATTCAGCATAGTCGAAAAATCTAATAAATATGTCTTTTAGGATGACTTAATCCTCCAGTCCCCGGGGAAAGGGCTGAAAGTTATGAACTTTGCCCATTGCTTACATATAGTATTGGTTATTGGGAAGTATACAGACGTTTTCAGGGGGGATTTTTTCTGAGGGGGGCGAGAGGAGGAGGTTACGTGGGAGGAAGGGAATCCATGAAGGAAGGGAATTTCCCAGCATTATTTAAAGAACGATCAGAAATTAAATATAAAAAACAAGTTTTTTTCAACTGAAAGTAAGGAGGAACATTAAAACTTAAAACGACAGAAATATATTACGTATATGAGAGGGCTAGCCCCCTCGTCAATATCTCGCTCTTTAAGTTAAAGGTTTTTAGTACTTTTAAAAGATCTATTTGTTTTAATTAAACGACCTTTGTGATTCAGGGGTCATTCTTAAAGAATTGGAACAAAATTCGAACTTTGGCGTAAAGAGCGAGGTATTGACGAGAAGGCAAACCCCCTCATATACGTAATAATTTCTGTTCATTTTAATTTCTAATGTTGCTCCTTACTTTCAGTTGAAAAACTTGTTTTTTTATTTAATTATTATAAGCAGTCATTTATATTATATGTATACATATATTTATATGCACATATGTATATGTATATATATATATATATATATATATATATATATATATATATATATATATATATATATATATATATATATATATATATAATATATATATATATATATATATATATATATATATATATATATATTATATATATATATATATATATATATATATATATATATATATATATATAATATATATATATATATAATAGATATATATAATATATATATATATATATATATATATATATATATATATTATATATATATATATATATATATATATATAATATATATATATATATATATATATATATAATATATATATATATAATAGATATATATAATATATATATATATATATATATATATATATATATATATATATATATATATATATATATATATATATATATATCTATATATATATATATATATTATATATATATATATATATATATATATATATATATATATATATTATATATATTGATATCAATACACAAAAAATTCCTGGCACAAAAAAATGGCCGAGAATATAAGAAAGAGATCCAAACCAATTTGTTTGCTATTTAACTGTTCTGTAAAATGTAAGTTGTGTAACAGCACCGTTTGGAATTACCACACAGGAAATGGCCGTCCCTCTAAAACTGTCAGAAGTTCAAATACTGCTACATTATTCTATTTCATCAATATTGTCTAAGCTGATCTTTCAAGACTGGATTAATTTTATTGCCCTTAGTTGATTAACAATATTAATAATAATAATAAAAAAAGGTCCAATAATTTAAGGAACAAAAAATTAGAAGATTTTTTATCGTCTAACCCACATTGTCTAACGACAGCATAAATTTTTCGCGTAAAATTTATCTGAAAAAAAGAACCTTCATGCCAGATTTACCCAACTAAACTGCAAAACTCGGTATAATTGCAGAGTGCGTTCACAGCAATATTAAATAGAGTTAGGCTTCATGGCAACTGCACCAAAAATAGCATCGCGTATTTCAAAAACATTTTGATAAACCTAAGAAAAAAAAAATCTCCAAGCAATTCCAAAACAAAATGGTTTCACAAAAAATTAAAAAGGCAGTGATATTTAAATAACAGTAAAGAAACAAAACAACAAAAAACAACTTATCGGCACAAAATTCTCCCAAAAATTAAGGTATGCACTTCACCAAAGGCAGATAGTCACATTTTAGATATTTCAAGGCACAATATTAGATGTTTCTTTCCAAGCATTCTTTTCATCCTTCCTTTGAATCTTCGGTAAGTGGATTAGGGCCCTGAAAATAAATAACAAAGTAGCTGAGACAATA
This sequence comes from Artemia sinica, assembly GCA_027921565.1. NCBI lineage: Eukaryota > Metazoa > Arthropoda > Branchiopoda > Anostraca > Artemiidae > Artemia > Artemia sinica. The sequence goes on along the minus strand of CM051273.1, from coordinate 40,582,223 downwards.
GAAGCCAAATTATTTACAAAAATATAGTTCTGATTATTATGATATATATATATATATATATATATATATATATATATATATATATATATATATATATATATATATATATATATATATATATATATATATATATATATATATATATATATATATATATATATATATATATATATATATATGTATATAATTTTGGCAATACATGGCAATATATAACCCACATTCTGTTTGGCATTCAATTCTGTTGATCGAAAGACTTAACGGAAGATTTTGAATTATAACGGAGTATCTTATAAATTATACAAAATGATAATCGCGCTCTATGAAGAAAGGGAATGTTGTGTGCGCATAGGAAATGGATACTGCGTTTTCTCAGTATATTATCTGGTGTCAAACGGGGATGTGTCCTATCCCCATTCCTGTTATTGTTATGGACTACATTATGCGGCAGTCTTCAGGCTCTGGGGTAAATATTACCAGCCAACAGATCTCTGACCTGGACTTTGCTAATGATGTTGTCCTTCCCGAAAAGCGAAACAGCGACTACATCTGCTACTCAACACCATAGATGAAAAGGTCAAAATAGTGGGGCTTACCGTTAATGTCAGTAAGATAAAGAGAACGACCACATCTGACTCTCCACCGACACTAAAATGTAAAAACAAAGCAATTGAACAGGTCAAGGAATTTAAGAACCTCGAGAGTTTTACTGATTATAACCGCGAAATAGTCAATGAAATCAAGAGAAGGATAGGTCAAGCGACATCAGGTTTTAATAAGTTGAAACCAATCTGGCGCAGTATGCGCTTGAAGCTCCGCTTCGTGAATAGCATTGTGATGTCTATTCTCCTCTATGCGAGTGAATGCTGGAAACTAAATGTCCAACTGGAGAAACGTGTCATAGCCTTTGAAGATGTGTGATTTAATGATTTGACATATGTTCGGTGGCTAGTCATCTTTGACCAACCGATGTTCGGTGGTAGTTTGATCCAACATACAAAGGAAGTCATGCTTTTCAATTCTGTTCATTCTATTATGCAGACATACCTTGATTCAATAGCTTCTGGCAACAAGCTTCTAGGTCTTACTGCTACTACTAAATTTCTTCTTTATAAAACATGGTAGCACGGCATCTTTTTTATATGTTTCGGTGGTGGTGGCGTCAATTGGGGGGGGCGGAAGAAAAAGGGCAAGAGAGGGTATGAGCCCTGTTATTTGTTTTAAAATATGAAGTTTTTCGGGCAGTATAACCCTTTCGACAGTGTTGCAAAGTTCTATAACAAAAGTAATGAGGTAAAACTAATTAGTTTACAGACCTTTCCGTCCGTAAAAATTCAAATTTTGACGATCTATTGACTCCCAAATGAAGAACAACTATATATTCAAACGAAAACTACGTCTTCTGAACTATATACGCACAGAAGTGCTTCTTTACTTCTTTACCATATGTTTTGTACTATATGATATTACTTAATTTTTTGCTGACTTTTCGCTAATCTTCCTTATAATTCAATTTGGCAATTGCTACTACCAAAAACCGCATAATTGCATCTAAGGGGTTTCTCATTAAAAGTTAATTTTCTGATTTTTTTTTTATTTTTAATTTTTTTTCACCATACAGTTGTACTAGTTTAAACTTAATCAGTTTAAAACATTTCATTTTTACTGTCCTTGGTTCCTCAAAGGCCCTAACTATCCCTTCTAAGACGAAGTAACCCATCTAACGTGAAAAGTCTCTTATAACAAGATAGTAGTATGTTAAGCATTCTCTTAAGTAAGGTAAGTACTTAAGTATATATATTAGCTAATTATATTAACTACTTTTACTTGTACTTGCAGCAGTGGCGTAATTTCATCAAAACCCTGGGTGGGGGAGGGGGTTGGAGCCGATTTTCCCAAATCAAGTAAAAATTATAGTGAAAACTGAAAAATGAGCCATATAGCACGATAAAGGCAAAGGTATACTAAGGAGAACTGACTCGTTTCTATGGATGCTTGAATTGAGCAGGCTTATCTTAGTTTTGACAATATTTTTGAAGAAACTAAATTTCAGATTTGGCGGGGGGGGCAGGGGTCTGGGAGAGGCAGTTGCCCCCCTGCCCCATAGCTAATTATGGCCCTGACTTGCTGCAGGACAAAGCGCTTTCCACCTCACCTGGCATAGGAAATTCAGATGTTTCATGGGAATTTTCAACCCCAAGCTCCTCAGAATATTCTCTTATTATCCAAACTGGCTTAAAATTGGCATTAACTATGCCAAGATCCTCGGCTATTAACCGCAAGCTCCTCAGAATATTCTCTTATTAGCCAAACTGGCTTAAAATTGGTATTTACTATATTACCAGCGAGAATAAAATGATTTAATTTTTTAAGACAGGTTTGGAAGAGCAGTTTGAAATGGATGCCCATATTCAACCAGCAATAAGACATTGATCCTATAGATTTCCATAAAGAAAATTTGATAATTGAAGAACATTGATGATTGATAAATTGAGATTGCCGAATATATCGAATATTGAGATTGCCGAAGATTGTTCTTTTCGGCCAACCTTCTTGGGCTAAACGGAAAGCAGGCCATCCTCGTCTCGGGTGGGAGGATGTCATAAAGAAAGATTTAAAGAAAATGAGAACTTCGTGGGAGGGTGTAAAAAGGGAAGCTTTGAATAAATTGGGATGGAGGAGGAGCGTGCGTAGCTGTGTTGGCCTCAGGCGGCTTGGTGCTGCGGTGAGTTGTTAGTAGTAGCAGTAGATGATTGATAATTTGATAATTGAAGATAATTTGAAGATTCTAAACGTCCTTAACATCAAGCCGAGTGGATTGGTGCGCTGGATTTAGGATTCTCTGTCTGAGAGGAAGAGGGTTCGAATCCTAGTGTATCCAATTATTTGGTTTGGGACAGAGGTCAGTGGCGTGACTCTGTAAGCTCAACCAGAGTCGACCCAGCTCTAAATGGGTACCTGGATAAATCTGGAGAAGGTAAACAGGAAGGGTGTGCGAAAGCACAGGATGGTTGGCCCCCAACCCTCCATTGCACTTCCTGGCTGAAGGGCCAAGAAACGGAGATAAGCACCGCTGATAGGGACTGCAAAGTCCAGTGCCGTATTCTTTACCCTTTTTTTTAACATGAAGCGGTCTGTGAAGCATGGATAGTCCCTCCAAACATGAAGAACAATTATAATTTTTAGTATCAAATATTTAATAGCCAATTTGTTTTTACAAAAAAAATTTATATATCTACTAATTCATTTAAAATACATAAAGCATATAGTATTTTGAAATTTAAAAACATACAATTTTGAATATTTTTTATTTATATTATAATATATAAAATCTACACAAATAAAACCGAACATATGTCTGTATGTCCTGTATGCATTATTACACAGTTCATCCGACTACCAAGTAACTTTAAGGGGATGTCGAGTACACTCTTTTGAAGGTCTTAGGCATAAGAAATCACCTTCCCCCTAAGGTCTTTGTAATCTTTTGAATACTTTTCGCGCTGTCTGAAATTGGAGATTTTCTGAACACAAATACTTGAAATGGATGACACTCAGGTGGTAAAATAGAACATAATAATCCTAACTTAATTAAAAAGAAAAAAAACATTTAAATTTCAAAACGTTATTATTAATACGCTGTAAAAATTTCCATCGAGGTGCAAGAGTTTTTCGGGGGGATTTTCCGTGGAGGAGGAGTTTTCTGGGGGGAGGAAGAATTGTCCGCGGGAGGAATTTTTCGAATATTTTTAAATTTAAACGTACGATCGCTATTATTACGCGGCAGGTGGGGGGTGGAAGGGGGAAATTTTCTTGAATTTTCTTTCTTTGTGATAGCAACAACGCGTGACGAGAAAGCTAGTTTTATATAAGATGCATAAATATAATTACAACTAATTGAATATTAAAACAGCTAATTTTAAGTACCCTAATATTTATGTCTAAAACGAAAGGATAAAATAACACACGACGGACAAAAGTGATATTATTTGTGTTTTCTCGTGTTTGTGTTTTGTTCGCATTGTGACAAAAACATTAAATTTGTGTTTGTTCGTGTATTGCGTTTCTTGGTTTTTGTTGTGAGTTTATGTTTGTTGCAAGATTTTTTTTTCAAACATAATTCTTAGCTTTGACTATAAATATATGTTTGTAGTATAATATATAAACTCTTCAACATCTTTTTGTTCTTTTTTGTAATTTCCTATTTTTTTTCCATTTTTCATTTTTTTTCATTGTATTTTCCGATTTTGTCCAGCCACTCGTGCAAATAAAAAGTAATATGTCTTAATAGTTCAGGGTAAAATTAGTGCGCTATGACCATGATACTGACGAAACACCAAACGCAAATGACGAAACGCAAGGGGGACGAAAAGGCCAGGATGTATCTCATACCTTCATAATTTTGTATAAGAGAAAACTAGGTTTTCAAGCTTTTCATGCCATAATTTTTATTCAAGCAATAGATGAAAAAACTTGATTAATTATGATGCATTTACGATGACATTTGATCTGAAGGTAGAGACAAATCTTAATTTAACCCATATTTTAGGATGTACCTGCCTCTGCATGAGTGTTCTCAGCCGAAATTTTGTATCCGCTTTATGAATTTTTCGAAAAATAGTGACTTTTTTAATTTCTGGAATGAAAGGAAAAAGATCAAAATCTAGAATTTCATCAATAGTTCGACTAAAGTTCGTTTCTGCGGAACAGGCAAATATAAGCTAATTGCAATTCATTTTTGTAAGTTTGTAGTGTTCAATAGACAGTGGCAATTATTGAACTGTGTTCAATAGCGCTTAAACTTACTAAAATTATAATTTACTTAGTGCACGTCAGGGCTCAATAAGCTGCAATTCGTTCTTTTCTAGACATAAAATCCAGCGTGTATATATCTATCAGAATAAATTAAAAATCTTCTTGTTAGAACCTTTCTTAAAAGCAGGGTTGCCAAAACTTTTAGGGACAAAAGTGTCCAAATCAGACAAAAATGGACACTTTTAGTGTCCCTCTAGATAATTAGCCAAAATACAGGGTTGCCACTATGAATTTTCAAAACCTGTGAAAAAAGTGCCGAAAAACCTGTGAAATTCTTCCTTCTTAGTTCTGCTACCTAGCGTTTTGTTACCTGCATGCGATCTGCAGGTATTTCCAGCTTTGATATTAACACTACCTATAAATTAAGTTTAGTGCTAGTTCAATTTGAAGAGATGGCAGAAAAAAATCGTCATGAGAATGTCAACAGAGTGAAATTTTAATCGATTATCGATACCGCTACCTATCTTAGTCGAAAAGGAAAGAACCAACCATAGAAATTTATTTTCACGTCGGCATTTTCATAAGTTATGCGAAAAAGATACGAGTCTTTGATCTTCGGTAGCTATTAAGGATCTTTGTGTGCGACAAGGTACGAATGGCTGTAGCAACGAAATTTCTATTTTGACCTACATGGTTTTAAAGTTAAACAAAAGACGTCGATCACCTTAACCACTCAGCCAACTGGTTGTTCAAGTGGTTAAAATCGTTTAACAACTCCTCTATCTTACCGTTTTCTGAATTTTTAGAAGCAGGGTTGCCATCGTCGGTAGGATTTTACTAGATCTAGTAAAATAAAAAAAATCTAGCAAATTTAAAAGATCTAGTAAATTTCCCGAAATCTAGTAAAAAGACATGATTTGTAGGAAACAAAACTTTTGTTATTTTCAATGAATTCAGTAAAACAATTAGGGTCCATTCATTACAAAATCTGATTTCGATTATGTTAGATATTATGTCTACTATTGCTCTCATTTTTCGATTTCGCGTCAACCCTAGCGCTTAAAAATCTCTACTTTTCTTTAGGTTTCTTCTTGACACTTGCTTTGAAAGGCAAACTATTTAAAATCAGGACTGGTATGTCGGCTTAATTTGTTTTCAGAAAATTTTCCCTGACTCTTATAACAGCTGTTACGTTTGTTAGTTAGCTTTGTCCCTTTAAAGACGCTGTTGGAAACGAACTTTTTCCATACTTGCCCAAGTTCTTTCTGACTCTCTGCAGCTTGCCCCATTCAATTGCTGGAGCAGAGAGACAGTCCTTGATTTTATCGGTCATCAAAACTAAAAACCTGAATAGGTTAAATGTCTCGAGTGTTTCGTCTCTGATGAAAACGAAGCAACTTGTTCTCAGGTCGTCAAGTGGAGTACATGACTGGGTGATCCCCAGCGATTTGACTCGGGCTATCAAGAAATGGAAACAAGTAGATCCCTTCAGTCAGAACTCGACACTAGTGGATACTATAAATTCGGATGAGGCCGAGGACGATTAAAGCCTTTTAAGTGCGACTTTTTTTTTTGAATTGTGACTATATATTTTTCTTCTTACTTTTCAATTTGTATGATTTGCCTGACATGAAGACTAATGACACAATGATATTTTTTTAAACTAATTATTGTATATTATATAAGTTTTCTTGGCAACCCTAGTCCAATTTGAGGTGTACTTTTTAATTTAAATAATTCTACAACTAAACCGGTAGGCTATTACGTCATTTCCGTTTTGAAGTGACATAGATTTTATTGGTTTTTGATTCTCTTGAATACGAACGAGAGAGAATCCAGAAAAAATCAGTTAAAAAAAATCCTAAATTAATTGCTTTATTTGCCAGAATTCTTTGTAAGCAGCTTATCCCTTATTTAAAGACCAGCCCAGTTGGTGTTTTAAAACTGGCAAATTTCCTCTTAAAAATGCAAAATTGAAGGGTTTAGATTTCAAACCTAAAAACAGAAACTGGAGGACAAATTTCAAAAGGACACTTTCTGGAGGACACTTTCAAACACACCTCAGATTCTAAGCACTCCATCGTCTGAATTGCTTTGTGAATATGAGTTGTAGCTGTTTTTCTTCGTTGATTGTTTTTCAATTTTTCAATATACCTGAATTTTATGACCTGAAGACCATTGATAAATTAAAGCCGGGCTTCATCAGCTGGATTTCCAGAATCCGAGATTCCAGACTATTTTTTGAAGTCTTGGATACACCACATCTGGAATATGACGCCTATCCAGTAGTACATCCAAATAATAATAATAAAAAAGGATTTTTGAACTTATAGGTTTCTGGAATTTTCAATCATACTATGACAACGAAAGAAAAAAGGAAAAGAGAAAAAGAACAAGAAAAAGGGAAAAAAAATTGTGTAAATCCTATTGATTATCCTCCTATCGTAAAAATCCATGCTTGATGGTGCGCGTGCGGCGGTAGCCGCACGCGCAAAAAAATTTTTTTGAGCATTTAGTAAAAACAGATGTGATTTAGTAAATTTTTCCTCTGAGATTTAGTAAATTCTCCCAGGCCAGGGTGGCAACCCTGTTTAGAAGTAGCCCTGAGCAAAAATGACATTTTCGAGAACTAAAAAGTGAGAAACCAGTTGAAATAAATTCGCTTGATTTATACTCGATAGAAACTGGCGACCAGCGTTTGACAAAAAATCACAGCTGAAAGTATATAATATAAAGCAGAAACAATCGCTAGTGGCTATAAATAAAATTGAGCCGCAACACAGTTTTCTGCGAAACTCCTTTCTTTCTATGACAGCAGTGTAATAATATCCATGTGCACACGGCAACACGCCACTGGGATTTACGCGGAACGCGCCAGCAGAGAATGGCCATTCGCTTCTTCTTTCCAGCCTTCTCAGCGGCCTTGGTGACTCTGCCACCAACAGTAGGTGGGTCCTTGAAGTTGACCGACTTGATGACAAATGTCAACCGTAAGATAGAAGAAAAAGATGGATTCGATAGTTCTAGCATACCACATTGGTTAAGAATTTAGGTCCTATTCCTTTTCGGTTGATAAATAGTGTTCGCGCAGGGCCCAAAAACATCTAAGAAAAATCCCCAAGACGTTACCAAAGCTTAAAAGTAAAGTACAAATTAAAAGCAGTCGTATTTATAAAAAAAAATGAATAAAATAAAGACATTTGGTTTTTGATTTGGAAAAATGTCCAAAAAGTATACTTTTTCTCAAAAAACTGCCTTTTTTGACCCAAAAGTGTCCCGGTGTCCCTCAGAGCGAAAAAGTGTCCGAAAGGCACTAAAAGTGTCCATTTGGCATCCCAGCTTAAAAGGTACTATGGAGCTGGAAGATTTCTGACTCAAAACAGTTTTTCCAAAACTAACATTTTTGGTACAATTGGAACACTATAGGCGTATAGAGAGGGAGATTTTGACCACTTGACTTTGACAATTTCTTCAAATTTTCGAATTGCTCGCTCCGTTTGAGAAAGAAAATCCTGCTCCGTTTGATCGAAATAAAATTTTGCTTTCTGTTGATGTAAGTGTCATTAAAACTGAACATCTCTATCTTCGATAGGAAACATGGGAAATTAAATGTTTATTTTATTTTTCTTGTTTATTCGGATCTCTTATTCAGGCTCTGCACGCTATGGCAAAACTATTGTATGGCAACTATTCTAAATACTTTGGCCACAGTAAATAAAAAGTTGATAATGAAAGAGATAGGGTAATCCCTTAAGGTATCGAATCCACTAATTCGTTTTAGAATAACACAAAAGAATAATAACAGGGACGATTTTTAGCCAAAATCCATGTGAATGATGAATATTTAGCCACAATCCTTGATGGCAGATTTTATAGTAAAGACGATTTTTAGCCACAATCCTTAATGGCAGGTTTCACTGCAATCCTTAATAGCAGGTTTACCACAATCCTTAATGGCAGGTTTTACACAGCGGGTACTGATCCCTTTAAATTGATTATTAGCTTATTGTGCGTCGGAGTTCAATAAATTGTTCGCCCTTTTTTAGATAGAAAATTCTTGGTGCGAAAATATTCCTATTAAAATCTTTCTTAAAAGGCACTATGGAGCTGCACGATTTTTAGCTGATGCGTTTTTTCTTTTTTCATCTAAGTCTTTTTTAGTACGGAGGAAAGTTAGATCACTAGATTTTGACCATTTTTTAGAATTTTAGAATTGAGAGTGCAAAATTAATTTCGCTGTCCAAACAGCGTTCAGTGGATCATAATAATTACCCTTGTTCAATAATTAATTGCAATAAGCTATATTGAACGCGGGGCTAGTATCTGCGTACCAAGTTTTGGCCGTGGAAAGCTGATAAAATCCATTTCTGCAACAGCTAATAATAGGTCTATATGGAGATACTATGTTTTGGCTGAGGATGGCCGTGAAAGCTAATTCATAGCTGTTCTACAACAATACTAATCTGCTTAAACACTTACTGTAGACAGCTTAAATTTGTAAGATGCGTGTGATGCTATATTTTGCGAAGAAAATATTACCCAATCAAATTTGAGAAAGTCTAGTTACGGGTTTTTATTGTTTGCTCTGTGACGGTATTTACTTGTGAAGTTATTTTGAAAGTAAAATTTAATCTCTTATTTACTCACTTCTGGCTCAGATGATTCTTCCAGTTGTTTCAAGAGCTCACTAAGCTTATCCGCCTTTATTATTTCAAGTCGCTCAATGATTGTACATAAATGCTCAGTAAGCAGTTCTTTCTTCTCCTTCTTGTCAAAAAGGTCCCTTTTCGCTTCAATAAACTCTGCTTCGGCTCTTTCATACCTTTTCCTAAAAATAGACTTTGAAAGTTTTTAACTAAAATTCGAATTTTTGAATTTCAAAGCTTTCTTTCACTTGATCCCTCTCCTTTTTATTTTTTCAAATTTTTTGCTTCGCATATATTTTATGATCAATGCACTGAATCAATAAAAGTAACCAAATTGAGATAAATGCTCCACTCTTACCTACTAGTGCTTATCCGAGGACCTTCCCCTAGGACAATTTCAAAAAACCTACAAGCAGTTCAATAATTCAAATAAGTTACTCTGGTACAGCATTTTTGGCAACAGACCCTGGTTGTGCTCTCAGAAAATGCAAGATAAAAAAGGAACTATGTAGGCACCACCTTTTCCTTGGAGAATTTGACTAAAACATGTAAAAATGTACCAAAAGCTCGGTGTTTGGTCATATAATTAATTATAGGCACTGGATCCCCCTTCCGATCTAGAAAATCTCTCTAGTAACTATTTACATTTGCTATGCTAGAAATCACAAGATCAGCTTACCCCATAGAATCAACTCCTGTTTTATCTTAGGCTATTCTGAAAAAAACTGCTGAGTTGTTCCGAAAAATTCTCACTTTTCATTCGCAAATTCACGTTTTGAGAAGAAGACAATAATTACAACCCCTAAACTGAACATTCAAAAAACTTTTCAATATTCTAGTCAACTTGACAAAATCGTTTGAAGAAGAAAACGATTTGAAAACAAGATAATATTTTTAGAGCCCCCAAACTGAATATTCAAACAACTAGTCAACTCGACCAAATCGTTTGAAGAAGACATTAATATTAGAACCCCCCAAACTGAATATTAAAAAAAAAACTCGTCAATATTCTAGTCAAAATGACAAATCGTATGAAGAAGAAGAAGACAATAATGATTGAACCGCCAAAATGAACATTAAACAACTTGTCAACATTTTAGTCACCTTGAAAAAATCATTTGAAAAAAAGAAGACAATAATGTCAGAACCCCTCCAAACTGAAAATTCAAACAACTTTTCAACTCGACAAAATCGTTTGAAGAAGAAGAAAACTATTTGAGAAGAAGACAATAACTTTGAACCCCCCAAACTCAACATTCAAACAGCTTGTCAAAATTTCAGTTGACTTAACTTGAGTAAACAATATACAAGCTGAACATTTGACTCTACACTTTCTTCTAAGTTTTCAGCTCCAAAGATGCACAGATGGAAAATGAGAAGTGCCTAACTGAATATTACAGTTTTTATCCAGGCATAGGAACTATTTCATAATTCCAAAAAAGTTAGAAAATTAATTTCTAAGCTAAAATACTTTAAAACTCCAGGTACTGATAGTTTTGCTGCTGACCACCTTATCCACCCCTCACCTATGCTATTCAGACGCCTAACCCTCTATATTTCACTTACAATCCAGTGTAGTCACAAATATTCTGAAAAGGGAAAGAATCCAAATAACTGTTGTACCTAACGGCCAATGACTGTACTCACAATCCTTATTCAATTCCTTGAGAGAACACTTCTCATGGATTGATCTAGAATAGTCACGCTCACAACCTGACTGTGCTCACAACTCTTATTAAATTCCTTGAGAGAATACTTCTCATGAACTGGTCTAGAACTGTCATGCTCACAACCTAACTGTACTCACAACCTATACCAATTTACTTGAGAGAATGTTTTCCTGAATTGATCTAGAACTATCATGCTCACAAACTCACAAATATTTCAGCACTATGACGAAAAAATTATTGAAGTCTTAGGAGATAAGATAAAATATCTATTTAAAAAAAAAATCAATGCTTTAAGTCCCGTAGGGCCAAATTTGTATTTTGGGTTTCAAAACAAAAACAAGACCAAAACATCATAAATAAAAAAAAAACATATACGATCCAGTTAAAACTAGCTAAAGGGTGCAAAATTAAATAGACAAATTGATTAAATTGTTTATTGACCATTGCTTTAAACGACCATTTTACCAGTTTTATCATTTTATCACGACAGAAGTTTTTCCGTATCTGGAAGCAAACAGGTAAAGGAGGAACAAGATAGAAATGGGCTGAGAAGCAGCCGAGGCGGACGGAATTTGGGACTTTTCAACAATATCTTGTCGATACATTTATTTGTAATGAACGCGTTCCCATCCAATGGGTACAATTTAATCAGAAAATTATTTTAGCCGATAACTGCCTAGGTGTCATCTGACTTGTCGACAACTTAGCTGTGAAACACGATGAAGTTGTAGGTAAAAAAGTAATATACCATCATTATTCATCGGATCAACACCCTGCTATGCTGAACATTTCGAATATGCATTGGCTATTAGGGATGTCGTGGGTAGTAGGGAGTATTTTTTGGGTAAGATTTTTTTCGAGCGAGCGTTTGTCACTCCATCTTTCTCTTTTTTAACTGAGGCAAAACATATCTCTCCTGCACTCAAGTGTTTCTAACCTAACTTTCTTTTTAGAAGAAGAGAGTATGCAACAGTATCTTTTTTTGACAATTTTTTTGACGAAGAAGAGAGTATCTTTTTTTGACAATTATTCGCAGCGCTAAATTTTGGATGAATTCAATTTTATATGATTATTCCTGAAAGATGCCAGGGTGCCAAACTGGACAAGCATATTCAAGATGAGGGCGAACAAAAGAAATGTGTTGCTGGTCTTATGAGCTTCTTTTTCAATAAAAATAATTTTGAATTTTAAGTAGACAAGATTCGATTCAAAACCACGTCAGCTTTATGTCGAATAAATGCGAACTTGCTACGTAACTGCGACGTAGCAGATTTCCTACCCTCGGTTCACACTGCTGCATTTCCACGCAAGAACACCGTTGTGTGCGGGAGCCGTCAAATTTTATCTTGACTTGAGTGCCCCTGTTTGAAAGATCAGATTTTACCATTTGCAACGAATAATTTGAAAACTGAAATCAACTAACACTGTAATTACCCCATGTCTTTCTCTTCGTCTCCAATCTTACAGTCTTCGTCTCTATCGGCGTAAACATTTTTCTTAGCTGAGTAGCTCTTGTAGCTCCTCTCATATATTACTTCTTTTTATTCCTCTTTTTCATATATTATTCTTGTTTTTTTTTTGCAGTTATTTCTCTATCTGGATAAGTTTCGGGTATTTCTCAGTAGAAATGTTTCCACTGAGCCGTTAAGAAACGCATCCATTGTTTTAACTGAAACCTTTTTAGAACCAAACGATAGAAATAACAGGGAAATTAATGCTGCTTTTCTGAAGTATATTGACGTAATAATCATAAATTATTAACATCAATATATGACAAATGACATACAGAAACGACCCATCATAAAGAAACGAAGAATTATATTATAATCAGGCGTATCTAGTCTAGACTAATACAGGCTAGCCTTTTGATTTTTTTTCTTCAATAACTTGATCTAGCCAATTCCTATGATGTTTAAGTGTGTCACATCAGTTTTTTACGGCTATATGGCTGTAGTTAATCGTTTCTGTGGGAGCATTTTTTCGAATTTCCTGTATCCGTTATCCGTGAGCCTATTTATAATTAAAAATAAACTCAACTGTGTGAGCCAACGGTCAGATGTTACTGAGTTTCAAGAATTTGAAGCCTGTAAAAACAAATCGTCCGAGTTTCTGTCTGAGTCTCTACCGACGCAAATTATTATCGAGGACGGATGCTGTCTAAATTTGTTTGAGAGATGTTCTGTCTATATATATATATATATATATATATATATATATATATATATATATATATATATATATATATATATATATATATATATATATATATATATATATATATATATATATATATATATATATATATATGGTATTTTTGAAGACCATAAATAACAGTTTAATAGGGAAAATCATTTTACTTGACAGTGAAAAACAAAACAATCTCTGGATATTTCGGTCACATATACAGTGGCCGTCTTCAGTAAATACACTCTAGAATTTGTTTTATTAGACGCCCTGTTTTATATAGGCAAAATATCCATGGTTTAGTGTGTCTTTTCCTTTCCCTCTATTGGCGGTAGACCCGTTGTTTTGTTCTTCCCTTTGAAAATTTTCTCTCTGTTTTCTAATCCTTATTAAGTTCTTCCCTATTCCTTATTGTTCTCCCCTTTGAAATTTCTCTCTCTTTGTTTTCTTATCCTTGTTGAGTCTATTCTGCCTTTTACAAAGTCAAAACGTCTCTGCAAGTGCATCCAGTCGATAATAAACAAATCGAGATCTAATTCGCGACCTAAATTCGCGCCGTTTGTGTCGATAGCCTGGGAAGGTCACAAGGATCTTATTCATAATTTTACTTCTATCCTATTAATAAAAATGAATCTTAAATTTTATGAAGTTCAAACTTACCTTTAATTTAGCATCTATGCAATAAGATAAAGTTATTTGTTGATCTGGTTGAAAAAGGGCCTCTCGGCTATCTTCTAGCATTAGTTCAATAAAAATAATAATTCATTTATTACCCACTATGAACAAAAAGAAGTGGAGTACATAAAAAAAAGTAAACTTGTACGCTTAACAATTATTTACATAAAACGACGTAAATTATGGTGCCGCAGTAAGACCTGCAGATTCCAACAGCTTTCCCGCAAGCACAGTCACCTTTTCCCGTAAATCAGGGAGGCGAAATCTCGATATTAGATGCCAGTTCCGGAACCACGAAGGGAGGCACAGAAGGTAGCGAGAAAATTTAAAATAATAAGTCCGCGGAGATTTGAGATCTCCAGGCTTCAGAATTGAAAGAAAACCAGACAAAAAGAGAATAGAATGATCACAAAATGAAGAATATAATTTCCCTAGCTCTTTTCTATTGTACCTCCCTCTATTTGCAACAATTTTTTAATATCCAATCTGAATTTTTGTCTTAGCATTAGAAACTGTCAGAGCCCGAAGTGTTTTGAGATTATTAGTAATGTGTAGACCAAGCCACCGAAAAGAAGAGACACAGGGAATAGAGCAAAAACCACAGTTAAGAGGGAGACCCGTACTCGAATTAAACGGAATATATTCTCAAGTATAGTTTGTAATATATATAAACTATAGATTGTATTTGATAATATCGAAATTTTCAATATTTATTTATAAATCCTCGGATAGCTGCTAATTTCATATTACTGTTGAGTTATTGTATCTTTGTCGTTGATTTTATCTTTGTACTGTAGTGTTATTTTATCATTGTCTAGGCCTAGTTTTTCGAGCTCGTCTCCCCATGGGCCTAGTCAAATGTATACTCGTATGTGTGAATAATAAATAAAAGATTGATTGAGAACTCTTAAACAAAATTCAGACGCAGGTCCAAAAAGGCTTGCACGCCTTATCATGTATGTTTGGCCATATACACTATGCTTGGAACTCCAGCCAGAAATACATGTAAACGCTACTCTTGTGCAAACGTAATAAATATAGTGCAAAAAGGGCTTCCCGATTGATAGTTTTTGAATTCCAAGACGCAGAGCCAAGACGCAGTCTTGACTCATCTAGACTATGGCAAAGTCTAGAAGCAGAGACTCTAGAAATGAAAGCTTAGTTGTTACTTGTAGCCAAGCACCGGATTTAAATGCGAATGAAAACTGTGTGAATAGAGATAGGTCTGGCTAGACCAACATGTTTATAATCATGTCTAAATGTAGAAATATAAGTTTAAGATGTACAGATACGCATCTTTAACTGTAAAGGAATGTGAAAGCTGCTTAAGAAAATTTCCCCGGTAGTTTCAGATATGGCGTATGGTTTTGTGAATACGAATATGCATTACTTACGGTACCTTAACTTACTGTGAATCACTGATAACTCTGAATGGTACATGTCTGTTATAGCGCCAATGCATATAAAAACTAAGTAGAAGCGGTTTCTCTGACGCTCATTCCTAATGAAAAATTACAAAACATGATGAAAACATAATACTTTATTAAGAATGTTATGGAAAATTAACCTAACCTATGGTTTCTTCTTGTTGGCTAGATGCGCCGGTTTCTGTTTTTTTTTTTTTTTTCATTTTTAAAATTTTTAACAAAGATTCATTTTAACATCTATGATTAAACAGTATTCTCTTTCCATACAGATCGCAGACTAAAAAATTTCATTCAATACAGATCGCAAACTCAATGAAAACCGGTTCTACTTAGCTTCTATATACATAGGCGCTATAACAGACAAGTGCCCTCTGCATCACTGTGATTACAGTGAATATGATATTTTACTTACTGTGAATCACTCAGTCGCAGGCTGGCAGCCTCGATGTTCTGTCTTAAAATGGCCACTTCATTGCTTACCAAAGCATCAAGCTTCTGCATTTCCTGCTGTATGCATTGTAGTTTTTTCGTTTCCTCTGCTGTTTTTTGTTTCCTGTAAGCAGAATTAGTTAAAGTCTCATTCCAATGTCACAATAGTTCCTGACGGCTTATCGTTAGCTCAAACAAACAAAATTGTTGTTTAACAAAAATATGTTACTAACAATTTGCCAAAACATTTTTTGTCGGAAATGGCTCTATAGTTTTTTCTGAAAATTTGCATACTATCAATTTCCTTATTGAAAAACAATCTAGATAAGTCACGACTTTGGGAGTATACAATTTTCCCCTCCTAACCTCCTTGAAATTTTTCATAAATTGTCTACAGACAAACATTAGAGAGCCCAAAAGGTTGAAAGCCTTGAACATTAGCAGGAGGAGTTTCAAAAAGAAACCTTTTTGTTGACAACGAGGTTGATTCCAAGCTTAGAAAGACATCTCCCGTTTGATAGATGTGAAGTGAAATGAGTTTCTGATGCTTACTTGCGTTGCATTAAATGCTACGCATTGTATTATAAAAATTATAACAATAATTTCTATACCAGGGGGCGGAGTTTTCCTCGTTGATTATTTTTCGTTTTGTAAGATTGTTCATAATAAAATAAATGTTTGTTTTCCAGTGTAAAAAACGATCTAGATTGGTCACGAGTTTCGGAAAATTCGCCTAGGGCCTTAATTATATAAAAAAATATTTCTACGTGAATGACGTCACAAATACCCAGACATCCAATACCCTGATGGTTTTACTTTCTACAACGAATAAAATAAAAAGATTTAAAAACTGCCTTTCTTTTCACTGAGCAAAGCTCAGTATCCCAGTGCTTCCGGATAAAACGTGTACGCATGCAAAACAAGCCTAAAAATAAAGTTTGTCCACGATTGTATAAATTAACTTATATTTCAATGAATAAATTATGATTATTAATATATGATATTACGTATGTATATTGTATATTAATATTTATTCTCTCAATATTTGGTATTTTAATATTTTGGATGTATTTGGAATAAGGGGATTCTGCAAGCTTTATTTTCATTCTCTTAATATTTAGAATTTCGAACTTAAAGGTCACCAAAAATTTTCACTGCAACAAATTTCCAAATTGTTAAGGAATTTCACTGACAATCATAGGTACTTTCTCTGTGAGCTCGCGGAAATACAATATTTATTGAAATTGCTAAAAGCAATGTACGGTATTCTTAAGACGACGGAAACAAATATTAAACAATAAATACATTATTATATAATATAGATAGTGCGATAAAATTACAGAACCCCTTAATTTGCCGGTTTCCAATTCGTAAAATCTAACACATGCTCCACGAAATAGACTTTCTTGTCACAGTAGTCCATCGAACGATCTGAATAGTTTTGTTTCTGTTTATCAAAGTATAAACACATACTGAACAAGTACTGACAAAACCTATCCTCTCCACACAAAAAAAGTGACTCTTTGTCCGCGTCTCCGGAGACGATTCCATACCTATGCGAACCTGGCGAATAAATCACAAGTTCTGTAGGTGATTATACTTGTTCCGTAAAAGCTGTATTAAATTTAATTTATTGGCTCGGATCGATTAAGTAGTACAACATTTACCCTCTAGAGGCGCTGAGGTACGCGGGGTCACTTTTGGAGAGTTTTGTCAGTACTCGTTCAGTATGTGTTTATACTTTGATGTTTATAAAGGTACGCGTCAAGGTGCTATTACTTCGCCTACTCCTTTAACACCGGTGTCCTAGACGCTCAATCAAAATGCTTATCCTCATGCATTGAGGCAGCAACAAACATGACACTTGTCTGTTATGCAGATGATGTCCTTAATCTTAGCAAGTCATTACAGTATATCGAAGAAAGCTTCAGCATACTTGAGTGAATGTTCCAAATTGGGGCTGGAATTTAGTTCTGAGAAATCTGAGGTTCTTCTATTTAATTGGGGTAATTCAGGTCCCACACCGTCAGTCCAACTGGGACATTCTTTTGGAAAGCCAGTTGAGAAACTTGTTTATCTTGGTCTACCAATCGGCCCATCCCTAAAGCAAACTGCTGATTACCCACCCTGAAAAAAAAATGTGGTGCGTCTTATGCTTCAGTTGTCCGAAATAAAAAACGTTTCAACCAAACAAACCTCGCTAAACTATATAATACAACAGCACTGCCAAATTGTCTATACACATCACCCTTTTCGAAGATTTTCCCACAAACAGATAAACGTAAACTCCGTTCGGTATATTTCAAATTTGAACAAAAAGGTCTACTTCATTTACCCCCGTGGACCTGGAATTCAGTATTAATCCGCAGTTACAAAATAGTCGACCCAATGATAGCTCTATCAAAATGCATTTCGAAACACAATCGCAAAATCAGTTTCCATCAATGGTATTCCCTTCTTATACAGCGATATTCAAAGTTGTTTGCGCGTAAAAGTTGTTCATTGTTTTATAGATTGTTCTGATAGTTGTGGCGTCTTTTTTTTTCTCTCTTATTCCTGATTTTCTGTCGTTTTCTCGACAAATAAATAAATAAATAATAAGTGCATAATAGTAAAAGGCGTAAACTAGCGTTTAACGCGTTTGTAAATATGCATAAATAACTATATAACAGAAACAAACACCATAACAACGTTTTACCAACTGAAGGCTACAACAATTTACAAATGAAACTAATTTAATTAAACTAGTAATTAACCAAACCTGTTAATTAAGATATTAATAATGAATTCCGAAGATTTAATTAAAATAATTCATTATTTTACAATTTATTAGTGCTACAGGAGAGCTAAAATAAGATTTTGAGCTCGTAGCATTTTTTGAACTCGTTAAATTTTGACTTCGTAGAATTTTTTGCAATTGAAACAAGAAAGAATCTCTAAAATTATTGCGCATACCTGAGTAGTGTGGGTTTATTTTGATATACTCTATAATACCTGAAATTGGGGCCGGTAGTCTTTTGGCTTAGAACATTGAAACATTTTTGTCCTAACCACCCGCACTCGTGTCGAGTCTTATCTATTTTATCTATTAAATTTTGTCTAATATTTTACTTTTATCTATTTAACTGTCCATTTCAACTATATCTTACTCTTATCTATTAACTATCTTTTTTAGTTAATAAGGATACATTCTGTTCTACTCTCAATTTATCTACTTCTGTCTACGCAAGTGTAGCCCTATAAAAAAAGCGATGTCTAGGTGTGAGGTAGAAATTTGATTCTGAAAACCCCTTAATTCTAATAGGTAAAAATACCTCTGCAAATATGACCAGTAGATAAAAATCCGTTAGAGGACTCTTAGGAGCTCAGTAGCAAATTTTGGAAGAAATATAGTTTTTGTGTAACTGTGTAAGTTACAGAGACAGAAGGTATTGCTAAGCGACCATTACTGCAGTGTTAAAAAAGGTGTTGGGTATTTAGCGTGCCTTATATAGATGGTTAAATTCATAAGCTATATTGAAATTTATTTTGTAAAGATCAAATATTCTAAACTTGTTTGGTTCAGCTATATATATATATATATATATATATATATATATATATATATATATATATATATATATATATATATATATATATATATATATATATATATATATATATATATATATATATATATATATATATATATATATATATATATATATATATATATATCTATATATATATATATATATAAAATATATATATATATATATATGGTTCAATACATATAGATGTTTATAATAATATAATGCAGAAACGTAGGCCAGAGCCTCTTACAAAACAGGAAAAAGGCAATACAAAAAGGCCCATTTGCCTACATCTTTGTAAAACCTTTCAGTTTGAAGCTTTAAGGGATGGCCACGTAGATTATTTTCGTTAAAGACCAGCAGTGCTTCTCCGGGAACGTTGTCATAGCAGCCATGACATAGCTTGTAAAGCTCGATCATATCACCCCTTAGAAATCTGTATGAGAGTGCTGGTAGGTGAAGCAGACGAAGACGTTGTTCATATGGGAGGTCTTTTAGACTTGGGGAGAACTTCGTCATCCACCTTTGAACTGCTTCCAGTGTATCTATATCCTTGTTCAGGGATGGACGAAATGTGCAATGACCATATTCGAGTATTGGGCGGATTTGCATCTTGATGAGGGTCGCGAGCATTTCTATATCGAGACACTTGAACATTCTCCTGATCAGCGCTGATACCCGCATAGCCTGTTTTACGGTTAATTCATAGTGGTCCGAGAAGGTCAACTTGTGGTCAACCATAATATCCAAATCTCTTTCGACCGTGCTTTGAGCAAGTGGCGTGGGCCCAATGCTGTATGATGCAGATGAACATTCAGCTCCGAGGGTCAAGTGGTGGCTTTTCGGGATATTAATTTCAATCAGGCAAGTCTTCATCCAGGCACTAATACGGTCAAGATCTTCTTGGAGTTTTACAGAGTGTTCAGGTGACATGATGATACGATATAGGTTGATGTCATCCGCGTACAGCAGAATTGTTGAGTCAATATCATCAACTAGGTCGTTTATATAAAGGTTGAACAGAAGGGGACCTAGGATAGATCTCTGTGGGACACCACTGATAACGTCAAATCCTATTTGGCTTATCTGACCTTCTACAGCAATGACTTGCTTGCGCCCCGTTAGAAAGTTTGTTATCCAGGCAAGTGTTTGCCCCCCATTCGGGCCATATTTTGCAAGCTTGAAAAGTAGACGCTTATGGGGCACTTTGTCAAAAGCTTTCTGGAGATCCAGGTAGATAACATCTACTTCAAGTCCCTTATCAAAAGGGGTCTTCCAGTCTTCCACTGCGTAGAGCATCTGAATTTCCGCAGATCGTTTTTTAAGAAAACCAAACTGTTTATCAGTAACAATTCGTTTGCTTTTTAGATAGACGAGAATATGGTCTGATATTAAAGACTCAAGAATCTTACAGGGAATACTAGTGAGACTAATCGGACGGTAATTTGACGGGTTCTCCCTTTTCCCAGATTTGAAGATAGGTGACACGACAGCGCTCTTCCAGACCCTTGATAGTTCACCTTTATCCAACGATTTCTGGAATAAAATTGTTAACGGACAAGCGGTTAAGTCAGCTGTCTCTCTTAGAACCCTTGGATGTAGTTTATCCGGCCCTAGGGATTTTGTCGTGTTCTTAGCTTTCAGTTTCTTGAGTACTAAAGATTCAGTTATGCTGATACTGGAGATCGGTTCGTAATCGTTTGTGCTGCTGGACGAGGGAATGGGTTCTTTAAGGTATGATTCTTGAGAAAAGACTCTTGCAAATTGCTTGCCAAGAAGGTCTGCTTTGCCCTTTGGATCTTCTATGAGGGTGTTCAGCTGCTTGTCAAACAAAGTTGGAATTCCACCTCCGTTCTTACGCTTTGAGTTGACGTATCTCCAGAAGCATTTTGGATTCTTCTTCAGGCTATTGGCCAGTTTCCGTTCCCTTTCATTTGCTTCAAAGCGGGTTGCTTTTCTAACTCTGTTCGAAGCCTTTCGATAGCCAGCCCTTTCCGAGTCAGCAGTAAGCTTATTTTTTAGTTTCAATTTCGTTTTCTCCCAAGCTTCTTGTTTTTCTTTTATGAGGTTAGTTGTTTCGCTCGACAATGCTACCCTCGAGTGACGTCTGATCAGCGGAACGTGTCGCCCTTCAGCTTCTTTTATGACCGTCAGGAAAATGTCATAGAGTTTGTCAGGTGAGTCTTGGTCCTTGAACATTTCTTCCCAGTCAATGTTTTGGAGGTCTTGTCTCATCGCTTGATAATTTCCCTTGTAATAGTTGCGCTTCGGCTGAGCTGGTGATTTTACTTGTGGTTTGGCTTTCATGTCAAACGCTATAACGGCATGATCAGATTTTCCAACTGGTGCGAGCACTTCGATATTCTCTACCATACTAATATCACTCGCGAGGAGGAGATCTAAGAGGCTTGGTGGGTCGGTGCCAAAAAAACCCTCGTAGGTTCATCTATCAGCTGTTCGAGATAGTTTTCGTTAAACGTTTCCATGTAGAGCCGTGTAGGCCCATATGTCAAAGTGCGAGTGTAGCGTTGTTGCCAGTCAACCTTAGGTAAGTTGAAGTCACCGACAATTACAAGGCTCAGATCTTGCTCACTTGCTACAGAGGAAATTGCGGAGACTATCGCCTCGTCATTTTCCAAAGAGCTGTTGGGACTTCGGTAGGTTACCCCTACAACAATAAATGGTTACAGATGGATCTATATATATATATGGTTAAGTTCATAAGCAATATTGAAATTTCTTTTGTAAAGATCAAATGTTCTGATCTTGTTTGGTTCAGCTATATGTATAGATGGTTTAATAAATATAGATGGTTATATAGATGTTTATAGATGGATCTATATATATAAATGGTTAAATTCATAAGTTATATTGAAATTTCTTTTGTACAGATCAAATATTCTGAACTTGTTTGGTTCAGCTATGTATATATATAGATGGATCTATATATATATATATATATATATATATATATATATATATATATATATATATATATATATATATATATATATATATATATATATATATATATATATATATATATATATATATATATATATATATATATATATATATATATATATTATATATATATATATATATATATATATATATATATATATTATATATATATATATATATATATATATATATATATATATATATATATATATATAT
Organism: Artemia sinica; assembly: GCA_027921565.1. Taxonomy (NCBI): domain Eukaryota; kingdom Metazoa; phylum Arthropoda; class Branchiopoda; order Anostraca; family Artemiidae; genus Artemia; species Artemia sinica. Next base: position 40,559,688 of record CM051273.1, on the reverse strand, counting down.
ATATATATATATATATATATATATATATATATATTATATATATATATATATATATATATATATATATATATATATATATATATATATATATATATATATATATATATATATATATATATATATAGATGTTTAAATTCATAAGCTATATTGAATTTTTTTTTTGTAAAGATCAAATGTTCTGAACTTGTTTGGTTCAGCTATATATATAGATGGATCTATATATATAGATGGTTAAATTCGTAAGCTATATTGAAATTTCTTTAGTAACAAACAAATGTTTTGAACTTGTTTGGTTCTAACATTATACTAGTTCAAGTTCTATTAAACAAACAATAACAAAAACAACATCCCAAAGGGCTTGATGGCTGTTTATTGTGGAAACAATTTACAATAATTAATTAATCATAAACCCGGACATGCATCCATGCACACATTTTTAGAAGGCACTGAAGACAGATGAGCACAGATGAAGAAGGCACAGATGAGCACAAGCACTAAATTTGTTGATGACTAAAACTTGCTCATTAGGACAGCTGTATTATATAACTTGTGTCTGTGGTAGCTCACAACCATTGGCTAACACAGATTTGACATGCGTTTGCATAAACCTGTATAAAAAAGGAAAATCTTGGACAACATTTTAGTGTAAAATAAAAAAAAAAACTTCGAGGTTTACAAATTAAATGAAATTAAATATATAAGAAAACTTAATATAAAAAAATCGTACTTTTATGATATACCCCCTGCATCTCAAGTTGTTCCTGCATTGACCCACTGTAATCCAGTTTCTTTCGCCAACTTATTTCAACTTAGCGCGAGAAAAGACAAAGAGAATTGACAGAACAGATGGGAAATATATAATTTGAGCTATATATTTGCACATTAGGGGGGGGGGTGAAGGTAAAGTATTTGGACAGTGTGAAGCCAGAAAACAATTCTTACTTCGTAATGTCGGAATAATTGTGGCTAACCCATTGTGCATGCAGACCCACTGTACTTTACCCCCCCCCCCCCTAATGTGCAAATATATAGGTCAAATTTGTTTCTAAAGTATTAAAGTATTATAAAGTATTATACTAAGGTATATTTTACTAGGATAAACCTAACTTCACTTCTTGAGCTGCAGGGGATATATCCTATAAGTACCAAAAAAACTTTTATAAGCAAACCCATCTCGAAAACATTAGAAACCATCTTTTAGTCCAGGTATCACACTGTTGTGTCCTTCTTTCCTGGGGTGACTGCATGAAACCAGGGGGGATAAATTATCTTGAGGGGTGACGTTTGAACAGAAATTAAAATTTTAGTGCTTTGCTTAAGTCACCGCCTAGTGCTTTTGAATATGGGGTTGATTTAGTATGCATTATAACATGCTGTATAAAATAGACTGAGCAGCCTGTTTTTCATCATATTTTTTTTAAGTGAGGAAGTCCGAAAAATCTCACACTTAGAGCATAGTCCTATCCCTGCCATCTCTGTGAAGGTAAGTATGCGAATGTAAAAAGGCAAAAATAAGATAACCAGTGTAAAGAAAATGAAAAGTACAATTAAACAAATTGAAGTGCTAAAGAGCATTTTAATCAAGCCGTCAAAAGCACTAACTTAAGAAGACTTGAAAACTTTTACCAGAAATTTTTCTAACAAAATATGCACACGCTCTAGAAATATAATTTCGGAAAAGAAGAAGAAAAAGAACAGAAAAAATGTGAAGAAAGTATAAGTAAATAAATGAAGATGAACAAACGGAAAGAAGGAAGACAAATGAAAGAAAGTAGAAAGTATAAATGAATAAATAAAAGTGCTAAAGAACGTTCGAACAAAACCGTCTAAAGCACCGACTTAAGAACATTTACGAGGAATTTTTTCAATGAAATATACCCATACAATTCTAGAATTACAATCTTGGACAAGGAAAAAGAAAAAGAATGAGCAAATTGTGAAGAAAGTGCAAATAAATGAAGAAGATAAAATTGAGAAGATAAAAATAAGGAAGAAATATATAAGGAAAGTGGAAAGTACAAGCAAATAAATAAAGTGCCAAAGAAAATTCGAATGAAGCATTAACATAAGAAGACTTAAGAACTTCTGCCATGGATTTTTTTTTCAAAAAAAATATGAAGAAAAAATTCTAGAATTATAATCTTGGAGAAGGAAGAAGAAAAAAAAAGAAAAATAATGTGAAGATAGTGGAAAGTATAAATAAATATACGAAAAAGGGAAGATCAAGGAGAAAAAAGAAGGAAGACGAATTCCTATCCCCTCCTAGACCTCTAAGTTCTAAAATTTTTCCATCCCTGGAAAATAGTTTCGTCTCTATTTGTGTGTCATCTCTCTGTGTGTGTCGTCTCTGTGTGTGTGTCGTCTCTGTGCGTGTGTCGTCTCTGTGCGTGTGTCGTCTCTGTGTGTTTGTGGTCTCTGTGTGTGTGTCGTCTCTGTGTTTGTGTCGTCTCTGTGTGTGTATCGTCTCTGCGTTTGTGTTGTCTCTGTGGGTGTGTCTTATCTGTGCGTGTGTCGTCTCTGTGTGTGTGTCGTCTCTGTGTGTGTGTCGTCTCTGTGCGTGTGTCTTCTTCGTGTGTTAGTCGTCCCCGTGTGTGTGTGTCGTCTCTCTGTGTGTGTGTCGTGTCTGTGATTGTGTTGTCTCTGTGCGTGTGTCTTCTCAGTTTTTTGTGTCGTCTCTGTATGTGTGTCATTTCTGTGTGCGTGTCGTCTCTGTGTTCGATGCAGTGGCTGGGAATTACAACCACCGGGATGCTAGAATGAAGACCCACATTGGTTGCTCTAAAAGTGTAGCCACTCAAGGGAAATAAAATCGTTTCGCCCTTGGTAAGCTTTATCCTTATTTTTCAGATCATTCTGTTCTTTACCTTCTGGGCTTTTTCCTATTTCCAGGAAAAAGGATTATAGTGATATTCGATGTTTTATTTCCGCTTCAGTAAAATTCGTCTTTATCTTCCCTTTTGGTATAGGAATTAAGAGATAGTAAATAACTTTCCCCTTCCGTATATTACTGAGAAGCTTACTGGTTTACAGGAAAACGTTCAGAAAAAGCGTATCGGCGTCTGTCGCCTCATCACGGTTTGATCCTTCTGTTTTATTAATTTTATTATTTAATGTTATTGTTGATTTTCGTTTATGTATCACATTTTTTGTTGTTTGTTTTCTAAAGTGTTTACTCCACTATTTATATCTTAATATATGTAGGTTATAAATAAATATTACTATAATTAATGCAAGAAAGTGGAAAATATAAGTGAATAAATAGAATTACTAATGAACATCTGAATGAAAGAGTCTACAGCACCAATTTAAGACCTAAGGACCTTTACCAGGAATTTCTCTACCAAAATTTAATATTTCTTGAATGCCCTTGTACAAACCGCACATGTTACTACCTCCATCTAAGCCAATTCTAACTAACTTGCTCATGTCTAACCCAAAATTTGGCCAGAGTCTAGAAATCTGCTCTGCAAGACCTACACCAGTCAAGTCATGGGTGGCGTTGAAGCACAAAAACCTTTCTTCTGTTCTACAATCATAATAGAAACAGGTGACAAGAACAATCGTTCCTTTGAAGTAACATCATTCGTCTCATTGGCCCTTATCAAAGAACAATTCGCATTTTTTGCTCCATTCAAAACTGTGTCCCGATTGACATTGCCTACTCTATCGATGATATCGTTCTGCACTAGACGAGATACATATTTCATATTTCTAGCTGATGATTCACAAATGTCCTCGCAGTTTTTACCTTCACAATTACATAATTGTCAGCCATGTTTGATTCTTACGTTAATCCCAATTAATTCCACAAATTTTAAGAATAATAATTTTGGAGCATATGTTCATATTCTCCTTTATTTGCCTTCTGATCTGAATGTTAAATTTGACAATAGCATTATTTGAAATGAAAAGGGTGCTAGTCATACATTTCATTAAAAATGAAATTTGACAATAGCATTATATGAAATGAAAAGGATGCTCCTGACACATTTCATTAAAAATGAATTTGAGTCATTTACATTTCATTAAAATGCTCCCGATACATTTCATTAAAAATGAAATTTGACAATAGCATTATTTGAAATGAAAAGGATGCTCCTGACACATTTCATTAAAAATGAATTTGTCATTTACATTTCATTAAAATGCTCCTGATACATTTCATTAAAAAGGAAATTTGACAATAGCATTATTTGAAATGAAAAGGATGCTCCTGATACATTTCATTGAAAATGAATTTGTCAGTTACATTTCATTAAAAATACTCCTGATGCATTTCATTAAAAATGAAATTTGACAATAGCATTATATGAAATGAAAAGGATGCTCCTGACACATTTCATTAAAAATGAATTTGTCATTTACATTTCATTAAAATGCTCCTGATACATTTCAATAAAAACGAAATTTGACAATAGCATTACTTGAAATGAAAAGGATGCTCCTGATACATTTCATTAAAAATGAATTTGTCATTTACATTTCATTAAAAATGCTCCTGATGCATTTCATTAAAAATGAAATTTAACAAAACCATTATTTGAAATGAAAAGAATGCTCCTGATGCATTTCATTAAAATGAAATTTAACAAAACTATTATCTGAAATGAAAAGGATGCTCCTGATACATTTCATTAAAATGATTTTGTCATTTACATTTCATTAAAAATACTCCTGATGCATTTCATTAAAAATGAAATTTGACAATAGCATTATATGAAATGAAAAGGATGCTCCTGACATATTTCATTAAAAATGAATTTGTCATTTACATTTCATTAAAATGCTCCTGATACATTTCATTAAAAATGAAATTTGACAATAGCATTATTTGAAATGAAAAGGATGCTCCTGATACATTTCATTAAAAATGAATTTGTCATTTACATTTCATTAAAAAGGAAATTTAACAAAACCATTATTTGAAATGAAAAGAATGCTCCTGATGCATTTCATTAAAAATGAAATTTAACAAAACCATTATCTGAAATGAAAAGGATGCTCCTGATACATTTTATTAAAATGATTTTGTCATTTACATTTCATTAAAAATACTCCTGATGCATTTCGTTAAAAATGAAATTTGACAATAGCATTATTTGAAATGAAAAGGATGCTCCTGATACATTTCATTAAAAATGAATTTGTCATTTACATTTCATTAAAAATACTCCTGATGCATTTCATTAAAAATGAAATTTGACAATAGCATTATATGAAATGAAAAGGATGCTCCTGACATATTTCATTAAAAATGAATTTGTCATTTAAATTTCATTAAAATGCTCCTGATACATTTCATTAAAAATGAAATTTGACAATAGCATTATTTGAAATGAAAAGGATGCTCCTGATACATTTCATTAAAAATGAATTTGTCATTTACATTTCATTAAAAATGAAATTTAACAAAACCATTATTTGAAATGAAAAGAATGCTCCTGATACATTTCATTAAAAATGAAATTTAACAAAACCATTATCTGAAATGAAAAGGATGCTCCTGATACATTTCATTAAAATGATTTTGTCATTTACATTTCATTAAAAATACTCCTGATGCATTTCATTAAAAATGAAATTTGACAATAGCATTATATGAAATGAAAAGGATGCTCCTGACATATTTCATTAAAAATGAATTTGTCATTTAAATTTCATTAAAATGCTCCTGATACATTTCATTAAAAATGAAATTTGACAATAGCATTATTTGAAATGAAAAGGATGCTCCTGATACATTTCATTAAAAATGACTTTGTCATTTACATTTCATTAAAAATGAAATTTAACAAAACCATTATTTGAAATGAAAAGAATGCTCCTGATGCATTTCATTAAAAATGAAATTTAACAAAACCATTATCTGAAATGAAAAGGATGCTCCTGATACATTTTATTAAAATGATTTTGTCATTTACATTTCATTAAAAATACTCCTGATGCATTTCGTTAAAAATGAAATTTGACCATAGCATTATTTGAAATGAAAAGGATGCTGCTGATACATTTCATTAAAAATGAATTTGTCATTTACATTTCATTAAAAATGAAATTTAACAAAACCATTATTTGAAATGAAAAGAATGCTCCTGATGCATTTCATTAAAAATGAAATTTAACAAAACCATTATCTGAAATGAAAAGGATGCTCCTGATACATTTTATTAAAATGATTTTGTCATTTACATTTCATTAAAAATACTCCTGATGCATTTCATTAAAAATGAAATTTGACAATATCATTATATGAAATGAAAAGGATGCTCCTGACACATTTCATTAAAAATGAATTTGTCATTTACATTTCATTAAAATGCTCCTGATACATTTCAATAAAAATTAAATTTGACAATAGCATTATTTGAAATGAAAAGGATGCTCCTGATACATTTCATTAAAAATGAATTTGTCATTTACATTTCATTAAAAATGCTCCTGATGCATTTCATTAAAAATGAAATTTAACAAAACCATTATTTGAAATGAAAAGAATGCTCCTGATGCATTTCATTAAAAATGAAATTTAACAAAACCATTATCTGAAATGAAAAGGATGCTCCTGATACATTTCATTAAAATGATTTTGTCATTTACATTTCATTAAAAATACTCCTGATGCATTTCATTAAAAATGAAATTTGACAATAGCATTATATGAAATGAAAAGGATGCTCCTGACATATTTCATTAAAAATGAATTTGTCATTTAAATTTCATTAAAATGCTCCTGATACATTTCATTAAAAATGAAATTTGACAATAGCATTATTTGAAATGAAAAGGATGCTCCTGATACATTTCATTAAAAATGAATTTGTCATTTACATTTCATTAAAAATGAAATTTAACAAAACCATTATTTGAAATGAAAAGAATGCTCCTGATGCATTTCATTAAAAATGAAAATTAACAAAACCATCATCTGAAATGAGAAGGATGCTCCTGATACATTTTATTAAAATGATTTTGTCATTTACATTTCATTAAAAATACTCCTGATGCATTTCGTTAAAAATGAAATTTGACAATAGCATTATTTGAAATGAAAAGGATGCTCCTGATACATTTCATTAAAGATGAACTTGTCATTTACATTTCATTAAAATGCTCCTGATGCATTTCATTAAAAATGAAATTTGACAATAGCATTATATGAAATGAAAAGGATGCTCCTGACATATTTCATTAAAAATGAATTTGTCATTTACATTTCATTAAAATGCTCCTGATACATTTCATTAAAAATGAAATTTGACAATAGCATTATTTGAAATGAAAAGGATGCTCCTGATACATTTTATTAAAAATGAATTTGTCATTTACATTTCATTAAAAATGAAATTTAACAAAACCATTATTTGAAATGAAAAGAATGCTCCTGACGCATTTCATTAAAAATGAAATTTAACAAAAGCATTATCTGAAATGAAAAGGATGCTCCTGATACATTTTATTAAAATGATTTTGTCATTTACATTTCATTAAAAATACTCCTGATGCATTTCGTTAAAAATGAAATTTGACAATAGCATTATTTGAAATGAAAAGGATGCTCCTGACACATTTCATTAAAAATGAATTTGTCATTTACATTTCATTAAAATGCTCCTGATACATTTCATTAAAAATGAAATTTGACAATAGCATTATTTGAAATGAAAAGGATGCTCCTGATACATTTCATTAAAAATGAATTTGTCATTTACATTTCATTAAAAATGCTCCTGATGCATTTCATTAAAAATGAAATTTAACAAAACCATTATTTGAAATGAAAAGAATGCTCCTGATGCATTTCATTAAAAATGAAATTTAACAAAACCATTATCTGAAATGAAAAGGATGCTCCTGATACATTTCATTAAAATGATTTTGTCATTTACATTTCATTAAAAATACTCCTGATGCATTTCATTAAAAATGAAATTTGACAATAGAATTATTTGAAATGAAAAGGATGCTCCTGACACATTTCATTAAAAATGAATTTGTCATTTACATTTCATTAAAAAATGAAATGTGATAATAGCATTATTTGAAATGAAAAGAATGCTCCTGATGCATTTCATTAAAAAAGAAATTTAACTAAACCATTATCTGAAATGAAAAGGATGCTCCTGATACATTTCATTAAAATGAATTTGTCATTTACATTTCATTAAAAATGCTCCTGATGCATTTCATTAAAAATGAAATTTGACAATAGCATTATTTGAAATGAAAAGGATGCTCCTGATACATTTCATTAAAAATGAATTTGTCATTTACATTTCATTAAAAATGCTCCTGATGCATTTCATTAAATATGAAATTCGACAACAGCATTATTTGAAATGAAAAGGATGCTCCTAATACACTTTATTAAAAATGAAAACGAAAATTCTAAAATCATAAAGAATAAACAAATAGTCAAAAAAATATTAGAAATTTTGAGGAAAACCTCAAAATAGAAACAATATGTTTGGATTATTTTTTAGGGAGTTTTAGCTTCACATTAAAGCAAAATACATAAGCAGAAAAAACAGCCTTTGGAATACCTAAGCAGGAAAAAACCCATAAGAAATGAGACTTTTATTGACAGTTTATATGATACTTTTTTAGAGCTATTATTTCACCTGTATAGGTAAAAAGACGTCAACAGCACAAGTAAAACAGACTATCAAAGAAGAACAAAAAAAAAAGAAAAAAAGAAAAGAAAAAAAGCGATTCAGATTAAGAAATAAAACTCAACTGATTGCATATGTTTTAATTTTAGGAGACATAACTCAACTGTATATTGTTTTTTTCACCTTCATTTTTCTTGTGTTTATAAGAGAGCCCTTTTTGTCTTTTTTTTTCTTGATTTTCTTTCCTTTAAATTTACATTCCTATTTATCATTTACTAAATTTTTCATTCTATTTTTCAATGCTAGCCTTTCAACTATTCAAATTATTAATTGTTAATCATTAAAAATAATCGTGATTGAAGCATGAATGTCTTAAATTACTATATATTAGCTTTGTTTTAGAGCTTCTTAGTTCGATGATAACAAATTTGAGGCTAAAATTGGAACGGAAAGAAAGGGGTCTTCAAAAATTATTCATGTGCAGATTGATGTAGGCTAATCAGGATTTTGTGAAGTTGCTGAAGGTGTATTAGGGAAGAAAGCTAGAACTGCAGCTAAGAATATTAGTGAAAAAGCTTTAAGTTTAATAGAAAGGAGAAAGGACTTGTACAAGAATTATCTGAGTGATAGATCACATGAAAACAAAAGAAATGTAAAGAAAGTGGAGAAAGCATTGAAATATGAACTAAGGAGGTGTGAAGTGGAGGCCATGGATAAAATTGCCGAGGATTTAGAAGATGCAGCTAGACGGCATAATAGTAAAATATTGTACTGGCACGTTAACAAATTGAGAGGTAGTAGTCAATCCGGACTTGTCCCAGTTAAAGATAGGAATGGGGTGGCAATTAGCGATAAGACAAAAGCTAAAGCGAGATGGGCCGAACATTTTGAGAATTTGCTTAACCGAGATAGAGTTGCAGGAAAAAATATAGAGGAAAATGAAAAAGTTTGTGATACCTTGGATGTGAAGGAAGATTTGTTTTGTGAGGAGGAATTAGAAACAGTACTAAAAGGATTAAAGAATAATAAGGCTCCAGGTGCTGATAGGGTAGTAAATGAGTTTCTTAAATATGGTGGCTCTGAGGTTAGAAATAAGTTATTGGAGATTATGAATATGATTTTTGAAAAAGGGGAAGTACCTAATGATTTTAGGAAAACCTTAATTAAGCCACTTTATAAGAAAGGTGATAAAAGTGAGTGTGGTAATTATCGAGGCATTAGTCTGGTCTCTGTATGTAGCAAATTGCTTAGTAATATGATACTTTTTAGACTGAGAGATGCCGTAGACAAAGTTTTAAGAGAAGAGCAGTGCGGTTTTAGAAAAGGTAGAGGATGTGTTGACCAAATTTTCACTCTTAGGTTAATAATTGAGAAGTGCCTAAGTTTTCAAACACCTTTGGTCCTCAGTTTTATAGATTATGAGCAAGCGTTCGATTCTGTTGATAGAGGAGCTTTAGTAAAGGTTTTATCCTTGTATGGTATACCAGACAAATACATTAAAGTGATTAGTGCTATGTACGAGAATAACACTGCTGCGGTTAAGGTAGGAAATGAGGTTAGCAGCTGGTTTTGTATTAAATCAGGAGTTAAGCAGGGTTGTGTTCTATCCCCCTTTATATGGATTATTTTGATGGACTTTGTTTTAAGGAGCACAGGAAAGGCAATGGGAGATCACGGAATCAAATGGGGAGGAAAAAGTCTCCTGGACTTGGATTATGCTGATGATTTAAGCATCCTAGATGAAAGTGTGAGCAAAATGAATGAAGTTTTAGAGGTTTTGCGAGTTCAGGGTGCTAGTATTGGTTTGAAAATTAATGTTAGGCAGACCAAGTCACTAAGGCTAGGAATAAGTGAAGATGAAAAGGTGACGTTGGGTAATGAAAAGATTGATCAGGTGGGCAGTTTCACTTACCTCGGTAGTATTATTAGTAAAGATGGTGGGAGCAGTGAAGATGTTAAAAATAGAATAGCCAAGGCTCAGGGTGTTTTTTCACAGCTAAAAAAAGTCTGGAAGAATAGGAAGATAAGTCTGCAAACCAAGATTAGAATCTTAGAAGCTACAGTGATGACAGTGGTCAAATATGGCTCTGAAGCATGGACGCTCCGAAAAGCGGATGAAGATTTGCTAGATGTTTTCCAGAGAAATTGCTTAAGCATTGTTCTGGGTACCCGGCTGACTGACCGTATTTCAAACAATAGGCTATACGAAAAATGTGGTTCAATACCGCTTTCTAGGTCTATAATGAAAGAAAGGTTGAGGTGGTTAGGGCATGTTGTTCGGATGAAGGATGACAGATTGCCGAAGATTGTTCTTTTCGGCCAACCATCTAGGGCTAAACGGAAAGCAGGTCGTCCCCGTCTGGGTTGGGAGGACGTCATAAAGAAAGATTTAAAGGAAATGGGAACTTCGTGGGCGGGTGTAAAAAGGGAGGCTTTGAATAGATTGGGGTGGAGGAGGAGCGTGCGTAGCTGTGTTGGCCTCAGGCGGCTTGGTGCTGCGATGAGTTGTTAGTAGTAGTAGTAGTAATCAGGATCATATAGGAACTTTCAATATGCAGGCCCCAATTCAGAGTCCCTTCAGTTCATATTCTTTCATATATAAAATGATGTGCTGGGGGCTAAAGTCCGTTTTTTCTTTTTTAATTTTTATTTCTTCTGTCACATGAAAATGCAAGACCATGATCCTTAAAATATTCATATAAGTATAAATTATATATAATAATTATAAGTGTTTTGTAAAATACACAATTATAAAAGTGTTGTAAAATATATATGAGTGTTGTAAAATAATTACACACATAATTAATATTTACGAGTGCTGTAAAATAAAGGGACAGGGAAAAAATCCATGAAACAATGTTTTTCCCTTCCAAAATTAGAGATAAAAGATTTAATCTATATTCCGTTGTCACCTTTATTGACATGTATGGGGGTTTAATATCAGTAGAGATGGAGGAGAACATAGATTAAATAAATTTTACAATAGCTTAATTAGGGGGTAGGTCAAAATTTCAAACATAAACGTATTGCATAAGAGTCCCCAAGCAAGTGCCAACCTCATAACCAAAAGTCGGGATGAAATCAATACTGCAAAGAGTTAACGGACCACAGCTAAATTAGCAAATAAAAAAAATTCATTCAATATATAATACATAAATTTTCTTGACCTGACGCAATATATAGCTTTAGATTTCCTTAAAAGTTCATTGGATCTTAAGCTTGTAAGTTCAATCATGGGTCATAGCCTAGGGCATACGTGATTTCTTCAAATAAATATAGCATTTAATTTTTTGCTAGATTTCATTACCAAACTGAAATTATACCAGAGACAATCTGTATGTCATTATGTGTTACGTACTTATGCTATTTGCAGTGATTAGTTTAGAGATGTTTGGAAGTTATAAAGTTGTGAGTTTTATTTATTCGTTCTTGCTTTTCCTTTATATGTCATGTTTAATTTAGCTTAATTCATTTTTTTTTCCGTTGATAAAGGCTCCCAGACCTGGAGTCGAAATATTCGGAACTTTATTATTAAAAATTTTTTTTGTTCTACTGTTTTGCTTAAATAATATCCCCTTTTTCTTCCCATATTTTCATTTAACAAAGTCTTTCTTCTCTATTTTTACCAGAAATATCATAAACATTACCATCAACTTTTCAAGATTTAGGACACTTAATCTTACCTAACTTGCAATGCTTTCGAGATAGTTTCTTTCTTTTTTCTATTTTGCTCCTCGATGGCTTTTCTTCTTTGTTCATATTCATCAAGGTTAATCCTTTCCCGAACAGCTGGTTCCACTGATGCAACCTTATTTATATTTTTCTGAATGATAGATGGTGCTGCTGTTAGGCATTTCCCATGAGTAAATTCACAAGGCTCAGATAATTCTACTTCTTCTTTAGCTGTGACTTGAGGAATATGGGTTTTTTGAAGGGGAGCTACATGAGACAGCGGTTTTATGTTGACCATACATGTTGAAACGTTCAATGGCTGAAAAAAAGAAGAAAATACTACATACTATGAGTCACTAAATGAATTTGCTAGGTGCCAGGCAAAATATACATAATTGATAACCGGGGGAGGGGCGTAGGCTCCAAGGACCCCCTCCCCCCCAACGTTCATCTCTGTCTGATGTACAAAGAGAAGGGAACTCTTACTATTGCAAAAGAAAGAACAAAGACTTGGTCTTCAGTTGAAAATTTAAGTAGAATCCTAAGGTCCAATTTTGTTGATGCCATTAACACCTTGGTAGAGAACTTAACAGGGTTTCTGAAAGGCGGGCAGATGACATTGAGGTAAATACTGTGGGACATAATGATAACTGTTGATAGTAACATAACTTTCTTCAGCTAGAACCAACCAAAAATAAATTGGAGAAGTTAAGAATTCCAGGACTTTAAGTACCTACGAGAAGGGAAGTGATTGGTTACCCACTGTATAATCTTTTAACAGATATAAAAGGATCTTTTGTCAATATTTTACATGCTTCTGCTCAGCTGTTCCTAGAGTTAAGATTCTACTTTCTGTGGTTGGAGTTCCTAGATCTATTCTAAGCAGACCTTAGTTCTTATTCTAGACCTAGTATGAAAACTTTACATCTATGTCTCATAATAAAATAATCATAATCATACAATATAACCATAAATCTTTTTCTCATAGAATTTCTTTAAGTTGTGGAGCGACATATAGTGAAGTGTTCTTTATATTTTTAATGCAAGTTTTCCATAGTGTCTTTTCACTTGATCTACAGCCAGTTTCGTCAATTCGTGAACATTTAGGGGGAAGCAAAACATATTTTTCAAAATCTAGGGGGGGGGGGGTATATACAAAATATCCCCCCTCCCAAATCAATTTTACCAAATTAAGTGAAAATGACAATGAAACCTGAAAAATGAGGCATATAGTACCACAAAAAGTAAAGATATACTAAAGAAAACAGACCCGTTTCTGTGGATGCCTGAATTATGCAGGCTATCTTAGTTTTGACAAGATTTTTGGACAAATTAAATTTCAGCTGGGGGGGGGGGGAGGGGCAAACTGGGGTCAGGGGTGGTGGTGGTAAAATGAGATCTGGGAGAGTTGCCCCCTGCCCCATAGCAAATTACACCTCTGGGTATATATGCCAGTTTTTCAATTTTTAAAATGAAATAATAAAAACATATTTTCTACCTTTTATATACCACCCACCAATGACCCAAATACTACAAAATATCACATACCACCCAAATAGAAAAAAAAACATCATTTCTAATGCTTTTGTTTATCTTATACTGCCTTGTTGCATTTTTGAATAAGACCTAATCTTTCATACTGCATAGTTAACTTCTCTAATAGGCCTAAGAAAAGAAAATATAAATGGATCTTTTGTCACTATTTTGCATGCTTCTGCTTTTTCAATATTATTAGTATAACCACAGTATTCCCATACTGTGGTTGGAATTCTTAGATCTTGGTATTCTAGACTGGGATGAAAGTTTTGCACCTACGTCTTATACTTTTTAATCCCATATCTATTGATTATGGAGTGAGATACGTTTTTTTTTTAATATTTCATGCAAGTTTTGCAGAGTGCCTCTGTTCTTGATCTACAATCAGTGGCGTTAATTCACAAACATTTAGGGGAAGTAAAACGTATTTTTCAAAATCTGAGGGAAGGGGGCAAATTTGTTGGTTTATTCAATATTTTTCAATAAAAGTGTCATAAAAGGCATTTTCCCTGCCTTTAATATAACACCACTAGACCCCTGCGCCGCGCCGGCGGATCGACCGAACGCCGCCACCGACGAGAGGCCCGGTCGACCGCCGCCGAAGTGTCACTACGCCGCCGGCGCACCGAAGGTGCGCCGCCACCGTCAGATGCGGCGGCATTCGGCAGACTTTAAATTAATTTTGCGGCAATTTTTTATTGCATCAACCGCTAAGTCATAGCTGTTCTTTCTCGTGTGGTTTAGTATTTCGATTTTCCTGATAAGAAATCAAGCAGGGCTCGCACTATCCCCGAATTTTTGGGTATTTCCCCGAAAATCTATACGTCACCCCGGAAAAAAATTTGGTTCCCCGAATCTCCGAAAATCACGCAATCACGGTGCCACCCATGGTGATTTATCATCAGTGACTTTCCCTGCCAAATATTACTTTGCATACCATAATTCTTCACTACTCTCTTGTTCGTTAATTTTCGTCTCTTTTTTTACTTTGTATAAAAAACAGACAGATGCAATATGCAATAGAAAATATTGCAATATACACATTTCTTCATATGTTGACAAAAAAAGTATCGTCTTTATGAAATGAGTTTAAATCATTTCGAATCCAGTTTCCCAATTGCTATTTCTTACATTATTCGTAGTCAAGAATTTTATTTTCAAGATGAATAGAATTATAGAACGCATTCACTACTATACAGCTTCAGTCTTCAGTTGGATTTTGAAATTAATAGCCAACAGATTGTTTCTACAGCTGAATTTTAAGTTTGCAGAATTTGTTTTTCTTTTGCTGTTTTTAGATAAGATTTTCTTACTGTTTAATACTCAATTGTTGAACGCCTGACAGATTAAAGAAAATACAATCTTCTTTCAGAATATTTGTTACCCCCCCCCCCCCAAAAAAAAAAAACCTTCTATTAAGACAAAATTTATCTATAGACTAAGCTATGTGCAAGGTTGCGGAATTATAGATTGAAACGGAAGTTATCCCAAAAATATGATTCATAAAAAACTGTAAACTGTTGCCTATAGGGTGGGGGATAGGGGGCTATCATTTTTAAATGATAAAACCTCATTTTTTTTTATTGAAAGTAGGGATGCCAAAAAGATAACTATTTTTTTTCATTTAAAGTGGACACGGGAGGAAATGATATAAAATTCCCTGGGAAACCATTGAAATATTTTGATAGACCCAGGGCCCCTCATTGGGACTTGTTTATTGTCTTGGGTATTTTGCGATTTCTCATAGGCTACTGGCCTAATATATCTTTTGTGTGTGCTCCCTTTTAATTAGATTCTTTGGATCTTATTGAATGCCACGGTGAATCTATGACTCAGTTTTCCAATAATTTGAGGTATATCTGAATAATTTCGACATTTTTGTTGTTGTCTTTGTACCCCTTTACTCATACCCTCAATTTTTTTTCAAGAAACACTAAGCTGTTTAACGTTATTTTGCGTGTTTGTTTGAACTATATAGTGACCTATTTAATTATTAAGTAAATTATTTTTTTAATGTAAAGCTGAGGCGGTATCCAGAGGGGGTGGGGGGGTGGGTAAGGTGTATTACATTTAAATAATAATAATATCTCGAAATTCCTTTATTGAAAGCAGGGATGTCAAAAAGTTATTTTTTTTAATTTAAAGCAGAGACGGCATCCTATCAAGGTGGTATCCAAAGGGGGAGAGGGGGTAGGGAGCTATCATATTTAAATGATAATACATCGATTTTTTTTTTAAAGTAGGGAGGCTAATAAGTTAATTATTTTGTTTTATTTAAAGCAAAGACGGTATTCTATCAAGATGGTATCCAGAGGGGGGGGGGGGCATAGGGAGTTATTATATTTAAGTGATAGTACCTTGAATTTTTTTTATTGAAAGCAGGGATGCCAAAAAGTTGAAAAGTTGACAAAAATTAACACGATTTTCGTGAGTTATACTTGATACAGCAATTGTATAGTTTTATCTTCCAAAGAGAAAGGGACACATGCGTCCGACCCGTTTTTTTCTTACTGATGAAACGAGTTTACTTTGAAAACATTCATTCTTAAGTACCAGGCAGATTCACACTAAAACGAAGTGGTGTGACCAAAGCGATATCGATATCCCCACCTAACGTTGCGCTCGAGTGACAATGGCGCCCTTGGTCCAGTGCCCAAGTTATATTAAAAGGCCAGGTCATAATAAAAGCTTTCAATTTGGGAGGTTCAAGGAGGAGTCTTCGACAGTCTTATGACCTGAGGGTACTAGATGTTGCAACGTTCTTACTTATCTACAGTGGTTTAAAAATATTCAATCACCCCACCAATGATGACCAAAAATGTGCACAAATATAACAAATGTAACATCTGGAATATTTAACACTTTTTTCAAAGCTTTGAAGAAAAGCAAAAAAGGCTAAAGAGCCTGGGTGGGGATCAAAGAGGAGTCTTTGAGTATTTTGACCACAGAGCGACTTATTGTTGCGACTTTCTTAAATTTGGTAATTTTTGTGAACATTTGGAAATCAAAGCTTAAACTCAATAACTGATACTAAGTGTCCTAACATTTTGCTTGGATTAAAAGTGACGAACTAGGATGAAAATCTCAACATCTTCCTGGAGCTACTTCAGTCTGCACTTCATTTTTCTTCATACCGAATACACCATTAAGTGTTTTTTTGTTTCATTGTAATTGAAGCGTTCTCATGTGAAGTGTTCATCATGTATTTTTCAATTTGATAAATTTACTCCTTTTAGATGCAGTTTATAATTTGACTGATATTAGGTATTTATGAGTTTATAATTTGGAATGAATCCCCAAAAGAAAAAATGAATAATATCCAAAAGAGCAGCCAAAAGCAATAAAAAAAAAATCAGCAGTTCAGCCTTAGCCTACATGACATATATTCTATAAAGAAGCCAAAAAACCTTTAAAATGTATTTTTTTTAAATTGTTATTAAAAACCTGTTTTTAATACAAGGAAGGCTTTTTAGGAATCCCAAAGAGCAAAAAAAAAAAAAAAACAATCAATATCAAAATCGCCCATTTTAACTGTTTTAAAGGTGACAAAACAGATATAGGCAAAGGGCATTATGAAAAAATTAAGCTTCTAAGTTCAAACTTATATTCAAAGTTTTTACCCAGATAACTGACAAATTTTGTGATACGGTATTTGAAGTTTTGTATGCAGTAATGCTCGATGAAAAAAAAAACTACTAATTTTGATAATTATTTATGTTAAGAATACATAGCTAATAGATACTTCAACTGTTATGCAAGGGTTCTGAAACGCCACAGCCATTTCGTTTCTACCAGATTTCTACTTCTCTTGAAGAATAACGAAGAAGACCAGTTTCCAGCCAGCGACTTGTGAAATTTTGAACTCATGAATAGACTCTAATCTGTTGCAAATTTGAGCTATGATTTGAGAAAGACAGATGAAAACATTAATGTTTGCGGTCAACATTGATCGCACTGGCGGCGAGCCGCCAATATCTTACCGGCGGCGCTTTTTTTTGGCCCCGCCACCACCGGTCTTCCCTCCTCGGCGCGGCGCCGGGGTCTAAACACCACCATAACACCACTCAATCCACAAACACTGCCACCCCATCATTTCTAATGCGCTTGTTAATCTTATGCTGCCTTATTGCTTTTTGTGAATTGGACCTAATCTCACATACTATATAATGACTCATTTGACACTTCAACTTCTGTAATAGGAAAAAGAGAATAAGATATAAATATACAATGATTAATTTGACACTTCAACTTTTGTTTGCATTTTGTGCATCCATCCAATCTGTTTCTAGCCCCAACACCCCTCTAAGACCCAAAAATAAAAGAGAATCAGCAAAAGAAATAAAGATGACAGATGAGGAAAAAATGGAAATAGAAAAGAAAATAAGAGATAAAATTAAAAAAAAGTATAACTTATCAGTACTTCTGTATTGACTTGTTTCTGTAGTTCTACACGAGACGGTCCATTTTGCTTATGTATTTTCTTTACTTGATTTCCTGAAATTAGTCACAGAAATAGTAAGGAACTGTTCCTATTCAAAGCAATTACTTACACAGATCAACCCTTAGTTATTGAACTTATTGGGATGATGTGTAAGCCATTTTATTTTGCACTCCAACAATAAAAGTGCCCCATATTTTCCAGGCTTTCAGATTATTCGTATTAATAGACAAATTATCTTAAAAAAACTTAATTGTCGAATAGCTTATTTTTGCCATTTAGAACATACAATTTTAAAGTACCAAGGACAGTAAAAATTACAGCTGGTTGTTTGAATTGGCTAAGAAGAAACTTAAACAACCATATATATTTCAAAAATTAGGAAAAATTCACAAATTCAATTTTTATTGAAACAAATTTTCATGTGCTGTTACAAAGCTCCTGGTAGCAGCATAAAACTGATTCAAAAAAAAGGAAACAAGAGTGAAAAATCCAAAAAAAAATAATATATATATATATATATATATATATACCAAACTGTTTAAGAAGGTGTAGCTTTACTTAGAAGTTGGGAGTCATATTAGAGTTACGCGCATTTTTTCACGTTTTAACGAGTCGGACAAGCATTTCAGAGGGGGGGGGGGTTTCAAACCCCTAGCCCCCCTTGATACAGCCTTGGATACTGCCCTAAAATTTTGAAACAACCAAAAGAAAAATCTTAGTTGTGGTTTTCAGTTATGAATAATCCTAAGTTGGGTTCAGTAGGCAAAAACTGTTTCTATTTTGATATCCTTGGTACTTTTATAAGACTTCATACATTGCACATCCAAATTGCTTAAAGATTGGCTACTCAAAATTGACAATGCCTAGATCAATACAATACATTCATAAATGTTTCCTTAAGGTTGAAAAGCACAATTATTTTGTTTTTATAGTAAATTCAATAATTTGTAAGGTGTCACTCCCAGTCATATAACTACTAATCAACCAAATTCTTGCCTTTTTTTTTATCAGAATAACTTCACTAACTATTTTTTTTCTGCCTTTAGCCTTATTGAATTCAAGCTCCACAAAGAACCTTTATGGGTTTTTGAGAAACCATTACATAAATTGTTTTGATATATAATGTTCTTTATTTTCTTTTTCTTTTTTTTTTTTTTTTTTTTTTTTTTTTTTTTTTTTTTTTTTTTTTTTAAACCTAAAGCGAAATTAGCCTATCATGACAAAAACAAAGAAGTAAATCTTGAAAAATAATTGGTCTTTGATCGGTAGAAGAAGAAGAAAAAGTTAATTCTGTCTTGTTATTATATAAATTTTTGAAAATTTACCAAGTTTTGTCAGGCTTGTACTTCTTGATGGGTAACAATAAACTTAATAAATTTGGAATCAGCATAAAAAGCGAATGCTTTTGGTGTATTGATTGTTATAATAATTCCTTTTTTGAAGTTTTGGTTACTATTAGTCTGACTTGCTCCATACTTGCAGTTTATTACCATGAATTGTTTGAAAGAAGTATCCTATTAAATTATAATATATAGTCTACTGCATGACGTTTTCATGGAATAGATATGAAAGAGTAATTGTAACAAGAAGTGACAGCGTGTATTTTCCACTGTTATTGTATTATTTTTTGTTGTAGCAACACTAGCACTCCTAGTAGATGAATATAATTGACATTTTGCAAGCACTGTGAAACAATTTTTTTCTATCTAACATAAATTTTCTATAAAATATATAGAGCAGTAAATCGTCAAAATCTACAGATTATTATTTAATAATGCATAGAAAATCTACAAAAAGAGTTGATTGCTTGAAAAGGCTTTGTTACCTGTTTCAGCAATGATCCAGATTGATATGAGATGGTTAAGTCTGACAAATGGCAACTCTGAACAATCACATATTGTAATTTTCATATTTTGCAAACTGCAAATTTGTACATTCAAAATCACAGTTTATGAATTATGAATAATCTTTATACTTGTAATATTAGCCCAGTCTTCTCCATTTTCAGCTGTTAGTTAACAGATCACATTTTTTTTTTTCATTTGCTCAGTTTCCCCTATTGTTCAAAATAATGTTTGGTAACAGTTGTGTATATTAGTTTGAGCTTTTCTTTGTATTATTTATTTTTTATTTTAAATTTATTCCTTTTTATAAGTTGTTATGATTAGATTCTATCTTTTTGAATGCTGAAAACCACTTGCTACATACATGAAAATTATTTTATGGATTTTTCTTTTCTTTCTCAAGTGGCAAAGGACCTGTTGCTTTTCAAAATTTTATTCTTTTTTTTTGTTTTTCTTTTGTTATATTGCTGCAAATTAGATGATCTTTTTACTTCAAGATAAAGACTCCAGATTAGAATAAAGCCCCTTAAGCCTTAATGGAGTTGGGGTAACAATATTAGTTAATAGATGTTGATTGTTTTAGCAGTTATTTTGGAACAAGAGTGAAGGAAATACAAGAGCACAATTTGCTTGGAAATATCTCTGCTGTCTACCCTATTCTGCCCCAAGCAAAAGAGTTTTCAGCATAGTTCATCTCTGATGACAAGCAAAGGTCTCTAAACTGAGAAAATGATGAAAAATATGTGCATTTTCTGCACTACAACTTCTCCCAGTTGGACTGAACTTATTAAGCACTTTGCAGACCAGAACTTTGTTTGGTTTATTTTTTTTTTTAAGTTATTGTGTTAATAGATGTTGGTTGTTTTAGCAGTTATTTTGGAACAAGAGTGCTGGAAACAAAAGAGCAAAATTTGCTTGGAAACATCTCTGTTGTCTGCCCTATTCTGCCCCAAGCAAGAGTTTTCAGCACAATTGCAAACATCTCTGAAGACAAGCTAGGTCTCTAAAATGAGAAAATAATGAGAAACATGTGTGCTTTCTGCACTAGGATACAACTTGTCCCAGTTGGACTGAACTTATTAAGCAGTTTGCAGAATAGAACTTTGCTTGGTTTAATTTTTCTGTAAAAGTTATTGTGTAATGCTCTACTGGTGGATATATGATCAAACATACTTAATGGCTCTGGTTTGTGTATTGCCCCCCCCCCCCCCACAATAATTTGAAGAAATAAATATCATACAGCCCATGCGCCTTGACAATCCGGATATGAACCCTTCTCCCCCCCCCCCCCAATAAAAAGGCCAGAGACTCACCTCTAAACAAAAGATCAAATTATGATATAAAAAACAAAAAACTACCAAATCAAAATAATGAATACAGATCATTGTATGCAACTTTTTTATTGTTCTTATTTATGTTTCTTAGGTGCAATTATTTCCTATCCAGGATGAGTGTGTTTACTAAGCAAACTTACACAAAGTGTTACTGTAACAAAGCACAAGCATTACATTTTTATTTTCTAAATACTACATTTGATTTACTTTTGTTAGTGCAGGGCTTGGAGTGATTTCTGCTCATTAGAAAAGGAAATTGACAAGCTGCCAAGGGACTTTTAGGGATGAAAAAGGGACCAAAATGGGAAGGGATTTTGATTGCCATTAATGGTCAAGACATTCTTTTGGACATGAATCAGAGCCTTGGAAGGAACTCATTTTCCATGGAGACAGGTCAGTTGTCTTTGTTTTTCTATTTTCTTTCAGTTATGTTTATTTAAAACAAAAAAAGAAAAGCAACTTCAAGACTAAAAGCAAGTACAAACACTTCATAAGACTTCAGCTTGCAAGCTAACTCAGTCACTTCTTCAACTTCTCTGAGAGATTGGTTAGCTTGCTTATCAGGTCCAACTTCCTCTTTTGTATGTCCTTTTCAGCCCACTCTTTTTTATATATTTTGTTCATCTTCCCGCGTTTTTATGACACTCTCTAGTGAGGAATTGGCCAAGGCGATATCCACGGAATGCTTTGAAGTCACCATTCACTGTAAGCAATTGGTGGTCTTTTTCAAGGGGGCATCAATAATTTCTCATTTCTGGTTTTTCACAGGCCCCCTTTTCATGCAATAATTCCTCAAGTCTATCTAACTCTTTTTTGCCAGAGATGTCAACTAGGTTTACCTCCTTTGCTTTCTCTTGGTCTTGGACACTTTGGTCAGAAGCTTGTTCTTTTGCTTTGCTCTTCACATAGTCTTAGTGTTTTGACCAAGCCAACCTAGTCAAAGTCAACAGCTCTTTAGGAATAGAAAGCCTTTTGGGTTTGCCTCCATATGTGTTAAATTCTTCAATCGCACACAGCTTTGCATTCAGGACTCTTTTTGACATGACAGCTGACTGACAGAAGAAGTCTTCCTGAGAGCACGAAATCCCTCTCTATGTAAGCACTGCCATGCAACAATGTCAACGCAGCTTTTACAAGCTTTAGCAAAAGAGTATGCTTTTACCCACCAAAAGCACTTGTCACAGAGAAGTTCTGATGCCAGTAATGGTTGATGCGTGATGATGTTGGTTCTACTGAGTTCTTGGCTTGTAGCAACATTCACTCACTTCTAACATCATCAACACCTGCTCCTACCAGGATCTATCAAGCAAGCACAAGTATATCTGATGGACTTTTAGCTCATTTCCTTTCCATGGGATCCAGGTCCCTAAGCAAGATGGCTATTAGAAGAGATGGGGCACTTCTTGACCAAGTGTTTGGCAGCTGCCTTGAAATGCCTTCATACCTTTTGACTGAACCCTTGTCTCTCTGCCAATGTGAGTTCTTGTCCATCAAATGCACATTCAACATGCTCATCTACAACAGTGTCCTGCAAATAGTTGTCCAAGCACTCAAGCAAACTGGTAGAAATTTTATCAGGAGAAATGACAATGTCAGGTTTCAGAAGTCTTGCTAAAACAGTGAGAAGTAAGTTTTTCATACCAGCATGAAAAGTGTGCAGAAGGGGTTTGTTCTTCTGAAACACTGCTGCCAATTTTCAAAAAAAAAATCAGATGATTAACACACAAATTCAAGTTCTTTAAGCATATATTTCCGTTTTTGGTAGCTTACAATCTTGAGGTACTTTGCTGACTATGCAACATTCTTCAAATGTTTTTTCAATGGCAATGTAATGCGAAAAATGTTTCAAGAGTGCCAGCCACTAATCAATCACTCAGCAAACAGCAGGACCCATCATCAGCCACCTTTTTTAGACATGCTGAATTGAAGTGTTGAATGGGACACTTTTCTTTTCTGGCAATCTCGAAAATCCCTGTATCTTGCAGGCCAGTCAAGGAAAAAATGCCTCAAGATAACAACAAAGTTGGATGACTCCTCTCCAAATTCCCCAAGCCCTTTCATGAATCCAATGTGCACAACATGGTGTTACAAGTCTCAATGTTTGCCAGCTCCTTTGAAGACTTTTTCTTCTTCAATGCATTTGTTTGAAACCATGCTTATTGACATTAGGTCTATTGCTGCCTATCATTATTAGTCTTTCTCCCAATGCATGATATCATCAGATACATCACCACACAGCTTGGTCTCAACGATCTGTAGCTCTTTTTTCCTTCACTGTTTGCAGTTTCGTTGTACTCAAGAACAAAGTGAGCTTCAACTCATGTTCTTCATAAGATTCTGTTTACAGTCTGGGTGAAGGGCATTAGTTATCAGGTACATAGCTTTCTTTACACTCATCAACATTCTGGCAGTAGCTTACCATTGAACATGGCTTCAAAGACATCAATGATTCCATCACACAAAGCTTGCAAGGACTTGAGTAATCAGATGATTTCTGCTTTTTATGGAGCATCTTTGTCAAAAAAAAAAAACATCTCAAGTGTTTTACCTCGATTGCTAGGTGATTGCTCTTCTGATTGGGACTGTTGCCTAGCAGATCCACATAATCATTAATGTAATAGATTGAGATGGACTGCAACCTGTTTCTTGTGCCTGTCCAACAAAGCATGCTGATTCAAGGTATAAAAGCCTTTGCAACAGCTAAGGTTTTTCCTGCATATTTTGCAGTACAAAGAAAACTCATCATCACCAATCCTACACCATTTGTTTATCTTTCCGCAACTCATGTCTCCTTTAGTTAACTGGAAGTAACAAAATTTGCAGTTGCCCATTGTCTTTCCTAAATCAAGTTGGGAGACTTGAAAGACAAGGAGGTTTAAACATAGCAGGAAAAACACTCAAGTATAAGGTTTTTGTTACCTGAATATTCCACATACGATACTCTCCTTTTCTCACTCAACCTGCTATTAGTCCATTAACTAACATTTAGAAGGAAAGAATATTGTGAATTTTGTGAAGCTATAGGAAATTATCTATCCTTGAACATGACCATGAAATGACGACTTTGCTAAGGCCCTTGACAAAGTGCCCCATAGTCAACAGCTCTTGAAATTATCTGCTGCTGGTATCAATACATCCTTGATAGCCTGGCTGATGAAATGTTACTCTTTCCTTCAGTGGTATGACAATGTGACCCAAGAATCCCACCCACCATATACGCTAATTCTGTGCTGTTATTAGCTGCCAATGTTTACAACAGTTTATAGACACTTTGTCCACAGACAAAGTTCCCACTGTTTTGTTGCTTCTTTCTTAACTGCAACAGCATAGCCAAGAGACCAATACAACCAGATTTGTGGAGAAGCTATATTATCTAAAGTGGTTCTTTCAAATATATTGGACTTTAAAGTACCTTTTAAAGTACATTGTTCTTACGTTATACTTTATAAACATTTGTAGAAACTACAGTTTACAAGAAAAAAAAAAAAAAAATCAAATGTTAGATTGATGCTCAGGTGGTGTTTTAGTGTTCATTTTTCAAGCAGTATAATCTTTCATCAATTCATATCATATTTTCATTGATTCAGAGATATCCTTTTCAAAAAAAAAGGTATGGCCAACATATATTTAAAGTCAAATATAAAAAAGTTACTTCAAAGACAACTTCAAATATTGTTACTTAAAAACAACTAAGAATATAGATGGTTAATTTTGCACAACATTATGAAATTTGCAGTTTACAAGAGCAAAAAATCTCATTTTTCCAGTCTTCACTTTTTCACAAATCAGAATAATTATACTTATTATTACACAGATAGTTAAGCGTCACCAGACACAAAATATGTTAAGCCTTTTTTTTGTTAGCACTAGCAACAGTTCCTACCTGTGTAAGTAACCCAGACTCTTTTGGCATAGTCTATAGCACTATGTCATTATGAAATAGGACTATTGAGAAAAGTTGAATAACCTGTCTAAATTGATCAAAAATGTATTTTAATTTAAAAAGAAGGGACTGCACCAAACCTGAGAATTATCAACCTATCAGCCTAACCTCAGTTGTAGTTAAGATGCTTGAATGCTTAGTTAATGACTCATTGCTCAAACATTTAACCACAAACAAGATCTTGTCACCCAAGCAGCATGGATTCCAGTCAGGAAAATTTATTGAAACAAACTTACTGGAATCATATGAGATAATTACCAACCTGATTGACCAAGGGCATCCAGTTGACTTACTGCTGCTAGACTTTGCTAAGGCCTTTGACGAAGTGCCCCATAGTCAACAGCTCTTGAAATTATCTGCTGCTGGTATCAATACATCCCTGATAGCCTGGCTGATGAATTTTCTCACAAACTGCAAGCATAAAGTCCATTTATTTGAGACAGGTGGCCAGCCAATCTACTCTGATGAAGCCATAGTAATGAGTGGGGTACTACAGGGAACTGTATTAGGTTCAACACTTTTCCTGATGTATATCAACCATATTTCCAATTATGTGGATAACAATATGCATTTGTTTGCTGAT
The DNA here is from genome assembly GCA_027921565.1 of Artemia sinica. NCBI lineage: Eukaryota > Metazoa > Arthropoda > Branchiopoda > Anostraca > Artemiidae > Artemia > Artemia sinica. The sequence continues at coordinate 40,533,726 of CM051273.1, read as the reverse complement.
GATGCCAAACTTTTTGGAATTACTAACCCACATAAAATCAAACAAGATCTAGACAGGCTACAGAATTGGATGCTAGACTGGCTTCTCCAATACAATACAAGCAAATGTTGTATTTTGCACCTTGGACCTAATAACCTAATGGCTACATATTCAATTTTAAATCCAATCACTAATACAAGGGACCATCTAGTGAAAAGAGAAGAAGAAAGGGACCTTGTGTGATCATTGATGAGGGTTGAGGTTCCACAGTAATATCCAGCATTTTATCTCCCAAGCAAACTTCATCCTTGGCCTATTAAAAAGGACCATCAGTAGCCAAGAGACAGCAATATTAATAAAACTTTTTAAGGCTCTTGTTAGACCCCATCTTGATTTTAGCATGTTCCTGGCTGGTCCTTCTTACTGGCTAGATGTTAGATTAATTGAAAATGTGCAGAGGCAAGCAACAAAGTGCATGAAAAGCCTAAAGTCAGCTTCATATGAGGAACATCTCACACAGCTCAAGCTACCAGTAAATTTTTTGCAGTTCATATTATTGACTTAAAAATAAAGTAAACATATTACATGATGTCTTTTTTATACTCTTTCCAAATATAATAATCATTTTTGTCAGAAATGAATTTTATCCACATCCCTATGTAAACCAATTCAGGGTATATATTTGCACATTAGGGGGGGGGGGGTAAATTTTATTTCTGATGTAAATGAGAGGTAAGTTTAAACTTTACCCCCTCCCCCCCCTTAATGTGCAAATATATACCCTGAATTGGTATATCTAGGGGTGGGGGAAAAATTCATTTCCAACAAAAATGATTATTATATTTGGAAAGAGCATAAAAAAGGCATCAAGTGGTATGTTTACTTTATTTGTCAGTCAACAATAGGAACTTCAAAAAATTTACCAAGCTACAAACCCTTGTCTGCAAATACATGCATAGTGATATGATGCTGACTTATAAACTCCAAAAGGAAAATTCCACGATTGTCAAGGGTAACCATAGTAGGCTACCAGGCATCATATCACAAGAGGAAATTCAAAGAAGCTACCAAAATTAAGCTCCAGATCAAAAATCTGTTAAATGTATTTTTCAAGAAGAGTAATTAACCAGTGCAATGAACTGAAGGACTCTACTGTCAGTGCTCCCACTGGAAGTTCAACTGGGAGTCATCAACTCAAGAGCACTACAGGTCTAGAGGACCTTAAAGCTCTCAAATCGATTAAGGTTAAGGTAATGTGGATAAAACAGAATAAAGCACACACATCTAATTAATAGCTATAAGTCTTCAGCATATTATAAAGTAACAATTTCATTATTGCAGTATTGGCATAAGCCTAGGGTTGACTGGAAGTTGATGTTAGGCTACTTATTAACTCTTTTGCTATTATAGTGTTTTTTCTGAAAATCCATAGAATCTTAAGCTGCAAAATTAATTGCCTGGCTTAGAAAAACATGAAATTTGGACAGAACTTGGTAAATTTACAGGTGGCACAATAATTTAGCTAGAATGAAAGTGAAAATGTCATTTGATGCCTTTTTTATGCTCTTTCATAATACAATAATCACTTCTGTTGCAAATCGCATATTGAGCCCTTAAAGGGGCCCCAAAGGTATTTTATATGAATAATGAAAGAGCATAAAAAAAGCATCAATAATGTTTTCAATTTCATCCTAGATAAATTATATGGACTACTTTAAATTTACCTTGAACTTTACCCCCCCCCCCCCACCCCCATAATGTGCAAATATATACCCTGATTTGGAATATACCCTGAATTGTTGACAGCAAAGTTTTGAATCACAAAATTCAACACTAATTCTGTCAACAGCATTTGAAAAACTTGAAATGGTTTGAATTGGGATACCACCAGATGGCTAATTTGACAGTGTATATATATACAAACCTTTAAATTAGCCAACTGGCCAACCAGTATTTTAAGCCTAGGACTTGAGCTGGACATAAGGAAACATGTTAAGAAAACAACTAGTACTCCATGATATGCAGAATAATTCTAGTTAACACATTTTGCAGGGGTAGAGCCTTTATCTTCACCTTTTCCTTGTTTTCTCAGTTTTTCTAAGAAATTCATGAATTTCTTAGAACCTATATATTTGCAGAATATATAAACCCCACTCCCCTAATGTGCAAATATATACCTAGAGTTACATCCTTGATCTAAATATAACATCCATTTTCATCACAAATGAACTTTACTCCCATATTAGTCATATGGTGGATGTCTGTTTGAACTGAGTTGCCTAATAAATGAGGTTTGAATTGTTATAAATAAAGTTTTTGGAATATATCACTCTTGAACAGCTTATTTATAAACTAGTGATATGTTTTTAACCACTGTTCAATTACTTAACTAGTGTTGATAACTTCTTTGTGTGGTTACAAAAATTATATACCTTCAGGGCCCCTTGAAGGGCTCAAGATGCAATGTGTAACACAAGCAATTATTGTCTTATGAAAGAGCATAAAAAAAGGCATCAAATGACATTTTCACTTTCATCCTAGCTAAATTATTGTGCCACCTGCAAATTTACCCAGAACTTGTGTTATTGGTATAGGCTGGGATACCACCAGATGGCTAATTTGACAGTGTATATATATATAGGCTACAAATATTTAAATTTGCCAACCAGTATTTTAAGCCTAAGAGTCCAGCTGGACATAAGGAAACATATTAAGAAAAACATTCTTACTCCATAATAAGCAGAATAATCTTAGTTAACAGATATTGCAGGGGGAGAGCCCTTATCTTCACTTCTTTCCCTGTTTTTCTAAGAAATTTATGAATTTCTTAGGACTTATTTATTCATAGAATATATACCCCCACCCCCCCCCAATGTGCAAATATATGCCTAGAATTTGCATCCTCAATCTGAATATAACATCCATTTGTACCAGAAATGAACTTTACTCCCATTTTACCCATGTGGTGGATGTCCATATAGGCTAGCCTAACTTTTGTGTCATTTATGCTTGTAGGGGGATCTTTTGTCAAATACAGAACAAGAATAGTCTTAATACTGCTCTAAAAATTTTGAGCAGCTTCAAAACCTTTATCACCTTTGATATTTTTCAATTCTTCCTCAGTGAATCCTTCCCAAACAGGCATTTCTAATTTTTGAAAAGAGGAATACTGCTTGCCTCTTGCCTGGAAATTTGTAAATAGCGAATTTCAAATTTCATCAAAAATCTTCGGCCAGAATTTCAATCGACTTACAAATTTCTGCTAATATTTGACACATTCCTACCCATAATAAACCCCAAGTTCAAATTCATGGCTTGACATCATGGTAAATTTCTTGGTGTCCATATAATTTATCTTGGATTAAAATGAAAACATCATTTATGCCTTTTTTATGCTTTTTCATAATTCAATAATCACTTCTGGGGCTAGTTGAATCTTGAGCCTTTAAAGGGGCTCCAAAGGTATTTCATTTTTGTGGCCACCAAAAGGCATTGTAACCTAACCTACCAAACACTTGATATTCAATTCAAACTGCTTTCTTACTGTTTCAAGTTTTTCAAATGCCATCAAGGGCATAGGCTATGACCTACTGGTCAAACAGGATACCACCAGATGGCTAATTTGACAGTATATATATATATATATATATATATATATATATATATATATATATATATATATAGCCTATATATATATATATATATATATATATATATATATATATATATATATATATATATATATATATATATATATATGTATATATATATATATATATATATATATGTATATATATATATATATATATATATATATATATATATATATATATATATATATATACATATATATATATATATATATATATATATATATATATATATATATATATATATATATATATATATATATATATATATATATATAATATATATATCTATATATATATATATATATATATATATATATATATATATATATGTATATATATATATATATATATATATATATATATATATATATATATATATATATATATATATATAGGGTATATACAAATCTTTGAATTAGCTAATTGACCAACCAGTAGGCTATTTTAAGCCTAGGAGTCCAGCTGGACATAAGGAAACATAATAAGAAAATAATTCTTATTCTATAATATGCAGAATAATCCTAGTTAACACATTTTGCAGGGGAGAGTCTTTATCTTCACTTCTTTCCTTGTTTTTCCAGTTTTTCTTAGAAATTCATGTATTTCTTAGAACCTATATATTCACAGAATATATACCCCCACCCCCCAAATGTGCAAATATATACATAGAATTGCATCCTCAATCTAAATATAACATCCATATGCATCACAAATGAACTTTACTCCCATATTAGCCATGTGGTGGATATTTCTGGTCAAACCCCAAACAATGCCATCAACAAAAATAGCACTGAATTTTGCAATTAAATCTTTATAAATCTTTGATTTATAATCTTTGAATTAGCCAACCGACCAACCAGTAGGCTATTTTAAGCCTAGGAGTCCAGCTGGACATAAGGAAACATATTAAGAAAACAATTCTTACTCTATAATATGCAGAATAATCCTAGTTAACACATTTTGCAGGGGGAGAGCCTTTATCTTCACTTCTTTCCTTGTTTTTCCAGTTTTTCTTAGAAATTCATGTATTTCTTAGAACCTATATATTCACAGAATATATACCCCCACCTCCCTAATGTGCAAATATAGCCTATACCTAGAATTGCATCCTCAATCTAAATATAACATCCATTTGCATTACAAATGAACTTTACTCCCATATTAGCCATGTGGTGGATATCCCTGGTCAAACCCCAAACAATGCCATCAACAAAAATAGCACTGAATTTTGCAATTCAAAACTTTGCTGTTGACAATTCAGGGTATATATTTGCACATTAGAGGGGGGGGGGGTAAAGTTCATGGTAGATTTGCTGTGGACAATATAATTTAGCTAGGGTGAAAGTGAAAACATAATTTGATGTTTTTTATGCTCTTTCATAATTCATATAAAATACCTTCAGGGCCCCTTTAAGGGCTCAAGATGTAATTAGCCCTGGAAGCAGTTATTGAATTATGAAAGAGCATAAGAAAAAACATCAAATGATGTTTTCACTTTCATCTTAACTAAATTACAGGGCCACCTATAAAATTACCTTAAATTGCAGCTAGGAGCCACCTAAGGATTTCTCCTTGTAGAGCTCCAGAATGATAACTAGTTGCATGCAGGTTCACGGGTGACCAGATGCTGTTGCATCTTCAGTAGCATCCCAATTGAGTTTACACTCTGGAGGACCACTCAGCATCTTGCTTTCATTTAAAAACATCAGTGGATTCAGCAGTAACTGTTTCATTAGATAGTTTGTTCCAATTATTGACAATACATGTTAAGAAGAATTAAGTAAAGACTCTAGAAATTGTAGACTGCTTTGACAGTAGGGAATGATGCTGGGAGAATTTTAGTCTTCAATAACCTAAAGGTTAAAATGGCATCCCCTCTATTTCTCCTGTAAACAAGCATAAGGAGATTCAGCTTTGATAGTCTTACAGGGCAGGAAAGATATTGTTTTAGTAGCATGTCTCTGCACATCTTCAAGAACTTTTATGTCTTTTTTAAAATATGGAGAGGCAAGAGACATTCCAACTTCAAGCTTAGGATGCACAAGTCCTTTATAAAGAAGACTGATGACTTTAGGGGAACAAGAGGAAATAGTCTGCTTAATTAGTCCCAAGGTTTAACTAGCCCCAGCAGCAGACCTCTTAGTATGAGTGCTGAATTTTTGTTCATTGTCAATATTGACACCAAGATCTTGCTCATTATTTACAGAGGAGAGTAGGTGACCTAAAAAAAAATAAGAATGGCAAGGATTCAGTTTTCCAAAATGAATGATATGGCATTTGGCAACATTGAATTCTAGAAGTCAGGCCTCAGCCCATTGACCCAGCAGTTGAAGATTATTTTGTAGCAGGAAGTGATCTTCACAGGAGAAAGTTGGTCCAAGAAGCTTCAGGTCATCTGCATAAGGAGTTGATTTACTGCTGATAATGGAAAGAGCATCATTGATGAAGATATTAAATAGTGTATGACCCAAGACACTTCCCTGAGGAACTCCACTCAGAACATGCATTGAGGAAGAAAGAATACAAATACCAGAGTTGTTAGATAAATGAATGTGTTGATTTTGCAAATAAAGAAAATCAAGGATCCAGAGCAGGGCTTTCTCTTCAAGCTTTACTGCATGTATTTTAATTGCAAGTCCACTGTGAAACACTTTGTTAAGAGCTTTAGAAAAGTCAAGCAGAATCATGTCAGCAGGCACCCCAATATCAAGCAACTTGGTGATGTGATCATATGATTCAAGGAGATTGGTGTCAACAGATCTTCCAGAACAAAAGCCATGTTGTGAACTGTGTAAAACATAGTTTGCTTCAAGGTGTTTAACAACTGCAGAGTTGATTATTCTTTCAATAACCTTAACAATTACTGATGGGTCAATAATTTTTGGCAAGGTCCTTTCTACCTTTTATAAAAATTAATTAAAAAAAACTTTCCAAAAAATAAGTTTTTCAAAGAAAAGTAAAGGCCATTTTAAACTTATGCTCAGGAGATACAAATACCTGTTAAAATTTAAACTCAAAACAACCAGAAATTACTATAAAAGAATAAATGAAACCCAAAACAAACAGAAATTAAATAAACAATTCCCAATTCACAAAGTTCCCAATTCCTTTAAATCTTTCTTAATGATGGCCTCCCACCCAAGACAGGGACGACCTGCTTTCCGTTTAGCCCTAGATGGTTGGCCAAAAAGAACAATCTTTGGCAATCTGTCATCCGCACAACGTGCCCTGGCCACCTCAACCTTTCTTTCATTATAGCCCTAGAGAGCAGTATTGAACCACATTTTTTTGTATAGCCTATTGTTTGAAATACAGTCAGTCAGCCAGGTACCCAGAACAATCCTTAAGCAATTTCTCTGGAAAACATCTAGCAAATCTTCATCCGCTTTTTGGAGTGTCCATGCTTCAGAGCCATATTTGACCACTGTCATCACTGTAGCTTCTAATATTCTAATCTTGGTTTGCAGACTTATCTTCCTATTCTTCCAGACTTTTTTTAACTGTGAAAAAACACCCTGAGCCTTGGCTATTCTATATTTGACATCTTCACTGCTCCCACCATCTTTACTAATAATACTACCAAGGTAAGTGAAGCTGCCCACCTGATCAATCTTTTCATTACCCAATGTCACCTTTTCATCTTCACTTATTCCTAGCCTTAGTGACTTAGTCTTCTTAACATTAATTTTCAAACCAATTCTAGCACCCTGAACTCACAAAACCTCTAAAACTTCATTCATTTTGCTCACACTTTCATCTAGGATGCTTAAATCATCAGTATAATCCAAGTCCAGGGGACTTTTTCCTCCCCATTTGATTCCATGGTCTCCCATTGCCTTTCCTGTGCTCCTTAAAACAAAGTCCATCAAAATAATCCATACAAAGGGGGATAGAACACAACCCTGGTTAACTCCTGATTTAATACAAAACCAGCTGCTAATCTCATTTCCTACCTTAACTGCAGCATTGTTATTCTTGTACATAGCACTAATCACTTTAATGTATTTGTCTGGTATACCATACAAGGATAAAACCTTTACTAAAGCCCTTCTATCAACAGAATCGAATGCTTGCTCATAATCTGTAAAACTGAGGACCAAAGGTGTTTGAAAACTCAGGCACTTCTCAATTATTAGCCTAAGAGTGAAAATTTGGTCGACACATCCTCTACCTTTTCTAAAACCGCACTGCTCTTCTCTTAGTACTTTGTCTATGGCATCTCAGTCTAAAAAGTATCATATTACTAAGTATAATATTTGATGTATATTTGATATTAATTGCTGAAAGCTCATCAGTTCCAAATTTTACTTTAATTTTATTATTTATTTTCAATATTAAGTACAAAAAAAAACATTTGTAATGTAATTTGTTTTCAGTAAAGCACCAATGATGCAGTAGGTTTTAGGCTTCTGCAGCGAGGCGATACCCAAACTCTTGTTTGTAGTTATTTTTATTTGATTCAAACTTGATTTGCATATTCAATTTAAGTTTCACTCGTTTTAAGATTTATTTATTCATTTACATTAATATATATATTGTATATTTGTTCACATTGATTGTTTATTTAATTTCTGTTTGTTTTAAGTTTCATTAATACTTTAATAGCAAACTATTTTTTTTTCGTTTTAAGCTTGATTTTCACATTCAATCTAAGCATTACTCACTTTAAGATATATTTATTCATTTATATTATTACTTGTTGTATGTTTTTTGCTATGATTGTTTATTTAATTTCTGTTTGTTTTGGCTTTCATTTATTCTTTAATAGTAATTTCTGGTTGTTTTGAGTTTGAATTATTTTAAGTATGGCTGTAATTTTAAGTATTTTATAATAGATATACTATGTGTTCTTCCCATACAAAACTTTACCTTAGTAAAGTCTTTGGAGTGGGGGCATTGTAGTTGGCATAAAGAAGAAAACTTTAGCATAGACAATAGGAGAGGGGGAGGCTGATGTTGGAGACTCATCCAATATGGGGCAGAACTTCACTTATCTCCTCTGTTCCCGATTTAGGAGATTAGAGAGACTCTTTGATTGGATGGAATTTTGATTGGATGTGTTTGGGGAAAAGGTGAGTGTGAGAGGGGGGTTATTTGCCCTCAAATGACTTTCGACTATTAAAAAGGGCACTAGCCCCTTGAATTTCCAATCAAATGAGCCTTTTTTGAAGTTTCTACAACACCTTCTATAAAACCTTATATGCCCCCTTTGTATAACTTGAACCCTTGTCTTGAGGGTTGTGGGGGAGTGTCCTCCTCAAAAACATATTTTCTATCTGAAAATCAACTATGCTGAACAAAATGGCTATCTCAAAATTTTTATTGGATGCGTTTGGGGGAATGATGGGCATTGGGGGCTTCTTGCCCTCCAATCACTTTTGACTATTAAAAAGGGCACTAGCCCTTTGAATTTCCAATCAAATGAACCTTTTGTGAAGTTTCTACAACAACACCTTCTATAAAAACCTTATATGCACCCAGGGCATAACTTAAAACCCTTGCCCTGAGGGTTGTGGGGGAGTGTCCTCCTCAAAACATATTTTCTACCTAGAAATAAACTATGCTGAACAAAATGGCTATCTTAAAATTCTAATTGTATGTGTTTGGGGGAATGATGGGCGTGGGGGGGGGCTAGTTGCCCTCTAATCACTTTTGACTATTAAAAAGGGCACTAGCCCTTTGAATTTCGAATCAAATGAGCCTTTTTTGAAGTTTCTACAACAATGCCTTCTATAAAACCTTATATGCCCCCAGGGCATAACTTAAAATCATTGCCCTGAGGGTTGTGGGGGATTGTCCTCCTCAAAAACCTATTTTCTATCTGGAAATCAACTATGCTGAACAAAATGCCCATCTAAAAATTTTGATTGGATGTGTTTGGGGGAATGATGGGCGTGGGAGGGGGCTAGTTGCCCTCTAATCACTTTTGACTATTGAAAAGGCCACTATCCCTTTGAATTTCCAATCAAATGAGCCTTTTTTGAAGTTTCTACGACAACACCTTCTATAAAAAACCTTATACGCCCCCAGGGCATAACTTAAAACCCTTGCCCTGAGGGTTGTGGGGGAGTGTCCTCCTCAAAAACATATTTTCTGTCTGGGAATCAACTACGCTGAACAAAATGGCTATCTCAAAATTTTGATTGGATGTGTTTGGGGAAATGATGGGTGTGGGGGGGGGGGTAGTCGCCCTCCAATCACTTTTGACTATTAAAAAGGGCACTAGCCCTTTGAATTTCCAATTGAATGAGCCTGTTTTGAGGTTTCTACAACAACACCTTCTATAAAAAGCCTTATATGCCCCCAGGGCATAACTTAAAACCCTTGCCCTGAGGGTTGTGGGGGAGTGTCCTCCTCAAAAACATGTTTTCTATCTGGAAATCAACTACGCTGAAAAAAATGGCTATTTCAAAATTGTTATTGGATGTGTCTGGGGGAATGATGGGCGTGGGGGGGGGCGCTAGTTGCCCTCCAATCATTTTTGACTTTTAAAAAGGGCAGTAGAAGTCTCGATTTCCAATCGAATGAGCCCCCTTTGAAGTTTTTACGACGACCTCTTCCATATGAAGTGCCTCTGGGAAAGAAAAAATAAAACATTGGAGCCGTATGGCCTTTACTATAGGCAACGCTACAGCGTTGCCTCTGATAGGAATGATATGTGCAGTTTTCCAGTCCTGAGGTAGTCTATAAAGATTTAATGATAAAGTGAACAGCAGGGAAAGAGGTTGACACAACTGTACAACATTCATGTAGGATATGTGGGTGAATGCTGTCTGGGCCAGCAGATTTATTCAGTTTGAGGGATGTGAGTTCCTTTAGACCCAAAGTATCTATAATCAAAATTGGTTCCATATTATGTGATACATCATATAAAGGAGGTGTAGGATATACAATACTGGAGTTGGAAAAAAAAAAAAAACAGAAGAGAAATATTGGTTGAAAATTTCCACTTTCAGTTCAGGATCAGCAACTGATTTACTATTGTGCAGGATACCTGAGATTGTGCATCTGCTGCTACATTTTAACACCAGAAAGATTTAGGGTTATCCTTAACTTCTTCAGCTAGTTTTTCCTCAAACCTTTTGTACAACTCCTTTATTTGGTTTGTTGTTTGATTACAAAAGGATTTGAAGACTAGATAATGTTCTGTGGTGTTATTTTTTCTATAGCGATTCCATGCTCTGTGTTTTTGATTGATTAGCTTGCTTACCTTAGTGGTTAAAAAAGGTAAACTTTTTGCACATTTTACCTGAAAAATTCTGGTGCATGACATTTCAACATTTAGAATTTCCATTTTTACGTTTGACCAAGTCTCCTCAACATCATCAGTAATAAGTGTTTTCCAGTTGACCATGGCAAGTTTGTCAGAGACTATTTTGTAGTTTACATATTTTTGTTGCTTAGAGGAAGGTTGTTTGGAAGGCATAGCTCTGAAATAATTACTACATGGTTGCTATTACCAAAAGGTGTAGTTATTACGTTCTTAATAAGTAGGTCAGGGTTACTGAGTGTAACCAAATCAAGAATGTTGGAGACTTGACCCTCCCTATAGCGAGTTGTTTGTGAGATTGTTTGACAGAGGGAATTATCAGAGAGGGTAGACAAAAAAGGAGAATCTCTATTTCAAAAATCAGATCCATCAGTCCATTGGATTTCAGGAAGGTTAAAGTCCCCCATAAGGATAAGATCATAGCTGGCAAATTTGGACATCATATGAGACAACATAGCAGCCAAATTAGATTCATAGTCCAAAACACACAGAGCACTGGGACTTCTGTGAACAACACCCACTACAATTGAAATTATTTGATTGTTTATTTTAATCCACACAGACTCAATTCCATCAGTATTCAGAGAATTGAATTGAATAAGACTAACATTTAGTCCATTCAGATTAGAAAATAATTGGTAACCATTGATTTTGATTTAATCAGGAGTTAAGACTAATAAGGTATTTTTTTGTGAAACTTCTGTAATTGCTGCAACATCCACTCCTTCAGATTTCAGAAAGGAAAGTTCAGAAAGCTTATTAGGGAGGCTATCAATATTAGAGCTAAGCAACCTCATTCCCTGAGAGGTAGGAATCTGAGAGAATGCAGGGACTAAAGGACTGGTAAGGTTGTTGGATACAGCACTATGAAACAACAAAGAAGAAACACCAGGTAAGCAAGTTGTTGCTGAAGAAACAGGAGAAATGTCAGCATGGGGAAATATTATTATTATGTTCACTACTAGACCATTGAGAGACAGAATTTGGTGATGCAAGTCCATTTACCAAATATATTAACTTATTTCAAATAATCTTTCAAAAAATGAGTTATTGAGATCCAGTACGTAGCATATAACAATAATTAATCCTTTGGTATAGGGTATTCAGCCTGTGATCCACATTGGTGTTCTGTATTTGGTAAATACTTATTCTTCTGGTTAAATGTGTCATAACTTAACTAGGAAGAAAGTAAATATATTGTATAAGGTCTGGAATAGGCTAGCAACCCTCCAGAAGGAGACACACCTAAACAAAATTGATATAGCCTACCTTTTTTGAGGTACCTACCTCCACTCCTTTTTTCTCCAAAAGGCAGTGACCTTTAAAAATATTTGTGTTATGAAAGTGAAACCTTACAAAATAGATCTTCTGCTTAAATAAAGTACAAGAAAGCTGTTTCCAGCTTCACAACTTTGCTCAATCCCAATTTATGAGGTTTCAAAGATCTGCAAATACATTTCCTAAATTTAGAAAAAAAAACCCATCAATATGGCCTAAAATTCTACTCAAATAACAGGAATTGTATTTTCAGAACTAAACCAGAGAAAAAGAAATCAACAACTGAAAATTAAGGTAAAATACTGTACTCTCAAATTTTCAATAGTAAAATTTTCAATATGCCCGCCTGCTGTTAAATAGAAGAAGAAGGTTCACCTGTCAAGTAGGCAAAATTTCTAAGACTTAAAAATCAGAAGAGGGTTAACATAGAAGCTTGGTAATACCTTCTAAGAGTATGTTTTTGGCCCTGGATTCATTAGCGAAAGTTTCATTTTCCTAACCTAGCCTCTTTCCAAGATAGAAAAATGTAGCTAAACTAGAATTTTACCTTTCAACCTTATTTGTAGGTCAGGAATATAAACTACCCTATTGTTATCCAATCTAATAGCCTACCTTCCCAGGACATACTTTAGACTGTAGACTATTCCCTGAAAGTTTCATTTTCTTCTAGTTAATATATTTTAATCAGTTTTCATCAGTTGTTTTATTTGTTGTTGTTTTTTTTTACCTAGCCTAAGGCTATATAAGACCTTCAGAGAGGGGCTGAGGATGAAATGTCAAATTGCAAACAAAGCAATAAATGAAAATAAACTTAGTAATCTAAGAATGTCTCTCTTTTTTCTAGCATGCCTCCTTCTCAAGAGGTACTATTCAAGACCTTTACCCTATACATCACTTGATGCCTTTTTTATGCTCTTTACAAATATAATAATTGCTTCAGCAGCATATTTTTGCTTCAGCTTGATTTTTTTGAATGCTCTATCATGCTCTCATGTCCACTTGAAACTGCTGTCAGTTATGTGTTCTTTCAGAAGGGTGCTGAGGGAATAATTTGAGGTTGACAGATTTGGAATATATTTTCCAAGATAATTAATCCAGTAGCAACTGTAGCTCTTCCAGTCCCTTAGGGTTGGGCATTTGGCAAATGGCTCAGACTTTGTTTGGGTTTTCATTCCTTCTGAAGTTAATATCTGCTAAAGTATGGAATTTCTGTTTTGCCAAAGATGCATTTTTCTCTTTTTGAAGCAAACATCATGTTTGCATGCAACTTGTAAAGTTTTTTTTTTTTTTAAGAATGGTGTTATACTCTTCATCTGTTGCTCCATGAACAACAACATCATCAATAAAAAGGCCTAGTCCTGCATTCTTGATAAGCTCAGCAAATATTTCTTCTGTTTTTCTTTAGAAACCGTCCTGGGTGCAATTTAAGCCAAAGGGGTGTTGCCTAAAGTGAAACCTTCCAAATGGTAGGTTAAAAGTAGTTAGATTGACTGACTCATCATCAGGTTCCATACTATAATATTCTGGTCATGCATCAAGCTTAGAAACTTCTTGGAATTTCCACTTTTTATGGCAATATCTTTGAATGTGGGCATTGGATGGTGTGGTCTCTTGATGGACGTTTTCAGGCTTCTAGGATCCAGGCACAACCAGAGACTGCTGCCAGGCTTCTCAACAATGACTATGGTATTAGCCCATTCTGTCAGTTTTGATACTTTCTTGATAGCACCAAGTATTTGAGGTGGCTAAGCTCTGCTTTGAAATAATCCTGGATGGATATGAGGATCCTTTTGGGTGGCTGTACTGTTGGCTCACAATTCTCTTTCAGATAAGCATGGTATTTACCTTGTAACTTCCCCAATGCCTTGGAAAATGTCCTTATATTTAGAAAGTATTTTGTAGGCAGTTTTTCCTGGCTTCTTGGTAACTTCATTCAAGGATTTGATGAGATGCTTGAATTCTTCCAAAAGAGGGGCTATTTGCCAGTGCTCATGATATAGATTTGTTGATCTCTGGAAATTATTTGTCTTTTGTCTCGAGTTTCATGTTATAATTTCCGAGTACTTTAAGCTTATCATCACAATAGGAAGTGAGTAGCCTATGTCAGAGGTGTTGAGCATAGTTGGCTGCAGGCTTAGTATTGTGTAGACTTGCAATGGTAGCACATTGATTTTAGTGCCAGTGTCTATCTTAAAGTTTACACACATGTTTTGTTCAACTGATCAGATGGAAGCAGTTGTGCTCTTTTCATCAGCATTGTCTATTGACTCTACAAAGAGTTCTAAGGTTTGTGTGCTGTCTTCAATACCCATCAGATAAGTACGCTTGATTTTATGAACAGATTTGTTCCTTCACATATGCACAAAGTGGACCATTCAACTACATGTTGAACATTTTTTTTAGCTTTTGTAAGGCATTTATTTTTGTCACTGTACAGACCACTGCAGAAATAGCAATCTTGTTTGCTCTGCTGTCTATTACTTTCCCCTAATTACATCAACTTCCTGTTTGATGATCTGTTTTGCTTCATCATGTATGGTTCTGAGTTGTGCCTGGGTGTCCTGGAATGTTTTACACATCAAGACAGCTCTGTCCAAGGTTAGGTTCCCACCTTTGGCAAGAGGCCTTTCTCTGAGCTTATCATTTTTTAGCCCAAAAATAAGCTGATTTCTCAACATTTTGTCTTGCTGATCATAGCTGCAATTCTCTGCAATTATTTTGAGATCAGTAATATACTGCCCAATGCCTTTGAACTCTTTTTGATTCCACTTGTGGAACATGTAGTGTTCAAAGGTCTGATTTGAAGGAGGCTCAACATGATGTTTGGACAGTTTCTGGTATTCAGTAGGGCTGTTTTTCCTTCTGGAATGACAAAGGTACTAAAGATGTTCCATTCTTTTTCTCCTACCCAAATGAGGAGGTAGGAACACTTCACCATGTTAGATTTTTCCTGCAAAGGACTGCTGAACATTAGCTCAACACATTTAGAAAACCTTGTCCAGACATCTTTTAAATTGGGCTGGTTCCATTCAATGAGTGGGGAGGGTATAGATGGGTCCATTCCTCTTCTCGCACCATGAACAATTATTCTTATTCTTTTTTATTTAGGAAGTCCTTACACCTATAAAATAAATCAGTAATCAAAAGAAGCAAAGCAATACATATAACACAATGCAATAAGCAAGCAGAAAATGATCAGGTAACAAACATAGATGGATGTTTAAATAAGTCCCAATATTGCACAAAGTGTTTAAGCTATGTTTTAAGGTTAAAAAATTAGTTTAAAACTTACAATTTTATTATCACATCTATTTCTTTTAAGTAATATGTTCTAAAGGCATTGATTCATCCCAAAGGCATATACCCAAATTATGAAAATGGTATTCAGAAATACCATACAGTATGACGTAGATAATTTCGGAGACCACACTGCCTTTCCATGACGATAAAATAAAATTTCAAAATAGGGATAAAATCCTATTTAATAGACAGTGTATAGAAAATTTACAAAAAATACCAGATATTTCGGTCACATACAGTGATTGTCATCAGTAGTAAAACATCGGTAGAGTTTTACTACTGATGATGGTCACTGTATATGTGACCGAAATATCTGGTATTTTTGTGAATTTTCTATACACTGTCTATTAAAAAGGATTTTATCCCTATTTTGAACTTTTATTTTATTACCATACAATACATGTGCAACCATTACAATGACACATGATTAATTTAAACAAATTTGATAAGTAACCATGCTGATGTTTTACATACTTTTAGGATTACACTGATATTTCTCTATGCCTTTTTCATTTCCCATTGTTGTTTTTTTCTATAAGGAAAGCTATCTATAGTTTTTGCTTTCTTGGTATCAGTAAACAATTAGGCCTGTTGAAAAGAAAACATGTTAAGAAAACAATTCGTACCAGTACTTCATAATATACAGAAAAATTAATTGTTAATCATTCCTAAAAGTGGCTTTAATTCACTTTCCCTAATATGCAAATAAATAACACAAATTATTTATTTCACATGCATTTTACCATACGTCTGTTTTTTGTTTCAACAAAAAATTGAAAATTTTTTGAAAAATTGTTTCACCCATAAATTGAAGCAACATTGACAAAATCAGAAAATGGAAAAATGCATTGGGAGGTAAAATAAAGAGGTTTTAGGAATGGTCAGCTACAATTTTTTGCATATTATAAAATGAGAATTGTTTTCCTTCTAAACAGGTCTAATTGTACACTGATACCACTCGGCTACTGCAAATTTTGTTACTCAGAAAACACCCTGTTATACAGATGTCAGAAAACCATTTGAAATTTTAGAATAATGTTTTATAAGTTCATTATAGAATAATATTGTTATTTACTTTTGAACAGTTGATTTATAAATGAATGGCGTGGTTTTATCTACTTTCCAAACCCAACCCATTTCTAAACCCATTTCCAAACCCATTCCAAACCCATTTCTAGTGATAATCACTTTCTGTGCAGTGACAAACATAAGGTAACTTTAAGGGCTTAAAATGGAATTTGCCCCTGAAGTGATTATCATATTTGGAAATAGAATAAGAAAAGCATCAAGTGTTGTGTTCACTTTCAATCTAGCTAAGTAATAGAAATAAAGGAAAAATTACCATGGGTTGCCAATTCTATAGGAAATATGCTACACAAATAAAAGTAGTACAATTAGATTAGAGAAGATGACATGCTAAAACAAAAGAGAGTGCATTTTTAGATTGTGAAAATCACTTTTTTTGCATTAGGAGAAAAGGAGAAAAGCAATTGCATACCATTTGCTTTTCCTTTCACTGAAATTATACCGTTGCTTATCTTCCAATACCTCATACTCTCAATAAATGACAACCCATACCAAAATCAAAAATGTATGTCAACTCTACTACTACTACTACTACTAACAACTCACCGCTGCACCAAGCCGCCTGAGACCAGCAGAGCCACGCGCGCTCCTCCTCCATCCCAATCTATTCAAAGCCTCCCTTTTTACCCCCGCCCACGCAGTTCCCATTTGCTTTAAATCTTTCTTTATGAAGACCCACCCCAGATAAGGACGACCTACTTTCCGTTTAGCCCTAGACGGTTGGTCGAAAAGAACAATCTTCGGCAATCTGTCATCCTTCATGCGCACTCTTGATGTGCTATAATACCAGTTTCCGGTCGTCATGTTTCTCCTTTTCTCCTTTATTTGTTTTTTTTTTCCAGAAAGGTTGATATTCATTAGAATCAGAAAAAGGGTAATTACTTTTGGAGTACACCCCAGGCAGCACCTATGCTAGTTACACCTATGGGTATTTAGTATATTATTTATATACATCTTAACGTAATATGAATTTGAATTTTTTTATATAATAATTTTTTTTATTTTTTTTTTTGTGAAGCCAGAAGTTCCTAGGTGCCTAGGCTCAATAAGAAGTTTGTTATATTTAATGTTGAAATAAATTTCTTAATCAGTGTATGATTGATTTTTGGTTGTAGTTCACAATAACAAGTTTTTATTAGTTATTTTGTTATATCGAGATGCAGCAAGCAGTAAATAGGATCCTGATTCTTAGTTGCTCCAACCGCAATCTAAGGCTTACTTAATCTAAGTAACCATGCAAAAAAAAAAAAAAAAAAAAAAAAAAAAAAAAAAAAAAAAAAAAAAAAAAAAAAAAAAAAAAAAAAAAAGTTAAAATGCAAGTAAAACGAAGGAAACTGTAGTCACTTAAATTAAAAAAAAAAAAACACAAAGAAAAAATTGTAAAATACCAAAAACAAATCTTTTAAAAAAATCAGCAAAATATTCCAGAACACATAAATAGCTTACATTATTTTGTAGCAGCTTACAAGTATTGGCAACTACCTATATTTATTCATTCTATTAAGGCATTTTCAATGCCTTTTTGAATGGAAATACTAAAAAAACTTCAAAATTTAGGGGGGGGGGGGCGGGTAATTCGGGCATCAAAAGTATATCTGTTGAGTGTAAAAAGAAAATCTCCACCTTTTTACCTTATCTTCGAAAATTGAGCAACAAATCTGGAAAAAAAAGAAACAATAACCTTAGCCTAATGTCAGTTTCAAAAATACTAAAAAATAGAGGTTTTCTTCAACAGTGACAAAGATCAAACCAGCTCTGTATTATGCAATGATGTCTGTAGAACTTACTGCTTTTGTGGTTGTTTCTATGTTTGTAGGACCCGCCAGTAACTAAGGAAGAGGTTGCCTGAGTATAATTTTTATAATAATATTGCTAAATTTGTTTTAGCCTTCTAAGAGTATCCAGAGGATTTTTTTCTTTTTTTTACAATCCTTATTGTTTAAAAGATAGCAATGATTACCATTAAGAATTATCTGTAATTACAAAGGTACAAATTACTATCCAGAGACAGACACAATTTTAGTACATTTGTCATTATAAAACAGGCTAAATTTCTAAAATCTTGGACAGCCACAAAACCAAAGCTCAAGAAAGGCATCCAAAAGAGAGAAAATATGGTTGGTTATATTCATGAAAGGGTTAAGCCTCTGAAGTTTTGTCAAAATTTGAGACCATGGGTGCTGTGACCAAGTTTCTGTCATTTGTAATGACCCTCTCTCTTATTTTTATTAATCAATATTATTTACGTTGTCAGATTTTAAGTAGAAGCTACAAAAACGCCTGCACAGCAGGATTGATTCCTTCCATTCAACTGAGAATCTCCCACTGTTGCATTTTGGGAAAAGACACTCTGAAGTTCAAAAATTTTTGGATAAGTGACTCACGTACACTTCTACAAACCACTCGGAGCAGGTCTGATATCCCTTGATTGATCCTTGGACTCCCCTTAATTTATTCTGTATTCACTCTTGACCAGCAACAGTGCAGGCTGGCTATGAAGACTGTTTTTATACATTCTCTTTTTTTTTAAGGAACTGTGGTCTAACATGCAACCAAGGATGGAAACAAAAACACAGTTTGTTGAAACAATTGCAGATTTTTCAGACCATTATGCTGAAGATAGAAGCTACTCTTATTCTGCGTTCAATCTGATTGGAGAGTGCAGATTATACCCAAAACACCAGGAAAGTTCCCAGACCTTTTCATCTGTGAGTGTTTATGATCACCCGTCGTTTAGGCTACTTCTGAATAAAGAGTGTCAGTAAATTATTCTTGTTAGTTGACAGCAACTTTATAGTCTATTTGTCTTTTTCTATTATGGCGTTTTTAAAGTGTATGATTAAAAAAAAATCTTATCATTTTTCCATCAAGTCTTACATGTGATTAATCACTTCAATACATATTGGAGTTGGGAGTTTCCTCAGAGGAGCAATATTGTCAATGTATTTTCTTTCCTGAAAATGATCCTAGACTTTAAGGAACATGCTCAAACATTTTGATGTGATATCTACTTTTACAATCAGAGGTACCATTTAGGTGGGTCACTCATTATTTTGATTAATAATGGTGTCAATGGGGGGGGGGGGGGGGGTACGCCACTCACCAGGGCCCACTGACAGGCGTTGTAAGTAATGCTTGGGGGATATATATGGTTCTTATGGAAGGGATGCTCGTATAAGCTTCGGAGAGGGCTCATTTGATTGGAAATTGAAAGTTCTCATTCACTTTTTAAAAGTCAAAAGAGATCGGAGGGCAACTAGCCCCCTTCCCTACACGGCCTTTTCCCCTCAAACCCATCCAAAGAACTTAGAGACAGCTATTTTTTTTTCAAAATGTTTCTAAGATCATATAATGAAATTTCCAGGGTCAACACAATCCTTCAGGGCCCGGGGTAGGTGTTGTAAGTTATGCCTGGGGGCATATATTGCTGTTGTGAAAGGGATGCTCGTAAAAAACTTCAGAGAGGGCTCGTTTGATTGTAAGTTGAAAGTTTTAGTTCAGTTTTTAAACGTCAAAAAGAGATCAGAGGGCAAATAGCCCCCCCCCCCCCTACACGGCCTTTTTTCCTCAAGCCCATCCAATAAGAACTTTGAGAAAGCTCCGGTGTCGACCCCCCCCCCCCCCCCTGGGATGCTCGTATAAAGTTCAGAGAGTGCTCATTTTATAGGAAATTGAAAGTTTGAGTTATCTTTTTAAGAGTCAAAATAGATCCGAGGTAGACCCACCCACCCCCCCCCCCTCTCCACGCCTTTTTTTCAAACCCATCCGATAAAAATTTTGAGGTAGCTATTTTGTTGAAAATAATTCAAAAGTCGGATAAGAAAAAATCCGGTGTCGATACAAATCCCCAGGGCCCGGGGGCAGGCGTTCTAACTTATACCCTGAGGGCATGTATGGTTTTTATGAAAGGGATTCTTGTATAAACTTCATAGAGGGCTCATTTGACTGGAAATTGAAAGTTTTAGTTCACTTTTTAAGAGTCAAGAGATCAGAGAGCAACTAGCCACCCTGCCCTTTTTACCCCAAACCCATTCACTACAAATTTTGAGATAGCCATTTTTTAAAAAATAGCTCAACAATTAGATAACAAAACTTCGGTTTTGACACCCCCCCCCCCCAGGCTCCTGAGGGTAGGCATTGCAGGTGTTGTCCAGGGGGCATATATGGTTCTTATGAAAGGGATGCTTGTATGAACTTCAGAGAGGGCTCATTTGATTGGAAATTGAAAGTTCTAGTTCACTCTTTAAGAGTCAAAAGAGATCCGAGGGCAACTACCACCCCCCCCCCCCCCCCCAACGTCTTTTTTTACAAAACCCATCCGATGAAAATTTTGAGATAGTGATTTTGTTAAAAATAGTTCAAAGTTCGAATAAGATAAATCCGGTCGCGATATAACCCCCAGCGCCCGGGACAGGCGTTCTAAGTTATGCCCTGAGGGTTCTATGGTTCTTATGAAACTCGGGATGCTCGTATAAACTTCATAGAGGGCTCATTTGGCTCGAAATTGAAAGTTCTAGCTCACTTTTTAAGAGTCAAGAGATCGGAGGGCAACTAGCCCCCCCCCATGCCTTTTCTACTCAAACCCATAGCTATAAATTTTGAGATAGCCATTTTTTAAAAATAGCTAAAAAATTAGATAACAAAAAATCCGGTATCGACACAACCCCCCTGGGTCCGGGGGATAGGTGTTGTAAGTGTTGTCCTTGGGGCGTGTATGGTTCTTATGGAAGGGATGCTCGTATAAACTTCAGAGAGGGCTCATTTGAGTGGAAATTGAAAGTTCTAGTTCACTTTTTAACAGTCAAAAGATATCCGAGGGCAACTAGGCCCCCCTCCCAAAACACGCTTTTTCCCCAAACCCATCTGATAAAAATTTTGAGATAGCCATTTTTAAAAATAGCTCAACAATTAGATAACAAAGACTCCGGTGTCGACACAACCAGGGCCCAGAGAGGGCTCTTTAGATTGGAAATTGAAAGTCCTAGTTGACTTTTTAAGAGTCGAAAGAGATCGGAGGGCAACTAGCCCCCCCCCCTCCAGACCCTTCTTTCCTCAAACCCATCAGATAAGAACTTTGAGATAGCCATTTTTTTAAAAAATAGTTCAAAGATCATATAACGAAAACTCCGGGATCGAGACAACCCCCCAAGGCCTTGTAAGTAATGTTCTGGGGGCATAAATGGTTTTTATGGGAGGGTGGCTTGTATAAACTTTAGAGAGGAATCATTTATTTGGAAATTGAAAGTTTTTGTTCACTTATTAAGTGTCAAAAGAGATCCGAGGGTAACTAGCCCCCCCCCCTCCACGCCTTTTTTTCCTCAAACCCATCCGACAAGAAATTTGAGAGAGCCATCTTTCTCAAAATCGTTCAAAGATCATATAACGAAAACTCCGGGGTCAGCACAATCCTTCATGGCCCAGGGTAGGCGTTGTAAGTGATGGCTGGGGGACATATATAGCTGTTATGGCAGGGATGCTCGTATATGCTTCAGACTGGGCTCATTTGATTATAAATTGAAAGTTCTAGTTCAATTTTTGAGAGTTAAAAGAGATGACAGGGACAATTACCCCCCCCCCCATGCCCCTTTTCCCCCAAAAGCATCCGATAAAAATTTTGGATGGAAATTCAGTTAAAAATACTTCAAAGGTCAGATAAAAAAAACTCCGGTGTTGACACAACCCCCAAGGGAAGACGTTTTAGGTTATGCCCTGAGGGAATATATGGTTCTTGTGGAAGGGATGCTCGTAAAAACTTCAGTGAGGGCTCATTTCATTGGAAATTTAAAGTTCTAGTTCAGCTTTTGAGAGTCAAAAGAGATTGGAGGGCAACTAGCCCCTCCCCCTGCCCTTTTCACGCCCTTTTTTCCTCAAACCCATCAGGTAAGAACTTTGAGATAGCCATTTTTTTTAAATAGTTCAAAGATGATATAGCGAAAACTCCGGGTCAACACAACCCCCCAGGGCCCATGGGCAGGCTTTGTAAAAATTATGTCCTCGGGGAATATATGGTTCTTGTGGAAGGGATGCTCGTAAAAACTTCAGTGAGGGCTCATTTGATTGGAAATTGAAAGTTCTTGTTCAGTTTTTCAGAGTCAAATGAGAGTGGAGGGCTACTATTCCTCTCCCACGCCCCTTTTCCCCCATAAGGATCCGATAAAAATTTTGAAATAGCTATTTTGTTACAAATAGTTCAAAAGTCAGATAACAAAACTCAGGTATTGACATAACCCCCCAGGGCTCGGGGGCAGGCGTTTTAAGCTCTGATTTTTATGAAAGGGATAATCGTATAAACTTCATAGAGGGCTCATTTGATTTGAAATTGAAAGTTCTAGTTCACTTTTTAAGAGTCAAGAGATCAGAGGGAAACTAGCCCCCCCCCATGTCATTTTCCCCCAAACCCATTTGCTACAAATTTTGAGATAGCCATTTCTTTGAAAATTGTTCAAAAATTAGATAAAAAAACTGTGGTATTGACACAACCCCCCTGGGCCTGGGGGGATAGGTGTTGTAAGTGTTGTCCTGGGAGCGTATATTGTTCTTATGAAATTGATGCTCATATAAACTTCAGAGAGGGCTCATTTCATTGGAAATTGAAAGTTCTACTTCATTTTTTAAGAATCAAAAGGCATCCGAGGGCAACTAGCCCCCCCAAACACCCTTTTTCGCCAAACCCATCCACTAAAACTTTTGAGATAGCCATTTTTAAAAATAGCTCAACAATTAGCTAACAAAATCACCGGGGTCGACACAACCCCCAGGGCCCGAGTAAGTTATGTAGGCGTTGTAAGTTATTCCCTGGGGGCATATATGGTTCTTATGGAAGGGATGCTTGTAAAAACTTCAGAGAGGGCTCATTTGATTGGAAATTGAAAGTCAGTTTTTGATAGTCAAAAGAGATTGGAGGGCAACTAGCCCCCCCCACGCCCCTTTTCCCCCAAATGCATCCGATAAAAAATTTGAGAAAGCTATTTTGTTAAAAATAATTCAAAAGTCAAATAACAAAACTCAGGTGTCGACACAACCCCCCAGGGCCCGGAAGCAGGTGTTGTAAGTTATGCCCTAAAGGCCTATATGGTTCTTATAAAAGGGATGATCGTATAAACTTCATAGATGGCTCATTTGGTTCGAAATTGAAAGTACGAGCTCACTTTTTAAGAGTAAAAAGAGATCTTTAAAAATAGTTCAAAGTTCAGATAAGAAAAACTCTTGTGTTGACGCAACCAACCAGGGCCTGGGGGCAGGCGTTGTAAGTAATGCTCTGGGGGCATATATGGTTCTTATGGAAGGGATGCTCGTATAAACTTCGGAGAGGGCTCATTTGATTGGATATTGAAAGTTCTTGTTCACTTTCTAAGAGTAAAAAGAGATTGGAGGGCAACTAGCCCTCCTTCCCCTCGACGCCCATGTTTCTTCAAACCCATCCGATATGAATCTTGAGAGAGCCATTTTTTTCAAAATGGCTCGAAGATCATATAACGAAAAGTCCAGGGTCGACACAATCTTTCAGGGCCTGAGGTAGGCGTTGTAAGTTATGGTGTGGGGCATATATAGCTGTTATGGAAGGGATGCTTGTATAAACCTCAGAGAGGGCTCATTTGATTGTCAATTGAAAGTTATAGCTCAGTTTTCAAGAGTTAAAAGAGATCAGAGGGCAACTATCCCCCCACGCCCCTTGTCCCCCAAATGCATCCGATAAAAATTTTGAGATAGCCATTTTGTTAAAAGTAGTTCAAAGGTCAGATAAAAAAACTCTGGTGTCGACGCAATCCCTCAGGACTCCCCCTCCACGCCTTTTTCTTCCCCAAACCCATGCAATAAAATTTTTGAGGTGACCATTTTGTTAAAAATGTAAAACCGTAAGACCACGGGGTCGGCACAGCCCCCAGGGCCCGGGGACAGGCGTTGTAAGTTATGCCCTGGAGGCATATATGGTTCTTATAGAAGGTATGCTCGTATAAACCGCAGAGAGGGCTCATTTGATTGAAACAGGAAAGTTCTAGTTCACTTTTAAAGAGTCAATAGAGACCGAAGGGCAATTAGCCCCCACCCCACGCCCTATTTTCCCCAAACCCATTCGATAAAAATTTTGAGATAGCCTTTTGGTTAAAAATAGTTTTTACTTTGATATTGTTGCTTTGATACTAGTTTTGATACTTTGATGAACATTTGGCTTTGAAAAAAAAGTTTGATTTTGAAATAAGGAATTTTTTAAAACCTGAAACTTCTTGCAATCAAAAACGAACAACAAATAATTAAAAGTAAAACTTTCCGAAAAAGAAGTTTTTCAAAGAAAAGTAAAGGCCGTTTTAAACTTAAGATCAGCAGACACAAATACCTGTTGAAGTTCAAACTCAAAACGACCAGAAATCACTATTAAAAATAAATGAAACACAAAACAAACAGAAATTAAATAAACGATCATAGCAAAAAAAATACAACAAGTAAAAATAAAAATGAATAAATAAATCGTGGACTTTGATTATGCGGATGATTTAAACCTCCTTGATGAAAGTGTGAGCAAAATGAATGAACTTTTAGAGGTTTTGCGAGTTCAGGGTGCTAGAATAGGTTTGAAAATTAATGTTAAGAAGACTAAGTCACTAAGGCTAGGAATAAGTGAAGATGAAAAGGTGACATTGGGTAATGAAAAGATTGATCAGGTGGGCAGCTTCACTTACCTTGGTAGTATTATTAGTAAAGATGGTGGGAGCAGTGAAGATGATAAAAGTAGAATAGCCAAGGCTCGGGGTGTTTTTCATAGTTAAAAAAAGTTTGGAAGAATAGGAAGATAAGTCTGCAAACCAAGATTAGAAAATTAGAAGCTACAGCAATGACAGTGATCAAGTATTGCTCTGAAGCATGGACGCTCCGAAAAGTGGATGAATATTTGCTAGACGTTTTCCAGAGAAATTGCTTAAGGATTCCTTAAGGATTGCGTAAGGACCCAGCTGACTGACCGTGTTTCAAACAATAGGCTGTACGGAAAATGGGGTTCAATACCGCTCTCTAGGGCTATAATGAAAGAAAGATTGAGGTGGCTAGGGCACGTTGTCCGGATGAAAGGTGACAGATTGCCGAAGATTGTTCTTTTTTGCCAACCGTCCAGGGCTAAACGGAAAGCAGGTCGTCCTCGTCTGGGGTGGTAGGACGTCATAAAGAAACATTTAAAGGAAATAGGAACTTCGTCGGAGGGTGTAAGTAATAAGCTATCTAGTACTTTGAACAGAGGTTGTATAAAGCGACCAATCCTTCTATATTATGGACCTATTAAGCGATCAAACATGTTATATTTGGAACCAGGGACGAGATTGCATAATGCAAGCAGATGGATTTCTGGGTCAACACCCATTTTATAGGGGCAGTCAGAGAGATACAGAGGCTACTCCATATATGGTAACTTGATTAGTAATTGGATTCAAATATAAGGAGTGATTTTCAGCTATTCAAAGTATAAGGACTGTCTATAATGGTACGCCAAGCTTTCGGCTATTAGCATTCGACGGTAGCTTTAATAATAGCATATGGGATTAATTACTATCAACTATACAAGGAACATGCTCAGATACGTAATAGATTTGACGCATACAACAGACATTGGTATAACATATTTAAATGTTTATTGGACTTTTCTGTAATATGGTCAACAAACAAGCTTTCGGCTATTAGCATTCGACGGTAGGTTTAATGATAGCATATGGGATAAATAACTATATTTGCGAAAAAGATATTATACTGGCATAGCTCTGCAATGAATGATCTTAATTGGTGATTGAATAATGCGGGGCGAAACAGAGGTAGATAACATTTTGAATTGGACTGTATGAAGGTGGTAAAAAAAAGGGTTAAACTGCCTACCAGTTAAGGTAAGCCCGAAGGGGTTGCTAACTCCTAGGCAATTTATTATAGATTTGAAATAACGTCCTAGGCATCAGTCTACGGAAACGATTAACGATGACAAGATGACCTTGTGAGTTGACCTAGATTTACTTCTCCGATGTGCTCTGTATAATACACAAGTAGCATTTTGAACAGTGTTGTCAATATAAAATATGCTCTAACATTATAGTATACTAAAAAGTTGATACTAATAGAGATGTAGATGCCAAGAAAAGAATTTTAATAAAGAAATTCAGAACAATCCTTAGAAATCCTTGGAAATCAAGTAGTGATGTGATTATGAGTATGAACCATCAAGGACCGTAAGCACCATTGATCCTAACCACCAAGGACCTTAACCTCAGAAGCCTCCCCATACCCACAACCTGCAAGGGGCCCTCTCCCCCCAACTTTTTGGTGCCTTCCCCCCGTTTTATTATACTTTTTTTAAGTTTTTTTTAACATGGTATTTTTTTCAACTTTTTTTTACATCTCTTAGAATGACATGAAACATACTTAAAACATAAAAAATTCACATTTAATGTTTTCGGAGCTCAAAATGAGAATGCTATAGATATGTTAGTCATGACTTTTACTATTAGAAAAATAATGTTTGTAGTAGCACTTTTTTTTAATTGAATTTTTTTTGGACTTAAAGTCCAAAAAAACTTAAAAAAGTTAGTTAAAAGTATTTAAACTATGAAATGAGTACAAGTGGTAGCACTATCGGAAACGTATGCGTGCATTGTCAAGACAGAAGAATTAAATTTCTTTGGAGTACCAAACAAATTCAACTCTTATGATGGTGGATAACCAAGATTGAGATCCCCGGAGATGATTGCACTCAAAGAGAATGCCAACATAAAAATAATAGTTGATGAAGAGGGGCATCTTCTTGCTAGTGCTTGTGGTAACATGTTACCCAGTGTTAAACCATATAGCCAGCTTTCGGGTATTAGCATTCAAATGAAAGCAAAGAGGAAAAGAAAGGCCTGCTCTTTTACTAATATCAAAAACCATATCTTGTCTACGTGCCGAAACTGTTACCTGTGTAAAAAAAAATGTTGTAATAGACAGTGAAATTGCCGGAAAAATTAACAGGGCATTGGTAGAAAATATCACTAAGGAATATAAACATGAATCGATAAAAACAAAGTGCCAGCAAACGTTACTACCATTGATCAAACAGTCAATGAACCAAATAATACCAAAGACGAAACGCATATTGAACCTGTTGGTGACACACCAGTAACAATTGTGTATGACTCGAAATGGAATAATGATTATTCTGCTGATTACGAGCTAAGAGAAGACAAAAGCTACAATATCAAGAGAGAAGATGGTGAACTATTTTATGGAACAGATTCACTATTTTATGGTCCAAAGTTGATCATTGATATTAATAATGTATCATAATATATTTTTTGTATTAATATTCTACATGACATTATTTCATTAAAAATATATTATGAATTACATTGTTATGTGTTCATTATTTTTAGAGTATGGTAGCATATCAAACTTTTAGAATGTCTATTAAAATATCGGAGAGATGTAAGAAAAGGAATTTGCATACATCATATGTCGGATAAATCTAAGTATCAGAGTGAATAAATTTGTTCTATCAGCATCTTTATCAAATACAACGGATAAAATTGAGAAAATCTAAGCATCATAATAAATAAATTCTTTATCAATATCGTTTGGCAGATCCGTCTGATAGTGTCAGAGTGAATAAATCCTTTATCATTGTCTTTTGTCAGATATGATTGATAAAATTGATAAAATTGAGAAAATCTAAGCATCAGAGTGAATAAATTCTTTATCAATGTCTTTTGACAAATACGTTTGATAACACTGACCAAATCTAAGTATCATAGTGAATAAATTCTTTATCAACTTCTTTTGTCGGATGCATCAGATAACATTCACAAAATCTAAGTACCAGAGTGAATAAATTCGTTATCAACATACTTTGTCAGATATGCTAAAATTGAGAAAATCTAAGTATCAGAGTGAATAAATTCTTTATCAATGTCTTTTGACAGATACGTTTGATAACACTGACATAATTTAAGTATTAAATTGAACAAATTCTTTATTAACATTCTTTATCGATATCATTTGTCGGATACGTCGGATAAAATTGACAAAATCTATGTATTAGAAGGAATAAATTCTTTATCATCATCCGTTGTCGCATATGTCATTATGAAAAAATTGTAACTAAGTAACAAACTCTTTCTTGAATTCACCTCTTGGGTACACAATACAGAAATTTCATTCAAGAATTATGAAAAATTTGTAATTTCCGCTCTTCATTTACATGCAATAGATACCGAGAGTTCTATGACTCCTCCCCGCAATGAATTCTACGGGTTTTATGACTCCTCCCCACAATGAATTCAGATGGTTTTAGGGCTCATCCCCCTAGCCATAACTCCATTCAACCTTGAGCAAAGGTATAAAAGTTTGATGAAGTACTTCCCTACGTAAATACTACATTAATAGCTTCCAAGATGATAGGACTGTATGACACAGAATTTATCGGTTTGAAAAAATCATCTTGTGGCATTATATTTGAATGAGCATTTTTATTATTGTCTATGGAACTCGAAGAAATTGAGTGCTATCAGTGGATAGTGAACTATAATATGTTTGAGTAAGATTTAAGCTTGTGGAGTACTACATTACGTCGTATAAACAGACTGGGATTCTACGATAGAGTTTTTACACCACTTAATAAAGTGGTCAGGAACTGAGAAATGTTCAGAAGGAAGTCAGTGAAATTTGCAGGTTTTTCGGGGTTGAAGCACCCTACGTAAAGGGTAATGTACCTACAGATAAAGTTTTAATTCAAAAGTCTGACCCTAGGATTCCACTTTTCAATCTAGAAGAATTTAAGTGTTTTAAATTTGAAGGGGCTTATCACCGTCCTGAAGACGAGGTTAGGTTCTTCGCGCAGTGGATACCTAAGGACATACCTGATAGCGATAAATGCATAAGACATGGTAAAAACTGTTCTATATCATGGGATCCTCGTTTTCGATGTTTAAGAGTGAACTTTAAGTACTATTTTTATGTAAATATGTGTTTTTTTTCAAAAAATCTATTAATATGTTTAAGCAATAAATATCTTTAAGCTTAACTCGTCTTTATTCTTTAGAATAGTTCTATTCATTCATAAAATTATGAAGAAATTGTAAGTAAGTAACAATATCTTTCTTGAATTCACCTCTTGGATACACAATATGGAAATTTCATTCAAGAAATCATGAAAAAATTGTAAGTAAGTAGCAAACTCTTTATTGAATTCACCTCTAGGATACACAATAC
Organism: Artemia sinica; assembly: GCA_027921565.1. Taxonomy (NCBI): domain Eukaryota; kingdom Metazoa; phylum Arthropoda; class Branchiopoda; order Anostraca; family Artemiidae; genus Artemia; species Artemia sinica. The sequence continues at coordinate 40,503,948 of CM051273.1, read as the reverse complement.
GGTAATTTCATTCAAGAAAATATGAAAAGTTATAAGTAAGTAACAAGCTCTTTCTTGAAATCACCTGTTGGATACACGATGCAGAAATTTCATTCAAGAAATTATGAAAAAATCATAGGTAGCGCACTAGCGCTGCCTAAGTAAAGAACGATGTGGGCACAATGTGTTGTTTTTTGTTTTTTTGTCCATACCCGGGCACTTCGTATCGAAGGAGTTGTCGTAGAAACTTCGAAAAGGGCTCATTCGATTGGAAATGGGAGTGGCTAGTACCCTTTTTAATAGTCGAAAGTGATTGGAGGGCAACTAGCCCCTCCCCACGCCCATCATTCCCCCAAACACATCCAATCAAAATTTTGGATAGCCATTTTGTTCAGCGTAGTTGATTTCCAGATAGAAAATATGTTTTTGAGGAGGACACTCCCCCACAACCCACAGGGCAAGGTTTTAAGTTATGCCCTGGGGGCATATAAAATTTTTATAGAAGGCGTCGTAGAAACTTCAGAAAAGGCTCATTCGATTGGAAATTCAAAAGGCTAGTGCCCTTTTTAATAGTCGAAAGTGATTGGAAGGCAACTAGCCCCTCCCCACGCCCATCATTCCCCCAAATACATCCAATCAAAATTTTGAGATAGCCATTTTGTTCAGCGTAGTTGATTTCCAGATAGAAAATATGTTTTTGAGGAGGACACTCCCCCACAACCCTCAGGGCAAGGGTTTTAAGTTATGCCCTGGGGGCATATAAGGTTTTTATAGAGGTGTTGTCGTAGAAACTTCAAAACAGGCTCATTCGATTGGAAATTCAAAGGATAGTACTCATTTTAATAGTCGAAAATGATTGGAGGGCAACTAGCCCCCCCGCCCAAGTCCATAATTCTCCCAAACACATCCAATCAAAATTTTGAGATAGCCATTTTGTTCAGCGTAGTTGATTTCCAGATAGAAAATATGTTTTTGAGGAGGACACTCCCCCACAACCCTCAGGGCAAGGGTTTTAAGTTATGCCCTGGGGGCATATAAGGTTTTAATAGAAGGTGTTGTCGTAGAAACTATAAAACAGGCTCATTCGATTGGAAATTCAAAGGGCTGGTGCCCTTTTTAATAGTCGAAAGTGATTGGAGGGCAACTACCCCCCCCCCCACGCCCATTATTCCCCAAACACATCCAATCAAAATTTTGAGATAGCCATTTTGTTCAGCGTAGTTGTTTTCCAGATAGAAAATATTTTTTTGAGGAGGACACTCCCTCACAACCCTCAGGGCAAGGTTTTAAGTTATGGCCTGGGGGCATATACGGTTTTTATAGAAGGCGTTGTCGTAGAAACTTCAAAACAGGCTCATTCGAATGAAATTCAAAGGGCTAGTACCCTTTTTAATAGTCGAAAGTGATTGGAGGGCAACTAGCCCTCCACGCCCATCATTCCCCCAAACACATGCAATCAAAATTTTGAGATAGATATTTTGTTCAGCGTACTTGATTTCCAGATAGAAATTTGTTTTTGAGGAGGACACTCCCCCATAACCCTCAGGGCAAGGATTATAAGTTATGCTCTGGGGGCATATAAGGTTTTTATTGAAATCTTTGTCGTAGAAACTTGAAAAGGGGCTCATTCGATTTGAAATTCAAAGGACTAGTACCGTTTTTAATAATCGAAAGTGATTTGAGGGCAACTAACCCCCCTCTCACGCCCACCTTTTCCCAAACATATCCAGTCCAAATTTTTAGATAGCCATTTTATTCAACGTAGTTTAAAGTTTTGGAAATTAGGTCTTTAAGGATGACAACCCCTCCCCTCACAGCCCTCAGGGCAAGGGTTGTAAGTTATGCCCTGGGGGCACATAAAGTTTTTATTGAAAGCGTTGTCGTAGAAACTTCAAAAGGGCTCATTCAATTGGAAGTTGAAAGGGCTACTGCCTTTTTTAATAGTTAGAAGTGATTGGATAGCGACTAACGCCCCTCTCACGCCCACCATTTTCCCAAACACATCGAACTAAAATTTTGAGATATCCATTTTGTTCAACGTAGTTGAAAGTTCTGGAAATTTTGTCTTTTAGGATGATAACCCTCTCAGAGCCCTCATTGCAAGGGTTGTAACTTATGCCCTGGGGGCATATAAAGTTTTTATTGAAAGCGTTGTCGTAGAAACTTCAAAAGGGCTCATCCGATTGGAAATTGGAGTGGCTAGTGCCCTTTTTAATAGTCGAAAGTGATTGGAGGCCAACTAGCCCCCCCCCCCCCCACGCACATCAATCCCCTAGACACATCCAATCAAAATTTTGAGATAGCCATTTTGTTCAGCGTAGTTTATTTCCAGATAGAAAATATGTTTTTGAGGAGGACACTCCCCCACAACCCACAGGGCAAGGGTTTTAAGTTATGCCCTGGGGGCATATAAGGTTTTATAGAAGGCGTTGTCGTAGAAACTTCAAAACAGGCTCATTCGACTGGAAATTCAAAGGGCTAGTACCCTTTTGAATAGTCGGAAGTGATTGGAGGGCAACTAGACCCCCACGCCCATCATTCCCCCAAATACATCCAATCAAAATTTTGAGATAGCCATTTTGTTCAGCGTAGTTGATTTCCAGATAGAAAATATGTTTTTGAGGAGGACACTCCCCCACAACCCACAGGGCAAGGGTTTTAAGTTATGCCCTGGGGGCATATAAGGTTTTATAGAAGGCGTTGTCGTAGAAACTTCAAAACAGGCTCATTCGATTGGAAATTCAAAGGGATAGTACTCATTTTAATAAGTCAAAAATGATTGGAGGGCAACTAGCCCCCCCCCCGCCCAAGCCCATCATTCTCCCAAACACATCCAATCAAAATTTTGAGATAGCCATTTTGTCCAGCGTAGTTGATTTCCAGATAGAAAATATGTTTTTGAGGAGGACACTCCCCCACAACCCTCAGGGCAAGAGTTTTAAGTTATGCCCTGGGGGCATATAAGGTTTTTATAGAAGGCGTTGTCGTAGAAACTTCAAAACAGGCTCATTCGATTGGAAATTCAAAGGGCTAGTACCCTTTTTAATAGTCGAAAGTGATTGGAGGGCAACTAGACCCCCACGCCCATCATTCCTCCAAATACATCCAATCAAAATTTTGAGATAGCCATTTTGTTCAGCGTAGTTGATTTCCAGATAGAAAATATATTTTTGAGGAGGACACGCTCCCACAACCCTCAGGGCAAGGGTTTTAAGTTATGCCCTGGGGGCATATAAGGTTTTTATAGAAGGCGTTTGTAGTAGAAACTTCAAAACAGGCTCATTCGATTGGAAATTCAAGGGCTAGTACCCTTTTTAATAGTCGAAAGTGATTGGAGGGCAACTAGCCCTCCACGCCCATCATTCCCCCAAACACATCCAATCAAAATTTTGAGATAGCCATTTTGTTCATCGTAGTTTATTTCCAGAAATAAATTATGTTTTTGAGGATGACACTCCCCCACAACCCTCAGGGCAAGGGTTTTAAGTTATGCCCTTGGGGCATATAAGTTTTAATAGAAGGCGTGTTGTCGTAGAAAGTTCGAAAATGGCTAATTCGATTGGAAATTGGAGTGGCTAGTGCCCTTTTTAATAGTTGAAAGTGATTGGAGGGCAACTAGTCCCCCCACGCCCATCATTCCCCCAAACACATCCAATCAAAATTTTTAGATAGCCCCTATGCCTTCCCAAGGCCAGAACAAAATTTGCACTGTACTAAAAAAATACAAATGAATGTGCATTGTCAGTTTAATATACTTATACTGATATTTAGTAATCAAAATGTTAAAATTATTTGATTTATTAAAGTTATAAAAGTAAAAACGTTTATATTTTTTTTCAGTAAAGTGCAAATTTTTTTCTGGCCTTGGGAAGGCATAGGGGTATTGAGCCCAACTTTCTGCTCGTTTTGAGTTGGACTCGGTTATTTATTATAATTTTTGTTCGTTTTGCGTTTCATTTATTTATCGATGCTAATTTGTGGAAGTTTCGAGCTTATATTTGCTCATTTTTTGTTTAATGGAGTTGTTTACTATTCTTTGAAAAACTTATTTTGTGGAAAAAGTTTTTTTAATTAATTACAAGTAAGTAACAATCTCTTTCTTGAATTCACCTCTTGGATACACAATATGGAAATTTCATTCAAGAAATTATGAAAAAATTGTAAGTAAGTAACAAACTCTTTATTGAATTCACCTCTTGGATACACAATACAGATATTTCATTCGAGAAATTATGAAAAAATCGCAAGTAAGTAACAAACTCTTTATTGTTTTCATCTCTTGGATACACAATACGGAAATTTCATTCAAGAAATTATGAAAAAATTGTAAGTAAGTAACAAACTCTTTGTTGAAGTCACTTCTTGGATACACAATGCAGAAATTTCATTCAAGAAATTATGAAAAAATTGTAAGTAAGTAACAAATTCTTTCTTGGATTCGCCTCCTGGATACACAATACAGACATCTCATTCAAGAAATTATGAAAAAGTTCTAAGTAAGTAACAAACTCTTTCTTGAATTCGCCGTTTGGATGCACAATACAGAAATTTAATTCGGGAAATTATGAAAAAAATTATAAACAAACTCTTTCTTGAATTCGCTTCCTGGACACACTATGCAGCAATTTCATTGAAGAAATTATGAAAATTTGTATGTAAGTAACAAACTCTTTCTTGAATTCTCCTGGATACACAATACAGACATTTCATTCAAGAGATTGTAAAAAATTTTAAATAAGAAACAAAATCTTTATTGATTTCACCTCTTGGATGCACAATGCAGAAATTATGAAAAAATCGCAAGTAAGTAACAAACTCTTTATTCTTTCACCTCTTTGATACACAATACGGAAATTTCATTCAAGAAATTATGAAAAATTGTAAGTCAGTAACAAACTCTTTCTTGAAGTCACCTCTTGGATACACAATGCAGAAATTTCATTCAAGAAATTATGAAAAAATTGTAAGTAAGCAACAAATTGTTTCTTGAATTCGCCTCCTGGATGCATAATACAGACATTTCATTCAAGAAACTATGAAAAAAATTGTAAACAAACTCTCTTGAATTCGCTTCCTGGACACACAATACAACAATTAATTAAGGAAATCATGAAAAAAATGTAAACAAACTCTTTTTTGAATTCGCTTCCCGGATACACAATACAGCAATTTCACTCAAGAAATTATAAAAAATTGTAAGTAAGTAAAAAACTCTTTATTGATTTCACCGCTTGGATACACAATACAGATATTTCATTCATTAAATTATGAAAAAATTGCAAGTAAGCAGCAAACTCTTTATTGTTTTCACCTCTTCGATGCACAATACGGAAATTTCATTCAAGAAATAATGAAAAATTGTAAGTAAGCAACAAACTCTTTCTTGAAGTCGCCTCTTGGATACACAATGCAGAAATTTTATTCAAGAAATTATGAAAAAAATTGTAAGTAAGTAACAAATTCTTTCTTGAATTCGCCTCCTGGATACACAATACAGACATTTCATTCAAGAAACTATGATAAAATTCTAAGTAAGTAACAAACTCTTTCTAGAACTCGCCGTTTGAATGCACAATACAGAAATTTAATTCAGAAAATTATGAAAAAATAAATGTAAACAAACTTTCTTGAATTCTTTTCCTGGACAGAAAGTACAGCAATTTCACTCACGAAATTGTGAAAAAATTGTAAGTAAGTAAAAAACTCTCTTGATTTCTCCTCATTGATACACAATACAGGCATTTCATTCCAGAAATTATAAAAAAATTGTAAGTAAGTAACAAACTCTTTCTTGAATTCACCTCTTGGATAAACAATACGGAAATTTCATTCAAGAATTTATGAAAAAGTTTTAAGTAGGTAAGTAACAAACTCTTTCTTGAATTCGCCTTTTGGATACTTAATAAAGAAATTTCATTCAAGAAATTATGGAAAAATTGTAAGTAAGTAACAAACTCTTTCCTGAATTCGCCTCTTGGCTACACAATACAGAAATTTCATTCAAGAAATTATGAAAACATTGTAAGTAAGTAACAAACTCCTTCTTGAACTCACCTCTTGGATACACATTACAGACATTTCATTCAAGAAATTATGAAAAAAATGTAAGTAAGTAACAAACTCTTTCTTAAATTCACCTCTTGGATACACAATACAGACATCTCATTCAAGAAATTATGAAAAATTGTAAGTAGGTAACAAACTCTTTCTAGAATTTGCCTCTTGGATACACAATGCAGAAATTTCAATCAGGAAATCATGAAAAAATTGTAAGTAAGTAACAAACTCATTTTTGAATTCACCTCTTGGATACACAATACGGAAATTTCATTCAAGAAATTATGAAAAATTGTAAGTAGGTAAGTAACAAACTCTTTCTTGAATTCGTCTTTTGGATACTTAATAAAGAGATTTCATTCAAGAAATTATGGAAAAATTGTAAGTAAGTAACAAACTCTTTCCTGAATTCGCCTCTTGGCTACACAATACAGAAATTTCATTCAAGAAATTATGAAAACATTGTAAGTAAGTAACAAACTCCTTCTTGAACTCACCTCTTGGATATACAATACAGACATTTCATTCAAGAAATTATGAAAAAAATGTAAGTAAGTAACAAACTCTTTCTTAAATTCACCTCTTGGATACACAATACAGACATCTCATTCAAGAAATTATGAAAAATTGTAAGTAGGTAACAAACTCTTTCTAGAATTTGCCTCTTGGATACACAATGCAGAAATTTCAATCATGAAATCATGAAAAAATTGTAAGTAAGTAACAAACCCATTTTTGAATTCACCTCTTGGATACACAATACAGAAATTGTATTCAAGAGATTATGAAAAGAATTGTAAGTTAGTAACAAACTCTTTTTGAATTCACCTCTTGAATGCACAATACAGAAATTTCATTCAAGAAACTATGAAAAAAAATTTAAGCAAGTAAGTAACAAACTCTTTCTTGAATTCGCCTCAGGGGCCCAATGAGAGAGACATAAAAAAAGCTAGGTTCATTTAGGTTCACTTATCGTGACGCATAGAGTATGATTGGTTCAGCCGCAAGCATATTTCATGTTGTAATAGATGGCAACACACCTGCTCAGACACAACTTGCGTGGAATTTAGAGAGACATGCAAAAAGTTAGGTTAATTTAGGTTCACTAAGAGTGGTGCGCCACTCTAAGTGAACCTAAATTAACCTAACTTTTTGCATGTCTTTCTCACTATGACTGTGTGTCTGGGCGAGTGTCCTGCCATCTATAACACTTCTAACCTAAATTCAACGCAAGTTGTGTCTGAGCAGGTGTGCTGCAATCTATAATAACATGAAATATGCTTGCGGCTGTGCCAATCGTACTCTTTGCGTCACGATAAGTGAACCTAAATGAACCTAGCTTTTTGCATGTCTCTCTCACTAGGCCCCTGAGGCGACTTCAAGAAAGAGTTTGTTACTTACTTACTTACATTTTTGTTCATAGTTTTTTGAATGAAATTTCTGTATTGTGTTTTCAAGAGGTGAATTCAAAAAGAGTTTGTTACTAACTTACAGTTTTTTCATAATTTCATGAATGAAATTTCTGTATTGTGTATCCATGAGGTGAATTCAAGAATGAGTTTTTGACTTACTTGCAATTTTTTCGTGATTTCATGACTGAAATTTCTGTATTGTGTATCCAAGAGGTGAATTCAAGAAAGAGTTTGTTACTTACCTACTTACAATTTTTTCATAATTTCTTGAATGAAATATCCGTATTGTGTATCCAAGAGGTGACTTCAAGAAAGAGTTTGCCACTCACTTACAATTTTTTTTATGATTTCTTGCATGAAGTGCCAGTAATGTGTATCCATGAGGAGAAATCAAGAAAGAGTTTGTTACTTATTTACAATTTTTTCATAATTTCTTGAATGAAATTTTTGTATTGTGTATCCATGAGGCGAATTCAAGAAAGTTTGATACTTACTTACTTACAATTTTTTCATAATTTCTTGAATGAAATTTCTGTATTTTGTATCCAAGAGGTGAATTCAAGAAAGAGTTTGTTACTAACTTACAATTTTTTTTATTATTTCTTGAATGAAATGCCTGTATTGTGTATCCATGAGGAGAAATCAAGAAAGAGTTTGTTACTTATTTACAATTTTTTCATAATTTCATGAGTGAAATTGCTGTATTGTCTGTCCAGGAAGCGAATTCAAGAAAGAGTTTGTTTACATTTTTTTCATAATTTCCTGAATTAAATTTCTATATTGTGCAAACGGCGAATTCTAGAAAGAGTTTGTTACTTACTTAGAATTTTGTCATAATATCTTGAATGAAATGTCTGTATTGTGTATCCAGGACGCGAATTCAAGAAAGAATTTGTTACTTACTTACAATTTTTTCATAATTTCTTGAATGAAATTTCTGTATTTTGTATCCAAGAGGTGAGTTCAAGAAAGGGTTTGTTACTTACTTACAATTTTTTATAATTTCTTGAATGAAATATCTGTTGTGTAATCAAGTGGTGAAATCAATAAAGAGTTTGTTACTTACTTACAATTTTTTCATAATTTCTTGATTGAAATTGCTGTATTGTGTGTCCAGGAAGCGAATTCAAGAAAGAGTTTGTTTACAATTTTTTCATAATTTCTTGAATTAAATGTCTGTATTGTGTATCCAGGAAGCGAATTCAAGAAGTAATTTGTTACTTACTTACAATTTTTTCATAATTTCTTGAATGAAATTTCCGTATTGTGTATCCAAGAGGTAAAAACAATAAAGAGTTTGTTACTTACTTGCGATGTTTTTTATAATTTCTTGAATGAAATTTCTGCATTGTGTATCCAAGAGGTGAAATGAATAAAGAGTTTGTTACTTACTTACAATTTTCTATAATTTCTTGAATGAAATGTCTGTATTGTGTATTCAGGAGAATTCAAGAAAGAGTTTGTTACTTACCTACAATTTTTCATAATTTCTTGAGTGAAATTGCTGTATTGTGTGTCCAGGAAGCGAATTCAAGAAAGAGTTTGTTTACAATTTTTTCATAGTTTCCTGAATTAAATTTCTGTATTGTGCATCCAAGCGGCGAATTCAAGAAAGAGTTTGTTACTTACTTAGAATTTTGTCATAATTTCTTGAATGAGATGTCTGTATTGTGTATCCAGGAGGCGAATCATAGAAAGAACTTGTTACTTACTTACAATTTTTTCATAATTTCTTGAATGAAATTTCTGCATTGTGTATCCAAGAGGTTACTTCAAGAAAGAGTTTGTTACTTACTTAAAATTTTTCATAATTTCTTGAATGAAATTTCCGTATTGTGTATCCAAGAGGTGAAAACAATAAAGAGTGTGTTACTTACTTGCGATTTTTTCATAATTTCTTGAATGAAATATCTGTATTGTGTATCCAAGAGGTGAAATCAATTTAAAGTGTGTCACTTACTTACAATTTTTTTTATAATTTCTTGAATGAAATTTCCGTATTGTGTATCCAAGAGGTTAATTCAAGGAAGAGACTGTTACTTACTTAGAATTTTTTCATAATTTCTTGAATGAAATATCTGCATCGTGTATCCAAGAGGTGACTTCAAGAAAGAGTTTGTTACTTACTTATAATTTTTTCTTAATTTCTTGAATGAAATTACCGTATTGTGTATCCAAGAGGTGAATTAAATAAAGAGTTTGCTACTTACTTACAATTTTTTCATAATTTCTTGAATGAAATTTCCATATTGTGTATCCAAGAGGTGAATTCAAGAAAGAGATTGTTACTTACTTACAATTTCTTCATAATTTAATGAATGAATAGAACTATTCTAAAGTATAAAGACGGGTTAAGCTTAAAGATATTTATTTCTTAAACATATTAATAGATTTTTTGAAAAAAAAACATATTTACATAAAAATAGTACTTAAAGTTCACTCTTAAACATCCAGAAACGAGGATCCTATGATATAGAGTAGTTTTCACCGTATCGTATCATTTATCGCTATCAGGTATGTCCTTAGGTTTCCACTGCGCGAAGAACCTAACCTCATCTTCCTGACGGTGATAAGCCCCTTCAAATTTAGGACACATAAATTCTTATAGATTGAAAAGTTTAATCCTAGGGTCACACTTATGAATTAAAACTTTATCTGTAGGTACATTACCCTTTACGTAGAGTACTTCAACCCCGAAAAAGCTGCAATCTTCACTGACTTCCTCCTGAACATTTTTCAGTTCCTGACCACTTTTATTAAGTGTTGTAATCACTCTATCGTATCATCCCAGTCTGTTTATGAGACGTAATGTTGTACTCCACTAGCTTTTATCATACTCAAACATATTATAGTTCAATATATAATGATAACAGTCAATTTTTTCGAGTTCCATAGACAATAATAAAAATGCACATTCAAATATAACACCACAAGATGATTTTTTCAAACCGATAAATTAAATTCTGTGTCATACAGTCCTATCATCTTGGAAGCTATTAATGTAGTATTTAAGTAGAGAAGTGTTTCATCAAACTTTTATACCTTTGCTCAAGGTTGAATGGAGTTATGGCTATCTTCATCAAAAAAAAAAAAAACAAAAAACAAAAAAAAAAAAAAAAAAAAAAAAAAAAAAAAAAAAAAAAAAAGGAAGTTTTATAAATACCTTTGCTCAAGGTTGAATGGAGTTATGGCTAGGAGGATGAGGTCCTAACCCATCTACATCTGAATTCATTGTGGGGAGGAGTCGTAAAACTCGTAGAATTCATTGCGGAGAGGAGTCATAGAACTCTCGGTATCTATTGCATGCAAATGAAGTCCGGAATTTACAATATTTTCATAATTTCTTGAATGAAATTTCTGTATTGTGTATCCAAGAGGTGAATTCAAGAAAGAGTTTGTTACTTACTTACAATTTTTTCATAATGACATATCCGACAAAAGATGATGATAAAGAATTTTTATTCTAATACATAGATTTTGTCAATGTTATCCGACGTATCCGACAAATGATATCGATAAAGAATGTTAATAAAGAATTTGTTCAATTTGATACTTAAATTTTGTCAGTGTTATCAAACGTATCTCTCAAAAGACATTGATAAAGAATTTATTCACTCTGATACTTAGATTTTCTCAATTTTATCAAGCATATCTGACAAAGCATGTTGATAAAGAATTTATTCACTCTGATGCTTAGATTTTCTCAATTTTATCAATCATATCTGACAAAAGACAATGATAAAGAATTTATTCACTCTGATACTATCAAGCGTATCTGCCAAATGATATTGATAAAGAATTTATTTATTCTGATGCGTAGATTGGCTCAATTTTATCCGTTGTATTCGATAAAGATGCTGATAGAACGAATTTATTCACTCTGATACTTAGATTTATCCGACATATGATTTATGCAAATTCCTTTTCTTACATCTCTCCGATGTTTTAATAGACATTCTAAACGTTTGATATGCTAGCATACTCTAAAAATAATAAACACATAATAATGTAATGCATAATATATTTTTAATGAAATAATACCATATAGAATATTAATACAAAAAAATATATTATGATACATTATTAATATCAGTGATCAACTTTGGACACTTTGAATCTGTTTCATAAAATAGTTCACCATCTTCTATCTTGGTATTGTAGCTATTGTCTTCTCTTAGCTCGTAATCAGTAGAATAAGCATTATTCCATTTCTAGTCATACACAATTGTTACTGGTGTGTCACCGACAGGTTCAATATGCGTTTCGTCTTTGGTATTATTTGGTTCATTGACTGTTTGATCAATTGTAGTAACGTTTGCTGGCTCTTTGTTTTTCATCGATTCATCTTTATATTCCATAGTGATAGTTTCTACCAATGCCCTTTTTATTTTTCCGGCAATTTGACTGTCTATTACAACATTATATTTACACAGGTAACAGTTTCGGCACGTAGACAAGATATTGTTTATGATATTAGTAGAAGAGTTGGCCTTTCTTTTCCTCTGCTTTCATTTGAATGCTAATAGTCGAAAGCTGACGGTATTGTTTAACACTGGGTAACATGTTACCACAAGCACTAGTAAGAAGATGCCCCTCTTCATCAACTATTATTTTTATGTTGGCATTCTCTTTGAGTGCAATCATCTCCGGGGATCTCAATCTCTCATATCCACCATCGTAAGAATTGAATTTTTTGGTACTCCAAAGAAATTTAATTCCTTACTGTCATGACAATGCACGCATACGTTTCCGATAGTGCTACCACTTGTATTTATTTCATAGTCTAAATACTTCTCCTTGTCAGCATTCAATGCTACAATAACACTATCATGTGAACACACTTTCTTAAAATGCTTCATCTTCACTTTTTAGAGATATGAGTTGTGTTTATCCATCCACTGCGTAAAAAATACTGATTTAATACATGCAATAAACTAGGTAGTGTCGATATCCGGTCATAGAGTACCAGTGGGAAAGTCGCATTGTGTCTCTGAGCAAGCATAGAGTACGATTGGTATAGCCTTAAGCATATTCCATGTCATTTTAAGATAGGTAAAAAAAAGTTGAATAATTTCGAAGTCCAAAAAAAAATTCAGTTCAAAAAAAGTGCTACTACAAACATTATTTTTCCAATAGTAAAATTCATGACTAACATATCTATAGCATTCTCATTTTGAGTTTCGAAAACATTAAATGTGAATTTTTTATGTTTTAAGTATGTTTCATGTCATTCTAAGAGATGTAAAAAAAAGTTTAAAAAAATACAATGTTAAAAAAGTATTAAAAAATGGAAGGGAGGGGACCAAGAAGCTGGGGAGAGGGGGTCCCTTGGAGGTTGGAGGTATGGGGAGGCTTCTGACGTTGAGGTCCTTGGTGGTTAGGGTCAATGGTGCTTACGGTCCTTGATGGTTCATACTCATAATCACATCATAAAAAAAAATTGAATAATTTCGAAGTCCAAAAAAAATTCAGTTCAAAAAAAGTGCTACTACAAACATTATTTTTCTAATAGTAAAAGTCATGACTAACATATCTATAGCATTCTCATTTTGAGCTTCGAAAACATTAAATGTGAATTTTTTATGTTTTAAGTATGTTTCATGTCATTCTAAGAGATGTAAAAAAAAGTTGAAAAAAACACCATGTTAAAAAAAACTTAAAAAAAGTATAATAAAATGGGAGGAAGGCACCAAAAAGTTGGGGGGAGAGGGTCCCTTGGAGGTTGGAGGTATGGGGAGGCTTCTGACGTTGAGGTCCTTGGTGGTTAGGGTCAATGGTGCTTACGGTCCTTGATGGTTCATACTCATAATCACATCACTACTTGATTTCCAAGGATTTCTAAGGATTGTTCTGAATTTCTTTATTAAAATTCTTTTCTTGGCATCTACATCTCTATTAGTATCAACTTTTTAGTATATTATAATGTTAGAGCATATTTTATATTGACAACACTGTTCAAATGCTACTTGTGTATTATACAGAACACATCGTAGAAGTAAAGCTAGGTGAACTCACAAGGTCATCTTGTCATCGTTAATCGTTTCCGTAGATTGATGCCTAGGACGTTATTCCAAATCTATAATAAATTGCCTAGGAGTTAGCAACCCCTTCGGGCTTACCTTAACTGGTAGGCAGTTTAACCCTTTTTTTACCACCTTCATACAGTCCAATTCAAAGTGTTATCTACCTCTGATTCGCCCCGTATTATTCAATCACCAATTAAGATCATTCATTGCAGAGCTATGCCAGTATAATATCTTTTTCGCAAATATAGTTATTTGTCCCATATGCTATTATTAAACCTACCGTCGAATGCTAATAGCCGAAAGCTTGGCTGTTGACCATTTTACAGAAAAGTCCAATAAACCTTTAAGTATGTTATACCAATGTCTCTTGTATGCGTCAAATCTATTATGTATCTGAGCATATTCCTTGTATAGTTGATAGTAATTAATCCCATATGCTATCATTAAACCTACCGTCGAATGCTAATAGCCGACAGCTTGGCTGTTGACCATTTTACAGAAAAGTCCAATAAACCTTTAAATATGTTATACCAATGTCTTTTGTATGCGTCAAATCTATTACATATTAAAACTTGTTCCATTTATAGTTGATAGTAATTAATCCCATATGCTATTATTAAACCTACCGTCGAATGCTAATAGCCGAAAGCTTGGCTGTTGACCATTTTATAGAAAAGTCCAATAAACCTTTGAATACACTGAAAATCACTCCTTATATTTGAATCTAATTACTAATCAAGTTACCATATATGGAGTAGCCTCTGTATCTCTTTGATTGCCCCTAGAAAATGGGTGTTGACCCAAAAACCCGTCTGCTTGCATTATACAATCTCGTCCCTGGTTCCAAATATAACGTGTTTGATCGCTTTATAGGTTCATAATATAGAAGGATTGGTCGCTTTATACAACATCCGTTGAAAGCACGAGATAGCTTACTACTGGTGTAAAAAGGGAGGCTTTGAATAGATTGGGGTGGAGGAGGAGCGTGCGTAGCTGCGTTGGCCTCAGGCGGCTTGGTACCGCGGTGAGTTGTTAGTAGGGGTAGTAATAGTAAAGCGAGTAATGCTTAGATTAAATATGCAAATCAAGCTTAAAACGAAAAAAAATATTTTACTGACAACTATGTGTCTTGAACAGTCTTGGAAAGTATAAACGAAATCAAATTGAATATTTGATATATAATTATATTGTTGAAAGATCCATCAGTTCAAGATTTTATTTCAGTTTAATTTGATTTTCATTTTAAATGCTGTAAGAATTCGAAAAGAAAATGTTTGCAATATAATTCGTTTTCAGTGAAGCGTCAATAACGTACTAGGCTGTAGGTTTTTACAGTTAAGCAAGGGGGCAGTATCCAGACTCTTGTTTGTAGTGAAGCTACATTCGTCTTGAACAATTTTAGAAAGAACTAATAAATTAAATTAAATATTTGATGTTTAATGATATTAATTGCTGAAAGCTCATCAATTCAAAATTTTACTGTAATTTTAATGTTTATTTTTAATATCATAGGCCGCTAGCGCTTCCTAAGTAAAGAACGATGTGGCCACAATGTGTTGTTTTTTCTTCGACAGGCACTTCGTATCGAAGGAGTTGTCGTAGAAACTTCGAAAAGGGCTCATTGGATTGGAAATTGGGGTGGCTAGTGCCCTTTTTAATAGTCGAAAGTGATTGGATGGCAACTAGCCCCCCCCCCACGCCCATCATTCCCCCAAACACATCCAATCAAAATTTTGAGATAGCCATTTTGTTCAGCGTAGTTGATTTCCAAATAGAAAACATGTTTTTGAGGAGGACTCTCCCCCACAACCCTCGGGGCAGGGGTTTTTAGTTATGCCCTGGGGGCATATAAGGTTTTTATAGAAGGCATTGTCGTAGAAACATCAAAACAGGCTCATTCGATTGGAAATACGAAGGGCTGGTACACTTTTTAATAGTCGAAAGTGATTGAAGGGCAACTAGCCCCCCCCCCCCACGCCCATCATTCCCCCAAACACATCCAATAACAATTTTGAGATAGCCATTTTGTTCAGCGTAGTTGATTTCCATATAGAAAAAATGTTTTTGAGGAGGACAATCCCCCACAACCCCCAGGGCAAGGGTTTTAAGGCATGCCCTGGGGGTATGTAAGGTTTTTATAGAAGGTGTTGTCGTAGAAACTTCAAAAAAGGCTCATTCGATTGGAAATTCAAAGGTTTAGTGCCCTTTTTAATAGTCGAAAGTGATTAGAGGGCAACTAGCTCCCCCACGCCCATCGTTTCCCCAAACACATCCAATCAAAATTTTGGAATAGCCATTTTGTTCAGCGTAGTTGATTTTCAGATAAGAAATATGTTTTTGAGGAGGACATTCCCCCACAACCCCCAGGGCAAGGGTTTTAAGGCATGCCCTGGGGGTATGTAAGGTTTTTATAGAAGGTGTTGTCGTAGAAAATTCAAAAAAGCCTCATTCGATTGGAAATTCAAAGGGCTAGTGCCCTTTTTAATAGGCGAAAGTGATTGGAGGGAAACTATCCCCCCACGCCCATCATTCCCCCAAACACATCCAATAACAATTTTGAGATAGCCATTTTGTTCAGCGTAGTTGATTTCCAGACATAAAATATATTTTTGAGGGAGACACTCCCCCACAACCCTCGGGGCAAGGATTATAAGTTATGCCCTGGGGGCATATAAGGTTTTTATTGAAATCTTTGTCATAGAAACTTGAAAAAGGGCTCATTCGATTAGAAATTCAAAGGGATAGTATACTTTTTGATAGTCGAAAGTGATTTAAGGGCAACAAACCCCCCTCTCACGCCCACCTTTTCCCCAAACACATCCAATCAAAAATTTTAGATAGCCATTTTATTCAACGTAGTTGAAAGTTTTGGAAATTAGGTCTTTAAAGATGACAACCCCTCCCCCACAGCCCTCAGGGGAAGGGTTGTAAGTTATAACCTGGGGCATATAAAGTTTTTATTGAAAGTGTTATCGTAGAAACTTCAAAAGGGCTCATTCAACTGGAAATTGAAAGGGCTAGTGCCTTTTTTAATGGTTGAAAGTGATTGGATAGCGACTAACGCCCTTCTCACGCCCACCATTTTCAAAACACATCCAATCAAAATTTTGAGATATCCATTTTGTTCAACGTAGATGAACGTTCTCGAAATTAGGTTTTTTAGGGTGATAACCCCCTCAGAGCCCTCAGTGCAAGGATTGTAAGTTATGCCCTGGGGGCATATAAGGTTTATATAGAAAGTTTTTGTATAAATCATAGGCAGCAGGATCGCGCTGCCTAAGTAAAGAACGGGGACACTCGAGAACGAGACAAGAAACGGGGACTATGTAAAGAGGAGGACACTCCCCCACAACCCTCAGGGCAAGGGCTTTAAGTTATGCCCTGGAGGCATATAAGAACTATGTTGGCACAATGTATTATTTATTAATTTTTTCCTTTAGGGCAGGGCACTTCGTATCGAAGAAGTTGTCGCAGAAACTTCGAAAAGCATTCTTTAAATTGGAAATTGGAGTGACTTGTGCCCTTTTAATAGTCGAAGTGACTGGAAGGCGACTAACACCCCTCTTACACCCACCATTTCCCCAAATACATCCAATCAAAATTTTGAGATAGCCATGGTGTTTAACGTAGTTGAAAGTTCTGGAAATTCGTTCTTAGAGGATGACAACCACCCTAACAGACCTTAGGATAAGGGTTGTAATTTACGCCCTTTTGGGCATATAAGGTGTTTATAGAAAGCGTTGTCGTTTCCAAAAGGGCTCATTCGATTTGAAATCGAAAGGGTTAGTGCCTTTTTAACAGTCGGAAGTGACTGGAAGGCTTGACATTTTTATAGTAAATATCGAAGTGGGTATAATGTATTATTTTTTGTTGTTGTTGTTTTTTAGACCAGGGCACTTCGTATCGAAGGAGTTGTCGTGGGTACTTCGAAAAGGGCTCATTCGATTGAAAATAGAAAGGGCTGATGCCCTTTTTAATAGTCGAAAGTGATTTGAGGGCAACTAATCCCCCTTCCATTCCCACCCTCCCACGCCCACCCTCCCAAACCAACCCTCCCATTTCTGCTCTTAAAATTTGACCAAATCAAAATAGCGTAAGTGTATCCAAGCTATCAAAGAAAGTAAACGGATTTTTTTGCGAATGGTATCAAGTTTTCCATTTCAGGTCAACTAGAGGAGGTGTGAAACTAAATTAAACAGTACTATTTGTGTCCAGATTTTTAAAAGGGTGTATGCTGTTAAAAATTGCTGAAAATTTTTCTCCAGCATACAAATAGCAGGCCAAACTATTAAGTCTTAAATAACGAAAAGATTTAAAGTATTATTTTCTTTTTCCTTGAAAAGACTATGTCAATATAAATCGAACAGAAATTAATTTAAAAAACTTTTTCCACAAAATAAGTTTTTCAAAGAAAAGTAAAGAACTCTATTAAACAAAAAATGAGCAAAAATAAATAAAATAATCTACCAAGCGTGAAACTACCACAAATCAGCATCGATAAATAAATGAAACCCAAAACGAACAGAAATTACAATTAACCGAGTCAAACTCAAAACGAGCAGAAATTAACATAAGTTGGGCGCAAAACCCCTTTGCCTTCCCAAGGCCAGGACAAAATTTGCACTTTATTGAAAAAATACAAATGAATGTGCATTATCAGTGTAATATACATATACTGATATTTAGTAATCAAAATGTTTATATTATTTGATTTATTAAAGTTATAAAAGTAAAAACATTTATAATTTTTTCAAAAAAGTGCAAATTTTGTTCTGGCCTTGGGACGGCAAAGGGGTTTTGCGCCCAACCCCTTTTTACCCTTTGACCTTTTTGGGTGCCCCCTTTCCTCAACATTGATAAACTTTTTGAAACGTGAGTTCAGTTTTAAAAAAGGTGTATCGCAACATCTCGAGAACGGTTAGGGGTTGCCAGCCATGAGTATGGCTGACAACCCCCCACACCTCCTCAAGACCAGAACATAATTTGCACTTTACTGAAAACAAAATACATTTTAAATGTTTTCACATTTTGACTTTAACAAATATAAATAAAAAAAAAACAAGTTTTTTAAACTGAAAGTAAGGAGCAACATTAAAACTTAAAACGAACAGAAATTATTCCGTATATGAAAGGTGCTGTCCCCTCCTCAACGCCTCGCTCTTTACGCTAAAGTTTGACTCTGTCTCACAACTTTATTTTTTAAAACAATAAAAAACTTTAGCGTAAAGAGCGAGGCGTTGAGGAGGGGACAGCCCCTTTCATATACGGAATAATTTCTGTTCCTTTTAAGTTTTAATGTCGCTCCTTACTTTCAGTTTAAAAAACTTGTTTTTTTATTTAATTTCTGATCGTTTTTTAGTTAATGCAGGGGATGTTTCCCCCCTCTTTAAAAAATCGAGTAAATTTTCTCAGGCTCGTAGCCTTTGATGAGTAATACTAAACTTAATAAAATTTATATATTTAGAATCAGCATTATAAACACATTCTTTTGATACATTTATTGACATCAAAATTCCGTTTTTAAAAGTTTCGATTACTATTGAGCCGTATCGCTTGTTTTTTTATTGTTTTTTTTATTACGTATATGTTATTACGTATATGAGGGGGTTCTCCCCTTAGTCAATACCACGCTCTTTACGTTAAAAGTTAAAAAAAATTTTGATTCACAAACCCCTGAATCACAAAGGCCGTTTAATTAGAATAGATAGCTCTTTTGAAAGCACTAAAAAAAAACTGTAGCGTAAAGAGCGAGGTATTGACTTGGGGGAGAACCCCCTCACATACGTTATAATTTCTGTTCGTTTTAAGTTCTAATATTCCTTCTTACATTTCAGTTGAAAAAACTTGTTTTTTTTATTTAATTTCTGATCGTTTTTTAAATAATGCTTGGAAATCCGGCGCCCCCTTCATAGAAATTTCCCTTACCCCAAAGAAACATCCTCCACGGAAATATTCTCAAGATTAACCCCCTCGTCTAGCCCCCCCCCCCCTCCAGAAAAAATCCTTCCTGAAAATGGTTGTATACTTCCCAATAACCAATAAATAATGCTGGCAAGTCCGGCGCCCCCTTCATGGCAATTTCCCTTCCCCATGAAAACTTCCTTCATGAACAGATCCTCCAACATAACCACCGACCCACCCTTTCCTCCCACTACCAGAAAAAAAACCTCCTGAAAACTTCTGTATACTTCCCAATAACCAATACTATATGTTAACATTGGGTAAAGTTCATAACTTTTAGCCCTCCCTCTGGGAACTTCGGGGGATTAAGTCATCCTAAAAGACATATTTATCATATTTTAGACCATGCTGAACAAAATGGCTATCTCAAAATTTTGATCGGGTGACTTTGGGAAAAAAATAAGCGTGGGAGGGGGCCTAGTTGCCCTCCATTTTTTTTGGTCACTTAAAAAGGGCACTAGAACTTTTAATTTCCGTTCCAATGAGCCCTCCCACGATATTCTAGGACCACTGGGTCGATACGATCACCCCTGGGAAAAAAAAAACAAAAAAAACAAACAAACAAATAAACACGCATCCGTGATCTTTCTTCTGGCAAAAAATGTAAAATTCCACATTTTTGTAGATAGGAGCTTGAAACCTCTACAGTAGGGTTCTCTGATACGCTGAATATGATGGTGTGATTTTCATTAAGGTTCTATAACTTTTAGGGGGTCTTTCCCCCTTTTTTGAAAATCAGCCAAATTTTCTCAGGCGCGTAACTTTTGATGGGTAGCACTAAACTTGATGAAAGCTATATATTTGAAATCAGCATTGAAATCTGACTCTTTTGATATATCTATTGGTATCAAAAACCCGTTTTCTAGAGTTTCGGTTACCATTGAGCCGGGTCGCTCCTTACTTACAGTTCGTTACCACGAACTGTTTGAAAAGAAGTATTAAAGTTTAAGGAATAGATATCAGGATATGTATATCAAACTGACAATACACGGTTATTGTTTTTAAGTAAAGTGCAAATTATTGTCTGGTCCGAAGAAGACATGGGCGTTGTCAGCCATACTCCTTTTAATTTTTTCTTGTTTTGAGTTTGACTAGGCCATCTATTGTAATATCTGTTAGTTTTGGGTTTCATTTATTTGTTAATGGTGATTTGTGGTAGTTTTACACTTGGAAGATAAGACAAACAAACTCGTAGAATTTGACAACGCTTTTGTCCGTAAAAACTTAAACAATAAGAATTTGTTGGTTCCCAAAGCCAACTATCCTTTCAAAGGATAGCCAAACCTTCTTAAACTTTTTGGTGCCATATGTTTTAGCTTAATTTTGATGATTGTTTTCCTATATTTTTTTCTTTATCATTTTTTTTTTAATTTGGCACCCGCTACTGCCAAAAATTGTAGAAGTTCATTTTGAAGTATTTTCAACACAAATGGATTTGTGGTTTTTTTTCTAATTTTTTAAGATACTTCTGGTGTGTAAATTCCTCTTTTTTCCGTTCCTTAGCACCTTTCAGCGAAACTGAAAAAAAGAAAAAAACTCAAATAAAAGTTTCAAATTTAGAAACCTTATTTTCCAAAGGTGGGGATTTCATGGGGGGACATTTTCCGGGAGGATTTCCGCTTTGGGGTATTTTCTGGGGGGGGGGGGTAAACACCCCCCCGCATTCATTATATTCATTTATGTTATTTTACTGTGTTTATGGCCGTATATTTGGCTTTAAAACACACTTATTTATCAATCTATCTAACATCCAAAATAATTATACCAAACACATTTCGCATGCAGACCCGCTTTACTTTACCCCCCCCCCCCTCCTAATGTGCAAATATACACTCCAAATTTATTTTTAAAGTAACAAAGAAGCTATCGAAAAAACCGGTTTGTTCTCGAATTTTACACAGCGTGAATTTGAGTGAGTGGCGCATAATACACAAGTACCAAAATTCCTTCCCCCTACGGAAATTATAGAAATAAAACTCAAAAAAAATTCTCAAATTTGGAAATCCTTATTTTCCACGGGGGGGGGCGTATTTTCTGGGGGGTATTTTCCGCGGGGGGTGTTTTCTGCGTGGGGGGCTATTTTCCGGGGGGTGGAAATGGGAACTTTCTGTAATGGTGTAAGGAGGGAGGATTTGAATAGATTGGGATGAAGGGGGAGCGTGATTGGCTGTGTTGGTTTTGGGCAGCTTGGTGCTGCGGTGAGTTGTTAGTAGTAGTATCGATTAATCATCATTCAAAAAATACTTTCTGAATCAATTTTTAGATAAGCCAGTGTGCTCACCCCCCCCTCCCAATGCCACTTGGAATGTTGTTCCAATTTTCTAAATGGTGTTGGTAAAAACTTCTTGGAAGAAGAGACTAAAGAGCAAAGTTCAGGGCAGTTATAAAAGGAAAGCTAATATGGATAGACTACTTATCAGGTGAAGAATGCAAGATTGCTTCAATCCTTTTTTTCAGTCAGAAGAAAAACAGAACATTCTCAAATAAGGTAGAAACAGGTTTAAAAAAAATATTTAAAGGACGTAAGCACTTCTTGAAAGAGGCTAAAGGGCAAAGTTCCGACCAGGGCGGGTGAAGGAGTGGTGGACTGCTATGTTTGCCTCTGCTGGTTGGTGTTAAGATGGGTTGTCAGTAGCAGTAGTAATAATCTGCCATGCAAAAAGTGGGGTAGCATAGTAGCAATGGTACTTGGCACTTGGCAGTTTTCATGGCCTAGTGAAGTTTGCTGGAAGATTTTGTATGAAAATACCATTTTTTGATATAAATACTTTTTGCTCAAAGAAAAGCTGTCAAATACAAGCTGTGTTGCTAAAGTGTTGGCAGGTTTGGAACTTTTTCCATACCTGGTAATAATGTATTGAAAAGTGAATTGAAGTGATTTTATTTAATTTCCTCTTTTTTTTATTCTTTTTTTGAAATTAGCTAAGTGTTGTATATGTTGTGTTTTGTGAGTCTATGTGCTTTAGTCTTGTATTTTATTTTCAGCGCCACCACAAATTCACTGCCTGTAAGCATAGTTTTCAGAAGAAAAGATGCTTGTCAACGGATTTCATCGGTATGTTTTTCTCTTTATTTTTGAAAATAATGTTTTTTGATTGCATACTGCTAAACCATTAATAATGATGGTTAATAAAGAGTACCACTGTCAATCGTAACTGAAACTGAAATAGTAGTAACTGAATAGTAACTGAAACAAGTTCTGAAAAACGGAAGCTTAAAAACAACAAAGAAAAACCATTGCTCTTTAGATTTTTTTAATCTTTTAACAATGTTTAAGTCTAAAGCTACTCCAAAAAGCCAATGCCATGAAAAACGTGCATTTGAAAAAAAAAATTAAAAGGGGAAACACTGCCTAAAAACAGGAACCGATCTTGTCGAAAATTGCACCATCACATTCAACGAAGCCAAAAAGAAGTAAAAAAAGCAAAAATTTTGTATTTATACGCGCTCATTTGTTTTTTTATGGTATTATGGTATTTGTTTGTTGTTTTTTTTTTTTTTTTGTACAAGGGATTACGGTATTGAACCAGTGATTGCAGAAAACGGGGAGAGGAATCATTGAAACGGAATTTTGAATGTTAGTGCACTAAGTAACAAAAGAGATATTACGATGACAGATTACCTTTACCTTTTTCGATCTTACAACGGCATTAGTTTTTGCCCAAACTGGGCCAAAATTAATCGCTTCTTTTGTCAATTTCTTTATTTGTGCACAGTAATGTATAGTTGCTCGCCTATTGTAAGATAGAGAGAGGGAGGGGGTCAGTAGATTCTTTCCTTGATGCAGGGTGTAAGGGCTTACCTATAAATTGCATTTTAAGACGCAAATTTTCATGAAAGGCCTATGAAAGGGTGTGGAGTTTTTCAACTAACCTTCCTTCATTTAGAAGAATACATTTGAGTGATCTTTGTCAATAATACCCGAAAAATCTATTAGTTATTTTTAAGGTAAGAAATAGGGATGTTAAAACGTTGAGGGAACATAAGTTACTTTAAATGTGAGGGGTGCTGCCAACCCTCTTCATCCCCCAACCCTTTTGCTTCTCCCATAGTCTGGTGAGTAAGGGGCTCGTTAGTCTAAGTATAAACTTTAATGCAGTAGCGGATCCAGGGGAGGGGCGAGGGGGCGCGCCCCCCTAACATAGTCTAAAGTAGTTTAATTTACCTAATTAAAGGAAGTTTGCGTTAATTAAACTTGCTCCTAACGCAAGTTTATCGGATCAACCTATTTTATCCCCCCCCCCTAAAAAAAAAAATCCTGGATCCGCTACTTCTTTAATGTGAAGAATGAGGGTTTGGGTGGGGTGGAAGCTTCTTTAAGCGAATACAATAATAAATGGACAAACAATTTTTTTTTACACATCAAAGACGCTTTAGATGTTGAAGAAAAGCTTAAATTTCCTTGAAATTAAGTGGGAGTGTGTAGCATTAGATACTGCTCCATTTGTGGCAATAAGGATTGTGGCAATAAAGACTGTGGCACCTGTGGCAATAATGATCGGCCGCGCTAAATGTAATGTTAAGGGGATTTACCCTGTATACCGATCGCGCCAACTGCGCTGTTAAGGTTTAAAGCTATGAACTTGCACCTTATGAGTTCTCTGATCGCGCCACTTGTAACACTAAAAATTGTGCCATCAAGGACTGCGCCACAGCAATGGGGAGTAGGGTAAATGGGTGACCGCGCCACTCGCTAAACGCGAGAAAATTAAATGCGTAACTATAGTAGGTTGGAAATTCTCCAACTATCAATCCAGGAGTGTAACCTCGCTTCCTCGAGTTATCTCCTTGTCAATTACCTCTAATGTTATGTAGAAATCAGATTCCTTAGGGAGCGCTACCGATCGAGACCTACGAACTAGTTACCTGCTGTGCGATTAGATACAGACATATAAATAAAACAAACACAAATAGAAAAGCAATAGTTTTATTGAGACTTACATTTAGGTGTACAACAGTGCTTCACTTCAACTGACAACAACAGAGGCAGAGATAATAATGACCAAATTCTACAATGACTGCATAATGATAATTCTGACAAATGAATGCCCAATAATAGTTCTGACAAACGAATGCCCCGAAAAAACACTTTTCTTCACTATATCAAGCTAGTCCTGATTCTGCGGCCTAAGAGCTATTTCAAGATTGGCCCAACTCTTGTGAAGGGCCCGCTACCTTGTAATTATGTTTGCAAACTCACTTCGTTATGCTAACTCCATCCAATAATTTGCTTTAAATATTTTTGATGATTAAAGATTCGTACTGCTCTTATAAGTTAACTTCCTGTGAATATTGTATCTAGTGATTTTTTTATTGCCAAACATCTTCGCGAAACTCAAAACCGTCTCCCGATTAGCGTCGATTTGGCTGAGACTAAAATGCAGTTTTACTTTTGCTGATTAAGAACTTTTCTTTTTGAAGCGGGATTTAAACTTAATTAGGGGAAGTTTAATTTATGTCGGAATTATCTTTAGAAGGAAAGAATTTTATTTTTTTTGTATTTTAAATATATCACATATTACTCACGGTACATATCAACCTTCCCATTATTTAATGACGTCCCGTCATTAGGACTTGCTTGCCCTTGGGTTTTTGAAATATTCGCTATTTATTAACTATTTGTTCTACATAATTTTGATAGACATTGTATTATTTTATATTTTTTATTTTAGCTTAATCATGAGTGCTTAAAAATTTTCTCTACTACTTTTCTTATTTTGTTATATATCCCTTTCTAAAGTTCATCTACCGGACTAAGATTATCGATGGTTCTAGCCTAGCTACTATACTAAAGATTTTTTTTCTACATCTAACACTGATAACTTTTACATTTCCAACAAGGTTGAGGCTATTCTACTTTTACTATAAGTTTTTTTGAAAATTCACCTTTTACAAGTTTTTTTTTGATTTTGTTTACTATAGGATAATTATGCTTCCTATCTACGCTAAATTAATGGGGAAATACATTGACTTTACATTAACTCTATCTAAGTAAATAGCGATACATATATATATATATATATATATATATATATATATATATATATATATATATATATATATATATATATATATATATGAACGATTTAAAGTGTTCACTACATTCACTGGTAATCATTAAAACATTTTCACTTGGTTTGTTCGTTATATAATTTTGATAATAAGTTATCGAAGTTGCTTTTTCAAAACTATTTTTTATCAACATTATTAAAATGTGACATGTGTAAATTCACATCTATTTCACCACCTACGTGTCTCTTAGCGTACTCATTCCTTCTGTTATAAATTATGGTCCTTCTCTCCTCTCGTCTTGGCAAAAATTTAAAAACTCTTACAATATAGTTTCTTCACAGAACAGTTCGAGCATGGTTATGTTCATCTTGGACGAAACGCTTTCTCTAATTGTCAGACGGGGAATGATACTCCCAGGTACAGGTGTGTGGAATATCAGAGTTCATTCTCACCTGTTGTTTTTGGATAGTTCATAAGGTGCCTTATCGTTAAGGGGTTGAACACTGGGACTGCTGGGACTTGATCTATTATCAACGCAGTCTGGATTGGGTTGATTTTCTTCTCAGCATATCGTTCTTGGGATATTTTAAAGTACATAGAGAATGTAACTCTCGTATAATTAATTGTCGTTTGTGCACTTAGACATTAAGTTCTCTTATAAAATTGTTCTTGCCTGGCTTGCGTCTATTAACTTTTCCGGTGATTCCTTGGTTAATCACAGGGGAATTGATGTTTGGATTTGGAATGAGTCGACATCACACTTTAGTGACTCCTTCAACACATTGTCTTTAACTTGTGGGAGGAGTATATTGTCACTGAGGGGTTAGTCACTGGGGTTAATTTTGGTTTCTGTAATTCAGTGGTTGGTTTTCAGGTCCATTTTTCAGAAATTATCTCGTAACATTTATGGGATAACAGAGATAGGAACTTTTCGCATTTGATAGGTGTGATAGGATGGATTCCGAGAAATGATCGAAAGGGATTTGACGCGTGAATCTGCGACACATAAATAATTTTTGGGTTCATCAAGAATCATAACTATACAGTTACATGGTACATGGGTCCATAAGGATTATCAAGGGTGATATTTATGTACTTATATCTTGTACTGGTCGATGGGGTTCTCAGGATTTATGTGTTTATATAGTTCGATAATGCAATGGATGCTGAGATTCAAATATAGTGTTACCTGATACGTAATATGGTTTGTGGTCGAGGAAACAACGATCAAAATGTAACTGTAATATTCGTAAACGAAGCTAGGACGAAAATTGCCCGGAGTCTATGGTGAGTACTCTTCGTTGGTTGAGGTGTGATGAAAATAGATTCTACTCGGTTGTATCTGCACTAGACTACGCATTGTAATGATCGATTTCCAATATGTCATTTTACTTCCTGTAATAAAAATAACGACATCATAATACATAATAAGGAATATAATTGGTTACTGTTGCGGTGAATTTTACACTACAAGACAATATTAAACAAATACATTGATATTGATGCAAATAATTTGATTTTGACAAAACAATGTCATTATCGTGTCAGTTTCAAATATATAATATTTTCGTTGGGAAATCTAAAACAGAGATTTCTTCTAATTTGTTTTGAGAAAAAAAACGACAATACAAGACTTATTTAATCCTTCAACACTTATTTAATTCTCCCTTAGATTTAAAACAATCCTTTAAACATAAGTTACTCTACATTGTTAAATTTGAGGTCTCAGTTTACAACATATTTCATGCCTTCATTGTTCACGCACGTCCGTGCTGTTTAAGAAACGCATGTTGCAGCGTCCTAGCCGCACGGTTTTACGTAAACGACACAATGAGGAAACAAGACATAGCAAGGACGAGTGGAGACTTATATACCCACTCGTTTTCTAATGTCTTCCCTTTTTCTTGGCTTAGACGTTCTCATGGGGTTCTGGGTTTAACTTCTGCATTTCAGCCGTTTCTCCGTGTTCTTCCTTTGGGTTTTGCCTTCTTAGTCTCAAAACTCTTCCATAATTAAAAGTCAGTAAGGTTCTTATGGTCAGGGAAATCGCGAATACGAAACATACGGTCAGTAGTATGTTCCACCAAAAATTGTTTGAGAATAATCCGTATCTATTATCCACGTACGTTAGTCTCTGGTCTTCATTAGTAAATAGGAGGATCTGGGAATCTAATGCTTCTCTTATTTTTGTAAGCCTTAATGTCCCTTTATTCTTTTCTATTTTAGACCATATCGAGGTTATCATTTCCTCACTTTCTATATTGGGAATAGTGTACGACAGGTTAATTGCCTTAAAATTGATTATTTTAGGATTTATTATATTTGTGCTCGTGATAATTAACGGCGTTCGAACAGTTGACTCTTTAGTTACAAGTCGACATCCTTGTTGTATGGTTATCGTACCCACTTCTTGTAACAGTAATTCTGTCCTGTAACTTGGATCTATTCTTTCTGTATTATTATAACAAGACAAAGTTCCAACAGTTTCTCTTGGAACAGAATATAACCAAAGATCATTTCTAAGGTGTATGAATATTTCTCGTTTAGTACTTCCTATCAAGGCTTCTTTCAGTTGGACTGGATACATCGTACTGGAATGGTACGGGTAGACTTTTTATATTAAAGAAAATTATTCGAATTAATTAAATGCAATGTGACTTTTTAATTAGAATTTGTTTTCGGGAACTGATATATGTTGAACAGACTGTATCAGACGGTTTTGGTTCGTGCGAAGCCTTGATATATGTTGAACAAAATTCTTCTACAGCATTTTTATAGTTGTATGATTTTTACTTGTGAGCTAAAAGTTTTTAAATTATTATTCCTTTATGACGCCTATCCATTAAAAATCTTTTTTTTTGTATTTTTAAGGGTATTTTAATCTGTCCGGTTTCTTAACCGTTCTACCCGACTGTGTCGTTACTTTTTCTTCTGTTTCTTGTGGTTTTTTCTTTTTTGGTTTTGCTAGGGATATAAGATCAAATTTCTTGTATTGTTTTTTCAAAAATTCTTGACCTTTTAATTTTGTTTCTTTTGCATGCGCGGCCGCTGAAGTTGGTTTTGATTTCCCTATTTCTTTAACTACTATATGGTCTGATTCGCCGCCAGACTCTTCGGAACTGGTTTCCGATGATTCCGCATTAGAACTTTTAGAGGTGGCACCTCGCATTTTTGAGTTATCACCTGCCCTTCCTTCGTAAATTTCTACTCCTCTGGAAGTAGAAGGTTTATTCTCTAAGTCCTCGCTTTGAGTTTTCAACTCGGGAGATTTGAAAGACTCTTGAGAGCTTTGAGAGGAATCAAAAGTTTTTGCGGGGTTCCTCAACTGCTTAAATGCCATGTCTTCGGGGGGATGGGGCATTTTTTGACTAGTGTTTCCCTCCACGAAGTCCACTGTTTGGGCTTAGCCTTGGACACAGTTGTATCATGATATTGTCCTTGCTGGTCATCCTTGGGGGTTTTATTCTTAGGCAATGTACTTTGACTCTTTTTTATTGGGAAATTTATTAAATCTATGGCTTGTCGCAGCTTTGTTTTAATTGAATCTTTGGGAGGAGTTTTCTTTACAATAATACCCGGAGTTTCTACCGCTCTGTTCAATTCCTCCTGCAATGACAGGGGCCTCTCTACTGGTGTTTCAGGGGAAACCATATCGTCTGGAAATCTTTTGGGGGGGCAAGGGTCGAAATTCTATCAGGGAACAATTGGTTTTTCGGAGATATCGTGTAATCTAATTCTCCTGCGCTCTCCGGTGATGATTTTTTGGGCTTTTTGGCGTTTTTATTCTCACTGCTATTAGGGATTTTCTTTTAGGAATAACTAGATTTTTCATAGCAAAAAATTCTTCAAAGTTTTCCTCGTCACTATCATTCTCGAAATAGTCTTGCTTGAAATTAAGGGGTTTTAGCTCTGCCAATCTTGATTTAGGGGGCTCATTTTCTGCGTCTGGCGAATCGGTAGACGAGGGACGCGGTACCCATCTTTCTGGAAACTTTGCTCTTTTTATTCGGCTAACATGTGCCTTATAGGTTCTTCCATTATCGGGGTTCGTCATTTTAAAAGTAAAATCGTTATCATACTTTTTGACTATTCTGTACCGTCCAGAATAGTTATTGGAAAGTTTCTTGCCTTCCGCTTTTGCCTCATTTTTTAGGTAGACACAATCTCCATCTTAAAATCTATATTCCCTTGATTTGGGTAGGTTTCTTAGCTCTTGACTTATTTACATTTTTCCAACTCTTGTTTACTATTTATAAGTTTCCTCATCCTTTTTATGAATTCTTGTTTGTAATCCTCCGAGTTATTGTAATATTGCCGGGACTCAATAATCTCATCATACGGGATTCTAAAATCGCGACCAAATAGTAAATAAAAAGGGTTGTCTTTGGTTGTTTCTGAATAAGCAGTATTGATTATGTTAGTTAAATAAGGTAAGAATTGATCCCAATCGTTCCTGTTGTCTTTTGTATAAATGCTTAATACATTCGAAAATATTTGATGCCTGTTTTCTATTTTACCATTAGCTTGTGGGTGATATGGGGATGTCACCAATCTCTCTATGTTAAGAAAACTCATTAATTCTTTTGTTACTTTTGAAACAAAATTGCTTCCGTTATCACTTATAACCTTATTTGGAATGCCAAATTTTAAAAATAATTTCGCTAACGCCTTACTCGTGGCGTAAGCGCCTTGATTTTTTAATGCTTTTGCAAAAGTGAATCCGGAAAAGTGATCTATAACTAAAAAAATACAAGTATGGCCTCTGTTGGAAACAGGTAAGCCTCCACTGGTTCCATATAAATCAAATGAGACAATATCAAAGGGGAATCTCGCTACCGGGACTCTTCCCATTGGGGGGTTAGGATAGGCTTGGGGGTTTTTTCTTAAGTTACACGCTTCGCATGTGCTCACAAATTATTTAAGTTTTGTTACTGCCGACGGCACGTAAAAATATTGTTTTAATTTATGGAAAGTTTTCTTTATTCCTAAATGTCCACCTATATCTGAATGAAAATATTCGAATGCAGGTGTTACTAGGTTTTGGGGTAATACAGGTATTATTGAGGTTTGGTTTCTATTTGCCTCAGCAGTCATGGTTCTGCATAGTATTTCTTCATCAAGATCATAGTTAAAATTATCTATCTCTTTTCTAAGAGTTTTGAATTTATCTGGTAATGCATCGTCATTCACAAAATAATTAATAAGTGCTACACACATTTCGTCCTTTTTTTATTTCTTTTTATATTTTCTAAAGACAAGGGACAATAGTTATCCTTATTTTCTTTTACTGTGTCTTTGACTTTGTTTTTCTTACATTTATGTTTACTCTTAGTATTGATAGCATTAACTTCATTTTCCTCGGCTTCCGACGGCATATTTTCTGGGAATCTACTCAAAAAGTCACAAGCTGCATTTTGTTTACCTTTTAAATATTCAAATTCGTAATCTAGATCTTGGATTTTCATAATCCATCCAGCTAGAATTCCCGTGGGGTTTTTAAATGTGCGCAGGTACTGCAAGCTTTTATGGTCTGATCGTAGTATAAATTTTCTACCAATTCAATAGTGTCTAAATTTGTCCAAGTGGTGGATTATAGATAATAATTCTGAGTTTGTGGCGGAATAACTACTTTCGCCTTTTGATAAGGTTCCACTCGAATAGCATATAAACTTTTTCTATTATTTTTGTTTAGGCGTTCCCTCTAGAGGATAAGGGATTTCTACCGGGATTATTTGCGAAAGAATAGCGCCAGTGCCTTTTGAACTAGCATCGGTTGTGGCCACAAATTGTCCGTTTTCAAAATCAGGCAGCGATAATATTGGTTCAGACGTGAGTGCCTTTTTGAGACGGTCTAGGGAAGTTTGAGCTTCCTGGGACCAGGTAACATTTTGGGAGTTCCCTTTAGTTAATTCCGTGAGGGGTTTCGCAATTTGGGCGTAATTGCGCACGAATTTTCTGAAGTAACCAGTAAGACCTAGAATTCCTCTTAATTCTTTCATAGTTCTAGGGGGTTGGAAGCTTTCAACACATTTTATTTTGTCTGGGTCTGGGGATATCTCTCCTTGCGTCACCACTGCTCCTAAAAAATTTAATTTTAGGTTGAAATAAATTTACTTTTTCAGGCAGGCATTTTAAATTGCCCTCTCTGAATTTCTCGAACATATTAGCTAATGTTGCTAAGTGTTGTTCAGCATTTTCTCCTACGCATATGACATCATCAACGAAATGAATGATATTCTTTAATCCTCTTAACAGGTGTAATAAGGGTCTACATAGCACGCTTGAACTTGTCTTAAGTCCAAAAGGTACTCTTAAGTATTCATAGGAACCACATTCAGTTGTAGAAAATGCAGTTTTATGGACATCTTTTTCGGCTATTTTCACTTGGTGGTAGCCTTGGGTAAGATCTAAAGAAGTAAAAATTTTGTTTTTGCTCGAGATCGAGTCATGGATTTCGTCTATTCTTGGTAAAGGAAATTTATCACTAACTACTTGTTTGTTAAGGGCTCTATAATCTACTACAAGTCTTAGATCACCATTCTTTTTTGGTACCAAGACCACTGGTGCAGAATACGGACTTATGCTGGGGCGTATAATTTCTTTTTTTTCTAATTCATGAATTTTATTTTTTAACCACTCTTTGTGCTTATACGGTACACGATATTTCTGTTTCGCGACAGGATTACCGGTCGTTATAATTGAATGTTCATAAAATGGTATCAGTCCGATGTCAAGTTCTAAGTCCGTAATATGATCCATATTAAATTTGTTTAAGAATTGCGATTTAGTTAGAGGGTATTTGTTAATTGAGGTTTTGATGCCGTTAACTAGGTTTCTTGTGGAATTTTCCCATCTATCTAAATCATTCTCCGAGATAACTTGGATTTGAACTAAACATGTTCCCTTTTTTATTGTAATTGTATCATTTTCATGGTTATTAGTTACCCAAATAAAACCTTCTTCTTTGTCGTAAGATATAATCTGTTCTTCGCATAGCAGATTTTCAGGAATTTCATTTGACGATATCGCGAGCCATATTTCGGTTTTGCTATCCACTGGTTAAAGCATCTGTGATATTTGAATTCTTTGCATCGTTTTGGGAGGGATCTTTGTTTCCCGTATTGCGAACCTGTAATATTTCTCTTCACTATTATTGTCTATTAGATTCATACTGGCGCTATGCTGCGTCACTGCGGTATCTTGCGGCGTCACATTGGGTTTTACTATGTTTTTTCATAATTCTGCAATTTTCTTGATTTCGTTCGACCTATAATGTCGCATATCTCTAAATTTTTATTTTTGTAGATTCAATCCACTTATTATTTAAATTCACTTCATTTTTGCAATGTCTCTCAGAATAATTTAAAAAATTTATGATTATGCCATGTCCTTTTTGTAGCGAGATATGAGGTTCAAAAGATTGCAATATTATACCGCCAGAAATTTTATTTACTGTTACGTTCTCTTCGTAACCTCTGTTACAATTTCTTAAGGTAGAAATTCCTTCTCCTACCTTAGCCGGGTAGACAAGCCTTTCGTTTGCTACGTCTAATAGTACTCTATTAGACCTTAAAAAATTTGCGCCGATAATGGCTTCATATGGAAAGTTATTGCACATTATAAAATTTGTCGGAAAAATTCTATTATCCCTTGTAGGTGAATTGAACCTTTTGCGTCCAATTTATGCCCTTTCACGCTAGTTAAATTGGAATTATTAGGATTCCTCTGTCGCCTAATATGCGGAGGCAACATATTAAATACGTATGAGTTTATGATATTAACCGTTGCACCAGAGTCAATTAAAGCCTTAAAGTAAACATTTGCCACACAAAAATCATTAAATATAGGTAACTTATTATTACTATCACTACAAGACGGTACTACTATTGGGTTGCACCTATAAAATATTCTAGGCACCCTCTGGGTCCAATTTATTCTTCTGAGGGGCCTGACGCGTTTCCCTGTGGATTTATTTCGTACGTCGGTGTCTGCAATAGAGATTCTGACATGTGAGATTCCGTAGGCATATCTAATTGATTAATATTTGTGTACCTTCGCCATGTATTATTACGGTAGTTTGGATTTCTTGCGTCAGTGCCGGTTGCTTGCGCTGACTGCAAATGCCGTTGGCTTGAAAAATTTTCATTTCTCGTCGGCAAATTTTCGGGATTTCTATATACCATTCTCGCATTATATTGGCTTTGGCGAGTATTTTGGTTTTCAAATCGATAATTAATTTGTCTATTGGGGGGAGAATTGTACAAATTTGGTTGGTACGCGTTGTGAGGTACTGATTGGTGCAATGTTCCCTGGCTATAGCCTAGTGCACCACTGGCGCTAAAATTTGTTCTTCCGAACAAATGGTTGCCATAATTTTGCGTATCACCGGCGGTAATCCTTGTGTGCGATTGGGGACATAACGGCACTCTCTCGCGATATGCCCAACACGATTACAAATATAGCATCTTATTATTGTAGGGCTATTTTCATAACTAATTTGTTTGACGGGATGAAAACGTACTGTTTTCTGCCTAGCGGGTTCTTGCGTTTTATTTCTTTGTGGCACTGGGGAATTATCCCTTGAAAAGAAGTTGGGAGACGCCTGATCGCCCTTGAAGGTCAGGCTTGCGTTTGGTTCGCCTAGACTATTTATTTTTGTTTTACTGTGATTTGCCACCATCGTGTCAATTTCGATCATTCGCCCTACCTCCTGAACTGCA
This sequence comes from Artemia sinica, assembly GCA_027921565.1. Taxonomy (NCBI): domain Eukaryota; kingdom Metazoa; phylum Arthropoda; class Branchiopoda; order Anostraca; family Artemiidae; genus Artemia; species Artemia sinica. The sequence goes on along the minus strand of CM051273.1, from coordinate 40,469,781 downwards.
AGATCCAGCGCCTGAATATTTTGGATATTACCATTCTATATAGTTTTGGGGGTAGCCCTTGCAAAAAGGCTTCTAGTATGATTTTTTCATACAGTTCTCCTGATCCTTTTCCGAATTTTACTTCTACTGAAATCCGTATATTGTGAAGATATTCTCTTATATTCTGTGTATGGTCAAAGCTTACCATTCCGTGTTTTAATTTATTTGTTGAACTAGTTTCGATGAATCTATCTTTGAATGCCGTTAACAATTTTTCTATTGTATTTATCGGAAAGCTGTCATCATCTCCTATAGTATTTTCAATTTGCTTTAGGAAGGTTAAGGCCTGCCCTCTTAATCTAAGTAGGAGCATTCCGACTAACATTTCTAGCTCTTTTTTTGTTAATTCTACAAACTGGGCCAATTGGATATTAAATTCGTCGATATCTGTTTGTCCATCATATTGCGGAATAGATTTTGCTATTTCTACATTTTTCGCGACCAACTTTTGCGCCATTAATAGTTCGCTTAATTCTTCTGACATTTTTGCGTTTAAATAACTCAAAATAAATTTTTTTTCACTTAACCTATTTTGGGGGAGGCTATTATCTCCTACGAGATATTTTAAAAGGTTTCCCTATAATAGCTTAGCGGTTATAGGCCTAATCACTTTTTTTATAAGTCTGTATCTCTCCAATGATATAAATTTAAATTACGAAGTTTGTAGCATAACTAGTTCGCATGTTTTCCTCCAAGTTTCCGACCGCGCCATTTGTAGCATTAGATCCTGCTCCAGTTGTGGCAATACGGATTGTGGCAATAAAGACTGTGGCACCTGTGGCAATAATGATCGACCGCGCCAAATGTAATGTTAAGGGGATTTACCCTGTATACCGATCGCGCCAACTGCGCTGTTAAGGTTTAAAGCTATGAACTTGCACCTTATCAGTTCTCTGATCGCGCCACTTGTAACACTGAAAATCGTGCAATCAAGGACTGCGCCACAGCAATGGGGAGTAGGGTAAATGGGTGACCGCGCCACTCGCTAAACGCGAGAAAATAAAATGCGTAACTATAGTAGGTTGGAAATTCCCCAACTATCAATCCAGGAGTGTAATCTCGCTTCCTCGAGTTATCTCTTTGTCAGTTACCTCTAATGTTATGTAGAAATCATTCCTTAGGGAGCGCTACCGATGGAGACCTACGAACTAGTTACCTGCTGTGCGATTAGATACAGACATATAAATAAAACAAACACAAATAGAAAAGCAATAGTTTTATTGAGACTTACATTTAGGTGTACAACAGTACTTCACTTCAACTGACAACAACAGAGGCAGAGATAATAATGACCAAATCTCTACAATGACTGCATAATGATAATTCTGACAAATATATGCCCAATAATAGTTCTGACAAACGAATGCCCCGAAAAAACACTTTTCTTCACTATATTAAACTAGTCCTGATTCTGCGCCGTAAGAGCTATTTCACGATTAGCCCAACTCTTGTGAAGGGCCCGCTACCTTGTAATTATGTTTGCAAACTCACTTCATTATGCTAACTGTCCATCCAATAATTTGTTTTAAATATTTTTGATGATTAAACATTGGTACTGCTCTTATAACTTAAACTTCCTGTGAATATTGTATCTAGTGATTTTTTATTGCCAAACATCTTCGCGAAATTCAAAACCGTCTCCCGATTAGCGTCGATTTGGCTGAGACTAAAATGCAGTTTTACTTTTGCTGATTAAGAACTTTTCTTTTTGAAGCGGGATTTAAACTTAATTAGGGGAAGTTTAATTTATGTCGGAATTATCTTTAGAAGGAAAGAATTTTTTTTGTATTTTAAATATATCACATATTACTCACGGTACAAGTGCACCCCCTTCATTCCCCATTCTTTTCTGTCTTTACATTGATGTCGTGCTTTCCCAACTTACTAATTTACCATGTAAGATAAACAAAATAGAGTTGGGATTGCAAAGTATTACTTTTATTTTATACTTTATGGCAAATAGTTGGGTTCTTAGTAGGGTACTAAACCCTATGCTTTCTAAAAGCCAGAATATAATTTGTACTTCACTGAAAAAAAATCAAACGAATTTGCTGAAAAAAATCTGCATTGTCAGTTTAATATACATATGCTGATATTTATTCCTTAAAATCTTAATTAATTTTTGATTTCTTGAAGTTATTAAAGTGAAAACATTTATAAGAATTTTTTCAGCAAAGTGCAACTTATATTCTGACTCTTAGAAATCATAGGGTTTAGAACCCTACTAAGATTAATTTCTGCTCGTTTTGAGTTTGACTTTTTTTTAATTTCTGTTTGTTTTGGGTTTCATTTATTTGTTAATACTGATTTGTGGTAGTTGTATGCTTGGTAGATTAGTCGATTCTATTTTTGTTCATTTTTGGTTTAATGGAGTTCTTTACTTTTTTTGAAAAACTTATTTTGTGCAAACAGTTTTTTTGATTAATTTCTGTTCGTTTTATATTGACATAGTCTTTTACAGGGAGAAAGAGTGAGCCTCTTCTGAAGTTAAACAACCATCCCTTCCAAAAAAAACCTTTAATACCCCCTGGGCATATCTTGCAACCCTTGCCCCTAGTCTCTGGGGTTTGTTTTAACCGCAAAAGCCTTGTTATATGATATTTAGACTATTTTGAATAGAATGGCTATCTCAAAATTTCTATTAGACAGATTTCAGGACAATATGACGTGTGTTTAGGGGGAGAGGGCAGCTGCCCTCTGATCACTTTGACTCTTAAAAAGGGCACTAGAGCGTCTGATTACCAATCAAATGAGCCCTTTTGAGTTTATATGACCACACTTTCTATAAAAACCCTATAAGTCCCCAGGGCAAAACATACAACCCTTGCCCTGAGGGCTGGGGGATTTGTTATCCTCAAAGGTATAATTTTCAGACCTTTCTGATAGGCTTAACAAATTGGTTATATCAAAATTTTGATCGGAAGTGTTTGAGGAAATGATAGGCGTGGAGGGCGACATTTACTAGTCACTTTCGACTAATAAAAAGGCACTAGTCCTCTCAATTTCCAATCAAATGAGCCCTTTTTGAAGCTTCTATGACAAACATTTTATAAAAACGTTAAATGCACCAAAGGTATAACTTACGATCCTTGTCCTGAGGGCAATGGGGGAGGGTTGTCATCTTCAAAGACATAATTTCCAGACCTTTCAACTATGTTGAACAAAATGGCTATTTGAAAATTTTGATTGGAAATGTTTGGGGAAATGGTGAGCGTGAGAGGGGGTTAGTTACCCTCCAATCACTTTCGACTATTAAAAAAGGCACCAGCCCTCTCAATTTCCAATTGAATGAGCTCCTTTTGAAGTTTCTACGACAACGCTATCTATAAAAACCTTATATGCCCCCAGGGCATAACTTACAACTTTTGCCCTTGGGGCTCTCGGGGTTTGTCATCCTCAAATACATAAGTTTCAAAACTTATAATACCGTTGAACAAAATGGCTATCTCAAAACTTTGATTGAATGTGTTTGGGGAAATGGTGGGCGTGAGAGGGGCGTTAGTGTCTCTCCATTAACTTTCGACTATTAAAAAGGGCACTAGCCCTTTCAATTTCCAATCAAATGAGCCCTTTTTGAAGTTTCCACGACAAAACTTTCTATAAAAACCATATATGCCCTCAGGGCGTAACTTACCACCCTTGCCCTGAGGGTTCTGGGGAGGGTTGTCATCCTCAAAGACCTAATTTCCAGAACTTTCAACTACGTTGAACAAAATGAATATCTCAAAATTTTGATTGGATGTGTTTGGGGAAATGTTGGGCGTGAGAGGGGGGTTAGTTGTTTTTCAATCACCGTCGACTATTAAAGAGCTCTAGCCTTTTTAATTTCCAATCGAATGAGCGCTCTTTGAAGTTTCTACGACAACTTCTTCTATAAAAACATCATATGCCGCCAGGGCATAATTTACAACCCTTGCCCTGAGGGCTGTGGGGGGGGGTGTCATCCTTAAAGACCTAATTTCCGAAACTTTCAACTACGTTGAACAAAATGGCTATCTCAAAATTGGATGTGTTTAGGGAAAAGGTGGGCGTGAGAGGGGGGTTAGTTGCCCTCCAATCACCTTTGGCTATTAAAAAGAACACTAGCCCTTTGAATTTCCAATCGAATGAGCCCTTTTTGAAGTTTCTACGTCAAAGCTTTCAATAAAAACCTTATATGCCCCCAGGGCATGACCTATAAACCTTGCCTTGAAGACTGTGCGGGGAGTTTCCTGCTTAAAGATATAATTTCCTAAACTTTCAACTACACTGAACAAAATGGCTATCTCAAAACTTTGATTGAATGTGTTTGGGGAAATGGTGGGCTTGAGAGGGGGGTTAGTGTCTCTCCATTCAGTTTCGACTATTAAAAAGGGCACTAGCCCTTTCAGTTTCCAATCAAATGAGCTGTTTTTGAAGTTTCTACGACAAAACTTTCTATAAAAACCATATATGCCCTAAGAGCGTAACTTACAACCCTTGCCCTGGGGGTTGTGGAGGGGGGGGGGTATCGTCCTCAAAGACCTAATTTCCAGAACTTCCAACTACGTTGAACAAAATGAATATCTCAAAATTTTGATTGGATGTGTTCGGGGAAATGTTGGGCGTGACAGGGGGGTTAGTTGTTTTTCAATCCCCGTCGACTATTAAAGAGCTCTAACCTTTTCAATTTCCAATCGAATGAGCCCTTTTTGAAGTTTCTACGACAACTTCCTCTATAAAAACATCATATGCCCCCAGGGCATAACTTACAACCCTTGCCCTGAGGGTTGGGGGGGGGGAGTTGTCATCCTTACAGACCTAATTTCCAAAACTTCCAACTACGTTGAACAAAATGGCTATCTCAAAATTGGATGTGCTTAGGGAAAAGGTGGGCGTGAGAGGGGGGTTAGTTACCCTCCAATCACCTTTGGCTATTAAAAAGAGCACTAGCCCTTTGAATTTCCAATCGAACGAGCCCTTTTGAAGTTTCTACGACAAAGCTTTCAATAAAAACCTTATATGCCCCCAGGGCATGACTTATAAACCTTGCCCTGAAGACTGTGGGGGGAGTTTCCTGCTCAAAGATATAATTTCCTAAACTTTCAACTACATTGAACAAAATGGGTATCTCAAAATTTTGATTGGATGTGTTTTGGGAAATGGTGGTCGTGGAAGGGGTGTTAGTTGCCTTCAAATCACTTTCGACTATTAAGAAGGGCACAAGCCACTCCAATTTCCAATCGAATGAGCCCTTTTCGAAGTTTCTACGACAACTCCTTTGATACGAAGTGCAGTGTTCTAAAGAAAAAACAATACATTATACCAACATCGTTCTTTACTTAGGCAGCGCTATTGCGCTGCCTATGATAACTTTATTTTGGGAATCTATTGTCTTCAAGTAGACTCTGGGCGAAAAAAAACAAGGGTAAAATGCATCGCTCCATGTATTTAAAGAGTAGCTCCCATAGTTGTGCTAGCTGACATTGAAAAGAAAGTTTTCGTTAGACCATCAAAGTGCTTCCAAAGTTGGATATCAGCTGCACCCGCTTCTATAGGTGCTGAAAAGAAATCCAGCGATTCCCTTGGGGTAACAAAATTGGAAGAATAAGAAGAAGAGCCAAATTTGATAAGATTCGTGTTTATCGAGCAAGGGCGTATCCAGATTTTTTCCGGGGGAGGGGGGTGACATTTTTTTTTTACAAAACGCGTCAAAAATGTGTATATATGCATTTTTGTTACTTTTTTACGAGTTGAAAAAGCATTTCGGGTGGGGGGGGGGACCCAATAATACTCCCTGGATACGGCCTTGATCTTGAGCTTCATTTTTTTTTAAAGTATAACCGTCTGTAAGCCAAATAGAACGCAATAACATATAGCTATTAGCTGATTCTCCTTATGAGTTGTCATCTTAATTTTCCTTACTTTGATGTCTTCTATCAAAATAATTACATCCTTAGATGTCAGCCATGGGAGTATGAATTAACACTTAAAATAATACTAAAAAGTATCATGAACGTATAGTAGGTAAATGCATTTTTTGCCCAGCAGACCCCTTACAGATCTATTCCTACTTGAAAACAGCGATTTTCTAATTTTTTTCTTTTAATTGTTTAAAAATTATAGAATTCTTAAGGTAGTGTAGTATTTTTGTCCAGTGTTGCCACGTTGACCTGTGGAAAAAGAAATTATAGTATAGTTGAATTTGATAACACTTATAGTGTACAAAAATTCAAACATTAACAATATGTTGATTCCCAAAGATAACTGCGCCTTCAAATAAAAGCTGCACCTTCTGAAGCAGTTTGTTGCCATATGTTTATTCTTTTGCTTATTTGTTTCACCCATTTTTTTTTTTTTTTAATTTGACGCCTGCTAGAAGCGATTCATAAAAGTCCCGATTTTAACTTCTTTTTCTAAGTATACATGGTTGTGTTAATTTCACGTAGCCTATTTAAAAAAGAAGATATCGTTTTCACTGTCCTTGCTACTTTAAATTCGAACCTGAATTTTTTTCTTTCTAGATGTTAAATTCCAGATGCCTGTTTATCCAATGGAAATAGCTGTGTATGAAACTTATACGCCGGGATATATTACTGGGATTTCGTGCAAACACTCAGACTACACATGGACAAAAGTATACCAAGAAGTATACATACCAAGCGTTGTGAATGAATCCATTGCAAGAAAGTTAGTGGTGGCCGTAAAGAATTGTAAAAAATCTACCAAGTGAGAATCTTGATTTATTTAAACATTGTATCTTTCCATGCTAGGCATTCTTCAACTCAACTTTGCACTAGTTTTATTGATATATTGTTGAAGTAATAATTGTTATTCGTTTTAAGTTTTAATTTCGCTTTTTACTTCCCTCTGGAAAACTTGTTTTTTTTTTTTCTAATTGATATATTAAAGTGTAGAACATGCGTCCACAGGAGCTGGCATGTAATAATCAGTTAACGATCAAAAGTTAAAGATAATATGATTAGATAAAGGCTAGAGTTAAAAAAAACTCAATATTAATCGAGTTTTTTAAATTTAAATAGGTGAGCTGATTTAGCGTCTTGAGAGGAAGGGAGAAAATTTACCATTAAGGTTAATCGGTTCTGTTTTATGAGGAGGCGTGTGAATATGTTGAAGAGTTACGTGAGAGCCGTACTGCATCTTGTTGGATATTTTATGTTTATGGGTCTCAATCTGCATTTTATCATTGAGAAATGTATTTTAAGAATTATTTATTTCCTTTTTTATTAATCAAACCCGACTGAGTCTTGAACCTTAACGCCTTGGACGTCTATAAAAAGTCCTAATTAAGTTTGGCCTTGAATCCAGCTTAAGATGCAATAAACCACATTCCAAAGGTCTGTGCCGAGAGAATCAGAGTCTAACCCTAAATAATTTTGTTCTTTCTAATATCATCTTGTCTTTATAGACTTGTATAGACTTGTATAGACTTGTTTGTAGACTTGTATAGACTTGTATAGACTTGAGGTATAGACTTGTCTTTTTATGTTCTGTGAAGCTTCATATGCAGCGAATAAATAGGGAATTACGCCATTGGCACAACCACACTCTATTTTACAAGATTAGACAGCCAACTCGTTTTGTGCAAACAAAATAGAGTGGTCAGACAGTTTTTTTCAAAAGAATGCTTTCCCACTCAAAGCTTCATATAGAGGAGGTGATCGTAGCAACGAAGGGGGGCTCATTCGACTGGAAATTGAAAGTTTAGGTCTCCTCTTTTAGAGTCGGAAATAATTGGATTAAAATGATTCTAATAAAGTTTTATCTAATATGAATGTTCCCAAAGCATACCATACAATCAGAGTCTGACCCTAATTTGTATTTTTGTTTACTAACCCAATTATAGACTTATCTTTTGCAGGATCTTTGAAACTGCATAAGTAGGGAAACATTGAGGTAGAAACTTATAAGAACCTTCCCAGGGCCTAGTTTGACCTGCAGGAACATGCATTAGCCTGAACAACTGGAACACGACTGTTCGACAATCTGTACAGCCTTCTAATTACAAGAAATAGTATTAATAGGGCTGAGGATTCTATATAAAGCCCTGATGTAGTACCTGGATTGGTTTTTTCAAATATTAAGACAACCGTATACTTGTTTTTATAGGATCTTTCAAGTTTTATAAGCAGGAAAAGGGATCGGTAGTAATTTGAAGGTACATTTCCACGGATGATTTTGGCCTGTAGATACATTCATTAGTTTGAACAGTGGCAGTAGATCTATTTTTATAGGATCTTTCAAGCTTTGTACTTATACACAGCCCTACACCAACATAGAATCCTAAAAAGATACTTACCTATCTTTTTCTATTTTTTTTATATAGTTGACTCTATAATTCCAGTTCTTACGCTACATACAAAATAAATATCATGCATATAGATTCAAGATTTAAAGATTCAACAACTTTGCTAAAAATGATTCATCCCGGCTTTACGACCGGTTACAAATAAAGCACATATATGCTTGAAAAACGCAACCAGTACACATTTACTAAATTATAAAACTAACCAAATCATCACTGAAATAAACACAAATAAAGAACTATAAAAAAAGAGATGATAATAATAATTACTGACTAATAAATTATCAGAAAAAAAAAATAAAAAGAAAAATAAATAAATAATAAAAAAATAATATAATAAAACGAATGCACCAAACCTATAAATTTGTACCCATTTGCATTCATGTGCCTACCCCTTCCTAAACTCTAAAGGTTTTTTTTTCCTAAAAATTTCAAATATTTTTCAAGCACTTAATCTGTATTAGGTTTTTTAATATGGCTCTTTACTTTTATTTAAAAAACTTTCGTTTTCGAGACCTTGTTTTAAAAAATGTGGGAGTTTTCGTCAGTGTTCCTATTTAAGAACTAAAATGTTTGACTGTACATAAAGTTTTACAAACAGACTTGTTTCCTAAATTTTTTGTCTTTTCTGAGGCTCCTTTGGTCCAGAAATTTTAATTAAGCTCTCGACACGGTCTGAAATTTGAAATAAAATCAGCGTAAAAAAAAATCTAAATTTTTTTCACTAAGAATTGATGTAACCACAAAATTGATCGCCCTTGCTAAGGTATTTTGGGTCCAATTGCGTCACTTGACAAAATAAAGAGGAAAGGAGGAGAGAGCAAAATTTATCTTTCAAAATTGAAGAGACGGGGGGGGGGGCAATTTTTATATTTTTTTTAATGAAGATACCCTAAAAGGTATTTTTCAAAATCCAGAGGGGCCCCTATCCCTATCCCCCCAAATTCAAACCTCTGTCTTGGTCAAGTCGACTTACCCGAAAGTTTGTGGGTGATCGGAGAAAAACAATGTTTGGCTGATTTTGAGATCTTACGAATCGATACAATCCATTTTCCCCCAAATATTGGTTTCCCAGTAGGCTTTTTAGGCGTAGTATACACGTCCAGTAAATGGCTAGTCGACTAATTTGGGCCTCTTTTGGGCGTCACGAATTAATGCAACAATTTTTTCATACCTTGTCCCTGCCTGCGTACGCTCTAATGCTAAGCTAATCTGAGAGGAATTTTTTTTACTTTTTTTTCGGATGTAACAACCAATCGATGCAACTTCCTTTTAAAATATTGTTGTTTGTTATTGTTGTTTGTTGTTGATTTTGTTTGTTGTTCGTATAAATTATTTTTGAGATCTACTGACCCTGTTTAAATACCCTGTGAGTTACAAGCCTATCAAAGACAAAGAACTTCGGGTTCATTTTCGGGTGTCAAAAACAGTCAAAATTAGTTTCAAATTTGTTTTCTCCATACGGATCCACCTGGTCTTGAAATTTATGTATGTCATTTTTGGGCCAATTGGAGGGACGAAATTTAAGACCCTGTTTTTGTGTGTCCTGAATCTTTTAGTCTTTTTTTCTGGAATCATAGGCAGCGCTAGCGCTGCCTAAGTAAACAGCGATAGTGGCACTATGTATTTTTTCCGACCAGGGGATTTCGTATTGAAGGATTTGTCGTAGCAACTTTGAAAGGGGCGCATTTGATTTGAAATTGAAAGTTCTAGAGTCCTTTTTAATGGTCGAAAGTGATTGGAGGGCAACCAGCCCCCCACGCCCATCATTTCCCCAAACACATCCAATCGAAATTTTGAGATAGCAATGGTGTTCAGCGTAGTTGAAAGTTTTAGTAACTATTGAAAATGGCACCCCCCCCCCCCCGAGCCCTCAAGGAAAGGGCTATAAGTTATAACAGTTACCCATTATCCACAGGATATTTGCCAGTAATGGCAGGTAACATTTCAAAATTCGATTGAAAATTGAAAGTTATAGTGCCCTTTTTAAGAGTCAAAATCGATTTGTGGGTGACCAGTCCCCCTCCTATGCCCATCAAGTCTCTAAACACATCCAATCAAAATTTTGAGATAGCCATTTTGTTCAGCATAGTTTAAAATTCCAGTACCTATGTCTTTTGGGGTATTACCCCCCCCCCCCCCCCCCCCATAGCCCTCGAGGTAAGGGCTGTAAGCTATATAATTCGCCCATTGTTTACATATAATTAATTTAAAAAAAAAAATTCCACAAAATAAGTTTTTCAAAGAAAAGTAAAGAACTCCATTAAACAAAAAATGAGCAAAAATAAAATCAAATAATCTGCCAAGCGTGAAACTATCACAAATCAGCATCGATAAATAAATGAAACCCAAAAGAACAGAAATTACAATAAATAACCGATTTCAACTCAAAACGAGCAGAAATTAACATAAGTTGGGCTCAAAACCCCTATGCCTTCCCAAGGCCAGAACATAATTTACTGTTTACTGAAAAAAAATAAATGTTTTTTACTTTTATAACTTTAATAAGTCAAATTATATTAAGATTTTGATTGCTAAATATCAGTATATGTATATTAAACTGACAATGCACATTCATTTGTATTTTTCAGTAAAGAGCAAATTATGTTCTTGCCTTGGGAAGGCATAGGGGGTTTGAGCCCAACTTGTGTTAATTTCTGCTCGTTTTGAGTTTGACTCGGTTATTTATTGTAATTTCTGTTCGTTTTGGGTCTCATTTATTTATCGATGCTGATTTGTGGTAGTTTCACGCTTGATAGACTATTTGATTTTATTTTTGCTCATTTTTTGTTTAATGGAGTTCTTCACTTTTCTTTGAAAAACTTATTTTGTGGAAAAAGTTTTTTTTTAATTAATTTCTGTTCGTTTTATATTGACATAGTTTTATATTGACATAGTTTTATATTGACATAGTTTTGTATTGACATAGAGAAAAAGAAAATAATACTTAAAATCTTTTTGTTTTTTTAAGAATTTATAGTTTGGCCTGCTATTAGTATGCTGGAGAAAAATTTTCAGCAATTTTTAACAACATGTACCCTCTTAAAAATCTGGACACAAATAGAAGTGTTTAATTTAGCTTCATACCTCCTCTAGTTGACCTGAAATGGAAAACTTGATACCATTCGCAAAAAAAATCTATTTACTTTCTTTGATAGCTTGGATACACTTACGCTATTTTGATTTGGTTAGATTTTAAGAGCAGAAGCAGAACCAAAAGTTTGAACATAATACCCTCAGTCGTTCTTGGTTGGTGTTATGAAGCGGTTTAAACTAAAACTTTAATGGTAAGATTTATAATAATAATCAAAAGATTAATCGAGGAGAATTAGGAGGATTTTACTTTTTGTAATGTGTCTTGTTCTTGATAGCATGTTTTTAAAAATCTTAAAAGTTATTTTGATATTTAGCTATTGACTTAATTAGAATCTCGGGAAATTGTCAGTATTTTGTGTATCATTTTTTTTAGGTTGCTTCGAGTAGAGTTTTGTGCCATACAAGCGGCACATTTCGTAGGGATTGACGCCATTGAGCTAACTGGCACTGTTGATCCACCATCTATACCTAAACTAAGTTCTCATCCTATAATACAAGAAATTGTATCTCTAATACCGTTTCGTGATCTAGTCCGAGGTGCTGAAGAATGTCTTCTCCAGGAAGAAGGGGAAGAAGAATCTCTTCTCCAAGATGCTGGTCAATCAAAGAACCTGTTACTCGACCTTCCTAAGGAACTATATCTAAAGATCTTCGAGTACCTTGATCTGCCTGATATTTGCCGCTTAAGAACTGTTTCCAGAGCCCTTTATGAGATTGCAAGTGATTCTAGTCTGTTTGTGACTGTTGATACACGGTCATTTTGGTATAAAGTGGGTAGTGAAACTCTAGTCAACGTTGGGCCGTTATTGGAGTATACTAAGAGACTAGATTTATCGTGGTGTGGACCCTATGGAAGGATCAGTCCTGCTGATTTTACTAGGTAAGTGGATGGAATTGTTGTATTCTAGATTCTTTCCTTTAGTTTTTAGAGCTGACATGTATGCCTAGTCTCTTTGAGGGTTGCAATTTCAGAATAATGCAGGACGGGGCGGTGGTACATCTTCAATGGAAATTCCAAAAAATTATTTTTCAAAACTTAGGATGGGGGGCAATTACCCCTCCCCTCAAATGGCAACCCTGGTCTCATTGTAACTGTTGACACGAGTTCATTTTAGCATAAAAAATGTGGTGATTCTGTTATCAATCTTAGGATATTTAGACCCTAACAAAACTTTCAAAAGTTTGCCGATTCACGAAAATGCAGAAAGGAGGATAAGGATTTTTTTTTTTTTTTTAAATAAAGATACAAATAAAAGTATTTCTCCAAATTTAAAATGAAATTTCCAAAAAGGCTTGAAATTTTCAAAATTTTTAGGGGGCGATTGCCTTTCCCCTCAAATTCTGCCCCTGGTCTCTTTGTAACTGTTGACTTAAGGTCATTTTGCCATAAAGGATGTGGTGATTCTCTTTGCAATCTTTTGAGACGCTTAAAGTATTCTAATAGACTGGACTTATCGCGGTGTACAGGGTTTGCCAATTCACGAAAATGCAGAAAGGAGGATAAGGATTTTTTTTTTTTTTTTATAAAGATACAAATAAAAGTCTTCTCCAAATTTGAAATGAAATTTCCAAAAAGGCTTGAAATTTTCAAAATTTTTGAGGGGGCGATTGCCTCTCCCCTCAAATTCTGCCCCTGGTCTCTTTGTAACTGTTGACTTAAGGTCATTTTGCTATAAAGGATGTTGTGATTCTCTTGTCAATCTTTTGAGACGCTTAAAGTATTCTAATAGACTGGACTTATCGCGGTGTACACAGGGTTTGCCAATTGACGAAAATGCAGAAAGGAGGATAAGGATTTTTGTTGTTTTTTTTTTTATAATAAAGATACAAATAAAAGTATTTCTCCAAATTTAAAATGAAATTTCCAAAAAGGCTTGAAATTTTCAAAATTTTGAGGGGGCGATTGCCTTTCCCCTCAAATTCTGCCCCTGGTCTCTTTGTAACTGTTGACTTAAGGTCATTTTGCCATAAAGGATGTGGTGATTCTCTTTGCAATCTTTTGAGACGCTTAAAGTATTCTAATAGACTGGACTTATCGCGGTGTACAGGGTTTGCCAATTCACGAAAATGCAGAAAGGAGGATAAGGATTTTTTTGTTTTTTTTTTTAATAAAGATACAAATAAAAGTCTTTCTCCAAATTTGAAATGAAATTTCCAAAAAGGCTTGAAATTTTCAAAATTTTTGAGGGGGCGATTGCCTCTCCCCTCAAATTCTGCCCCTGGTCTCTTTGTAACTGTTGACTTAAGGTCATTTTGCCATAAAGGATGTTGTGATTCTCTTGTCAATCTTTTGAGACGCTTAAAGTATTCTAATAGACTGGACTTATCGCGGTGTACACAGGGTTGGCCAATTGACGAAAATGCAGAAAGGAGGATAAGGATTTTTTGTTGTTTTTTTTTATAATAAAGATACAAATAAAAGTATTTCTCCAAATTTAAAATGAAATTTCCGAAAAGGCTTGAAATTTTCAAAATTTTGAGGGGGCGATTGCCTTTCCCCTCAAATTCTGCCCCTGGTCTCTTTGTAACTGTTGACTTAAGGTCATTTTGCCATAAAGGATGTTGTGATTCTCTTGTCAATCTTTTGAGACGCTTAAAGTATTCTAATAGACTGGACTTATCGCGGTGTACACAGGGTTGGCCAATTGACGAAAATGCAGAAAGGAGGATAAGGATTTTTTGTTGTTTTTTTTATAATAAAGATACAAATAAAAGTATTTCTCCAAATTTAAAATGAAATTTCCGAAAAGGCTTGAAATTTTCAAAATTTTGAGGGGGCGATTGCCTTTCCCCTCAAATTCTGCCCCTGGTCTCTTTGTAACTGTTGATTTAAGGTCATTTTTCCATAAAGGATGCTGTGATTCTCTTGTCAATCTTTTGAGACGCTTAAAGTATTCTAACAGACTGGACCTATCGCGGTTTACAGAGCTTGCCAGTTCACGAGAATGTAGGGCGGAGGCAATCATTTTCTCGATTTATTTTACTAAGATACAAACATGATATTTTTGAAAATTAGGAAGCGATTACACCTCCACGACCTCCCAATGCACCCCTTATCGGCCCCCCCTGGTGGGATGTAATCTATGAAAGGATAAGTCTTAATGATTTTGCGACGTACTGGGTTTCTGATTTGTTTCATCCTAGATTCTACTTGCATCCCTTTTTTGTATTATATTGTTGGCGTACAAAGCTAAGATATGAGGATAACAGTGGTAAATGTTGATGACTTAACAGTCAAAGAAACTTGCTATAAAACCTTAATGACTAGACCTATGAGCATTCAATGACATTGCGAGTAATGTCTCAATTTTAGATATGAAAATCCAAATTTCTTCTATCCTAAAGTGGGATATGCCCGTGGAAAATACTCTGCATCAAGTCAATGCTTCTTCTTCTGTTAAATACTGTTTTAGAAGCCAATGAGAACGAGCCCACTTTTTACGTTTCCTCATCCAGGTTGGGAGTGTAACTTCATTTCTTGCATGTGGAATATTGGTTGAACGTTTTGCTGTTGGTCTATTTCTTAACATGCCTCTACTTTTTTAGAACTATTACTTTTTAATAATCTTAAGTGCCATTTATTAACTATTTCGATAGTATAATGGATCGGGCTTTAGATCGCAATATTTAATCCCTAACAAAACATGATTTAACATTCTTTTTTCAACTTTTAACTCATTTTTATTTGAGAAACTGCCATTCTATTGATAGAAGCGCATTGATTTTGCTTGGCTACATATAGTGGACCGTAGCCTTACTTTTCCAAAATTTTGTCAAACCTTTGAAATGAAATAAAATTCCATTTTATGAAATAATTTTTCTGTTTTGCCGAAGTGGCTCGTTGCCAATTAAAACGCCTTATAAGAAAAGCTATCATTTTATGTATAGTCACCAGTTTTCTGGACACTATGGTAAATCAGGACCACCCTTGACAACATCGTTCAGGACGGATTTATCCATATTTTGAGGATTAATCGATTAAAAAAATTAATCGATTAATCCGTGGATTAATCGGTGGAACAAGCAAACGTCCATTAACATTCCTTTCCTTTGTTTTTAAATTTATATTTTGTTCATTTAATTGTTTTTCAGCTTTTTCAGAGCTTGTGGCTACCATTTAACTCAATTTATCCTGAAAACTGTCATTTTGTGAATGGTGACTCATTTTATTGGGTTGTATCAAATTGTAAGTTGAGAAGAAATCAGTCTGTAAGGTTGCTCGAATACCTTCTCGGACGGATTTTTTTCTATTTCAATGGTTGACGAACTTTGAAAATTGTTGACAGGACAAACAAAAGTCCAGCAACATTCTTTTTTTTTTTTTAGACTTGATTTTTCAGCTTCATTAGAGCTTGTGGCTGCCATTTGACTCCCATTCCATCTTTAAAACTGTCATTTTATAAATGATGACTCGTTATATTGGGTCATATCAAGTTGTAAATATTCAGAAGAAATCATGCTAGACTGCTCAAATATCGACTCGGATGAATTTATTTAATTTTAGACTTATTTTTTGTTTTCAGCTTCATTAGAGCTTGTGGCCATTTGACTCACCTCTATCTTGAAAACTGTCATTTTATAAATGATGACTCGTTATATTGGGTCATATCAAGTTGTAAATATTCAGAAGAAATCAAGCAAGACTGCTCAAATATCGACTCGGATGAATTTATTTAATTTTAGGCTTAATTTTTTTCAGCTTCATTAGAGCTTGTGGCCATTTGACTCACCTCTATCTTGAAAACTGTCATTTTATGAATGGTGACTCGTTATATTGGGTCATATCAAGTTGTAAATATTTAGAAGAAATTAGTCTGCAAGGCTGCTCAAATATCGACTCGGATGGATTTATTCATATTTCGATGGTTGACAGACTTAGAAAATTGTGGATAGGACGGACGAAGGTCCAGCAACATGTTTTGCATGAAATTTTACATGATTTACCGGAACTTACTCATTTGGGTTTAGGTAAGTCTTGTCTACAGAAATAAAGAAAAAGAATACAGACCGAATTCTACAAAATATCGTGGTTCGAGTGGTTGGCACACTAGACCTGAAATCCTGGATCCGCGAGGAAGGGGTTCGAGCCCTGCTGTTGCTGGTTTTGGTTTGGAACGGGGGTCAGTGGCATCATTCTCTAAGCTCAGCGAGAGTCGAAGCAGCTCTAAATGGGTACCTGGCGAAATCTGGGGAAGGTAAACCGTAAGGGTGTGCGAAAGCACGAGATGGCTGACCCCCATCCCCTCATTGTACTTCCTGGCTGAAAGGTCATGCAATGAAGATCAGCACCGCCAGTAGGGACTATTAAAGTACAGTACCGTATTCTTTATCTTTACCTCTTATTTTGCAGTTTACCCGGAATCGCATTAAATTATGAAATTTAGAAATTTCATGGTAATAATGGTAGTAAATCATGGTAATAATTTCAAGAATTAAGGTCACTGCTTACTCTCCTTTTCTGTGACCTAGGAGAGAATCACGATAAAAATTTTGCCGCTATTTTGCTAATCTCTTTAAATTACGACATTGACTTCATGTTTTAAGAGTTAACTGCCTTATTAAAGCTGCTTATGTTAGTCCTTCATTACTATTTTTTTCTCTTTCTTTAATAATTAGCTATAAAACTGAAATAGAGAAGGAACTTCTGGGATTTAACAAAAATCCGTGTTTATACGTGTTAAAAACCTTATGGAGTTGCTATTGAAATTTAGACTTAATAACGCACACATTTTACCTTATCAGAATCCATGTTTTCGAGTTTTTTAAAGTCTTACTAGAGTTGCCATAAAAACCATTGGAACTAAACTTAGTAAAACACGAAGTTTTTCCTCTTGTAAAATATCAATGTTTTTAAGTGGTAAAAGTCTTATTAGATTTGCTACAAAAAACTATTGAAATTTTGAATTAGTAGAATACACATTATTCTTCTTGTAAGAATTATTGTTTTTAAGTTTTTAAAGCCTTGCTATAGTGGCTGTAGAAAACTATTGAAATGAAAACTATAGTTTACTAATAGAAAATTATAGAAAAAATAATGAAGCATGCTTTTTCTACTTGCCAAAAATCCATGTTTGTGTTCAAATTTTGCTAATAAATGAAAATTTTGTTCAAATTTGGCCCGAAAATTTTTGTGAGACAAAGGGGGGGGGGCTAATTAAGTTTTTGCTCTGGGCACAAGAGAGGCCAGAACCAACACTGCATGGTTGCCACCTATCTGGAAGACCCAGGAAGAGATTGCAAGACAAATTTGGAGGTGAACCAGCCAAGAGAGGGCTGGTTTGGATCGAAATTAAAAGTTCTTTTGCCCTTTTAAAGAGTCAAAAGTGATTGGATGGGAGCAATATGTTATTTTCCTTAAAAAAAAAGAGCATTCTTTGGCATATGTTACGCATTATTATCTATTTGTCAGCAGTTTTTTTTTTTTTTTTTTTTTTTTTTTTTTTTTTTTTTTTTTTTTTTTTTTTTTTTTTTTTTTTTTTTTTTTTTTTTTTTAAGACCTTGAAATCTCACCATTATGAAAATTGAAAGTAAGGTAGGATCAATAATCGCATAATCTCCCCGACGTCCGTATTTTGAAGAATAGAACATAAACTTCGTAAAGTATGGAAATATCCTAGCCCCGACTGAAACCCAAACTGAAATGGGGGCATAGTACAATGCTCATTTACCCAATCTACGATCAAAAACTCGAAAATCTTCGCAAAAACACTAGAAATTGTGATGGGCCTATACGACGAGCAAGAAGAATGCAGTTTTCTTTTTTTAGGATAGGTGTTACGACATCAAGGCACATACAATCAGAAACAATACCAATATTAGAAATGATCTGAAAAAGCACTGATAAATGACTATATAACATATCACTCCCGGCCGTAATGTACTGTGCACATATAATGTCCGCTCCTGCAGAAAATGTTTTTCATAAGTTTATGCACTATCGCCTTTTTTCATAGTTTATGCACTATCATTATTAATAGTGCTACATGTATCACCTCTTTATTACATGTATCACCTCTTTACTACATTTATCACCATCTGAAAGTCCGGTTGAAACTCGGTGTCTCGTTCGCTGAAAAAGACCTCCCAGTTTACGTTGGTATAAAACAAGGAGCAATAACCTCCCTGACCATTTATAATAATGCCGCTCTCCCTGCCCAGCTTGATCTTCCTACTAGCTGCGTATCTAAAGGTGTTGATAAATCTGTACTCTGTTATGCCGACGTCCTGTTGAACCTGTGCCGTTCCATTACCAGTTTACAATGTAATTTGATGAGCTTGCAACTTGCTATGATAACATAGGTCTATCTATTAATGCTGCTAAGTCTCAAGTGCTGTTTTTTTATTGCCCTGATTCTTTAGTTCCAAAAAGCGTACGACTAGGTTTTTCAAATATTGTCCCTAAATCAGAGCTAGTTTACTTTTGTTTACCGATTGGGTCTTCCCTTAGGAATACAAGAAAGCTCCTTATTAAACATGCTGAGAGAAAAATACGTGCAGCATATCCTAGTATTTTTCATTCGCAAGTTAGCCTTACACGTAGGCTACTTGCCAAGTTGTACAATAGTTTCGCCCTTCCGCATATACGGTATCTACCGTCTTTTTGAGACGGTTTGATGGATGTTGATAAGCAATCTCTGCGCAAATCTCACTTTAAGTTTGCCAAATACCTTCTACAAATCCCTAGGTTGTTTGGTTCGATGTTTCGGTGCTACGGAGCTCCTCCTTGCAGGGGACTCTCAGTTCGAATGTTTATCAAACCGGCCATCTTCACACCCCTGGAAAATGATACTATTTTGATTTTGTTTTGATGTTTATGTTATGTGTTTATAGTTCGTTCTTTTTCTTTCTTGTATTTTCATAATACTCCATCGTGTTTTGTTGTTTAACTGTATGATGGGAAATAAATATTCATTAATTCATTCATTTTCTTTCCAACAAAATGTTTTGATCTCTTAGCGTAGGCAACGGTTCTTGAATAGTTTCAACTCAGTCAGCAAAAACCGACTCTATGACTATTTTCGGGGGATTGTACTCCCAAACTAAAACCGTTTTGGTATGTTGGGCTGGTGCTGGTTCAACACGGTATATAACTCATCTGGGATGACTTATTTTCTTCCTCTCTATGATGCAATGGCATATTTTTTTTTTGCTGGGGGGGGGGGATAAATTGTCTGTAAGTATTATTTTGTGTTTTAAACCATTGAGCTATTGTTGGATTATAGAAAATGTTCTTTATTTTTCCTAAGCCATAAATATGCTTAAAAGAAATTTCACCAAATTGCAGTCTTGCTAAGAAAACTTTTTTTCCTTAACAGGATCTTGTGACTTACATGAAATTAAACATCTTGTAGCAACAATAAAACAAGGTAACCCTGGATTAAAAGTATTGGACCTATGGCGGACTGGAGATCTTGATGTGGGTGCTATTGAACAACTATCATCACTAATTCAATTGGAAGAGCTTGAGATTGGCTGGTGGTTAGCTTCCAATTATAATCACATTCATCTTCTTTTCTTCTGAATCTAATTTATTCTTCTCATATAGCAATTTCGTCTCTGTCACGCTTAAAGATCGTATCTGACATTTTCATACTTCTGAGATATTTGCCAAAAGTTGTTTTGCTAAGCTTTTCTCAAAGGGAGGATCAGCAGGGCAAGGACCAGGAGGATCAGCAGCTGTTCTCAAAGGGAGGATAATGAGGATCACGAGCTGTTCTCCAAAAGTGGATCAGCAAGGCAAGGATCAGGAGAATCAGCAGCTGTTCTCAAAGGGAGGATCAGGAGGATCACCAGCTGTTCTCAAAGGAAGTATCAGGAGGGTCAGCAGCTGTTCTCAAAGAGAGGATCAGCAGGGTAAGGATCAGGAGGATCAGCAGCTGTTATCAAAGGGAGGATCACTAGCTGTTCTCAAAGGGACGATCAGCAGGGCAAGGATCGGGAGGATCAAGAGATGTTGATGATCATGTTCTCAAGGGGAGGATAAGGAAAATCACGAGCTGTTCTCAAAGGGAGGATCAGAAGGGCAAGGATCAGGAGGATCATGAGCTGTTATCAAAGGGAGGATCAGCAGGGTAAGGACCAGGAGGATCAAAGTAAGACTGAACATGCATTGCACTGCTGATCCTTCCTTTGAGAACAGCTTATCAAACTGTTTTGACAATAACCTCAGGAGTATGAAGATGCCAGATATGATCTTTATGCGTGATAGTGGTAATTTCAGTTTTTCTTTAGTGTATCTTTATGTGCAAAACGATGTAGCGATTGTGCTGCCGTTATTAGAGCAAAAAATACGAGGCCGTTAATTGTCCTGTGTTGAGGTATTAGTTTTATTAGTAGTTATTATGCTATTAGTGTTGTTAGTATGTATAAGTTATATCACTCGTATAAATAATTCATTTTGGGTTTTTTATTAGTGTTAAACTAACATTATGGTTTTTTATTTTGTGGCTAATTTTATGTTTGTAATAGCTCATCTATGGCTAATGGATAATGTTATTGCTTAAAGAAAGAAAAACGAGCAAAAATGGGGTTTTTATAGGCCAAATGAAAATACTGAAAAAACAAAGCGAATATTTCGAGAGGACAAACGCCTCTCTTCTTCAGCCCGAAACGAAACGATGTATCCAAGGAAAGTGCCTAAGAGAAAAAAACAACAACAAAAAACAAACGCGGAAAGTCAATGTGAAAAGAACCAAAAAACCAAAGAAAAAACCAAAAACTTAAAAGATGAATAAAATTCAATAAAAGCCAAAAATTAAAAGAATTGAGACCAAATACCTAACAACCATAAAAGCGAGTTATTCGCCAATATCCGCGATTTGCACAAAATCCAAAAAAGTATGAACTGCCATCGACGGATACTAGCGAACAACTGACAAAGAAAAGGAAACAATTCATTCACTCAAAAGACAAAACGAACCAGCAATTAAATAAGTTGGAGAACTATGTCATTTGATTTCGGATTTTAATAAATGCATTTCTTACAGACACCCTTTGAGACCTAAGGGGTTTTTCACGTGTTTCATTTGATGACTGGGAAAGTGGTTCAAGGTTTATTTCAGGGATTACTAAAGTATCAGCTTCTCTTTTGAGAAAACCGAAATATTTCAGGGATTCTTTATGTGATGTCAGGCCAATGTGGTTTAAGAAATTATCTAATGTTATTGCTTTTTTTTATTAAGGACCGAGAATAAATCACTTCTCAACTGCCCCCTTAAGCCTAAAAGTACATTTTCATAAACCGTTGCTTTTGATAATAATAAGTCTTTCTTGAGAAAAAAGGGCGCATATATAGAAGGGCGCATATTTAGCTAAACAAATTGATTGTTTTTAAAGGAGTCATGGCTTTTATTATCAGGAACAAGGACGATTGATTCCTGAAGATTTATTAATTAAAAAAACTAAAGATAATTAAACTGATATACCGTCGTTGTTATTCTTCTAGTGTATAGACAGGAAAAAAATGGACAAGTTATAGAGAACAAAAAATATACAGATAGATAGAAAATAGAAAATGTATGCATAGAATACTTCAGTTTTCTCTCTTATTGGTTTTTCGTATTCTTTGAAAGGAGATTTCACTAAACTGAAAACTTCGAGTTCATGTTAAATTTTGACTCATCTTGTGCATGAATACTGTCCAATCAATCTCGCCTAAAGTTGTTCTGAAGAATGTCTCACACCAAACATTGCAAACAGTTGCCCTAGAATGGCACAAGTTCTTATTTAGAAAATTGGCGATGTGACTATAATAATGCCTGGGCTTGCTGCGTGGATAACTTTGTCCGAGTTAGCTGAAAAGTGTTGATTGATTGGTGCAGTCAGTAAAATGCTTAAAACGTCTTAATTTTTAGATTTTTTTTTTATTAATGTCCTTGTGCGGAATGGTTCAAGTTGGAAATTGTATTTGTAATGCTTATTCCGAATGGCACTTTACTCTGGCTTGGCTTTTGGAGGGTAACCGGCTGTTCATCCACCCATTTATCGACCTGTCAATCTATCGTATGTCCTCATGTAACTGTCAGCTTTTACCAATATGAATTGAATACGAGTAATTCTTCTTTTCATTGATTTCACATTGCACTGATTATTAAAGTTGGTAGGGGTTCAATCTAAATCTAATATGTAAACTATATAAATTAGTTAAAGGAGGATACAAACACTTAGATCGAATCAGGAAATTGGTAGGATTAGCAATCTTTTTAGAGTGAGCGGACTCTCTAAATTCAGTCAAGGTTCTGACCACAATGGCTTATGCCCTCCAGGCAAAAAACACAATTAGGGGTGGAGGACTACTGTTTAGTTCCCAATTCTTACCATATATTTCGGCGGTTGTTCGATATTATCCAGGCAAAAAATACAATTAGGGGTGGAGGACTACTGTTTTGTTCCCAATTCTTACCATATATTTCGCCGGTTGTTCGATATTATCCAGGCAAAAAATATAATCAGGGGTGGAGGACAACTGTTTAGTTCCCAATTCTTACCATATGATTTCGCTGATTGTTCGATATTATCCAGGCAAAAAATACAATTAGGGGTGGAGGACTACTGTTTAGTTCCCAATTCTTACCATATATTTCGCCGGTTGTTCGATATTATCTAGGCAGAAAATATAATTAGGGTTGGAGAACTACTGTTTAGTTCCCAATTCTTACCATATATTTCGCCGGTTGTTCGATATTATCAGGCAAAAAACATAATTACGGTTGGAGAACTACTGTTTAGTTCCCAATTCTTACAATATATTTCGCCGGTTGTTCAATATTATCCAGGTAAAAAATATAATTACGGGTGGAGGACTACTGTTTAGTTCCCAATTCTTACCATATATTTCGCCGGTTGTTCGATATTATCCAGGCAAAAAATATAATTAGGGTGGAGGACTACTGTTTAGTTCCCAATTCTTACCATATATTTCGCCGGTTGTTCGATATTATCCAGGCAAAAAATATAATTAGGGGTGGGGGACTACTGTTTAGTTCCCAATTCTTACATATATTTTCGCCGGTTGTTCGATATTATCCAGGCAAAAAATATAATTAGGGTGGAGGACTACTGTTTAGTTCCCAATTCTTACCATATATTTCGCCGGTTGTTCGATATTATCCAGGCAAAAAATATAATTAGGGGTGGAGGACTACTGTTTAGTTCCCAATTCTTACCATATATTTCGCCGGTTGTTCGATATTATCCAGGCAAAAAATATAATTAGGGTGGAGGACTACTGTTTAGTTCCCAATTCTTACCATATTTTCGCCGGTTGTTCGATATTATCCAGGCAAAAAATATAATTAGGGTGGAGGACTACTGTTTAGTTCCCAATTCTTACCATATATTTCGCCGGTTGTTCGATATTATCCAGGCAAAAAATATAATTAGGGGTGGAGGACTACTGTTTAGTTCCCAATTCTTACCATATATTTCGCCGGTTGTTCGATATTATCCGGGCAAAAAATATAATTAGGGGTGGAGGACTACTGTTTAGTTCCCAGTTCTTACCATATATTTCGCTGGTTGTTCGATATTATCCAGGCAAAAAATATAATTAGGGGTGGAGGACTACTGTTTAGTTCCCAATTCTTACCATATATTTCGCCGGTTGTTCGATATTATCCAGGCAAAAAATATAATTAGGGTTGGAGGACTACTGTTTAGTTCCCAATTCTACCATATATTTCGCCGGTTGTTCGATATTATCTAGGCAAAAAATATAATTAGGGGCGAGGACTACTGTTTAGTTCCCAATTCTTACCATATATTTCGCCGGTTGTTCGATATTATCCAGGCAAAAAATATAATTAGGGGTGGAGGACTACTGTTTAGTTCCCAATTCTTACCATATATTTCGCCGGTTGTTCGATATTATCTAGGCAAAAAATATAATTAGGGGTGGAGGACTACTGTTTAGTTCCCAATTCTTACCATATATTTCGCCGGTTGTTCGATATTATCCAGGTAAAAATATGATTAGGGGTGGAGGACTACTGTTTAGTTCCCAATTCTTACCATATATTTCGCCGGTTGTTCGATATTATCCAGGCAAAAAATATAATTAGGGGCCGAGGACTACTGTTTAGTTCCCAATTCTTACCATATATTTCGCTGGTTGTTCGATATTGTCTAGGCAAAATCATAATTAGGAGTGGAGGACTACTGTTTAGTTCCCAATTCTAACCATATATTTAGCCGGTTGTTCGATATTATCCAGGTAAAAATATAATTAAGGCTGGAGGACTACTATTTAGGTCCCAATTCTTACCATATTTTTCGCCGTTTGTTCGATATTATCCAGGAAAAAAACATAATTAGGGGTGGAGGACTATTGTTTAATTCCCAATTCTTACCATATATTTCGCTGGTTGTTGGATATTATCTAGGCAAAAAATATAATTAGGGGCGGAGAACTACTGTTTAGTTCCCAATTCTTACCATATATTTTGCCGGTTGTTCGATATTATCCGGTAAAAAATATAATTAGGGTGGAGGACTACTGTTTAGGTCCCAATTTTTACCATATTTTCGCCGGTTGTTCGATATTATCCAGGCAAAAAACATAATTAGGGGTGGAGGACTAATGTTTAGTTCCCAATTCTTGCCATATATTTCGCCGGTTGTTCGATATTATCCAGGCAAAAAATATAATTAGGGGTGGAGGACTACTGTTTAGTTCCCAATTCTTACCATATATTTCGCCGGTTGTTCGATATTATCCAGGCAAAAAATATAATTAGGGTGGAGACTACTGTTTAGTTCCCAATTCTTACCATATATTTTCGCCGGTTGTTCGATATTATCCAGGCAAAAAATATAATTAGGGGTGGAGGACTACTGTTTAGTTCCCAATTCTTACCATATATTTCGCCGGTTTGTTCGATATTATCCAGGCAAAAAACATAATTAGGGGTGGAGGACTACTGTTTAGTTCCCAATTCTTACCATATATTTCGCCGGTTGTTCGATATTATCCAGGCAAAAAATATAATTAGGGGTGGAGGACTACTGTTTAGTTCCCAGTTCTTACCATATATTTTCGCCGGTTGTTCGATATTATCCAGGCAAAAAATCTAATTAGGGGTGGAGGACTACTGTTTAGTTCCCAGTTCTTACCATATATTTCGCCGGTTGTTCGATATTATCCAGGCAAAAAATATAATTAGGGGTGGAGGACTACTGTTTATGTCCCAATTCTTACCATATTTTTCGCCGTTTGTTCGATATTATCCAGGCAAAAAACATAATTAGGGGTGGAGGACTACTGTTTAGTTCCCAATTCTTACCATATATTTCGCTGGTTGTTGGATATTATCTATGCAAAAAATATAATTAGGGGCGGAGGACTACTGTTTAGTTCCCAATTCTTACCATATATTTCGCCGGTTGTTCGATATTATCCAGGCAAAAAATATAATTAGGGGTGGAGGACTACTTTTAGGTCCCAATTCTTACCATATATTTCGCCGGTTGTTCGATATTATCCAGGCAAAAAATATAATTAGGGGTGGAGGACTACTGTTTAGGTCCAAATTCTTACCATATTTTTCGCCGTTTGTTCGATATTATCCAGGCAAAAAACATAATTAGGGGTGGAGGACTACTGTTTAGTTCCCAATTCTTACCATATATTTCGCTGGTTGTTCGATATTGTCTAGGCAAAAACATAATTAGGGGTGGAGGACTACTGTTTAGTTTCCAGTTCTTACCATATGTTTCCCGGTTGTTCGATATTATCCAGGCAAAAAATATAATTAGGGGTGGAGGACTACTGTTTAGTTCCCAATTCTTACCATATATTTCGCCGGTTGTTCGATATTATCCAGGCAAAAAATATAATTAGGGTGGAGGACTACTGTTTAGTTCCCAATTCTTACATATATTTCGCGGTTGTTCGATATTATCTAGGCAAAAAATATAATTAGGGGCCGAGGACTACTGTTTAGTTCCCAATTCTTACCATATATTTCGCCGGTTGTTCGATATTATCCAGGCAAAAAATATAATTAGGGGTGGAGGACTACTGTTTAGGTCCCAATTCTTACCATATATTTCGCCGGTTGTTCGATATTATCCAGGCAAAAAACATAATTAGGGGTGGAGGACTACTGTTTAGTTCCCAATTCTTACCATATATTTCGCCGGTTGTTCGATATTATCCAGGTAAAAAATATAATTAGGGGTGGAGGACTACTGTTAAGGTTCCAATTCTTACCATATATTTCGCCGTTGTTCGATATTATCCAGGCAAAAAATAATTAGGGTGGAGGACTACTGTTTAGTTATAGTCCAGGTAAAAAACATAGTTAGGGGTGGAGGACTACTGTTTAGTTCCCAATTCTTACCATATATTTCGCCGGTTGTTCGATATTATCCAGGTAAAAAATATAATTAGGGGTGGAGGACTACTGTTTAGTTCCCAATTCTTACCATATATTTCGCCGGTTGTTCGATATTATCAGGCAAAAAATATAATTAGGGTGGAGGACTACTGTTTAGTTCCCAATTCTTACCATATATTTCGCCGGTTGTTCGATATTATCCAGGCAAAAAACATAATTAGGGGTGGAGGACTACTGTTTAGTTCCCAATTCTTACCATATATTTCGCTGGTTGTTCGATATTATCTAGGCAAAAAATATAATTAAGCGTGGAGGACTACTGTTTAGTTCCCAATTCTTACCATATATTTCGCCGGTTGTTCGATATTATCCAGGCAAAAAACATAATTAGGGGTGGAGGACTACTGTTTAGTTCCCAATTCTTACCATATATTTCGCCGGTTGTTCGATATTATCCAGGTAAAAATATAATTAGGGGTGGAGGACTACTGTTTAGTTCCCAATTCTTACCATATATTTCGCCGGTTGTTCGATATTATCCAGGCAAAAAATATAATTAGGGGGAGGACTACTGTTTAGTTCCCAATTCTTACCATATATTTCGCCGGTTGTTCGATATTATCTAGGCAAAAACATAATTAGGGGTGGAGGACTACTGTTTAGTTCCCAATTCTTACCATATATTTCGCCGGTTGTTCGATATTATCCAGGCAAAAAATATAATTAGGGGTGGAGGACTACTGTTTAGTTCCCAATTCTTACCATATATTTCGCCGGTTGTTCGATATTATCCAGGTAAAAAATATAATTAGGGGTGGAGGACTACTGTTTAGGTCCCAATTCTTACCATATATTTCGCCGTTGTTCGATATTATCCAGGAAAAAATATGATTAGGGGTGGAGGACTACTGTTTAGTTCCCAATTCTTACCATATATTTCGCCGGTTGTTCGATATTATCCAGGCAAAAAATATAATTAGGGGTGGAGGACTACTGTTTAGTTCCCAATTCTTACCATATATTTCGCCGGTTGTTCGATATTATCCAGGCAAAAAACATAATTAGGGGTGGAGGACTACTGTTTAGTTCCCAATTCTTACCATATATTTCGCCGGTTGTTCGATATTATCCAGGCAAAAATATAATTAGGGGTGGAGGACTACTGTTTAGTTCCCAATTCTTACCATATATTTCGCCGGTTGTTTGATATTATCCAGGCAAAAAATATAATTAGGGGTGGAGGACTACTGTTTAGGTCCCAATTCTTACCATATATTTCGCCGGTTTTTCGATATTATCCAGGCAAAAAACATAATTAGGGTGGAGGACTACTGTTTAGTTCCCAATTCTTACCATTGATTTCGCCGGTTGTTCGATATTATCCAGGCAAAAAATATAATTAGGGGTGGAGGACTACTGTTTAGTTCCCAATTCTTACCATATATTTCGCCGGTTGTTCGATATTATCCAGGCAAAAAATATAATTAGGGTGGAGGACTACTGTTTAGTTCCTAATTCTTACTATATATTTTTCCGGTTGTTCGATATTATCCAGGCAAAAAATCTAATTAGGGTTGGAGGACTACTGTTTAGTTCCCAATTCTTACCATATATTTCGCCGGTTGTTCGATATTATCCAGGCAAAAAATATAATTAGGGGTGGAGGACTACTGTTTAGTTCCCAGTTCTTACCATAATTTTCGCCGGTTGTTCGATATTATCCAGGCAAAAAATATAATTATGGGTGGAGACTACTGTTTAGTTCCTAATTCTTACTATATATTTTGCCGGTTGTTCGATATTATCCAGGCAAAAAATCTAATTAGGGGTGGAGGACTACTGTTTAGTTCCCAATTCTTACCATATATTTCGCCAGTTGTTCGATATTATCCAGGCAAAAAATATAATTAGGGGTGGAGGACTACTGTTTAGTTCCCAATTCTTACCATATATTTCGCCGGTTGTTCGATATTATCCAGGCAAAAAATATAATTAGGGGTGGAGGACTACTGTTTAGTTCCCAATTCTTACCATATATTTCGCCGGTTGTTCGATATTATCCAGGCAAAAAATATAATTAGGGGTGGAGGACTACTGTTTAGGTCCCAATTCTTACCATATTTTTCGCCGTTTGTTCGATATTAACCAGGCAAAAACATAATTAGGGGTGGAGGACTACTGTTTAGTTCCCAATTCTTACCATATATTTCGCCGGTTGTTCGATATTATCCAGGTAAAAAATATAATTAGGGGTGGAGGACTACTGTTTAGTTCCCAATTCCTACTATATATTTCGCTGGTTGTTGGATATTATCTATGCAAAAAATATAACTAGGGGTGGAGGACTACTTTTTAGTTCCCAATTAACATATATTTTGCCGGTTGTTCGATATTATCCAGGCAAAAAATATAATTAGGGGTGGAGGACTACTGTTTAGTTCCCAATTCTTACCATATATT
Organism: Artemia sinica; assembly: GCA_027921565.1. Taxonomy (NCBI): domain Eukaryota; kingdom Metazoa; phylum Arthropoda; class Branchiopoda; order Anostraca; family Artemiidae; genus Artemia; species Artemia sinica. The sequence continues at coordinate 40,440,567 of CM051273.1, read as the reverse complement.
TCGCCGGTTGTTCGATATTATCCAGGCAAAAAACATAATTAGGGGTGGAGGACTACTGTTTAGTTTCCAATTCTTACCATATATTTCGCCGTTTGTTCGATATTATCCAGGCAAAAACATAATTAGGGTGGAGGACTACTGTTTAGTTATAGTTCAGGTAAAAACATAGTTAGGGTGGAGGACTACTGTTTAGTTCCCAATTCTTACCATATATTTCGCCGGTTGTTCGATATTATCCAGGTAAAAAATATAATTAGGGGTGGAGGACTACTGTTTAGTTCCCAATTCTTACCATATATTTCGCCGGTTGTTCGATATTATCCAGGCAAAAAATATAATTAGGGGTGGAGGACTACTGTTTAGTTCCCAGTTCTTACCATAATTTTCGCCGGTTGTTCGATATTATCCAGGCAAAAAATATAATTATGGGTGGAGGACTACTGTTTAGTTCCAATTCTTACATATATTTCGCCGGTTGTTCGATATTATCCAGGCAAAAAATCTAATTAGGGGTGGAGGACTACTGTTTAGTTCCCAATTCTTACCATATATTTCGCCGGTTGTTCGATATTATCCAGGCAAAAAATATAATTAGGGGTGGAGGACTACTGTTTAGGTCCCAATTCTTACCATATTTTTCGCCGTTTGTTCGATATTATCCAGGCAAAAAACATAATTAGGGGTGGAGGACTACTGTTTAGTTCCCAATTCTTACCATTTATTTCGCTGGTTGTTGGATATTATCTAGGCAAAAAATATAATTAGGGGTGGAGGACTACTGTTTAGTTCCCAATTCTTACCATATATTTCGCCGGTTGTTCGATATTATCCAGGCAAAAAATATAATTAGGGGTGGAGGACTACTGTTTAGGTCCCAATTCTTACCATATTTTTCGCCGTTTGTTCGATATTATCCAGGTAAAAAACATAATTAGGGGTGGAGGACTACTGTTTAGTTCCCAATTCTTACCATATATTTCGCCGGTTGTTCGATATTATCCAGGCAAAAAATATAATTAGGGGTGGAGGACTACTGTTTAGTTCCTAATTCCTACTATATATTTCGCTGGTTGTTGGATATTATCTAGGCAAAAAATATAATTAGGGGTGGAGGACTACTGTTTAGTTCCCAATTTACATATATTTTGCCGGTTGTTCGATATTATCCAGGCAAAAAATATAATTAGGGGTGGAGGACTACTGTTTAGGTCCCAATTCTTACCATATATTTCGCCGGTTGTTCGATATTATCCAGGCAAAAAACATAATTAGGGGTGGAGGACTACTGTTAAGTTCCCAATTCTTACCATATTTTTCGCCGTTTGTTCGATATTATCCAGGCAAAAAACATAATTAGGGGTGGAGGACTACTGTTTAGTTATAGTCCAGGTAAAAAACATAGTTAGGGGTGGAGGACTACTGTTTAGTTCCCAATTCTTACCATATATTTCGCCGGTTGTTCGATATTATCCAGGTAAAAAATATAATTAGGGGTGGAGGACTACTGTTTAGTTCCCAATTCTCACCATATATTTCGCCGGTTGTTCGATATTATCCAGGCAAAAAATATAATTAGGGGCCGAGGACTACTGTTTAGTTCCCAATTCTTACCATATATTTCGCCGGTTGTTCGATATTATCCAGGCAAAAAACATAATTAGGGGTGGAGGACTACTGTTTAGTTCCCAATTCTTACCATATATTTCGCTGGTTGTTCGATATTATCTAGGCAAAAAATATAATTAAGCGTGGAGGACCACTGTTTAGTTCCCAATTCTTACCATATATTTCGCCGGTTGTACGATATTATCCAGGCAAAAAACATAATTAGGGGTGGAGGACTACTGTTTAGTTCCCAATTCTTACCATATATTTCGCCGGTTGTTCGATATTATCCAGGTAAAAATATGATTAGGGGTGGAGGACTACTGTTTAGTTCCCAATTCTTACCATATATTTCGCCGGTTGTTCGATATTATCCAGGCAAAAAATATAATTAGGGGCCGAGGACTACTGTTTAGTTCCCAATTCTTACCATATATTTCGCTGGTTGTTCAATATTGTCTAGGCAAAAACATAATTAGGGGTGGAGGACTACTGTTTAGTTTCCAGTTCTTACCATATGTTTCACCGGTTGTTCGATATTATCTAGGCAAAAAATATAATTAGGGGTGGAGGACTACTGTTTAGTTCCCAATTCTTACCATATATTTCGCCGGTTGTTCGATATTATCCAGGTAAAAAATATAATTAAGGCTGGAGGACTACTATTTAGGTCCCAATTCTTACCATATTTTTCGCCGTTTGTTCGATATTATCCAGGCAAAAAACATAATTAGGGGTGGAGGACTATTGTTTAGTTCCCAATTCTTACCATATATTTCGCTGGTTGTTGGATATTATCTAGGCAAAAAATATAATTAGGGGTGGAGGACTACTGTTTAGTTCCCAATTCTTACCATATATTTCGCCGGTTGTTCGATATTATCCGGGCAAAAAATATAATTAGGGGTGGAGGACTACTGTTTAGGTCCCAATTCTTACCATATATTTCGCCGGTTGTTCGATATTATCCAGGCAAAAAACATAATTAGGGGTGGAGGACTAATGTTTAGTTCCCAATTCTTACCATATATTTCGCCGGTTGTTCGATATTATCCAGGCAAAAAATATAATTAGGGGTGGAGGACTACTGTTTAGTTCCCAGTTCTTACCATAATTTTCGCCGGTTGTTCGATATTATCCAGGCAAAAAATATAATTATGGGTGGAGACTACTGTTTAGTTCCCAATTCTTACTATATATTTTGCCGGTTGTTCGATATTATCCAGGCAAAAAATCTAATTAGGGGTGGAGGACTACTGTTTAGTTCCCAGTTCTTACCATATATTTCGCCGGTTGTTCGATATTATCCAGGCAAAAAATATAATTATGGGTGGAGACTACTGTTTAGTTCCCAATTCTTACTATATATTTTGCCGGTTGTTCGATATTATCCAGGCAAAAAATCTAATTAGTGGTGGAGGACTACTGTTTAGTTCCCAGTTCTTACCATATATTTCGCCGGTTGTTCGATATTATCCAGGCAAAAAATATAATTAGGGGTGGAGGACTACTGTTTAGGTCCCAATTCTTACCATATTTTCGCCGTTTGTTCGATATTATCCAGGCAAAAAACATAATTAGGGGTGGAGGACTACTGTTTAGTTCCCAATTCTTACCATATATTTCGCTGGTTGTTGGATATTATCTATGCAAAAAATATAATTAGGGGCGGAGGACTACTGTTTAGTTCCCAATTCTTACCATATATTTCGCCGGTTGTTCGATATTATCCAGGCAAAAAATATAATTAGGGGTGGAGGACTACTGTTTAGGTCCCAATTCTTACCATATATTTCGCCGGTTGTTCGATATTATCCAGGCAAAAAATATAATTAGGGGTGGAGGACTACTGTTTAGGTCAAAATTCTTACCATATTTTTCGCCGTTTGTTCGATATTATCCAGGTAAAAAACATAATTAGGGGTGGAGGACTACTGTTTAGTTCCCAATTCTTACCACATATTTCGCCAGTTGTTCGATATTATCCAGGCAAAAAATATAATTAGGGGTGGAGGACTACTCTTTAGTTCCAAATTCCTACTATATATTTCGCTGGCTGTTGGATATTATCTATTTAAAAAATATAATTAGGGGTGGAGGACTACTGTTTAGTTCCCAATTCATATATTTTGCCGGTTGTTCGATATTATCCAGGCAAAAAATATAATTAGGGGTGGAGGACTACTGTTTAGGTCCCAATTCTTACCATATATTTCGCCGGTTGTTCGATATTATCCAGGCAAAAAACATAATTAGGGGTGGAGGACTACTGTTTAGTTTCTAATTCTTACCATATATTTCGCCTGTTGTTCGATATTATCCAGGTAAAAAATATAATTAGGGGTGGAGGACTACTGTTTAGTTACAGTCCAGGTAAAAAACATAGTTAGGGGTGGAGGACTACTGTTTAGTTCCCAATTCTTACGATATATTTCGCCGGTTGTTCGATATTATCCAGGTAAAAAATATAATTAGGGGTGGAGGACTACTGTTTAGTTCCCAATTCTTACCATATATTTCGCCGGTTGTTCGATATTATCCAGGCAAAAAATATAATTAGGGGCCGAGGACTACTGTTTAGTTCCCAATTCTTACCATATATTTCGCCGGTTGTTCGATATTATCCAGGCAAAAAACATAATTAGGGGTGGAGGACTACTGTTTAGTTCCCAATTCTTACCATATATTTCGCTGGTTGTTCGATATTATCTAGGCAAAAAATATAATTAAGCGTGGAGGACCACTGTTTAGTTCCCAATTCTTACCATATATTTCGCCGGTTGTTCGATATTATCCAGGCAAAAAACATAATTAGGGGTGGAGGACTACTGTTTAGTTCCCAATTCTTACCATATATTTCGCCGGTTGTTCGATATTATCCAGGTAAAAAATATAATTAGGGGTGGAGGACTACTGTTTAGTTCCCAATTCTTACCATATATTTCGCCGGTTGTTCGATATTATCCGGGCAAAAAATATAATTAGGGGCCGAGGACTACTGTTTAGTTCCCAATTCTTACCATATATTTTCGCGGTTGTTCGATATTGTCTAGGCAAAAACATAATTAGGGGTGGAGGACTACTGTTTAGTTTCCAGTTCTTACCATATATTTCACCGGTTGTTCGATATTATCTAGGCAAAAAATATAATTAGGGGTGGAGGACTACTGTTTAGTTCCCAATTCTTACCATATATTTCGCCGGTTGTTCGATATTATCCAGGTAAAAAATATAATTAGAGGTGGAGGACTACTGTTTAGGTCCCAATTCTTACCATATTTTTCGCCGTTTGTTCGATATTATCCAGGCAAAAAACATAATTAGGGGTGGAGGACTACTGTTTAGTTCCCAATTCTTACCATATATTTCGCCGGTTGTTCGATATTATCCAGGCAAAAAATATAATTAGGGGTGGAGGACTACTGTTTAGTTCCCAATTCTTACCATATATTTCGCCGGTTGTTCGATATTATCCGGGCAAAAAATATAATTAGGGGTGGAGGACTACTGTTTAGGTCCCAATTCTTACCATATATTTCGCCGGTTGTTCGATATTATCCAGGCAAAAAACATAATTAGGGGTGGAGGACTACTGTTTAGTTCCCAATTCTTACCATATATTTCGCCGGTTGTTCGATATTATCCAGGCAAAAAACATAATTAGGGTGGAGGACTACTGTTTAGTTCCCAATTCTTACCATATATTTGGCTGGTTGTTCGATATTATCTAGGCAAAATATATAATTAAGCGTGGAGGACTACTCTTTAGTTCCCAATTCTTACCATATATTTCGCCGGTTGTTCGATATTATCCAGGCAAAAAATATAATTAGGGGTGGAGGACTACTGTTTAGTTCCCAATTCTTACCATATATTTTGCCGGTTGTTCGATATTATCCAGGAAAAAATATAATTAGGGTGGAGGACTACTGTTTAGTTCCCAGTTCTTACCATATATTTCGCCGATTGTTCGATATTATCCAGGCAAAAAATATAATTAGGGTGGAGGACTACTGTTTAGTTCCCAATTCTTACCATATATTTCGCCGGTTGTTCGATATTATCCAGGAAAAAATATAATTAGGGCTGGAGGACTACTGTTAGGTCCCAATTCTTACCATATTTTTCGCCGTTTGTTCGATATTATCCAGGAAAAAAACATAATTAGGGGTGGAGGACTACTGTTTAGTTCCCAATTCTTACCATATATTTCGCCGGTTGTTCGATATTATCCAGGCAAAAAATATAATTAGGGGTGGAGGACTACTGTTTAGTTCCCAATTCTTACCATATATTTCGCCGGTTGTTCGATATTATCCGGGCAAAAAATATAATTAGGGGTGGAGGACTACTGTTTAGGTCCCAATTCTTACCATATATTTCGCCGGTTGTTCGATATTATCCAGGCAAAAAACATAATTAGGGGTGGAGGACTACTGTTTAGTTCCCAATTCTTACCATATATTTCGCCGGTTGTTCGATATTATCCAGGCAAAAAATATAATTAGGGGTGGAGGACTACTGTTTAGTTCCCAATTCTTACCATATATTTCGCCGGTTGTTCGATATTATCTAGGCAAAAATATAATTAAGCGTGGAGGACTACTCTTTAGTTCCCAATTCTTACCATATATTTCGCCAGTTGTTCGATATTGTCTAGGTAAAAAATATAATTAGGGGTGGAGGACTACTGTTTAAGTCCCAATTCTTACCATATATTTTGCCGGTTGTTCGATATTATCCAGGTAAAAAATATAATTAGGGGTGGAGGACTACTGTTTAGTTCCCAGTTCTTACCATATATTTCGCCGATTGTTCGATATTATCTTGGCAAAAAATATAATTAGGGGTGGAGGACTACTGTTTAGTTCCCAATTCTTACCATATATTTCGCCGGTTGTTCGATATTATCCAGGTAAAAAATATAATTAGGGGTGGAGGACTACTGTTTAGGTCCCGATTCTTACCATATTTTTCGCCGTTTGTTCGATATTATCCAGGCAAATAACATAATTAGGGGGTAGAGGACTACTGTTAAGTTCCCGATTTTTACCATATATTTCGCTGGTTGTTCGATATTATCTAGGCAAAAATATAATTAGGGGCGGAGGACTACTGTTTAGTTCCCAATTCTTACTATATATTTCGCCGGTTGTTCGATATTATCCAGGCAAAAAATATAATTAGGGGTGGAGGACTACTGTTTAGGTCTCAATTCTTACCATATATTTCGCCGGTTTTTCGATATTATCCAGGCAAAAAAATATAATTAGGGGCCGAGGACTATTGTTTTGTTCCCAATTCTTACCATATATTTCGCCGGTTATTCGATATTATCCAGGCAAAAAATATTAGGGGTGGAGGACTACTGTTTACTTCCCAATTCTTACCATATATTTCGCCGGTTGTTCGATATTATCCAGGCAAAAAATTTAATTAGGGGCGGAGGACTACTGTTTAGTTCCCAATTCTTACCATATATTTCGCCGGTTGTTCGATATTATCCAGGCAAATAATATAATTAGGGGCGGGGGACTACTGTTTAGTTCCCAATTCTTACCATATATTTCGCCGGTTGTTCGATATTATCCAGGCAAAAAATATAATTAGGGGTGGAGGACTGCTGTTTAGTTTCCAATTCTTACCATATATTTCGCCGGTTGGTTGATATTATCCAGGCAAAAAATATAATTAGGGACGGAGGACTATTGTTTAGTCCCCAATTCTCACCATATATTTCGCCGGTTATTCGATATTATCCAGGCAAAAAATAAAATTAGGGGTGGAGGACTACTGTTTAGTTCCCAATTCTTACCATATATTTTGCCGGTTTTTTGATATTATCCAGGCAAAAAATCTAATTAGGGGTGGAGGACTAATGTTTAGTTCCCAATTCTTACCATATATTTCGCCGGTTGTTCGATATTATCCAGGCAAAAAATATAATTAGGGGTGGAGGACTACTGTTTAGTTCCCAATTCTTACTATATATTTCGCTGGTTGTTCGATATTATCCAGGCAAAAAATATAATTAGGGGTGGAGGACTACTGTTTAGGTCTCAATTCTTACCATATATTTCGCCGGTTTTTCGATATTATCCAGGCAAAAATATAATTAGGGGCCGAGGACTATTGTTTAGTTCCCAATTCTTACCATATATTTCGCCGGTTATTCGATATTATCCAGGCAAAAAATATTAGGGGTGGAGGACTACTGTTTAGTTCCCAATTCTTACCATATATTTCGCCGGTTGTTCGATATTATCCAGGCAAAAAATTTAATTTGGGGCGGAGGACTACAGTTTAGTTCCCAATTCTTACCATATATTTCGCCGGTTGTTCGATATTATCCAGGCAAATAATATAATTATTGGCAGGGGACTACTGTTTAGTTCCCAATTCTTACCATATATTTCGCCGGTGGTTCGATATTATCCAGGCAAAAAATATAATTAGGGGTGGAAGACTGCTGTTTAGTTTCCAATTCTTACCATATATTTCGCCGGTTGTTCGATATTATCCAGGAAAAAAATATAATTAGGGACGGAGGACTACTGTTTAGTCCCCAATTCTCACCATATATTTCGCCGGTTATTCGATATTATCCAGGCAAAAAATATAATTAGGGGTGGAGGACTACTGTTTAGTTCCCAATTCTTACCATATACCAGGCAAAAAATCTAATTAGGGGTGGAGGACTACTGTTTAGTTCCCAATTCTTACCATATATTTTGCCGGTTGTTCGATATTATCCAGGCAAAAAATGTAAATAGGGGCGGAGGACTACTGTTTTGTTCCCAATTCTTACCATATATTTTGCCGGTTGTTCGATATTATCCAGGCAAAAAATATAATTAGGGGCGGAGGACTACTGTTTAGTTCCCAATTCTTACCATATATTTCGCCGGTTGTTCGATATTATCCAGGCAAAAAATATAATTAGGGGCGGAGGACTACTGTTTAGTTCCCGATTCTAACCATATATTTCGCCTCCATCTCCTCAAATTCAAAACTCTCCAGTTGCATATCCAACTTTTATTTGAAAGATCTAAAATTTATTTGATTTTATTTGAAAGACCTTATAATAGTAAGGATAGACAGAGAGCGTTTCCCCTAGCTACGTTTCTAACCTTTTCCCCTAAGACATCTTATGCTTCTTTTGGAACAAAATCCTAAAATGATTCCGTCCATCTTCTCAAATTCAAAACTCTTTACTTTCATATCCAACTGCTATTTGAAAGGTCTAGAATTTTTAAAATCACCTTATAATTGTATCGGTAGATAGAGAGCGTTTTCACTAATATTCTTAGCTACATTTCTAACTTTTCGTCCTAAAACACCTTCTGCTTCTTCGGAAAATCCTAAAACTATTCCATCCATCTTCTCAAATTCAAAACTTTCTAGTTTCATGTCCAACTATTATTTGACAATATGTATTGATAAACAGAGAGCGTTTTCAATAATATTCCTAGCTGTGTTTCTAACCTTTTCCCCCAAGACTTCATCTGCTGCTTCGGGAACTAAATCCTAAAATTATTCCATCAATCTTTTCAAATTCAAAACTCTTTAGTTTCATATTTAACTGTTGTTTGAAAGCTCTAGAACTCCTACAATGACCTTATAAATGTATCGATAGACATAAATGCTACTTGTCAATAGAATTTCTAAGGTGAATGAAACTTCCAGGAATCATGTATCTTTGAAAATAAAGAAAAGTTTTCCCGGAAATCGATGGTCTACCTTATTCAAGACTATTCTAAGGTGATTGGTTTTATTTTGGGGAAAAATTTTCTATATTATACCTAGAACGTCTTTAGTAACGTAATAATTAGGTGATCTGGAAATATTAATAGACAGAAATGCTTTCGATTACGTATTAATAATATCAAATAGTGGAAATTTTTCCACATGTCAACTAAGGTGAATGTTTTTTTTTGTCATTATACAGCCGGTTTTACCGGCCGGTAAAACCGGCCGGTTAGGCGGTTTTACACAATACTTAAAAATTAAGGCTGGTGAAATTGAACCACTTTACCCCCTAGACATTGGACTCATGTTGTATAAGAATAAGCAGATGAAAATAAAAGCTTAGGCTGAACAGAGGTAAGGCAATGAATCTGTTACCGTTAGGCTACCCCTGCGCTGGGGTAGCCCTATCTGATTACCTTTAGATTTTTTGTTTATTTTAGGTTATCGACAAGTTTCATAAAGAATATCCACTTTGGGACAAATAAATTCGTACTTAAAATAATAGATGGCAATAGTGTGCATAAAGGAATAGTTTTATTCCTAGGGGCGGATTAGGAATAGGGGATTTAATCCTCAAAAAACCTAATTTACAGAACTTAAAACTACATTGAATAAAATGGTTATCTCAAAATTTTTATTGGATGTGTTTGGGGAAAGGTGGGCGTGAGAGGGGGGCTAGTTGCCCTCCAATCACTTTCGACTATTAAAAGGGGCACTAGTCCTTTGAATTTCCAGTCGAAAGAGCCTTTTTTGAAGTTTCTACGACAACGCCTTCTATGAAAACCTTATCTGCCCTCGTTGCCCTCGAATCTCTTTTGACTATTCCAAAGGGCACTAGCCCTTTGAATTTCCAATTGAATGAGCCTTTTTTGAAGTTTCTACGACAACGCGTTCTATAAAAACCTTATATGCCCCCAGGGCATAACTTAAAACCCTTGCCCTGAGGGTAGTGGAGGAGTGTCCTCCTCAAAAACATATTTTCTATCTAGAAATCAACTACGCTGAACAAAATGGCTATCTCAAAATTTTGATTGGATGTGTTTGGGAGAATGATGGGCGTGGGGGGGCGATAGTTGCCCTCCAATCACTTTCGACTATCAAAAGAGGTACTAGCTCTTCGAATTTCCAATCGAATGAGCCTGTTCTGAAGTTTCTACGACAACGCCTTATATGAAAAACCTTATATGCCCCCAGGGCATAACTTAAAACCCTTGCTCTGATGGTTGTGGGGACTGTCCTCCTCAAAAACATATTTTCTATCCGGAAATCAACTACGCTGAACAAAACGGCTATCTCGACAATTTTGATTAGATGTGTTTGGGGGAATGATGGGTGGGGGGCTAGTTGCCCTCCAATCACATTTCGACTATTCAAAAGGGCCCTAGACCTCTCGATTTCCAATCGAATGAGCCCCTTTTGAAGTTCTCTACGACGACCCCTCATTGAATGCCCTGCTCTAAAGTAAAAAAAAAATATGGTACATGTGCCAACGTGTTCTTATATGCCCCAGGGCATAACTTAAAATACTTGCCCTGAGGGTTGTGGGGGAGTGTCCTCCTCAAAAAGATATTTCTATCTGGAAATCAACTACCTGAACAAAATGGCTGTCTCAAAATTTTGATTGGATGTGTTTGGGGGAATGATGGGCGTGGGGGGGGGGGCTAGTTGCCCTCCAATCACTTTCGATTATTAAAAAGGGTACTAGCCCTTCGAATTTCCAATCGAATGAGCCTGTTCTGAAGTTTCTACGACAACGCCTTCTATAAAAACCTTATATGCCCCCAGGGCATAACTTAAAACCCTTGCCTTGAGGGTAGTGGGGGAGTGTCCTCCTCAAAACATATTCTCTATCTAGAAATCAACTACGCTGAACAAAATGGCTATCTCAAGATTTTGATTGGATGTGTTTGGGGGAATGATGGGCGTGGGGGGCTAGTTGCCCTCCAATCACTTTCGACTATTCAAAAGGAGCACTAGCCCTTTGAATTTCCAATCGAATTAGCCTTTTTTGAAGTTTTTACGACAACGCCTTATATGAAAACCTATATGCCCCAGGGCATAACTTAAACCCTTCTACTGATGGTTGTGGGGAGTGTCCTTCTCAAAAACATATTTTCTATCCGGAAATCAACTACGCTGAACAAACGGCTATCTGACAATTTTGATTGGATGTGTTTGGGGGAATAATAGGGGGGGGGGCTAGTTGCTCTCCAATCACTTTCGACTATTCAAAAGGGCACTAGCCCTTTGAATTTCCAATCGAATGAACCTTTTTTGAAGTTCCTACGACAACGCCTTATATGAAAACCTTATATGCTCCCAGGGCATAACTTAAAACCCTTGCCCTGTGGTTGTGGGGGAGTGTCCTTCTCAAAAACATAATTTCTATCTGGAAATCAACTACGCTGAACAAAATGGCTGTCTCAAAATTTTGATTGGATGTGTTTGGGAGAATGATGGGCGTGGGGGGGGCTAGTTGCCCTCCAATCACTTTCGATTATTAAAGAGGGTACTAGCTCTTCGAATTTCCAATCGAATGAGCCTGTTCTGAAGTTTCTACGACAACGCCTTCTATAAAAACCTTATATGCCCCCAGGGCATAACTTAAAACCCTTGCTCTGAGGGTTGTGGGGGACTGTCCTCCTCAAAAACATATTTTCTACCTGGAAATCAACTACGCTGAACAAAATGGCTATCTCGAAATTTTGATTAGATGTGTTTGGGGGAATGATGGGTGGGGGGGCTAGTTGCCCTCCCATCACTTTCGGCTATTAAAAAGGGCCCTAGAACTCTCGATTTCCAATCGAATGAGCCCCTTTTGAAGTCTCTACGACGACCCCTTCCATATGAAGTGCCCTGCTCTAAAGTAAAAAAAAATATATGGTACATTGTGCCAACGTTGTTCTTATATGCCCTCAGGGCATAACTTAAAATACTTGCCCCGAGGGTTGTGGGGGAGTGTCCTCCTTAAAAAGATATTTTCTGTCTCGTAATCAACTAACCTGAACAAAATGGCTGTCTCAAAATTTTGATTGGATGTGTTTGGGGGAATGATGGGCGTGGGGGGGGGCTAGTTGTCCTCCAATCACTTTCGACTATTGAAAAGGGCACTAGCCACCCCAATTTCCAATCGAATGAGCCCTTTTCGAAGTTTCTACGACAACTCCTTCCATACGAATTGCCTGTCGAAGAAAGAAGAAGAAAAAAAAACACATTGTGGCCACATCGTTCTTTACTTAGGCAGCGCTAGCGTGCTGCCTATGATTCTATACTATGAAATTTTATTTTAGCACAATTTAATAGTGATTTTGTTATTTTGATTCATATTTCAATTATCTTTTTAATTTATCTTCTCAATTCACTACACTTTACTTATTTTAATTTATAAAATAAATTATAAATACTAGTAAAAATTTAATAATAAATTGTATTTTAGTGCATGTGCTGCATCAGTTCGTATTAGTCAACTTGTGCAGTCTTTTCAAATTCTGAAGAAATTAGGATTGGCTGGTCTACGGGTTATTTCCGATGCTGACTTATTTGCTGTTGCTGAATGCTGCCCAAACTTAGAGTCGTTAGATGTCACTGGAAACCGAGAAATAACTCAAATTGGATGCTCAAGGTAATACATACAGAATGAAACAGGCGCTTCAGATTTTTGTTTTTCGGGGGAGGAAGGGTGATAATAAGAAAAATTATTCGATATTTTAAATAACAATTGCCCTGAAGTTTGGACAAATTTAGGATTTCTGGGGTGGGCAGGGCCCTGAGCCTCACCCCTCCGTACTTACCTGGAATAGGATGAGGTACCTGGCGTTCAGATACCTACATGCTATATTACAGCGGCTGCTTTGAGCTGACACTTTGAAAACCACATTCTCAGCAATCCAATTTTCTGTTTAGTCTGTTTACTTTTTAACGGACCAAATGCATTTATTTGATATGGACTGCCTTATTTTATGCTACATCCGCTTTGCGTGAGACATTTTGCGTCAAAATGAACACTCATCCTATTGATAATCAAGGTTAAATAAGACTTATTAAAGAAAACGACTGCCACAAGCAGCCAAAGGAGCTAAGTTTCTGCTCTTGAGTCAAAGAAGAAAAAGGAATATATAGGTAAAGATAAAAATAAGAGAATTTAAAAAAGGAATAAACGTTACTTGCGATAAACGTACGAAAAAATACCAAAAGTTACCCTCCAGATGGAGTTGTTCCTTCGTGATTTGACTTCTGATTTCGAAAAGGCATTTATCAACTGTTCTTGGAGCAAAATTTTGGCAGATCTTTTTCTCAAAATCTGAAGTATAAGGATTGAAATAAGCGTTGATACTAAAAGCCTTTTCTGTCTTACGTCTTAGGCACTTAACCTCTAAATTTAATTGCATCGATTCAGCGTTTGAACAAAATTAAAGAAAGAAGTGAGAAAACAAACCGGGGTGATTCTCAGCCAGAAAAAAAAGACGAATTCGGTGTTTCATCAAAGACTTTCGCATAGCCGTCCACAACACTTTTAACAAGGAAGGGAAAAAGTTATGTAAAAAAGAAAAAGACTAATTTTTGAAAATAAACTGCACCCGAACTAGAGAACTGACTGAAAGAAGGACCATTCAATGCATAGTATAAATATTAAACAGTAGTGAAAATTCCTATACTTTTCATTAAAGATTTTTGGGATGTTTCAGTCGAACACCTTTCTTCATTACTCCGCCTTCGCGCACACGTAATGGCAAATGATCTGATTTAATCCCTTTCCACGCGCTGTGATGTGGCCCATTTCTGAACCACTTATAGAATAGAATAGTATATGATTTATTGGCTAAAATAGCACAAGAGCTAGCATAAGCACGTCAGAACAATCATAGGCAGCGCGCTAGCGCTGCCTAAGTAAAGAACGATGCGGGCAAAATGTGTTTTTTTTTTTTTTTTTTTTCAGCAGAAACTTCCAAAAGGGCTCATTCGATTGGAAATTGGAGTGGCTAGTGCCCTTTTTAATAGTCGAAAGTGATTGGAGGGCAACTAGCCCCCCCACCACGCCCATCATTCCCCCAAACACATCCAATCAAAATTTTGAGATAGCTATTTTGTTCAGCGTAGTTGATTTCCAGATAGAAAATATGTTTTTGAGAAGGACACTCCCCCACAACCCTCAGGGCAAGGGTTTTAAGTAATGCCCTGGGGGCATATAAGGTTTTTATAGAAGGTGTTGTCGTAGAAACTTCAAAACAGGCTCATTCGATTGGAAATTCAAAGGGCTAGTACCTTTTTTAATAGTCGAAAGTGATTGGAGGGCAACTAGCCCCCCCCCACGCCTATCATTCCCCCAAACACATCCAATCAAAATTTTGAGATAGCTATTTTGTTCAGTGTAGTTGATTTCCAGATAGAAAATATGTTTTTGAGGAGGACACTCCCCCGCAACCCTCGGGGCAAGGGTTTTAAGTTATGCCCCGAGGGCATATAAGGTTTTTATAGAAGGTTTTGTCGTAGAAACTTCAAAACAGGCTCATTCAATTGGAAATTCAAAGGGCTAGTGCCCTTTTTAATAGTCGAAAGTGATCGGAGGGCAACTAGCCAGCCCCCCCCCCCAATCCCATCATTCCCCCAAACACATCCAATCAAAATTTTGAGATAGCCATTTTGTTAAGCGTACTTGATTTCAAGATAGAAAATATATTTTTGAGGAGGACACTCCCCCACAACCCTCAGGGCAAGGGTTTTAAGTTATGTCCTGGGGGCATATAAGGTTTTTATAGAAGGCGTTGTCGTAGAAACTTCAAAACAGGCTCCTACGATTGGAAATTCAAAGGGCTAGTATCCTTTTTAATAGTCGAAAGTGGTTGGAGGGCAACTAGTTCCCCCACGCCCTTCATTCCCCCAAACACATCCAATCAAAATTTTGAGATAGCCATTTTGTTCAGCGTAGTTAATATCCAGATAGAAAATATGTTTTTGAGGAGGACACTCCCCCACATCCCTCAGGGCAAGAGTTTTAAGTTATGCCCTGGGGGTATATAAGGTTTTTAAAGAAGGCGTTGTCGTAGAAACTTCAATAAAAGCTCATTCGACTGGAAATTCAAAGCGCTAGTGCCCTTTTTAATAGTCGAAAGTGATTGGAGGGTAACTAGCCCCCCCCCCCCCCAAGCCCATCATTCCCCCAAACACATCCAATCAAAATTTTGAGATAGCCATTTTGTTCAGCGTACTTGATTTCCAGATAGAAAATATATTTTTGAGGAGGACACTCCCCCACAACCATCAGGGCAAGGGTTTTAAGTTATGACCTGGGGGCATATAAGGTTTTTATAGAAGGCGTTGTCGTAGAAACTTCAAAACAGGCTCCTTCGATTGGAAATTCAAAGGGCTAGTATCCTTTTTAATAGTCGAAAGTGATTGGAGGGCAACTAGTTCCCCACGCCCTTCATTCCCTCAAACACATCCAATCAAAATTTTGAGATAGCCATTTTGTTCAGCGTAGTTAATATCCAGATAGAAAATATGTTTTTGAGGAGGACACTCCCCCACAACCATCAGGGCAAGGGTTTTAAGTTATGTCCTGGGGGCATATAAGGTTTTTATAGAAGGCGTTGTCGTAGAAACTTCAATAAAAGCTCATTCGACTGGAAATTCAAAGCGCTAGTGCCCTTTTTAATAGTCGAAAGTGAATAGTCACTATTCACTTTCTTAATAGTCGAAAGTGAAGAGAATAGCATGAAACGCTTTTGGGTAAGCTTAAGTTGAGTTTAACATTGTCAAGATCATTCTTTAAATTGTTAATTAGTGAATCGGGTGTAACATTAAAAGTATTAGATGTTTGACAAAGGTTCAGTCATGTCAAATCATCCGCAAATTTAAAAGAGTTGCCAAAACTTGGTAAAACATTATTAAAAACAATTAAAAATGCTAAAGGACCTAATTTAGTCCCTTGAGGTGCTCCACAGGAAATCGAGGAAAAACCTGATGAATTCCCGTTAGGGAGGACTACTCATTGCTCACGACAAAAACTAGCTAACATACGTAAAACAAAATCTCTTGCACCTAAAGCCCTTGCATTATCTATAACTGTCTGATGATCCAAATTATCGAAGGCTTTGCTAATATCAGCAAAAACAACCTCAACGTAGGAACTATTCAACTCAAGATGTTTGAAAATAGTATCAAGTATATAAATTAAGCAATGTGTGGTGCTATGATTCGGCCTAAGGCCAAACTGATTTAGGTTGATTTTATCATGAATATCGGCAAAAAGGAAGTTGTAAATAAAACTTTCAAAGATTTTATTGAAAATGGTGGTTTTTGATATTGGTCTTAAGTCAGAGGGAACTTTTGGGGTCTTAGTTTTGGTATAGGAGATATAATAGTTCATTTAAAAAAAAAAAAACTGGAAAAATACCATCTACAAAACATTGGTTAAAAATAGTAGTTGGAGGTAAACTTAAATACTGGGCACATTCCATAATCAATTTGGTGGGGGTATCACCTGGGTATACTGACTTATTTATGTCAAGAGTTTCGAGTTTAAGTTGAGTCTGATGAATTTCAATCACAGGAATATCACTCACTGCACTGTTGGCCGGCATATGTTGGAGTGGCGGGTGAATTTTACAAATTTAAGCAAAAGGATCATTTGTGACATCCGCGCCCACTGGGTCACCATTACTGTCCAGTAAGAAAAACTCTGAAGAGACCTTTCCCATGAGATCTTGGACACTTTTGTGGAATTTCTTAGGGTCCGAATACAATAACTTATTGAGCACGTGAACACCATGCTTCTTTCTTGCTTTACGGATTTTCGGTAACAACGATGTTTCCTAAGTTTTCGAGATTCTTGAAAAATCCTTCCTAAAGAATTTATCACGTTGCATTTATTAGGCACAAATTGTTTTAGTATTTTATTAAATTAAATTTATTTAATTTATATATAATTTAATATTATAATTTTAAATAAAAGTTTTAATTTATTAAATTGTTTTATATTTAAAATTTAAAATTATATATATATATAATATATATATTTATAGATATATATAGTATATCTATATATATATAGATATATATATACTCATATATATATTATATATTATTATATATATTATTATTATATATATATATAAATATATATATATATATATATATAATATATATAAATATATATATATATATATTTATATATATTATATATATATAATAATATATATAGTATATATATATATATATATATATATATATATATATATATATATATATATATATATATATATCCATATATATATATATATATATATATATATTATATATAAATAATAATAAATAAATATATTGGAAAACCCGTCACTAATTGAACAAAAATCCGGATAAAAAACAAAAGAGAAGAAAACACACATACAAAACACAACGAAACTCTTGAAATGAAAATAATCACGAAGGAACTATAATACAACTATGTAAGAAATTGCGGTCCACTGGTGGTTACTCGCTCTACTCTATCACGGTACTTTCAAGACAACGCTTCCACCGCAGTTAAATGGGTCGAGGTACTGAATACCGCCTCGTTAGGTAAGATTACTTGTTCTTTAATGGCATCTCAGTTAGGAACTTGAGTACCTGAAGATATTCTTCTTATGTTTACTTTTATTCGAAATTTGTAAGTACTTCCAGAACGGCGAAACGGTAAGAACATGGGGTAAGGCAACGCAACAAATATTTGTGCACGCAGCGACTATTTTAGATTACGCTTTGGAGAACCTGAAGCTCCAATAAGCTGACCGATCTTCTTCTCGATGTGCTTTACAAGCAAGTGCCTCGTGTATGCGGAAAGTTTTCACCGATCGGCAGACCCAGTATACAATTGACTTAGAGGGCATGACCACCTGTGACCACTAGTTGTTTCGGGTCGAGAGCATTCCATTAAATAACAGTACTTCCATTTGTGTCACATTAAAAACTCACCCGATTTCATCATACTTCCATCTCCAAACTTTTAAAGTTTAGATTCCAAAGAAAAAATTCTTGAAAAGGTTAGAGGTCATCTGCCAAACCACAAACTAGGGACACGTCCAATGCCTTTAAAAATACATGCAAGGGGCCACTTTTGACTGGGCCCGTCAATACATGCTGTTTGTTTGAACAGATCAGGTGATGATACGGCTCCTGTTTATACCTTTCTTCACCACAGCAAACTACGACTTAATTTACCTGACAGTTTAATACGGACCTTGAGCTACTCATACATTCGTTCAAGGGTTTGATCAATAGCATCGGTTCAACGTCCGGACTTTCTCAGCTCACCATATTCTGAGAATGATACCCGAATCAAAAGCCCCGCCGTAAATCAGATTCACCTATAGGCTAGGCTTTCTTTCGAAATGTGGGCATCCAGTAGAACATTTGCACTACATTGCAAGGCATGGGCACATCCTAGCCACTTGGAATCCAAACTGGTGGGAAGGCACTTTAACAACTAGCTTATTCCAGAAATTAATGAGCTTTTCCAATAGCTTACAAACCACAGATGATCAGTAGGGTCCTGTATTCACGATGGTTCATGAGCAGGTTTACCTTTTTCAAAACTGGAGTGATCACACCTAACAGAAAATGTCCGGTACAAATACCATGTGTTTAGTATAATTTGGTAACTAATTGCTAAATGCTCCCGATATTAACTTGAGCCCACATTCAGTAGGTGTAGAGCACAGATTTGTCGCAACGGCGGATAATTTTCTTCTTTAATTTTTTTGACACGGTGGGTATTTTCGCACTAGAAATCACTAGGTAATTATGCTCTTCGTCATAAGCTGATGGAGCTCTTCGCTAAACTTTTTATTTTTCACTTCATCTGTGGGAGAATTCAGCAGCAAAATAATCTACCCATATTTCCTGCATCTATATCCTATCCATTTTGTCCCGTACTTCTACTGGCCCTGGCTACGGACTTCCAGACCAAATTAGGGTTTTCAATGATTTTTGAAACTGTTTCCGTTTGCGGCTACCTACGATTTTTCGTATCTCTTTCGCGAACCGCCGTTTTTTGTATAAACCCGCATTCTTGACTACACGCTCTTGGCCGGTCGCACTCGGCCAAAACGCCCCAGCCAGAACTTGGCAGCTGCTCTTAGCCTTCACAAGCTTCACTGTTTAGAGGCCCGCATCTTTCATCGCGACCTACGTCGGACGCTACGTAATGGACAGCACCCCTTTCAGCTACTCTCAGGAGTGGCAAATTTCGTAGCAATACATTTTCAGGTTTGCAGGCTATCTCGCTTTCTGTTAGGACCACAATCCCACTGTAGGAGGGGGAGGGTGAAAGGCACTTTAAATTTTCTTCAATTTTTCCAATTGAGCTGGAACTGCTCACGGACTACTTTTTTTCCAATCACGTGCTGGCTCAGGCTTGGTTTTTGGAGCACTGGACTGACGCTGTATTGCAAAGAGAGGGTAAAATGTCCGAAATAGGCCCGGGCAGATCCAACCGAGACTGAATCTAGGTCCAGTTTGTAAGTTACTACTGATCAAGATTTAGACGGTTTTTGCGCAATGCTATAGGAATAGCATTTCCTTCTTAGCAACTTTAAATCCGCTTGGTACGGCGTTCACAAATAGTACAGCCCGAGGGCAGAATGATCGTCGAGATTGCAGTAAAGTCACCAGAATTTAAACAGGGCATGATTTCTGACTAAACTGAGAGGCACTTTCCGATCTTCTGGCATGCTTTTGGGGGGGCAAACTTCTTTTCTGAAGGGCTGTCCTTGTAAATTGGTTGGTAATAACATTTACGAAAACACGGCCATGCATTTTGGCAGCTTGGAACCATTCATTCTGCCTCGACACACACGGGGGGCCCCCGAGTTAGAGCGCGTGATTAGGCTATGCCACCAGAGGGACGACCCCGAGTCCCCGATCTTCGCGCAGGTTAACGAGGTAAGCATATCCGAGGAAACTTTAGAGTGTACACTATCATCGGTCAGAACTTGTTCCTGTATCAAATAAGTTATATTCTTTAGAGAGGTCATTAGAAGGGGATTCTGTCCAACACTTTACCGTTCATATTCCAGCGAATATTCGATTTTTCCATTTCCGTGCTAGTTTACTGGGCTTTGTTTTAAGGGGACAAGCCAGCATTGTATCAAGAGGTCTACTAGAGCCGCAGTTTTAGGCATTTTTTTTGCGATTACTACATGGTTTGTCCTTACTAAGCTGTGACCCATCGCCACCGTGCAGCGCGAACACCTTTCTGGTTGCGACAGTCAGCGTGCTAAATGACCAACAGCATTGCACTTGAACACCTCCTCGGTAGAAAGCGAACTCTTCAATCCTGAACAGTCTAAACAAAATCTTCCAGCGGGTTCGCGATAGCGTTTTCAAGGGTTTGGTCGACTTTGCTAGGAATAACTTGAACGCTCTCGTAGATCCAGCATTGCGCCACTTTGTCGCACCAGCAATTTGACAGAGTTCACTCTCGCTAACTGATGAGGGTAAACTCTTTCATGATACCGACAAACTGGGAACTTTGACTTTAGGGTTATGTTCTTCCTTTTCATTGCTTCTGCAAGTTGGGTAGCGGCATCTCGACTGGACAATCTTCCATTCATCGTTGTTACGTTTCAGATAAGAGATCGGAGCTTACTCCGCTAGGGAAACCTTTTGCAATGAAGTCTTTTCCGGATTGTGGGACGGTTAACTCAGGCGGCCCATATCGTTTGCTTTCACACCATCCGAGTAAGTGGCTTGATGGCGGATTCGCTGCTGCATATTATTATATATATATATATAATATATATATATATATATATAATTATATATATATTATTTATATTATATATATATATATATATATTATATATATAGATATATATATATATCTTAATATTATATATAATAAATATAATATATATTCATTGCTTCTGCAAGTTTGAATGGCATTGCTTTCAATAATAATATAATCCTTTTCATTGCTTCTCAGTTGGTAGCGGCCTCTCGAGACTGGAACAAGATTCTTCCATTCATCGTTGTTACGTTTCAGAAGTAAGAGAATCGGAGCGTACGTCGCTAGGCAGAACCTTTGCAATGAGTCCTTTCCGGGATTGTGGGGACGTTTAACTCATGCGCATATCGTTTGCTTTCACAACCCCGAGTAAAGTGGCTTTGATGGCGGATTCGCTGCTGCATATATATATTATATATATATATATATATATATATATATCTATATATATAATATATATATTATATATATATATATCTATATATAATATATATATATATAATTTTATATATTAGATATATTATATATAATATATATATATATATATATATCTATATATATCATACATATATTATATATATATATATCTATATACTA
The DNA here is from genome assembly GCA_027921565.1 of Artemia sinica. NCBI lineage: Eukaryota > Metazoa > Arthropoda > Branchiopoda > Anostraca > Artemiidae > Artemia > Artemia sinica. Next base: position 40,418,855 of record CM051273.1, on the reverse strand, counting down.
TATCATATCAAGTATAAAAATCAAAGTATATCAAGGTAGAAAAAGAACATAAAAGCGTATATTAAAGTATGTACGTACAAAAGTGTATGTGAAAGTTTATATGTATATAAAAAAGTATAAATATAAAAGAAAAAAGAAAATCTTTTGAAGTAAATTACACGGAACCAGAGAATTGACTGGAAAAGACAAAACAAAAGAAAGGCCATTGTATTGGGCCAAATCAGTGGCGTAATTTCGTCAAAAATCTGGGGGAGGGGAATTTGGAGCCAATTTTCCTAAATTAAGTGGAAAAGAGAGCGAAAAATAAAAAAAGAGCCGTATAGTACTACACAGGCAAAGACATACTAAATAATACTGATGTTTCTCTGGATGCTTTAATTATGTAGGCTTTTCGTATTTTTGACAGGATTTTTTTTAAGAAACCAAGTTTCAGCTCAGAGGGGGGGGGGGGTGGGGGGGGGTAAACTGGGGACTGGAGGGGGCAGTTGTCCCCCAGTCCAATTGCAAATTACGCCCCTCGGCCAAAGAGCAAAGTTTAGATTGGGCGATAATTTTTCTCTAGCGACTAATGCCGCCTGTCTACTGATTTGATTCGTGTTACGACGGCTAAGTCATTTTGTTTTAAAATATGAAGGAATGCAAGCTGAATCTCTCCACAGTATCTCTGCGCAAAGTGAGGTCTCTATGTATGTCTTTTTTCATTTCAATTGCCTCCCTAAAAGGTTGTACTAAGCCAATTACTGGGGTCACTAAGGTCATCGCGTTAAAAGGAATTAAGCGCAATATTCGTAGGGCTAAGATAAAATCAAAATCATTTTGCTAATAGAATTCAGAGATATGTCTATTGGAAAGCTTATGTACACGGACACAAGCTAAATTGATAGAAAAATCTCTAAATTCTCTTCTTTTTGAAAAGCACCTTTATTTTGGATTTTTATTGAAAAAAAAAATGCTCTCTCTCCCCAATAAAAAAAAAAACTAGCAATTTATCCCCCTCCCCTCAAAAAATATTCTTTATGCATGCTCCTCCTCCATCCCAATCTATTCGATGCTTTCTTCTTTGCATCCTCCCAAAAAGTTGGGGTACCGAAAAACCTGAAGGCAAAGAATTAGAGGGATCACTTGATCAAAACCCATTTCAGACACCAGGCTGAATTTCGTAGAGCCAAAAAACAGGCAGAGCCTGGAAAATCATTCAAGTTGGATGAGTCAACAGTATCACTACGTTGTAAAGCGTTAGGAATGATCCAGGTGCAAGGACAACAGGTGCTTATTGTTTTTTTTTTTTTGCTTTAAAGAAAAAAACAACGAGAATTTATTCAAAGTTTTACATGCAAGTACAGAAATTGAAAAAAAAGTATCAAATTATGACTAATGAGATAATTAGGCTCTGCGGATAAAATAGGTAATTCGGATCAAAATAATATTTAATGTAAGACCTAATGGCAGTCATTAGGTAATTAGATGACATACCTTATTTTATGACTATCTTTTTTGGGGGGAAGGGGGTGTCGATACTACGTAAGAAGATCACAAACGACTGCTTAGAAGAATGGCTAGTTTTTAAGAAAGTATTCATTTGTTTTTTTGTTTGTTTCATTATCCCTTCTTTTGTCCATTAAACATATTTTGCCGTGGAAAGATTATCCGTGCCTACTACTGTGTTGAGTTTCTGTTTTCATTGGAGTTTAATACTTTTTTTTTACTATGTTGTGCGTGTGGGGGGGGGGGGGGTGATTGTAAGAAGATGACAATCGATCGTTTAGAAAAATATTTGGTTTTTGAGAAGTAATTGGTTGCTTTATTTCACTATTCTAACATTGTCCATTAATATTTAAATATAATATAATATATAGTATATATATATATATATATATATATATATATATATATATATATATATATATATATATATATATATATATATATATATATATATATCCCCCAAGGGGGGGGGGATCTTACTCGTAGTTAGCTTATGTGTATTACATTATTATGTGGATATGCCGTCTTTATTATCACTTTTATTAGCATCTCTCTTGAACAAACGTTGAATGGGGATATAGTACATTAGTTGTGTGGGAACTGAATCGTGATTTATCGAGTATTTAAGTTCCTTAGGGGTGGGTTAGTTCCCTAATTTCCTTTACGTTTTATTTTACTCTTGTTCAAATTACTATTACAGTTAAGTAAGTACTCAAATAAAATTTCATTGACTCTTTATTTTAATTTTGTTATTACCATCTTTTTTGTTATATATATATATATATATATATATTATATATATATATATATATATAATATATATATATATATATATTTATTTCCTTTTAGGATAATTTTAAACTGCTCAAAGTTGAAGTATCTGGATATAAGCTATTGTGACAATGTTGGCGTCGAAGAAATTCAGCTATGGCGAAAGATGTTTCCAGAAATAGTAATAGTTTCTTCAAAAATTAGCGACCTTTAGACTTTTTTTTTATCTTTTTCGTTTTGCTAGTATGTCTTCTGTCATTACCTAATGCCATGTTACGAATAACTAAAGTATTAAAAAGAAAATATTAAAATTTGATTGTTTAAAATTCTGAACGGCTTAAATCCATGAGTGTGGTGGGAACTAGACCTTCCTGTGGAGGCATTGTGTTGGTTAAGTCCATGAGGTTTACTTGAATGCAGAGAGTCAAAACTGTGTCTCGTCAAGCTTACATTTGCTAAGGAAAAGTGGTGCCGGGCGCAACTTTTTGAATTCTCCTTGTGTTGTTGGTTGTTTAAATAAAAGTTGTACCAGATACAACTTTTAATAATTACTAATTGCTTACGGTGTTTGGTCATAAAATGGCCCATAAGTTGACATGGTATTTACGTGATGGTAAGACAGCAAACCTTATTGATTATGTTATTATAAACCGAAGACTGGCAGGATCAATGCAAGATACTAAGGAGTGCTGTGTTGATGTTAAAAGTAAAGATAGCCATCAAGTAGTGTCTGGGGTAATTTAAAGCTGAAATTTTGGAAGGGTAATTACCTCCCGGGAACTTATGGTGTTGGTAGACTCCGTGATGAAAACTTTCCAGGAACAGTTGAGTACTAAACTAGAGAGTTTAAAATTTGATAATGTTGAAGATGGTTGGAATAATTTTAGAAAAATAATTTGTGAAGTTGCTGATGGTGTCTTAGGGAAGAAATTTAGGATCGCAGCTAGGAATATTAGTGAAAAGGCTTTATGTTTAATAGAAAGGAGAAGGGGCTTGTACAATAATCATCTGAGTGATAGATCATTTGAAAACAAAAATAATGTAAAGAAAGTAGAGAAAGCATTAAAATATGAACTAAGAAGGTGTGAAGTGGAGGCCATGAATAAAATTACCGAGGATCTGGAAGATGCAGCTAGACGGCATAATTGTAAAATATTGCACTGGTATGTTAATAAATTGAAAGGGAGTAGTCAATCCAGACTCATCCTAGTTAAAGATAGGAACGGGGCCATAATTAGTAATAAGGAAAGAGTTAAACACTGGTGGGCAGAACATTTTGAGAATGTGCTAAACCGAGATAGAGTTGCAGGAAAACATATAGAGGAAAATGAAAAGTTTGTGACACCTTGGATGTGAAGGAAGATTTGTTTTGTGAGGAAGAATTGGCGACAGTACTAAAGGGATTAAAAAATGATAAGGCTCCAGGTGCCGATAGTGTGGTAAATGAGTTAAATATGGCGGCTCTGAGGTTAGAAATAAGTTACTGAAGATTATGAATATCACTTTTGAAAAAGGGGAGGTACCTAGCGATCTTAGGAAAACCTTAGTTAAACCACTGTATAAGAAAGGTGATAAGAGTGAGTGTGGTAATTATCGAGGCATTAGTTTGGGCTCTGTAGGTAGCAAATTACTTAGTAATATGATACTTTTTAAACGGAGAGATGCTATAGACAAAGTTATAAGAGAAGAACAGTGCGGTTTCAGAAAAGGTAGAGGATGTGTCGACCAAATTTGTAATATTAGGTTAATGATTAAGACGTTTATGAATCATCAGACCCCTTTAGTCCTCAATTTTATAGGTTTTGAGGAGGCCAGAACACGGCAAAGGCTATAGGAAAATACGGTATCAAAGCGGAAGATAAAACTTTCCTTAGATTACGCAGATGGTTTGCGTGTCTTGGGTATAAAATCAGCAAAACGAATGAATTTTTGGAGGTTTAGATACTTCAACGTGCAAAAACAGACTTTAAAATCATTATTACCAAGACTATGTCCAAAGATTATCGGTAACTTACAAGAGAGGGAACTGGCGTTTTGGTGACACTTGACATTATTTCACTGTAATAATCAGAATAATTAATTTTATTTATATAGTCGGTATAATTAGTATAGTAATAAATGCTTGATCTCAGTTCCTGACCAAAAAAAGATTACAAAGCTTGAAAAAATGCCAAGTGTCACCGAACGCTAGATAGCGTTTTGCCAACGCTAGCGCCGCTTTCCACTCTATAAGTTACTCATACTATTTGACTAAGTCATTTGACTAGGAATAAATAAGGATAAAGAGATGATGTAAGATAACAAAAAATCGGTGAAGTGCATAGCTTCATTTATCTCGGTAGTAATATTAGTAAAGATAGTGGATTTAATGAAGGTATAAAAACTAGAATAACTAAAGCGCAGGGTATTTTTTAGCAGCTGAAAAAATCTAGAAGAAGAGGAATATAATTCTGTGCAATACAATTTGAATGTTACAATTGAAGGTCAAATGGCTGAAAATGCCTACGAAATGTGGGTGCTTAGAAAGGCCGAGGAAAGTGGGTTAAATAGTTTCAAAAGGAATTGTCTAAGGATAGTTTTAGGTAATTGTTCGACTCATCTAAACAAATCAAGCATTAGGGTATATGAAAATATGGTTTGATCCCATTTTCTAGAGCTTTAATGAAAGGAACATGACTAGGCCACATTTCAAGGATAGTAGATTGCTAAAGATAGTTCTTTTTTAACTCCCAGGGGGATAGATAATCCCCCTGGGAGCAAACGAAAAGTATCTCGTCCCCGAATGGGATAGTAACAAATGCTAAGAAAGGATTTAAAAGATATTAGTGCTACATTGAACGAGGCAAAGAGTGTATCTTAGAATAGAATGGGATGGAGGAGTGGCGCGCCAGTTTTATTTGTTGAAAGTTAGCTATTAGTAGTAGAATGAAAAAACAACTAACTTTACTTAAGTTTAAATACAATTTTATCGTTTGGAGAAGCGCATTTTTGTTTCGCCGGACACCTTCGGCCACTGTAAGGAAATTTAAACAGTGCGATCATCCTAAAAAATATCTGTCTACTGTCATCTCGGTGCGTTCAAAGGCTCCTTTCATTTTCTGTCTTTAAACCTTCCAGTGTATATTCCTCAGTAGCTCGATTAACTTTGAAAAACGATGCGAACTTGTATTATTTATGACGGCGACAGAATAAAGAAAGGGGATGGGCCGGTGAAGTGGTTCGCTACTGTCCCATCTCATAGGTATAACTTATGACTTAACTAAGTGGCCTATCCAGGATTTCTAAGAGAAAAATTTTAGCAAATACGGAAATTTTTAGTGCTAACTTCTAATCAACACTGCAACAGGGAAATAGCCGGAATTTCATAAATAGCAGAAGAGAGATCCACTAAGTGGCGGGACTATTTGAAATTTGCCACAAAGGGACAATCTACAGAAGTTACAGCAACATTACAGAATTTCTTGTTGGGAACCGGGACTAATCCATCGAATCTGGCTCGAGTGCAAAGACCTGAACTGGGAAGTGTGCTGTGAGGAATTCCCCCTTGAACAATTTATTCGATATTTTTTTTTTTTTTTTTTTTTGCATACATGCATATTACGAAGTGAAGTTTAAGAATCGTGAAATCAACAGAAATCCCAACCAAGGTAAACAAACTAGCGAGTAATTATTTTAGTTTTAGTAGTCTAATATTTGAGTATCTCCTTTTTTCAACAAAGGAACAACATTTTTAAAAGCTAGTGTTTGATTATCTCCTTAATGTGCTCCTCAGTACTACAGACAATAAAAATCGAATCAATATCACAAAATCCTCGTTTTCTCGCCCTTTTTTGGTTTTATTTTTCATTTATTATTTCTTTTCCTCTCCTAGATTCATATAAAACTATGGAACTGAAATATCAATGCGAAGCGCCAAACTTCCTAATCAAATTTCATCACATTATGACATTGTTCAAATAAAACTTATTTTTACCTTGATTATCCTTATAAATTCGTTCTTTGTTTTCCTTTCCATTCTTAAACCAATGTTATCTTTATCTTTTGCATTATTACAGCCATGCCAATTATTTTCCCTTTTTATCTCTTCAACGTATTGCATTCTTCCTTATCCCCTTGACGCTCGATTTGTCTTACTTCTTTTCCTGTTTCTTCTGGTTTATATGTTCTCCGGAGCAGTTGCATCTCGGTCTGGCTTTGTCTGATGGTTGAGATAGGGGATGATCATACTGTTTATGTCTATCTACAGTGCTCTAGAATTGGCTCCTTCCACTAAATTACAATTGATTGATTGTATTTATTTATATTAATTCATTGATTATATTTATCTTTAATACCAGTTTTAGTGTTATGCTATCGATTTCCTGTAATATGGCTCTAAAGCGTGGAAATACTGTATTATTATTATTATTCAATATCTGTTTTTATGAAAGTACCAAAAACTAAATGGAAAAGATAAAAAAAATCAATTAAAAAGAATAACTTAAAAAACCTTAACAAATCTATAAATGGACTAAATTTAAAGAGTTACAATCAATCGCTAAACGAATACTGATATATAACGATGTACTGATACATAACAAATTAAACAATACAAGAGAAATTCTTGCCCCAGAAGCAAGCTTTTAGGGTTAGGCTATGTAAAATACAATCGATTTTTAGATTATATATCGTAGCCCTTACGCCGAAACGTCTGAGGCAATTGGCAAATACCCTTTTCTAAGCTGTTCTCAAAGGGAATATCAGTAGGACCGAAGTTTGATTGAATATATTTAATCACAAAGTTCAAATTGAACTTTAAACATATCAGGTACAATGTGTTATCGAACATACTTTAACCTGCTGATTGTCGCTTTGAATTCTGCTTGCCAAATGCTTTTTTGGCAATTATTTGTGAAGTTCAAACAGATCAGGTACGATATGTTATCGAACATACTTTGTCATGTTGATCCTCCCTTTGAATGCTGCTTGGCAAAAGCTTTTTTGCAATTATTTAAAAAGTTTGAAAAAGTCAGATACAACCTTTCTGCGTGTGTAAGAGTGACAATATGGAAAAAAAATATGGAAGAGAAAGGTAGGTACAGACATATAAAAGAGGGGAGTAGATGAGAAAGTGCAATAATTGAAAAGCAGATGTTTTAATTTTTTCTATTGTGTAATTAATCGGCTTATTCTACTAAATTTCAATTTGGTGGTTTAATTTAACCTACAGAGTCTATCCCAGAAGTTCCGGTAATTTGTTGTAAGAAATCATTTATTCAAGATAAACGTGCATGTGACTTAATACTTTTTAAATACTATCCATTCAACAAGATCCACCAGTTCCAACGTTTTACCACCCCTCGTCGGCTTCCTGGAAGGCATCAACAAGGATCTTTCATAGACAGGTGGTTGAAGCGTGTTTTAAACCTCCCACTATCTCATTGTGACGTCCTTTGAATGGAGTCCTTCGGTAGACAAACGCAATATCGTTGACTAGCTCAATTTTCTACTCTGACCTGAAACTGAGTTGAACCCATTATGCTAGCTCTGTATGCTAGGATTAATGAAGCATGCGGAGAGTGATTTTTTTTAAGGCGGGGCTTAATAGGGAGGAACTAAAGTGGACCATATCAACGAAAGGAACATTTTTTCCGTTTGTTCATCGAAGAAACCATCTGGGAAGGGCGAAGTTGCGTTAGATCCTTATTCTTGCACAATGGTGTGGCAATAAGGAGTATAACTTAATTCATTTTTCGTGTTTTTGTGGAAAATTAAACTATCTGAGGGGGGAGATTTTTCTGGAGTGGAATAAAAGGGAGGAATGGGTGGATATAATATTTAGTGATAGAAGTTTTATGTGGATTAAGAAGTTGGGTAAGTTTATGGGCACAGGCATGAGACATGGGACCATTGCCTGTAATTTATTTATAATTTAATCGGGATTTAAGGATGTTTATTCGTTTATGACTTGTATAGTATGATATATTTTATATTAGCCATGGGCCGTAAAGGGTTTTAGAGTTGATAAATATCATATCACTCTCATTAAGACCTCATCTAATTATCTTATTAAGACCCAATTTAATTCACTTAATAAACAGGCTAATGCATAATTTAACCTTGTTGGTCTAATTAACATAATTAAACTTAAAAGTGATGACTGATTGCAAATCGTTTCGTATTTATTTGTATAGATCGTACAAAATAATGTATGCATTAATAAAATCAATCAAGGTTAAAAAGCACTTGTAAAATATTTCCATAAACACACCGGTTTTTAGGCAAATTGACAATAGATCTCAATAAAGAGGTTAAATCACATAAAATCACAAAGCAGTGTACAAATAAAATATAAAAATTAATAGCATAAAATATTCAAATTTAGAATAACTATTTTTCAATGCCTCATTATCTAAAAGGTGGATCTACATATTCACAAAGCAAGTTTTATATTCCCTCTGAAATATGCGACGATTCGACAAGGCTGCAGCTGTAGTTTGCTCCAAAACGACAAGAAACTTATATAATTATATAAAATATAATTATATAAGATATAACTATATATAATTAAAAAATATCTATCCATTCACTGAGCCAGAATTGCGATATTACTTAGACTCAGGGTCGCCACTCCTAGTGAGTTATCACTACATCTAGTGATTTTTTATATTGATTAAACAGAAAAAAAACTACTAAATTAGCACATAAATCACTAGGTTATTGAAGAAAATCACTAAATCAACCAAAAATCACTAAAATCTAGTGATTTATTTTTTCATCGGGTGGCAACCCTGCTTGGACTTCTTCGTAAAAAAACATGAAAAATCCCCTTTGAAAATTTTCAGGAGAAATTGTCCACGGAGTCTGAGGTACCCGTTGGACTGATCGCATGTCAAACAACGAGCAGTACAAAAACGTGTATTTATCGTACTTTCTAGGGATAATAAGGGAAAGATAAAGATGGCTGGGACACCTTCTACGAATGAAGATGACAGATTCGCGATTGCTCTTTCTTTCTGGTGCCAGTTGCCCTCGTTGCCCTCCAATCACTTTCGACTATTAAAAAGGGCACTAGCCACTCCAATTTCCAATCGAATGAGCCCTTTTCGAAGTTTCTACGACAACTCCTTCGATACGAAGTGCCCGGGTATGGAGAAAAAAAAATAATAATACATTGTGGCAACATCGTTCTTTACTTAGGCAGCGCTATTGCGCTGCCTATGATCTTGAGGGAGAAACGGCTCGTAATCCTAAAATTTGACTAAAAATCCAAAAATTTTCAGTGTTCAACTGAAAAACGTCTTAGAGGATGAAAATAAGGAAGCTGCTTAAGAATCAAATAAGTAAATAATTGGTGGTAGAGAAGCGAGAAATATTAAGTCTGATAAATCAAACCTGTTAAATTCGTTCTACAAGAAAATATTTTTTAATTATGGGTACTGACGTTTTTAAGCTTTCCTAAAATTGCTCAGCTTTTCAACATACATTTTGCAATTTTTATAAATAGTGCTTTATAGGATTTTTTTTTCCAAATTGCGCGTTTTCAACGTTAGTGCCGCTGAATTTAAGTAGACAAAATTAGATTTTTGCTCATATGTTGATTTCTTTATCTCCTAAGAATCAATAATATTTTTCCTATTATTAAACCCCGAAATGCTATTCATTGTTTTAATTTTAAATTTAAAGACAGTCACAGTTTTTATGTATAATAATTAAATAATTTGTTTCTGATCAACTATGTTACAAAAAAAGTGAAGAAACAGAAAACGCTAAAAAAAAAAAAAAAAAAAAAATGCTAACCAAACATACGTTTCCTTTTAAAAAATTAAGCAAAAGCAGAACAAAATCCGGTCAAAGCCGTTATAAAGACCAACATGAAGGCTTTGATAAATATGCAAGCTTTCATGAAATTTTTAGAGAGAAAATAAGGGAAAGATAAAGATGGCTGCAACACCTTTTACGAATGAACATGACAGATTCGCTACTGCTCTTTCTTTCTGATACCAAACCAAAATAAATGATGCTGCCCGACATCTACATTTTCAAATCAAACAATGATTTACCTACGGCAATAATTTTAAATGAATACAATGAACAATAGTTAAAAAACAATATAATAAGGCAAACATTTTATGATTTTTTCTTAACAGTTTCATTAAATTTTGATGCTATTTCATGACAATAGTGTATTAAACAATGGTTTTAAATAAACGTAACTTATCCTATTGCCATTTGTACGTATTTTTGTTTGGTCAGCAATGACGTAATTTACCTTATTGCAATTTGTACGTATTTTGTTTGGTCAGCAATGACAATCCGTACGTACGTACGGAGGAACATCTAACTAAGGGATGAAATTGAAACAGGGCTATTCTACATAAGAGCTACAAAATTGCGTTAGCTCCGGAGTCGAAATGAAATAGGGCTAGCTATTCATAATATATGTAAGTTTTAGGAGGGAATTGTACAAGTACTTCACGTCGGGGAGAGGGGGGGGGGATTAATGACAAATTTGCCAAGAAAAAATAATACGTGAGAGGATGACTTTTTCCATTATTTTCTTGTCCCAAAATTACAATTTTCAAAGTGTTGGTGAAGGAGTGTCCTATTTTCTTTGAAGAATTTGTATAAGAACAAGTTTGAATACTAAAACATTTGTTTGAAGTCCAAAATATCCTTAATTTGATTCTTTTCATAAAGCGCTCTAGAAATTTTGCAGAAGGTTCATTTCCTGTTATGTAACTCAATGATATTGACATCCAAACCTTTCGATAAATCAGGCACTGATTCCAACTACTTCACGCGTTTTTTTATTAACTCTATCAAAAGAAACTAGGCATAAACAAACAATATATAAAATATAACTATTTACTCCAAAATGTCCCCAGTAAGAAAAAAAAAAATGCGTAGGGTGGTGTTTTGAGTAGCCTCGATGGCTCATAATCCATGCAACGCCATTGGCTTAAAGCAATTTGATTATTTATATTATCCTGTGATATAATGGCTTCTTACCCAGGCCGTATCCAGAGGGATAGGGGGTTTTAACCCCCCCCCCCTCCCGAAATTTTTATCTGATTCGTAAAAACGCAACAAAAATACATATAAACGAACCTGGGGGGGGGGGCCTGAAAACAAATACTGGATATGGCCTTTCTTCTTACACATGTATTTTCACTTATATGAGACGAAACTAATAAGGATAGATAGGGGCGTTTATAATGGAGAAAAGGCAACAGTTCTTATCGTAATGTAGTACGCAAGCGTTTCTTTTTTTGTTCTGCTTAGCGTTTTGTCCGGCAATCTTAAATACTGTTTAAAAAGCTTTAGACAAAAAATGCATATTTGGTACAGTAGGTCTGTGGCAGCCATTTTTAAAATGAAACTTAGTGTTTTGCCTTATTAATAAGTTTCTGCATGGAACTACTTTCGAACAGCGTTTTATTTTCTTCATCCTGTTTGTAGAAATAGCTACTGTTTTAAGTTTAATCAAAGTATAATCACCTACGGAACAAGTACTGACAAAACTCTCCAAAAGTGACCCCGCGTACCTCAGCGCCTCTAGACGCAAAGTGCTGTACTACTTAATCGCTCCGAGCCAAAATACCGAGTGACCGGGATGAATTGTGTAACTACGGGTTTTATTTGCCAGGTTCGCATAGGTATACAAAGGGTCACTTTTTTTGTGTGGAGAGGATAGGTTTTGTCAGTACTTGTTCCTTAGGTCATTATACTTTGAGCTTAATCAAATAAGCTGAGCGAAGGTGCTATGAAATAATTAACGCTGAATTAGCTTGTCTTTGTATAAAATAAAAATTGTGTTGATATTTTTTTTTTCTTTTTTTAGCAAATAATTGTAACTATTAAAACTGGACCTGCAATTTCCCTTTTTTTAGCAATAAAAGTGGATAAAAATCAACTACAAAATAGCAATACATTTATACGACATTTAAAAAAAAAAAAATTATAACTGTAAAAAACGACTGTTAGTCAATAATAACCGTTTCCAGAGAAGAAGGGGAACTGAAATTTGTTGTTCCTCTTTTGAAGAATCATGCTTCTTAATGCTTTCCAGCTCCCTTTCCGAGGAATTGACCTTGAATTCACAAGAAAACATAATAAATTGCACTATACCCCGCCACAAAATAAGAGAACCATAATGCAGGTGTCAAGGCCGTAATCAAGGATTTCTTTCCGGGGGAAGGGGTAAAAAAAACCTTGAAAAACCCATTAAAATTTGTTTATATGTATTTTTTGCGTTTTTGAAAGTTCGACAAAATACTAGGGGGGGGGGGGGTCAAACTCCTAATACATCCGTCCTAGATACGGCCTTCATAGATGGGAAAGTAAAGAAATATATGGCACGAATAAATCATATGGCAGCACTTATTTCAATAGTACCTAAAATTAATATTATGGCAATGGAGATTTCCACGAAAAAATACAGAATTATGAAGGACATATGGGGAAGGAGTGTTCACCAGCAAGTCCATATAAAAGGGTTCACCACCGCGACGACTTTACAGCAGTATATTATCGTGCCATTTCTTCAGAACTATAATGATCTGAGTCAAGTGAGAACGTGGGTAGGGGGCTTTGGGTATGTTCCCTTAATTATCGATATATTATGATTTTTGTAGGCTCAATTTATTATCCATATATACCGCTTATTTTTGGATCTCGTCGGATTTCCCCCGAAACATCAAGCCCACCTTGGCACAAAAATGTTCGTGGATGCCTAATAATAAGCTTAAGGTTTTTGTACTTGAAGTTTTTCTAGTTAGAATTAAAAAAAATTGACATCAAAATATTCTGTCTATTGCAAAAAAAAACATTAATTTAGCTTCATTTAATTTATGTCTTAATATTTGATTTTGTGTATTTAATTATATGGACATTTTAAGCTAATTCGCAAGAATTCTCATAAATAAAATGTCAGTAATCGAAATTGACGCTTCAGAAATTGAACTTAAGCAAGAATTCATTCCTTTGCGAGGGGGAGGGGGCACAAAACAAGTGAACTACATGAAGCTATGACATAAATCTTAAGTTGAGGGGAAGGGTCATATGTCCTTCTCTTCCCACGAGTGCTTTCACTAGAATCAAAAATATCTTAATTTTGTAGATGGCTTGAAAACCTCTTGTGTAAAACAAATAAAAAACCAGGAGTTTTCGTACTTTTAGTAATTAAAAAAACCTGATAATAAAAAAATGAGTTTGAAATGCAGATTTTTATGTGGTCTGGTCAGCTTTACGAGAGACTAAGGTTTATTATTTTCAACAACGACGTAAATAGTTGAACAACCCCTTCAGGATGTTTGTTCTATTTTAAGGTATTACGCTATATAGTTTATTTAATATCATAGTTTTTCAGAAAAAAAGAAGAAAAAAGAGCGAGTATTTCCGAACTTTCAGTTTTATTTATCAAGCTTATTTTTTTCCATATAACTTTATGAGCTCTCAAGCTTATATAGATGAAGAAGAATAAAACTTGTTTTGATGAATGAAGAAGAATAAAACTTGTTTTTGACAGATGAAACTTATTTTGATGGACGAAAAAGAATAAAATTTGTTTTAGTGGATGAAGAAGAATAGAACTTGCTTTCTGTGGATGAAGAAGATTAAAACTCTAAAACATACTAGCAAAGATAAGAGTTAGTAGTCGTTCACTAAAAAAAAGTATTAGAGACAGGGAGGTTCGCTGGAAAAGTATCTCTACTTTCTTCGTGGAGCTGTCTTGGTCGTGTGAATTCCATCCTTAGCAGAACTGGATGCAGTGGGCCGCATGAAACTAAATCCTCCACTGGTTCTAGCTGGTGATTTTGTGACGACTGGTGTAGCTGGTTTCAGTTGGCTTAATTTAACAGGAGGTTTACTATGATCCCCCCTCGTCACAGTTCTTACTCGAACTGATTCACTACGTAACAAAGGAGTTCTGGGGGGAGCTAAAGAAGACCCTGACCTTCTTAAGGAACCTGTAGGGCTCAAAGAACTTGTAGGACTCTGTGGGACAATATCTGATCTTCTGTTTGTCCGGTTTAATGATCTTAGTTGTGGAGCCTGTCCTATTGTAACTTTGGTAGGAGGCCTAGCATTGGTTTTTGATTTTGCACCTGTTGTTGTTGCCGTAGCTTTGGGAGCTTCGTACAAGCTGTCACGTGACTGCATTTTTGGCAAGGCAAATACGGTTCTTGTTGTGGTAGAAACCGGTTTGACTGTTTTTATATCTTTCTTTTGAGATTCCTTGACACCAGTGAGAGTTCGAACTAAGGAGCCGAGACGTAAGGGTTTCGATTCAGTTGGTTCCTTTTTAGATCTGAATAAGGATTTTGGTTTTTCATTTGTACTGGCTGAAGAGACTGTTCTTCGAAGTCCAGTTGTATTCTCTTTCTTAGATGTGATGCTTGCAGATGACAAACGCCGTGGACCCATGTCTTTAGTTGGCGGAACATTTTCTTTTGCTCTTCCGATTTGTTTTACGGAGGTTTTGTCTTTGTCCGTTGAGTGTCTGAAAGAAAAATACTTGTTAACTTTTGGTTAAACATGATATTAGCCTTTCCTTTTAGTTAATGCCATCTTCAATAAGCAATAAATGAAAAAATTAAAGGGTAAATAGGATACGCATAATGTGTGTTAAGATTGTCTTTAAACCTTAATGAATTGTTGATGTCTTTGTTTTTATTTCTCTTTTTATTCTCGTAGATTATAGAATAGCTTCCTATCTTTTACAACTAGGCCAAATAAAGTAAAATTACAAAGTTGGGGCGAAAATAACAACAAATGAGGAAATTATGCAGAAAGATCGCTGTTAAAAATATTAACCTTGCATATGAAGATGCAGTTTTTGTCGAAAGTTGCATTTTCTTTTAAATTTCATACTGGATACAAATGAGCTCAGACAATTGGCATTCAGAGTGCATTCAAGCATCCCTTATCCGATCAATATTAAGTTCCCTTGGTGTAATACGTAAAAGATAACAACAATTACTTATCCAGTAACTTGTCAACTGAAACCACTGTATATAAATATAATACAGTATGATCATTCCCATTCTCAGCCATTATAGAAGGACGGACCGAGATGCAAGTGCTCCGGAGAACATTTAAACAAGTAGAAACATAAGCGACACTAGATTTTTTCACGGGTAGACAAGTCAGATTTCTCTTGAACGCGAAACTTGGCTTCAACTTTGTAACACTAAATTTTAAAGAATCTAATTTAAATTAATTTATTCCAATACATATATAGAAATCGGTAATCAGAAGTGCAAGGTTATTATTAGATGTTTTTTAGGAATTACAAGTAGGTTTTTAAGTAGGTTAAAACAGGCCTAATGTTACACCTGTAGTTGGCACTTTGGTGAGTTGACTTTTTAAGCGCCAGACCTGTCATTGTTTTCTTACTCTTTCCCTCTGTCTAAAAAAGTCAACTAAAATCCTCCAAGGTAGAAAAAGAAATTCAGGATACCCTAAATTAGGCAAGAATAAGATTAAAAAAGCGATAAGGTTTCTTAGGTGGTGGAGCTTTTTTATGCTCTTTACAAATATAATAGTAGTTTCGATCGTAAATACACTCCCCTCTCCACAATTATGTCAAATATATCATAATATTCGCTATTTTCTCCTTAAATTAGTATGACTACTATATATTCTTACACATATTTCTTTATGATCCTTCAAAATATATAGATTGTATCCAACTCGAGAATTTCGCACGAAGAGTATTACAGGAACCGGTTCCTGTAATACCGGCTCCTGAACCGGTTAACTCATTTTTTGTCTCTATTTTTTAATTTTAGATTTAAGCAATCTGGAAAATTTCATCAGTAATATCAAGTCTAAAAGTTTTGGTTTAGAAATAGTTCATGCTGAATTCAGGTTTTCAATGATTCAGATTTGTGTCTAGATTATTTCATATCATTCGTATTATGATCTATATCATTATTATTATTATTTATATATATGACTATATTATGTATAGTAAATTATAATACAATATATTATATAATAATGTATATAATATATCATTTTATACATCAATATATTATATATTCTGTTATTACATTATATTATGTATATTATTATTTATATTATTCAGATACTTTATTATTACAGGTTATGTACAGACTATGTACAGGTTATGTAAGGTCAGATTTTTATTTTTTCGGTTATGGCTTTCATTTATTTAAATTTTTTGTTACATCTAAAAGTTCAACCTTTTAATAGAGTTCTGAATTGTCGTGAGGGGAGGGAGGTCTCCGTCTCAATATTTTTGACCAGTTGCTAAGAAAATTAAATACAAAATTCTGGCACGAAGAACGGCAATGTTATCCCGATTTTACCGTGATTCACCGCAAAATCATCATTTTTACACAATTTTGCCATAGTATTGTACACTGTCGATAAAACAATAAATAAAAATGAACTGGCCTTTTGACAAATTCTCCCCCCCCCTCATCCAAAGATTTTTTTTCGAAAAAACCGTATAGGCAAACAACAAAAGGGCGTACCGAAAATCAAATTATAATGGTATTTATTCAGTTACCCCTGGCCTAAATAAAACTGCAAACTCTCACCTAAAGGATCGAGTAAGACGAGATTTCCAACTATCATCCTTCGTTTTAGTACCATCAACAGCATCATCAATTTGTGCAATTGCCTTCTCTACATCACTTTTTTCGACCAAACTCCATCGAAAGCTTCTTTTGTTTTTCTTTGTTTCTGAAGTTGGCGTCGACTCGAGTTTATCTTCTATCCTATCGTTTGATTCGACTTTTTCCAGTTCCGAGTCGACTCCATCGGGTTCTTTTCTTTCAAATGCAGGTTCTTCATCAGACGAAGGTGCTCCTTCGGGCGCCTTTCTTATTCTTCTACTTCTTCTTATGGAAGAATACCGATCGAATTTTCCTTCTCCTAGGTCACCATCTTTCCACTTATTCTTATTCTCTTCACCTGACCATTTTTTGTCACGTCGTAATGACATCATATCATCATCATCGTCACTTGCATAAGTGGATTGTAAGGAGAGTAAAGGCCGTACTGAGGAAAACGATCGTCGAGTCACTGGTGGCGTTTCGATATTTTCACTATCAATATCAATTTATCGATTTTGTGCTTTGGCGGTGAACTTGAAATTGGAACACGTGGTTTTTCAGATGTATCTGTGACTTTTATAAGAATTGGGCTTGATTTGGCATGCCCACTTCTGACAGACATATCGAGTTTAGGCTGAGATTCATGACCACTTTTCACCGACATGTCTAAGTCTAGAATAAGAATCGGCAATTAGGGGACAAAATAACACAAAGAAATTTTTTTGTCACGTTTTTATACAATAGAGAAGCGGACAATTTGTTTGTATACAATTGCTTACCAGAAAACGTTTCGGTCTTTTGACTGGCTAGGAATTTCACACAGTCGAACCAGTCAGAGGAAACTCAGCTTTTTATATTTTTTTTCTTAAAACTTTGCACAAGAAAACCAGAGGAGGGGGATTTAACGTAATTACGTATTTTACGTAAGGTATAGTCTGAGAAGATTAAGCTGGGACAAAAATGAACGACAATACTTGATCATTTCCTTAACCTAGCCCATATTCTAAATATAGGCCTATATACTAAGCTTATACCGGAAGAATTTGGCAGAATTTAACTTTTCTTTCTTTTACTATTTCAAAATCCCACATAAAAACCAATAAAATATTTAAAGCCGTGGGTGTTGGTTTCCCCTTCTGGTACACACTTGAGGAATTATGTCATCGCCTCGCGAAAATGCGTCGTATTAATCCATGTGCAGGTCTATGTAAGTATATTTTTTGACTATTCTACGCAGGGAAATCTGGAGGCCACAAGCAGATTTCGGAATATAGGCAAATTAAAATCAATTCAGCAGCACAAGTATAGCAAGTGATTTACGTGATACCCTAAAGAAGCATTATACATTTCTTCCAGCTGACGAAATGAGATGACCTTGAATCGTATGACTGTAAACACGAGACAACCCAAAATATTGGTACAACAAAAACCAAAAAGAAAATTTTTCGAATAAGAAAAGCAAAAAAAACGAATAGAAAAAGAACAAGAAAGCGAAAAAAAAAGAAAAAGAAAGAACAAAAACAAGAACCAAAAAATGGTGAATATGAGCAGGCAAATATTAAAAACAAAGCCAAGGAAACGGATTCATTCGCAAAGAAGAGATCATTACCTATCTGTATTGATCTTAGTCGCAATCTGTTTGGGAAGACCACCACATGTGGGATAAAGGGTGACTGAGAGTACTAAGGGTGAAAAAACACACTTAGTCCGTACATAATTTTTTATTTTCGCTTTTATTTTGCGTATGCTAAGAACCACCTTTTAAATATATACAAAGTTAATATACCAAGGGTCCTCGCAAAGGTCTTCCCTGGTTACGGACAGTTGAATTTGTGGACCATGTCGTTGAACGCTATAGACGTTGTTCTAGCCCACACGTAACAGGTCGGGCCATCTTGCAGCCCACAACACACAGATATGGGATGTATGTTGTGCAGACTTAATTTGTTTGGTCCTTTGATTTTGCTTCATTAACGTTAATTTAATCATGAAATTTAACAATTAAAACTTCATTTGAAACACGACTTTTTTTTCAACCAATGTTGTCAATTTTTGGCTGATTTCGTCAATTTGGTAGTTTTTTTGGGGGGGGGGGCAAGTTTGCTAAACTCTTTCTAAAAAGTTCAATTTTTGGAAAAATCTCAAAAAATTATCAATTCTTTGAAAAACACATTTCAAAAAAGTTCAGAGTGAACAATAAGTTAAAATTTTGATTGTTAATGGGTGTGGCCGAAATGATATTTAAGAACTTGTAAGCCAATAACAGCCAAATTTTTTTTAAAGTTGAGAAAAAAGGGGGAACCAGGAATAGAAAACAGTACTTTTATGGTGCTTATCTATATAATTCCACTTACCAAATTATCTTGAATCAAATTTATTTCCCTTTGAATAAAACTAGCTTTCACCTTGAAAATTAAGCGTTTTAATATCACTAAACGGTATGATATAGCCCCCAACCTAATATTCCTCATCTAAGTAGAACCTGTTTCTCTGAGGCTCAATCCTAATGAAATATACTTTAGTATGATAAAAACATAATAGTTTAGAAACAAATTTGGGCTATGTATTTGCACATGTTTAGGTACAATTCTGCATATTATGAAGTCAGAATTGTTTTCTAACTTCACACTCTCCAAATAATTTACCCCCATCCTCTCTAATGTGCAAATATATAGCCCAAATTATATATTTCCCATCTATTCTGTCACTTCTCTTTGTCTTGTCTCACGCTAAGCTAAAAGAAACTAACAAAAAAAAAACAAAAAAAAAAACGATTCTGCAATGCGTCAATGGATGAACAACTTGAGTGGCCGGGGCTATATCATACAAGTATCCACTAAACTACTATGTGATCAGTTAAATTTGCCAGTTATAAGATAATGAACTAAATCAGATTCTAGCAGCAACAACGTAAATACAACGTTGGATCGCCCACTGAACTTCGGGTCTGATGAGGTAGAGGAGGTTGCAGAATTTAATTATCTTGGAAGCCTCGTAAAATCTGACTTAGGCATTACCAAGCTAAGGAAGTTGGAGTGCTCTGCATACTTTCCAGAGCGCTAACTCCGCCCTCAAATAGGAATATCCCCTCTGCATTAGTGTACAGATGTGAGATATAGGTAGTAATCACAATATAAGTATACATATGAACAGTAGCAAAAAGTCATATACTCTCCATTAAACATTTTTGACACAATTCAGTCTAGGCCTCTCTTCGTGACTCCCCCTCTTTGCGCAAGTGCAGAGGTAAATGTTTAGCGCATTACGACGGGCTTGTGCTGTGATCTGACTGAATATCAAGAAGCAACTGAAACTATTGCTGTGACGTGCAGAGGGAAATCCTTTTCCGAGCGCTTTAATCTGTGTCATTTTTGAAGAAACTTTTTCGCTACTGTTCGTATATATACAGTGTCAGTGACAAAACAGCATTAGAAACGAATCCGAGGATCTGAAAATAGCTGCCTCCAGTGCATCCTGAGAATCTACTGGTGTGACAGAATTAAGAATAAGTCCATACGTGAAAGAGGAAAGCAACCATTGTTAGTTCAGAGAGCTTTAATTAGCAGATGGCCGTAATGGAGTTACTTGGTTCGTATGGGTGATGACAGGTTTCCTCATGACGTCTGGTGCAGGGTTCCCCTACTATTAGAAGGTATGCATGGTAGAAAGCGACGCCTAGATGATGCCTAGAGAAGGATGCTGCACTGACAGGAGCATCTTTGGAAGACCCGTGACCCCGAGCTATTTAGAGGGACTTTTATCACCTTATGCCGGCGTGGGAGGAACTAAGTCAGAGTAAGCGATTAGATTGATTACAGAAAAAAATCATAACAGTAAAGGAAATTTGCAAAATATAACAGTCAGATGCGAATAAAATTACGAAAAAAGACAATGTTGGAAAAAAAAGATCCTTTTCTTTAACTAAATTCTATATATTTGAACGAGAGTGTCACGTTACATTATCGCCAAATGTCAATAGAGTGAAATGAATGGCTTGTTTCAGTAGCAAGTTCTAGTGATTTTGGGACAATTAAAACATTACAAAATATATCAAACTGGGACTGAAACATAAAGAAAACTTTTTTACAGGGAAAGGGAGGAGGCGAGTGCTTAAAATATTGTTGTATGTACGTGAAGTTTTGTTTCTTTTTTATTTTGTATACGTGCTGAATCGTTGTTTGAGTAGTGTTTTCTGTGTTGCCATGACTCTGAGGTATTTTTTCATTAAATATTAAAAAAAATATATTTAAAAAACACAACAAATATCAATTAAAGACTATCAAAATTAATTCAACTCAAAATTACACAAAAGACAAACCAGATCATGATTACTATAAACAAAAAGAAATGGAAAAGTGTTACAATTCTTCTATATCCCTTTATATCTCATATTGTGAATATGTTAACGTGAAAGACCAAAATCTGGTGAATGTCGCCATTCTCCGGTGAAAGTCCAAATTAAGGATATTTAACAAATGTTTGGGACATACACCAAGCGACAATGTGTTTGTTGAGCAGTCAGCTTTGTCAGTCTATGCAAGGTTTGATGGTGACAGGGTAGGTTAGGTTATAAATCTCAGAAATGGGTTAGAATCTCAGAATTGCTCAACATTCACCATTAGTGCATGGTGAATGTCAACAAACACATAGTCTCTTGGTGTATGTCCGAAATATTTGATAAATATCCTTATTTTGGACTTTCACCGGTGAATGTCGACATTCACTAGATTCGGGTCTTTCACCGTAGCAAATATATTTCATAAATCATTCCCAGGTATCTTGATCTAGTACGGCACAAGAAAAAATGTGAGTCCATTCATGTGTATATTTCGTGCTAATACTGTTACGTATTATTTATCGCGATAAAAAAAAAAAAAAAAAAAAAAAAAATCTGTAAATGTTTTGTTAGAGCTTATTTAACCGACAGAGTATTTAAAATCACATTGAAAATGTTATGCGATCCCCTACAACCCTTCTTCAATGCGATTTCCTTCTCCATTGGACCTGCGGCCGAAAAAAATGTTTTGTTTGGAAGCAGAGCTGGGGTTTTTTTAAACCCCCAGCTCTGGGGGGGGGATTTTAAAGACCAATTTACAAGTCAGAGAATTTTTTTTAGGTTTTAGGAGAAACAGTCTTTTTACCTGCATTTCTAAGACCAATTTACGAGTCAGATAAAGATTTCGGAGGGGGGAGGAGTGGTTGTGCTATACAAATCTGGTAAAACACACCCCAAATACTCCCCTCCTTCCACACATTCTTTGTCTTTATTTTCGAGATTTTAAAGTTTGTGATTTTACCTCAATTGATGCTTTCTATTTTAAATATTTTGAATTTTAACTTGGTTTTATAATTTGTTTTAGCAACACCGAACTAGACCAAAGATTTAGAATTATAAGCCGTTGGAAACAGCTAAGATTAGAGCAAACAGCTTATACCGTAAATCTGGAAATATTCTTTCTATTAGGGGTGCCAATTCCCGAAAATACAGTGGGAGGTCAAGAATTTTTTTTTTTTTAACGAAGATACAAAAAAACGTTTTTCGCAATCTAGGAGAAGGAATTTGGTTTTTATTTCGAGTTTTTCCATTAAAATATAAAAAACAGGTGGCAATTACCTCCATTGTCCCCTTGAATTGTCTTACCATTTTTCAGCTCTGCAGTCTTAACATTTTTTCCAAATTTACTAAATGCTAGAGATTTTCAGTTTTTTTATTTGATAATTTAGAAAGAATAAAATAATTAACAGAATAGCTAATTCAGTGAAAATAATCAATGTACCTTGCACTGATTCCTCTCTTTCTACCGATTTCCCTCGAACATAAACAGTAAGCGAATCCTGAAAATCGCTTTGTTTTCCTAAAGATGCAATCACAGCTTTCCGCTTGTCGATGTCCGCCGTTTTCGGGGCTTTTCTTATTGGCGACTTTTTTGCAGCATCTAAAATAAAAAATGTTCAGTATAATAAAAAAAGATGAATAAAAAGAAGGTTTTTGAGAGATTTTTTTTAGATTTTTTTTTTGGGGGGGGGGGGGGAAATTTGACAACTAATAAATATTTAACTTCGGCACGATTTAGGACTTCGTTAGAATAAGGGATTAATTCCATTTCTTCAATTTAAGGGCCGAACACACCTAGCTTTTTTCGGCCCAATTTCAGCAGCTCAGTCGGCAAACGATAGCGGTACAAAAAACAATGCCTTTTGCGCGAGATTTTCAAAAATAAACATTATGGACACCAATAGTCAACTACAGTTTATCACTAGTTGCACGTTCGACCTCAACTTATTATATAGTTCTTTTATTATTTTATTAAGTTCTATTATTGTTAAACCTTTATTTTTTTAACTAAAAAAAATTAATTAAATTTTATATTCTTTCATTATTAAATTATGAAGTTTTTTAATTATTATCAGTATTATTTAGTTCTTTTTATTGTCCTGTTGATGAGGAGGAAACGATTGAGGATTTTTTTTTATGATCACGATGAAATTCGGCACCGTTTTTGCAAATCAGCACCGAAAACTAGAAAAATTTTCAACCTCAAATCGCTGCCGTTTTCTTTGCAATTTGACACCGATTCGGTAAATCGGTGTCGAAAAAAAGCTACGTGTGTCCGGGCCTTTAGAGAAAACCCCCCAAATATAAAAATATATCAATGTAAAACCTAAGTAAGTATTACTGATTGAATAGTTTGTGGCTTAGTACTGAAAGGTTAGAACCAACTAATCAAACAGTTCGTGGTAACAAATGTAAGTAAGAAGCGACCCGGCTCAATAGTAACTGAAACTCTAAAAAACGAATTTTTGATACCGATAGATACATCAAAAGAATCTGATTTTTATGTTGATTTCAAAAAAATATGTCTATCAAGTTTAGTCTTACCCATCCAAAGTTACGAGCCTTAGAAAATTTGCCTTTTTATCGAAAAAAGGGGGAAACACCCCCTAAGAGTCATAAAATCTTAATGAAAATCTCACCATCAGATTCAGCGTATCAGAGAACCCTACTATGGAGGTTTCAAGCTTAAATCTGCAGAAATGTAGAATTTTGTATTTTTTGCCAGAAGAAAGATCACGGATCCGTGTTTACTTTTTTTTCAGGGTGATCGTATCAACTCAGTGGTCCTATAATATCGAGTGAGGGCTCATTCGATCGAAAATTAAAAGTTCTAATGCCCTTTTTAAGTGACCAAAAAAATTGGAGGGCGACTAGGCCCCTAGTTTTTACTGGGTGGTTGCTTCTGATAGGGTTTAAAATTTAGGTAAATTTTCTATCACTAGACTCTGTTCTAATCGCTAGAGAAACTTCTGAATAAGTGATTCAGATATGTCCATTCAGATATTATAAATTCAGTGAAGCCAGACAATCCTGATGTCTATCAGGATTTTTGATGTCTATCAGCGCTTTTTAAGTGACCAAAAAAATTGGAGGGCGACTCTCACGCTCATTTTTTCCCAAAGTCATCTGATCAAAATTTTTAGATAGCCATTTTGTTAAGTATAGTCGAAATATCTAATAACTATTTTTTTGAGGATGACTTAATCCCCCACAGTCCCAGGGGGAAGGGGTAAAAGTTATGAACTTTGCCCATTGTTTACAAATAGTATTGGTTATTGGGAAATATACAGACGTTTTCAGGGGGATTGTTTCTGGTGGTCGGGGGGAGGGGGTTACGTGAGAGGATCTTTCCATGGAGGAATTTTTGATGGGGTAAGGGAATTTTCCATGAAGGGGACGCCGGATTTCCCAGCATAATTCAAAAACGATGAGAAATTAAAAAAAAAAACTATAAGTTTTTTGAACTGAAAGTAAGGAGCAACATTAAAACTTAAAACGAATAGAAATTATTACGTATATGAGGGGGTTGCCTTTTCGTCAATACCTAGCTCTTTACGCTATATGTTTTTAAGGCTTGCAAAAGAGCTATTTATTCTAATTAAACGGCCTTTGTGATTCACGGGTCATTCTTAAGGAATTGGAACAAAATTTGAACTTTAGTGTAAAGAGCGAGGCATTGACGAGGGGGCGAATCCCCTCATATACATAATAATTTCTGTTCGTTTGAAATTTGAATGTTGCTCCAGACTTTCACTAGAAAAGTAAGGTTTCTGTAGTTTTTCTATAGTTTTTTTTTATTTAATATAGAATAGAGACTAATATAGATAATATAGCAATCTAATATACTAATATATAGATATATACTAATATAGAAATATAGATAATCTAACCAACTAATATAGATAGAATAGTTAGATAGATGTATTGCGTTTAAAACCAAAAACAGACCATGTAGGCTACACAAAAAAAGCAAAAAATAATAAAACGCACACCAGCGATATCTATTCTTCCAGTCGCATCAAGGGCATAGTTTCTTCAAAAATCTTGTCAAAACTAAGATTAGCCACCATAATTCAAGCATCCACAGAAGCAGTTTTCTTTAGTTTATTGTGCTATATGACTCATTTTTCAGTTTTCACTGTCATTTTCACTTTATTTGGGAAAATTAGTTCCAACTTTGCCCCCCCCCCCCTCAGAAATGAGACGAAATTATGCCGCTGTCCACCATGTTGATCATTTGATATCATGATTTGATTGTCAAGCACAATCCTAATCCACATCCCTTGGGGCAAGGGATGTAGGTTATGGAGTTTGCCCCTTGGGAAATATCACAGGAGGCGAGGTATTCACTAGGGCTCTCATATACGTAATAACTTCTGTTCGTTTTAAGTTTTGATGTTGCTCCTTACTTTCAGTTGAAAAAACGTGTTTTTTATTTAATTTTTGATCGTTTTTTAAACAATACTGAGAAATCGGGCATCCCCTTCATAGCAATATCCCTTCCCCCAGGAAAAATTCCTCCTTGGAAAGATCCTCCTATGTAATTGAGGAATTGAACTCCCTGTTATTTTTACTAGCTTAATTTTACAAAGAGAGGTTTTAAAACGAATCAGGCTTTAATCAGGCTGTAATTTGTCTCTGTAGAAATAAGGAATAATATGATTGGCTTATGAAAATGCATCAGCAGTAAAACCAATTGAACTCAAGTACCCTTTTCCCAATGGAATTATAGAACTTTGGTAATGCACTACTTACTTTTAACTGAATGCTTTTTATATCTTTTATGTTCTTTTTCATCTAATTAAAAAAAAAAAAATCTGTTTATGCCTAAACCAGTGGGTCCCAATCGATTTTGGACCATGTCCCACCTGGTTATTTCTAACCAGGTCCTCCCCCCCTCCTGTGATATTTAAATAATTGCCCCTTTTTGGGAAAGGGAGGGCATGTTTGATCCTGATTCTCTAAAAGGCTTATGGTATTAAAGTAAAACTGTCTGTAAATTTAAAATTATTAGGGTAGGACAGGGTAGCAGAGCATAAAGTTTCAGTGTTTTGAGATTTTTCTTTTACAAGGGGAGTAGAGAAATATTTACATCCTTTTTGATTATCCAAACCTGCCTGCAGCTCATCTACGTGCTTTTCTTCTTAACAAAACACAATATTTAAAATAAATCACTTTTTTGACAAAGAACCATATTTTCATATACTAATGACGTATTACGTCATAACCGTAGGTTACATCCATAAGTGACGTAAAATGTATAGATACAAGAACAACGCAGTAGGAGGAAGAAAGAGGTCATGCTCTGGGGAGGAAGCTACAGATTGATGCATATAAAAGAAGACTAATTGGAATATATTAAAGAAAATAAGATTAATAGACTTTAAAGGGTTTCTTAGGCAACAGCGATGACAACGTAGTTTGTTCTTTACTAACTCCTGCTAATATTCATTAAGGACAAGTAACTGTAGATTAGCGATTATTATGCATTTTGGTCTACAACTGGCTGCTCCGCTTCATTCTTATAAACATTATTTACAGTTTTGAATAATTTATCCGTTGAAATATCGTCAATGACTTTTAAAGCGTCCCTACAGGCTCTGTACAGTCGTCTCTTTCTTCTCTTTGCTTAACTTCTTCCTTATCTTCAACTGTTATGTCTGCTAGGTTATTCATGTATAATTTAGCAATTAATGCAGTATGAATGAAACTTTTACTGCTGTTGATGATTAGGCGCACAATGTATTTTGGAACTAAATCTTTTGCTGTGTTTGACACTATTTTCATATAGGAGTCAATGGTATTCCGAATAGTTAAGATTTGGCGCTTGTTCTTCATGGCTTCTCGATCATCCTCAGTCTCTTCAGAAGTAACACCAACTCTTGAAAAAGCAGCCTTCCATGCGTCAAAACTATCTTGATCTTTAAATGTTAAATAAACGTTTTTGGAATCTTTATAGATGTTTTTCCCTTGCGATTGGTAAAGAGTGAAAGTATGTTTCTTCGTCATTAATCCGGATTCTAACTCTTTCAGTCTGACCCCTTCCAAGGGGATAGTATATTTCGGTTCCTGGTCATTTCCATTGTCACCTTTATACCAGGAGAAATCATCAGTTGTCAAAATGGACAAATATTCATTCTTTCCTCCTTTTACAAGACCCTCATTAGAGATGTATATGTATCCTTCTCGGATGATCTGCTTTTTTACTTCTCCGAAACCAACAAAATCATCATGATTAGTATTGTGATATGCAAGTTGACAATCATTAAGGAATTGTATATGGTCTTTGCACAACGATTCCTGCTTGCTAATGTGCTCTAATATAGCACGTTCGCACGCTTCCTTCAAAACAGGGAATCGGCGCATCTTTGCAGTGCATTTAAGTACAGCTCTTTTCAATTCTTGGACAACATCGTCTACACATTTCTGAGCTGGTTCCATGAGACGAGGAATTTGACGGTTAACGATCGCTTCAAAAGCTCTATCTGGTATGAAAAGATTTGTTCGAACCCCGTTAATGTTTTTAATTACACAAGCAATCTCATCTTTAAGTTTGCTCTCGTCATATTCCCCTCGTTGATTGATTCTATTTATCGCTTCAGGCAAATATTGATGAAATATACGATTTATTTTAGCGCCGCTACTTAGTTCATTAGTTTGGACTTCACAAGTAGTACCTCCTTCTACCATCCTTTCGAAGTCCTTTTGAAGCAAATTCACCATGTTTAATACAGTTTCCACTAATTTATCATCGGTAGTCTCAAAGCTCATGAAATGTTCAACTTCTTTCTCCAGTACTGACGCCTGTAACTGTATCGTTTCTCTTAGAGCTGGCAAACAGAGTTTTATGTGGCTCGTCAGCTGTTCATTTAAGACTTTGTGCAGATAGGGCGTGCCCATTCCTTTAGCTAGATGTTTATAGGCAGGATGATTCGAAAAGAACATTTTTTCATCTTCAATAGCATCTTGTATGCTCTTCTTATCGTCAGTTTTTTTCTGAGATCGGTTTACTACGCCAATATAGCCTCTTTGCAAAGGATGGACTTTATTTTCCAGAATACTACGAGCATTAGTGCCTTCATCCATCAGATCAAGCTTTGTAATTACACCTATTGTTCTTGCACCTGTTGCATCTACTTCCTGCGCAAGCTTCAAAGCGTCCGAGGTAGCCAAATCAGCATTGGCAGGAGAAACAGCCAAAATAAGACAATTTTCTTTCGAAATATATTTCAGAACTATGTCTCTTATTTGTTTCTCAATGTCTTGTGGCTGATCTTCAACAGGTAGCTTTGTCATACCAGGTAAGTCAATCAAAGTTAAGTTTAAAACATACGGCGAGTGTATTTCTAGTCGAATTGGTTTATCCGAAATTCCTTTATTCGAACCACAAATTCTTTTGGTGTCTACTTCGATTTCATGACGGACCTGGTCAAAGTCGATAAATCTCCTACCTTGAAGGTGACCAAACTCGGCATATTCTTCATGCGAATTAATAAGTTGTAAAATTAAGGGTCTTCTAGTGACAATCCCAGTGCCCCTGGGTAAAAAATCTCGACGTACGAAGCTTTCAAGCACAGAACTTTTTCCTGCACTTTGACCTCCAATAACTGCTATTTGTGGTAGGTCCAGGGACAATTTCACGCCATGATTTGTACAGATGTCTTGTAACTTGTTGACAATTGAAATCAGTTCTTCCATACCTTTATTCATAACTTATTCATGATAAGTACACCTTCCGTGATATAGTGAAGCTTCTTAACATTCAAAACAGAATCTTAACCTTTAAGAAAAAAGTTTCAATGTGTTTTTCATGTAATTGGTTTTCTCAACTTGCTCAAAGAATTTGTAGATAATTTTGGGATTGTAACTTTTTTTTTTAGTTTTTGAGGAAAAAGAAATACAGCTGGTTTTCCTTTCACGTCATTTCACTTATTCATAAGAACGTCATTTCACTTGATTAGTCAAACCCACAGAGTGTATAAACCCACAGGGTCGTCAATGAATGAAGATCATGGTTCTGGCGGCAGACCCAACCTAGCAAAGATCGGACTCTACCGATACGATAGGACGCTTGTTTTAATGTATAGGTAATTTTCATCTAAATGGTTAGTTAGACCCACTGTAGAAATACATAAATTTCTTAAATTTCTCTTAGAGAGACTTTAAATTTCTCTACAGACCTCTCTACAGAACTCTACCCCATTGCAACTGAAATTTATAACGCGTGTTGAAAAAAATATCAAGTGAGGAAGAGTCCGCATTTGATGCTGATTCAGGAATGGTAATTATTTTATTTTTTCTTATTAATCTTAATGGTAAAAGTTAGTTCGTTACGAAAACAGATTTATGGGAATTTTAAAAATAGCCCCAACCTCCACAAAAATAGTGTATGATCGAAATGAAAAATTGCGCCATTAAAATCATCATTGCCAAAAATTGTTTTTAGGAAAAAGGTAGATAAAATGTATTAGAAATAAAAAATTAGGTTTGTGATGAATTAGAAAGGTAGAAAGCTATGGAATGCCTAGTAAGAGGTAATGTAGATATGTAGTAAAGTAAAGGAAATGATAGTGAACAGGGAAGAATTAAACGGCAATTAATTCGGGAGTCTTTGAGTAAAAAACAAGAAAGAAATGTGACTGGTTTTTTATTTTATTTTCAGGAGATAAAAAAAAACATCATTGCCCAAAACCCAACATAAGAGATTTATAGTCCTCTATCTTGAGCAACAAGGAAAATAACTTTTCACCTGCGAAGCAGTGATGTCTCCTTTTTTTCTTCTTGTTTTTTTTTACCGCTAGTGAGGCACTAAAATATCATTCGGAGATCCTTAAACGATAATGTTAATATGAAATGCAATTTTTGACAAAAACTGCGTCTTAATATACGCAATGACATAAAACAAGTATCTTTTGAAAAATGATGATATAAAACAAGTATCTTTTGAAAAGTTGCTCCTCTAAAGTATGATGTCATATTTGAGTGACTCCATTGCCTGATTCCGTGTGGCTAATTCTTTGCTAGGTTCCAGCTAAGAAAACACCGCAGGCGTTTCCTGTGAGTGAAATTGAATTTAAGACTGGATTGGGCCAAGACCGGGACTGTCCTATTTGGTCGTATTATGTTATGAAACGTTGTAACGTTATGCCTGGTTACCAGTTTCGACGATACTTAGCCAAATTCGATGTAAATCTTTGGCTCGTGTCCTTCTGGCTGAGTATGGAGTCCCATAAGCCTCATTCCCTGTGGTTCATTCTTTAATAGGTCCCAGCTAAGAAAAAGCCGAAGGCGAATCCTATGTGT
Organism: Artemia sinica; assembly: GCA_027921565.1. Classification (NCBI taxonomy): domain Eukaryota; kingdom Metazoa; phylum Arthropoda; class Branchiopoda; order Anostraca; family Artemiidae; genus Artemia; species Artemia sinica. Next base: position 40,388,390 of record CM051273.1, on the reverse strand, counting down.
GAAATATATTTAAGACTTGACTGGGGTAAGACTAAGACTCCTTCATTTAGTTGCACCACGTTATGACACGGTATATCGTTATGACTGTTTACCAATCTCAAGGTTACTTAGCCAACTGAAAAAAAAAGTGTTTTAAAAGAATGAATAAGGCTCTGGATCATCCAGAATACTATTACAAAATTTCCAAAATTTTAAGTAATAAAAAAATTCAATATTTCGTGTAGTCAAACGTGATAAATGGGGACCCGCCAATATGCTCTTTTCTTAAGAAAAAAAAAAAAAAAAAAAAAAAAAAAAAAAAAAAAAAAAAAAAAAAAAAAAACAACTACTAAATTAATTACGTCTTTCCATGAAATGATAATTCTTAGAAATAATAAGCCAATTTTTTATATAAAATGGTTCAACGCCACTGACATTAAAATTTGTTGATTTAAATTGCAGTTAGTAGCCTTTTAGGATTATATATGATTACTTCAACCCTTGGGTACTACCCTACCTGCAACCCAGCAGCGTAACTAGGGGGAAAGCTGTCCTCGGAAGCAGCCTCTTGGGGGGCACCAAACTAGGATTACGAACTGTACTCAATTTACCACAAACTGTCTGGTTTAAAACGTTGCTCTTTACTTTCATTTGAATCGAATATATAAGAGCCAGGTAATTATCTGATCAAGGTTGTTTTACCGAGGTCATATCATCTTATATCGAAGTTTTATAACGAGGTTAACCAGCATTTCTCGTAGTGGCAGGGATTTGTCAAACAGTTCGTGTTAACGAACTGTAAGTAAGGAGCGATGCGCCTCAATAGTATCCGAAACTCTAAAGAATGGATTTTTGATATCGATAGATATAGAAAAAGAATTGGCTTATTATGCTTGATTCCAAATATATAAGTTTCATTAAGTTTAGTGTTACCCGTCAAAGGCTACGAGCCTGATAAAATTTGCCTGATTTTCGGAAAAATGGGGAAATACCCTAAAAGTAAAAAAAAAATCTTAATGAAAATCACACTATCAGATTTAACGTATCAGAGAACTCTACTGTAGATATTTCAAGCTCCGACCAGCAAAAATGTGGAATTTTGTATTTTTTTGCCAGAATAGAGATCACGGATGTGTGTTTATTTGTTATTTTGTTATTCCTTTTTTTTTCAGGGGTTTTTGTTCCAGGAAATTTTCCACGGGGAGAATTTTCCATGAGGAGGGGAGTTTACAGGCAGTGAAGCCTTCAGGGGAAATCTCAAACAGGGGGAATTTGCCAGAATTCCTATATGAAATTTTTTTTATACGTTTTGCTTTCGCTTTGCAGAGTCGATTTTCCGCCTAGATATGTTAAGGGTAATTGTCCAGGGTAAATTTTCACCGGGGTTGAATTGTCTAGAGGATATTTTCGTGGGGACGGTGGTTTTCTTTGGAAATGGAGCAAGATTTCCTGGCATTATTTAAAAAACGATCATAAATTAAATATAAAAAACAAGTTTTTTCAACTGAAAGTAAGGAACAACATTAAAACTATAAACGAACAGAAATTATTACGTGTATGAGGGGGGTTGCCCCCTCCTCAAAACCTCGCTCCTTAAACTAAAGTTTGAATTTTGTCTCAATTCTTTAAGAACAACTCCTAAAACACAAGGGTTGTTTAATTAGAACAATAAGAGGCTTTTTTATAAGCACCAAAAACCTTAGCGTCAGGAGCGAGGTGTTGAAGAGGGGGAACCCTCCCCCTCATACACGTAATACTACCTGTTCGTTTTAAGTTTTAATGTTGCTCCTTACTTTCAGTGAAATTTTTTTCATTTAATCACTATAAGCAATGTAGAAAATAAAGATTAGTCTAGATGATTTTCATGTTAAAATGTGGCGTAAAATTACAGCCGTGGTGAGCTTAAAAGAATCACTTCCGTCTTAATCTTAAGACTAAGATTCTATTTTGTTCTGAGTTTTAAATCCAACCTACTTCAGATTATCCTGCACGCCCCATGCAAAGGTTTTCGAAAGTTAAGTTACTTTCAAAGTTCTGGATTGGAACCATATTGATTTCTATCAAGGTTTCTTTTATCTGATTCAAGAGACACCAACCTTCAATAACTTCCATTGCACTTGAAACATCTGTAGTATTGATATTAGGCTTCCAATTGCCATTAATCGGTGGTTTCTGAGATGTTAAGCCAGACGTTACTGGGTCTGTTCTTGGTGTTGTTACTTCTGGCAGAGGAGAAAGCGCTGTTAGATGCACCGCATTTGCTGGTTCTTCTAAAAAAGACAAATTTATAAACTACTGAAATGCACAAAATATTGAAGCTTTTGAGCAAAAAAATCAACTTAATTAAATGGAAAATATCAAACTGACAAGTTCACCCTCTACTGTTGAAGAAGGATAACAATCCGCCAGAGCCAATGATGGCACATAGAGTGTTGAAATTAGATGGCAGAAAATTGATGGAACGTAGAGAGCCGACATTTCAGTTTACAAATCTTTCACACAGGGCCAGGTAGCAAGCCTGTTTCCCAATCTTGCAGCAACTGGGGTCGAATCCTGTCCGTCGTATTACAAAAAAAAAAATTTCGGGGAGGGGGGGGACGTTGTTTCACAAAAAAACACATACAAAATTTGTTTATATTCATTTTTGTCACGGGTTACAAAAATACTTTTTTCGGGGGGAGGGGGGGGGGTAAAAAAACTTCAAAAACGCATTAAAATATGTTCATCTTCCTTTTTGCAACATTTTTACGAGTCGGACAAACCTTTCGGGGAGGGGGAAGGCAGGAATCAAACCCCCACCCTCCCTCTGGATACGGCCTTGAACATCAGCATAAAATTTCCCCGTGAAAATAGGCAGACAAGAAAATTACATGGCACGAAATTGATGGCACGTAGAAAGCCGACATTTCAGTTTACGATTCTTTTGCGCAGGGTCAAGTAGCAAGCCTGTTTCCTAATCTTGCAGAAGCTGGGGTCGAACCCTGTCCGTCATATTACCAAATAGAGATCAATCCAATACACTGCCAAAGCCCTTCTATTGAAATCATTCAATTTAAAAATAAATTCCTGCCTGTTGGGCCCAGGGCCCAATTACATATCAGATAAAAATCCTTTTGTATTTTTATATTTCTATCCAAGCTCCCTTTTTCCATTGACAATCTTTTATGTCTTTTAAGTGTAAGCTAATTAGCTAAAGAAAATAACATATAGACCATGACTTATCCGTTAGCCCAGACAGATATGTGTCTTCTGGATTAAATGGAAAATTGCTAAATTCTGTTTGAAGAAGCATAATCTTAGGCCGTATGGGATTCGTCAGACCGTCACGTGGAGGGAGGTATCGGCACAGGTTCGAAAAAGAGGTTTTCTAATTTTTCAGTTTTATTTCTGAGATTAAAGTTAATAGTAATTTTCTCTTTGATTTTACTTACAGACTATACTTTTTTTCTATTATAGGCCAGAGTTAGGAATTTTATAACTGGTATCTTTTTTTTTGGGGGGGGGGGGAGGAATTAACCTCCTAAGTTGAGTAGGGCATACCATTACTAGATAGCATACCCAGAAGGACGGCTTTCTACATTAATCAGGTTTGGCGCAGACTACAGGTAGAAAGTTCCCGTTCAGTTGTACCTGTGAGATACCCCCTCCAAAGCAGCTCCACGTGTGGCAACCTGAGGTAGCAATTGAGTTTTATAGGTTTTTCTCTGGGACAGTTTTTCTACGCTATTCAATTAGCCTGCTGCCATAATTGGTACAGCTGAGAGCTATTCGATTACCCTTACTCTGCAATTTAATTAGTCTTGTGTCATGAGACTGGCCCATTGTTGTTTTGATCTGACCTTACCTGAGTAAGACCCACGCCCAAGTGGTCTTTAGAAAAAAAAATTCTAAAAAATTTCTTTTAGAAAAAGATTCGCAGTACTGGTCTCATTCTAAAGATCTTTCACAGTCAATGTAACATATAAGATTAGTCGTGTTGGAGTGAACTTACTTTTAAATCGAAAAAATTGCATTTTTTGGAAAGTCTATTTCAATTTTGCCATTGGGAAATAAGTAAATGAGTAGATAAGTAAAATAGTAAGCAAATCAGTAAAGTTAGCGGTGCAACTTTTCCTCTTTTTATAGCGGTTTTAAGCGTATGCACCATAATGTCACGTAACGGCTATACTACATGCTTCTGTAACAGAACGTGTCGTAGCATCGTATGCTTCGTAACTTGCTTACTTAGCGTATTGCCGCGTGGCAGAATTAATAGGGGAAATCAATCAAATGGTAGAAATTCGTAGTTCATGTAAAACAATGTGATCAAAAGCAAGTGACAATTCTGTCCTTTGTCTTTCAGGTCTCTTCCCTATCTTTCAGACACTGTTTAATTTTTGTGTCCGTGCACGTGCCAGGAATTGAAATCTCTGAAAGGTAATTTCTTGGCGCCAGACGTGCAATGAAATAAGCATATTTCCCGATTTCAGAATTTACAATAAAAGTTTACAATTTTTCATTTACAAAATTTACTTTTTAACTTTTGGCTCGAATTTTTTTTTTTTTTTTTTTTTTTTTTTTTTTTTTTTTTTTTTTTTTTTTTTTTTTTGTTTTTTTTTTTTGTCTAAAATCATTCATAGCGTTGCCCAACGCATCTTTCATAGCCGTATCCTTTACTAATACAACTGTGAAACCAACTTTAGACGTTGTACAAATTGGTCTCACTAGGGCCCGGATTACGGTTGAAATCGAAAATGATTAATTACCCTAAGTGAAAACAAGATATTAAAAATATTTGGAGCTTGATAAAAATTGGTAAAGACGGTAATATGAGGGTTTCATGGGGGTGGTGATTCAAGTCTCCAAACTAAGGTTCAAGTCATTTAAGGTCGATGGGTTTGTCACCCCGATCGGTGAAATAGACGGTTAGTTACTCTGCGTTTATCTTCCCAGCCCACCCCTCAATTAAGAATAATTATAGAAGTTCACCTTGAATTTTGTCAGATTCAATATCCAAGGACTTCCTGTGCTTCCAGAATCTCTTCCTAATATCAGAAGCTTTAGACCTTTGTTGGACATTATTCAGAAGCCAAGCCTCTACTTTCTGATCGGGAGGTTTCTCTGTGATTTCTTCTGCTTCTTTTTGAACTTTAGGTACAGACTCTCCAGTTAAATCAGCACTCAAGAGGTCTGGTCGGCGTTTTCCACCTCTCAGACGACGAGCCCAAGAACGATCAAGTGATCCATAGGTCTCTGTCAGACTACCAACGGAGAGACGTTCCCGAGTCCCGTCCCCATGTCCTGAAGCACGGAGATATTCAAGAAGATTTGAATCATCTTCTTCAGATGGAACACGACTTCGACGACGACGCAGTGAACCAGTTGCTGAGAATTCATCGACCTACAAGAAAAAAAAATGGGAACGATCCTTAAAAATGCCTAGAAAATTTTGAAAAAAGAAATTATGACAAACTGATTGAACGGTTCCAAGGCCCCTCATAACTGAAAAAGCAGTAAAAACTTTAAATAAAAATCCGTCTTTTTAGTAAACTTAACTACTTCTATGTCTAAACTACGTTTTAGCTTATAATTCGCGCTTTAATCGCTCCTTGAAAAGAAAATCTCAAGGATTTGAAGACATTCAAGAAAAAAAAACATGATAACGATTCTTAAACATGCCTAGCAAATTGTGAAAAAAGGAACGGTGACAAGCTGATTGAACAAATCCAAAGCCCCTCATAACTGAAAAAGCAGTAAAAATTTTAAACAAAAATCCGTCTTTTTAATAAACTTAACTACTTCTGTTTCTAAGCTACGTTTTAGCTTATAATTCGCTTTAATCACTCCTTCAAAAGAAAATTTCAAGGATTTCAAGACATTCAAGAAAAAAAACATGGTAACGATTCTTAATCACAGGGTTGCCAAAACTTTTAGGGACAAAAGTGTCCAAATCAGCCAAAAATGAGAATGTCAACAGAGTGAAATGTTAATCGATTATCGATACCGCTACCTATCTTAGTCGAAAAGGAAAGAACCAACCACAGAAATTTATTTTCACGTCGGCATTTTCATAAGTTATGCGAAAAAGATACGAGTCTTTGATCTTCGGTAGCTATTAAGGATCTTTGTGTCCGACAAGGTACGAACGGCTGTAGCAACGAAATTTCTATTTTGACCTACATGGTTTTAAAGTTAAACAAAAGACGTCGATCACCTTAACCACTCAGCCAACTGGTTGTTCAAGTGGTTAAAATCGTTTAACAACTCCTCTATCTTACCGTTTTCTGAATTTTTAGAAGCAGGGTTGCCATCGTCGGTAGGATTTTACTAGATCTAGTAAAATAAAAAAAATCTAGTAAATTTCCCGAAATCTAGTAAAAAGTCATGATTTGTAGGAAACAAAACTTTTGTTATTTTCAATGAATTCAGTAAAACAATTAGGGTCCATTCATTACAAAATCTGATTTCGATTATGTTAGATATTATGGCTACTATTGCTCTCATTTTTCGATTTCGCGTCAACCCTAGCGCTTAAAAATCTCTACTTTTCTTTAGGCTTCTTCTTGACACTTGCTTTGAAAGGCAAACTATTTAAAATCAGGACTGGTATGTCGGCTTAATTTGTTTTCAGAAAATTTTCCCTGACTCTTATAACAGCTGTTACGTTTGTTAGTTAGCTTTGTCCCTTTAAAGACGCTGTTGGAAACGAACTTTTCCATACTTGCCCAAGTTCTTTCTGACTCTCTGCAGCTTGCCCCATTCAATTGCTGGAGCAGAGAGACAGTTCTTGATTTTATCGGTCATCAAAACTAAAAACCTGAATAGGTTAAATGTCTCGAGTGTTTCGTCTCTGATGAAAACGAAGCAACTTGTTCTCAGGTCGTCAAGTGGAGTACATGACTGGGTGATCCCCAGCGATTTGACTCGGGCTATCAAGAAATGGAAACAAGTAGATCCCTTCAGTCAGAACTCGACACTAGTGGATACTTTAAATTCGGATGAGGCCGAGGACGATTAAAGCCTTTTAAGTGCGACTTTTTTTTTTAATTGTGACTACATATTTTTCTTCTTACTTTTCAATTTGTATGATTTGCCTGACATGAAGACTAATGACACAATGATATTTTTTTAAACTAATTATTGTATATTATATAAGTTTTCTTTTTCTTGGCAACCCTAGTCCAATTTGAGGTGTACTTTTTAATTTAAATAATTCTACAACTAAACCGGTAGGCTATTACGTCATTTCCGTTTTGAAGTGACATAGATTTTATTGGTTTTTGATTCCCTTGAATACGAACGAGAGAGAATCCAGAAAAAATTAGTTAAAAAAAATCCTAAATTAATTGCTTTATTTGCCAGAATTCTTTGTAAGCAGCTTATCCCTTATTTAAAGACCAGCCCAGTTGGTGTTTTAAAACTGGCAAATTTCCTCTTAAAAATGCAAAATTGAAGGGTTTAGATTTCAAACCTAAAACAGAAACTGGCGGACAAATTTCAAAAGGACACTTTCTGGAGGACACTTTCAAACACACCTCAGATTCTAAGCACTCCATCGTCTGAATTGCTTTGTGAATATGAGTTGTAGCTGTTTTTCTTCGTTGATTGTTTTTCAATTTTTCAATATACCTGAATTTTATGACCTGAAGACCATTGATAAATTAAAGCCGGGCTTCATCAGCTGGATTTCCAGAATCCGAGATTCCAGACTATTTTTTGACGTCTTGGATACACCACATCTGGAATATGACGCCTATCCAGTAGTACATCCAAATAATAATAATAAAAAAGGATTTTTGAACTTATAGGTTTCCGGAATTTTCAATCATACTATGACAACGAAAGAAAAAAGGAAAAGAGAAAAAGAACAAGAAAAAGGGAAAAAAGATTGTGTAAATCCTATTGATTATCCTCCTATCGTAAAAATCCATGTTTGATGGTGCGCGTGCGGCGGTAGCCGCACGCGCAAAAAGATTTTTTTGAGCATTTAGTAAAAACAGATGTGATTTAGTAAATTTTTCCTCTGAGATTTAGTAAATTCTCCCAGGCCAGGGTGGCAACCCTGTTTAGAAGTAGCCCTGAGCAAAAATGATATTTTCGAGAACTAAAAAGTGAGAAACCAATTGAAATAAATTCGCTTGATTTATACTCGATAGAAACTGGCGACCAGCGTTTGACAAAAAATCACAGCTGAAAGTATATAATATAAAGCAGAAACAATCGCTAGTGGCTATAAATAAAATTGAGCCGCAACACAGTTTTCTGCGCAACTCCTTTCTTTCTATGACAGCAGTGTAATAATATCCATGTGCACACGGCAACACGCCACTGGGATTTACGCGGAACGCGCCAGCAGAGAATGGCCATTTGCTTCTTCTTTCCAGCCTTCTCAGCGGCCGTGGTGACTCTGCCACCAACAGTAGGTGGGTCCTTGAAGTTGACCGACTTGATGACAAATGTCAACCGTAAGATAGAAGAAAAAGATGGATTCGATAGTTCTAGCATACCACATTGGTTAAGAATTTAGGTCCTATTCCTCTTCGGTTGATAAATAGTGTTCGCGCAGGGTCCAAAAACATCTAAGAAAAATCCCCAAGACGTTACCAAAGCTTAAAAGTAAAGTACAAATTAAAAGCAGTCGTATTTATAAGAAAAAAATGAATAAAATAAAGACATTTGGTTTTTGATTTGGAAAAATGTCCAAAAGTATCCTTTTTCTCAAAAAACTGCCTTTTTTGACCCAATAGTGTCCCGGTGTCCCTCAGAGCGAAAAAGTGTCCGAAAGGCACTAAAAGTGTCCATTTGGCATCCCAACTTAAACATGCCTAGCAAATTGTGAAAAAAGGAACGGTGAGAAGCTGATTGAACGAATCCAAAGCCCCTCATAACTGAAAAAGCAGTAAAAATTTTAAACAAAAATCCGTCTTTTTAATAAAATTAACTACTTCTATGTCTAAACTGCGTTTTAGCTTATAACTCGCGCTTTAATCACTCCTTGAAAAGAAAATTTCAAGGATTTCAAGACATTCAAGAAAAAAAAAAACATGGTAACGATTCTTAAACATGCCTAGCAAATTGTGAAAAAAAGGAACGGTGACAAGCTGATTGAACGAATCCAAAGCCCCTCATAACTGAAAAAGCAGTAAAATTTTAAACAAAAATCCGTCCTTTTAATAAACTTAACTACTTCTATGTCTAAACTACGTTTTAGCTTATAATTCGCTTTAATCGCACCTTGAAAAGGAAATTTCAAGGATTTCAAGACATTCAAGAAAAAAAAAAATGGTAACGATTCTTAAACATGCCTAGCAAATTGTGAAAAAAGGAACGGTGACAAGCTGATTGAACGAATCCAAAGCCCCTCATAACTGAAAAATCAGTAAAAATTGTAATAAGAAATCCGTCTTCCATACCAATAGTAAACTATTTAATGTACTGTGCATTTAACAACCGGTTTTGAAAGGTTGAAACCGGTTTTGACCCGGGTTTGATAGGTAATTATGGCTACTCAAAGTTAGAGCATTTATTGAGAATTTAACATTTTTACTGAGAATTTAACGAAACAGAATTTATTTTTGCTTTTTGTGATACAAGTTAAGTAATAAAAGTAATACTTTTGGAATAAATATTTGGAAGGGGTAATATAACACGAAAGAATAATCGGTCTTTCTATAAAGATGTTGTAGCTAAGTCAACAACTAATAATTTAAAGCGTTGAATAATTTAAATAATAAACAAATTAATGCATAGCTTAGATTTTTAGCTACTCCGTGATTATATACACTTATTTCCAATTCCTATTTGTTAACAAGATGTTAGGGTTAGCTTTGACATAATGTTATTCATCAAACCACCGGATTTTCTCCCACTTTACTTTCGATTAATGGTTGTGTTTTCTTTCTGCTACAGCAATCAGGAAAGACACACTTTCTAGATATCCATAATGATATAATTTTTTTGCTCCTTTTCTGCTAATTTTTCACACATGTTCTTTATTTGTAATTTAGCATCAGCGAGCAGGGTCGTACCTAGGAATTTTTTTTTTTTGGGGGGGGGGGGCTTACGAAACTTTTAAAAACTCTTAAAAAATTCGTTTATATTTATTTTTGCTAAGTTTTTAAGAGTCAGACAAAAAGTTCGGTGGAGGGAGGTTTCAAACCCGCTAACCCCCTCCCTGGGATACGGCCTTGCCAGCGAATATAAAAAATAGAAATTGAATATTTTTTCAATAAAAATGAATTCCTGGTTTTTCCTAATGTTTTAAGACGTATATAATTGGTCCAGTTAGTCAATTTTAAGAATCGGATTTTATTTTTAGTGCCCTTGGTACCTTGAGACAAATAAAAGCTGTCAATACTGTTCAATGGAGGACTTTAATTCTGACTGGTATATTTTTTTATTTATTTTGTGTTTTACCTGCATTTTATCTTCAGAGGTGTCTTGATTAGGCCCAGAGAATGATCCTTGTCTCCTTTTAAGTCTTGGTGACTCCAAAACATTTAAAAAACTCGGTTCTCGATCAGAAAGTGTACCATTTAAATCAAGTACAGTCCGCTTGAGTCGAAGGGATCGATTTCCAAAATCATCTACATCCATGGCATCAGATTCTGAGCCACTTACAGAGCCAGAAAAGCCATGACTCTGCCTCCGACGAGCCAGCAACTCCTCTCTTTGCTTCCGCCTTGCTTGAGCTATAGCTTCTTGCTGTAATCGCTTCTGATTGTCGACTACTGCATGTTTTAATTTAGATAAAAAATTGAAAAAAACTTTGAAGCATTCTTCTAATTTGAATGTTTCTTTCTCTTCACAAAAAAATTCAGCAAGTTCACTCCGGATTTGATCGAGCATTTTTAAATCTTCCTTAAGCTCATTGACTTGTGTCTCAGCCAACTAGAAAAAAAAACTGATATTACAAAATATATATATATATTTTTTTAAATCCTTGAAATCGTCGAACGTTTACTACCCCAATTTAATATTAGTTTTTATTTAATAATTTAATTTAATTAATTAAAATAATTAAACACAATAAATTAAGAATTAATTTTATTCAATTTTACTACTTTAATATTGATAAAAAAAAAAAAAAAAAAAAAAAAAAAAAAAAAAAAAAAAAAAAAAAAATGTTATACACTTCCGTCCCAAAAAGTATGCTATTATTCCATTGGCCTATTTTTGTGACATATTTTTTCAAGTCAAAAACATTGTTCCTTACATCTGAAAAAACAATTAGCTTCAGCTTTCTAAAACTTAGCCAACTAATGGTGACCGACAAGTCCAGAAAACCAAAGGAATTCGATTTCTGAAGAGAAATCGAAGTCATATTTTATATGCTTTTTATTCAAATGTAAAAATAAATTTTTATGTCTTATACCCTTATAGGGTCAATTGAATTGGAAGCTCTGATTTATAACTATAATAGAAAAATTAAGGCTTTAAGCGAGTTTTTCCTTAGACACGACCTATCTTGATCGTTTTTCACAATGGAATGTGATAGTATGCCAATTTCAGAAAAAAAAACGTTTTCTATACTTTTTTATAATAGAATATTGTATATAATACTAAAAAAATCGTCTGCAAAATCATGGTTAGACTATTGGGAGCTACAGTGATGACAGTGGTCAAATATGGCTCTGAAGCATGGGCGCTCCGAAAAGCGGATGAAGATTTGCTAGATGTTTTTCAGAGAAATTACCTACGGGTTGTTCTGGATACCCGGCTGACTGACCGTATTTCAAACAGTAGGCTGTGCGAAAAATGGGGTTCAATCCCGCTTTCTAGGGCTATAATGAAAGAAAGGTTGAGATGGCCAGGGCACGTTCTGCGGATGAAGGGGGACAGACTGCCGAAGATTGTCCTTTTCGGCCAACCGTCTAGGGCTAAACGAAAAGCAGGTCGTCCTTGTCTGGGGTGGGAGGATGTCATAAAGAAAGATTTGAAGGAAATGGGAACTTCCTGGGAGGTTGTAAGGAGAGAGGCTTTGAATAGATTGGGATGGAGGAGGAGCGTGCGTAGCTGTGTTTGCCTCAGGCGGCTTGGTGCTGCGGTGAGTTGTTAGTAGTATATAAAGTTATATCTTATATATTTATCTCTAAATAAAAAAAAATCTTATGTCTTTATGCTCGTTTTCTCAATTATGTCAATTAATAGCTAAAACTCTAATTAATACTTACTATTACTATTATTACTAACAATTCCCTACAACACCTTAGGCCGCCTTAGGCCAACACAGATACGCACGCTCCTGCTCCATCTCAATCTATTCAAAGCCCCTCTCTTTACACGCTCCCACGATTTCCATTTCCTTTAAATCTTTCCTTACGACATCCTCCCACCCTATTCAGGGACGATCTGCTTTTCATTTGGCCCTAGACGGTTGGCCGAGAAAGACAATCTTTGGCAATCTGCCATACTTCATCCGCAGAACGTTCCTTAACGATCTCAACCTTTATGTCATTATAGCCCTAGAAAGCGGGATCGAACCACCTTTTACGTACAGCTTACTGTTTGAGATACGGTCAAAATTATTCATTCATCGGAATCCACTGCAAATGCTACATCGTTTACTGGACTATAATATCCTCGACAGGCGCCACTCCTCAAGGTCACCCTGTAGAGCTGTTAGCACCAGGGGCGTAATTTGCTATGGGTCGGGGGGGGGGGGGGGCAACTGCTCTTCCCCAACCTCAGTTTGCCCCCCCCCCAGCTGAAATTTAGTTTCTTCCAAAATCTTGTCAAAACTAAGATAAATCTGCATAATTCAAGCATCAACAGAATCAGATCTGTTTTTTTTTTCTTTAAGTTTATATTTATCTTTATAGTATTTTTATAGTACTAAGTACCTTTATGGTACCAAATAGATTATTTTTTAGTTTTTGCTATAATTTTCACTTCATTTCGGAAAATAGGCTCCAACTTTGCCCCTCCCCCCAGGATTTTTATGAAATTATGCCACTGGTTAGCGGTCACAGCTTTGATTAGGAAAACTCACGAAAGGTGACCCTAATGCCACGCAAGCAGGATTTCCCTGGCAGGGAAAGGGACGGAAAAAGGAGCTTATCACGGAGCGGAGACCCAAAACCATCTCACAGCACTTGAACAGCTCCAACGGCAACCTTTTATACCCACCCTATCCTCGTCAGGTTATGCGTCAGGGTTAATAACTATATTAAAACAAAATTACCTTTAAGAATTCATCCATCTGCTCTTTAATATCAGATCCAGTTGGCTGACTTTCAAGCTGCTTCGTTATCCTTGTTACTTTCAGATCAAGGGCAGCTACATCATTCTTCAGCTGATCAGTTGTAGCTTTTGTCGCTTCCTCTAACGCAGATAAATTATCAGCTACCTCCAGCAGCGACTTATCCTTCTTCTCTGCTTGCAGCGCCACGTAGTGGATTAAATTCATGCCAGGCTTATTTGCTCTAATATCAGTCAACTTTTGAAGGGACGCCAGCTTAACACCAGCAGCGTTGCCAGCATAGCCACCAGAGTTGAGAAAATTTCCAGCTAATACGACCATGTAAAGTAGCTCTCTTAATCGCTGATCTTCTTTTAGCTCTACAATTAATGAAAACAGCAAGCTATTAACGCAATTTGGCGCAAAATAACGTATGTTGAAGAAGAAGAAACGTTTATAAGCAAAACGTATACAAAACAGAATAATAACTTCCGGTCCAGAAACAGTTTGCAGTTCATTCACTAGATCTGTCTGAAAGAGTTCATTAACTAATCTCTCAAGAGTTAATATAACTATAAATTCACCATCATTTCTTTTGCAATTAGAAGAAGAGGAAGATTTTGCCACCTTCATTAGAAATTCAACTTACATTTAGGCAATATTAAAGAAGAAAATTTACAACCCAAGACTTTGGATGAACCCAGTTAATGAACTCTCTCAGACAAATCTAGTAAATGAAGGATAAACTATTTGTGGACCGGAAGTTATTATTTGGTTCTGTATAAATATGTTTGTTTTAATTTTAATGCTTTAGTATTTCTGCTGATGATGATCGCTGTACATGTGATTGAAATATCCAGACTTTTGTATCTGTTTTCACTATCTAATAAATGGACTTATCCCCATTTGAACGTTTATTTGTTCGATATAAAATACATAAGTATATATGCAGAATACCATTATATATATATATATATATATATTATATATATATATATATATATATATATATATATATATATATATATATATATATATATATATATATATTATATATATATATATATATATATATATATATAATATATATATATATTATATATATATATATAGGCATACACTATAGTAAATTATATAATTGTAGTAATTATATTAATAAAAATTATATTAATTGTATAAAATTATACAGTTTTATTTGCTTTAGTTTCTAAGATTGAGTGTTCAGTAACGAATTGACTCTCTCACAAGCTTTTAATACCCTGGTTAAAAAAATAAGAAATTATAATAAAGATACAAACTTCAAAAGAGTATATCACAAGATTACAAAAGATGTCGAATAGATATCTAGGAATTACACAACGCACCCCACAGTTATCAACGGCACATTACATACGGCACAGCGGCATATTACACGCCAGTGAGTGACGATTTGTCATAATTCACTGGACCTCACGGTAAACTGCAGAATTCTTCACGACTTGCGGCTCGTTCTCCCCACGGCTAAAGGATACACAATACGCAGGGTATACGAGTAGTCCTTATTAGAAGGGTATGCAATAATTTTTTTTATATAGATCCAATTTCATCCCCTCTTTGTTTTAGCGTTCGTTCTCGAAGATTTTTTCTAGCAAAAATAATGACTATGATAAAAAAAAGGTGAGAAATTTATGACTAAAATGCCCCCTAGTGATAGTAAGATAAAATATATTTCAAAAATGAACTATCACTAGCCTTTAAAGGCTTGTGGACAGCTTGTGGGCCACGCCTTAATATTCATCAAGTTTCTAGTAATGTTATTTGGTCACCCAATCAAACAAATCATACAAGTCGTGACGCATTTTATTACTTTTTAATATCATGATCGCATGACCGCCCAACACTTTCACTACAGTATTTAAAAGTATTTTAAACTTTTTTTTTTCTAGGTAGTAGGGGAAAAATTACTTATCACTTTTTAGGGCATTTGGAGATAAAACCACTTTTTTTTAAACCAGTCTTTTTAAATACTTTATTTTACTCTTTAGTAAATCTAGTAATGGATCATACAAATTTACAGTCAAATCATGCAAATTTTTAACTATTAAAATTCATCAAGACCAAATACTATTGTTAAAGACACTATCGGTAACAAAGGACCCAGAGACCGAGCCCAGCCATAGCAAACATACGCAAGGACCTTTGTAGACCGACGCAAGGATCTTTGTAGTCGAGAAGCGTCGTTATTCCAACAAAATTTGAAAAGACATTCTACACCAGCACAGTCAGTCAGTTTTTTATGCCAAAATCCAGCACTTTTCTCTCCTTTAAATAGCCAATAGCCATCATGATATAAAAAAAGTATTTTTCCTCTCGGAGATCTGATCCCTCACCTCAACAGATGCAAGTTAAACAAAAATGTGTAATACAAGATACACTAAACATAGCATAAATATTACCTTCGCCTGCAACAATCATTGCATTGATAGCTGGTTCTAAGTAGGTGACATTAGCGGAGAATTCTTCTTTCAATAGCATTGCATCAATACGAAGACGATAGCTAGAATAGGAAAATATACATTTACCATGGCCCTGTCGAATTTTTTGCAATATCTATCTATCTCATATATATATATATATATATATATATATATATATATATATATATATATATATATATATATATATATATATATATATATATATATATATATATATATATATATATATATATATATATATATATATATATATATATATATATATATATATAATATATATAGATATATATATATATATATATATATATATATATATATATATATATATATATATATATATATATATATATATATATATTATATATATATATATATATATATATATATATATATATATATATACATATATATATATATATATATATATATATATATATATATATATATATATATATATATATATATATATATATATATATATATATATATATATATATATATATATATATATATATATATATATATATCTATATATATATATATATATTATATATATATATATATATATATATATATATATATCATATATATATCCTGTCTATTCGTGTTATGTCTGGTTATTGCACAATTGTACCTTAATTATCTTTTCTAGCATTTAAATATTAAGTATGAAATATTTTATATTAATTATAGCAATTTAATTTATAGTAATTTAATATTAAGTATGAAAATAATACAAAAATAATTAATTGTTAAAACTTTATAGCAAAAGCAAATTCATGGAAACGTCAAAAGATAGCCTGAAACCCCTCGAAGATGGTGTCAGACCGAAATCGAAACGGCACTATCAGAGTCGTCGCAGCCGAAAACCCGATTTAGGAGAATTACACTACCCCGTCTTTAGCAACAAGGAAAAACGCTTTTTCCCACAGAAAGCAGTGGCTTTTCTCCTTTTTTTTCGCCTTTGTTTTTTCTCTGCATCGGTAGTGGCGTCCTGGAACATCACAGAGAGATGTTTAAGGGCTCATTTATAGGTACGAGGCTTTTGTAAACAACGAAACATAGTATTAAAATATAACGTAGTTCTGACAAAAATGCATGTTTTTATACAAGATTAATTAAAAAAACTTTTTCCACAAAATAAGTTTTTCAAAGAAAAGTAAAGAACTCCATTAAACCAAAAATGAGCAAAAATAAAATCAAATAATCTACCAAGCGTGAAACTACCACAAATCAGCATCGATAAATAAATGAAACCCAAAACGAACAGAAATTACAGTAAATAACCGAGTCAAACTCAAAACGAGCAGAAATTAACATGAATAGGGCTCAAAACCCCTATGCCTTCCCAAGGCTAGAACATAACTTGCAGTTTACTGAAAAAAATACAAACAAATGTGCATTGTCAGTTTAATATACATATACTGATATTTAGTAATCAAAATGTTAATATTATTTGATTTATTAAATTTGTAAAAGTAAAACCATTTATATTTTTTTCAGTAAAGTGCAAATTATGTTCTGACCTTGGGAATGCATAGGAGTTAATTGCACACATTCCCAAATTCTTCGTATTTCAGTGGAAGGGAGGAGTTCAAACTCCAAAGTATTCTTTATATACTCTGCTGGACCAGCATGGGTCAATATCACTCCGAGCAGTACTTAACCGGAGTTTTATTCCAGGAAGCGGGGGGGGGGGCTCCTTCTGTGGTAGTTGAACTCAGAAATGCCTGCCTTTCGCTATTAATCCCTAAGTGACATAAAAAAAGTGACATTTGTTTTGGTTTTGCTTCCTTGCATGTTTTGCATTTTTACATACACCGTAACAGACAATATATGCGTTTTCGATATACATATACTGGAATCTTCCGTTAGAATATATAAGCCCCTCATTAGACATACTGCAGTCAAGCAAGTCGGTATCTCTTTATTTATTTTTTTTGTTCGATTCACTCCCCAAACAATGAGTAAGAAGTCACAGCCCCTGATGTGCTATTTAGCTTGTATCTATTATCAACTGCTAGGTATATATCAGAAGTCACATTTTTGCTGTTGTCGTATTCACTTTCAGTATCATTATCTAGGTTTAAAGAGCTAATAAGGGCTAAGGCAATGTCTCTTGTGTCGATTGGTGGAAGTCCAAATTAAACTCTCATAAGTAATCAAACATAGTTAATCAAAAAGTAAATCAACGTGATAACTACAGTTCGTGGCTCAATTGTAACCGAAACTCTATAAAAGAGGAATTTTGATACCAATAGATACATCAAAATAATCAAATTTTTATGCTGATCATAAGTTTCATCAAGTTTAGTCTTACTCATCAACAGTTACGCGCCTGAGAAAATTTATCTTATTTTCGAAAAAAGGGGGGAAACACCCATAAAAGCCATAGAACCTTAAAAAAGCCATATAACCTTAAAATACACCATCAGATTCAGTGTATCAGAGAACCCTACTGTAGAGGTTTCAAGCTCCTATCTGCAAAAATGTGGAATTTTGTATTTTTTTGCCAGAAGAAAGATCACGGAAGCGTGTTTATTTGTTTTTTTTTGTTTTTTTTTTTCTTTTCCCCAGGGGTGATCGTATCGACCCAGTGGTCCTAGAATATCGCAGGAGCGCTCATTTGAACGGAAATTAAAAGTTATAGTGCCCTTTTTAAGAAAAAATGGAGGGCAACTAGGCCCCCTCCCATTCTCATTTTTACCAAAGTCACCTGATCAAAATTTTGAGATAGCCCTTCTGTTCAAAATGGTCGAAAAATATAATATCTATGTCTTTGAGGATGATTAATCCCCAACAGTCCCCAGGGGAAGGGCTGCAAGCTATCAACTTTCCCCAATGTTAACATATAGTATTGGTTATTGGGAAGTATACAGACATTTTCAGAGGGGATTTTTCTGGTAGTGGGGGGGGGAGGGGAACGGATGTTACTTGGAAGGATCTTCCAATGGAGGAAGTTTTCATGGGGGAAGGAACATTGTCATGAAGGGGGCGCCGGATTTCTCAGCATTATTTAAAAAAAAAAAAAAACGATCAGAAATTAGGTAAAAAAAATAAATTTTTCAACTGAAAGTAAGGAGCACTTCAAAACTTAAAACGAACAGAAATTATTAAGTATATGATTGGGTTTGCCCCCTAGTCTAACACGATCTTTACGCTAATTTTATTTTTTAGTAATTTCATAAGAGCTATTTATTCTAATTAACGGCCTTTGTGATTAAGGGGTCATTATTAAAGAATTAGAACAAAATTTGAACTTTAGCATAAAGAGCGAGGTATTGACTAGGAGGTGAACCCCCTAATTTACGTAATAAAAATATACGAATATAGAAGTTCGTTACGTAAGTTAATTCGTACGTTACGTATATTTATTACTAATAAAAACGTTCGTAAATAAAATTAAACAACTTTCGAGAAAGCCATTTAACCAAAAAAGTCAAATTAATATCCAAATTTCGTTTTAATTATTCATGTACGGTGAGGCAAAATCAAAACCTGCATTAATTCAAAAACGTTCAGAAATTAAATAAAAAAACAAACTTTTTAACTGAAAGTAAGGAGCGACATTAAAACTTAAAACGAATAGAAATTATTCCGTATATGAAAGGGGCTGTCGCCTCCTCAACGCCTCGCTCTTTACACTAGTTTGACTCTGTCTCGCAGCTTTATTTTTTAAAACAATAAAAAACTTTAGCGTAAAGAGCGAGGCGTTGAGGAGGGGACAGCCCCTTTCATATACGGAATAATTTCTGTTCGTTTTAAGTTTTAATGTCGCTCCTTACTTTCAGTTAAAAAAAACTTGTTTTTTTATTCAAATGGTGGTAATTCAAAATTGAACTGTCATTAATTCAAGTAAGATTGAAAGCATTGTGACATCTAATGCAGAATATTCCTTTTTTCTAGGGAGAAAAATAGGGAGAAATCCGACCTAGAGACGAGGAATTTTAGCAAAAATTGACATGAAAATAGGGAAAATTCAAATTGAAAAGTGGAAGAACTGAGTAGCTCGGTGATGACTAACGTGTTATAACACACTTTAGTATGGTGGCTTATACTTTTATAACTTTAATAAATCAAATAATATTAACATTTTGATTACTAAATATCAGTATATGTATATTAAACTGACAACGCACATTCATTTGTATTTTTCAGTAAAGTGCAAATTTTGTTCTGGCCTTGGGGAGGCATAGGGGTTTCGCGCCCAACTTAGGGTAATTTCTGCTCGTTTTGAGTTTGACTCGGTTATTCATTGTAATTTCTGTTCGTTTTGGGTTTCATTTATTTATCGATGCTGATGTGTGGTAGTTTCACGCTTTTAGATTATTTGATTTTATTTTTGCTCATTTTTTGTTTAATGGAGTTCTTTACTTTTCTTTGAAAAACTTATTTTGTGGAAAAAGTTTTTTTTAATTAATTTCTGTTCGTTTTATATTGACATAGTCTTTTCAGGGAAAGAGAAAACAATACTTTAAATCTTTTCGTTTTTTTAAGATTTTATAGTTTGGCCTGCTATTTTTATGCTGGAGAAAAATTTTCAGCAATTTCTAACAACATATACCCTTTTAAAAATCTGGACACAAATAGTACTGTTTAATTTAGTTTCATACCTCCTCTAGTTGACCTGAATGGAAAACTTGATACCATTCGCAAAAAAATCTGTTTACTTTCTTTGATAGCTTGGATACATTTAGGCTATTTTGATTTGGTTAAATTTTAAGAGAAGAAGTAGCCCCGAAAGTTTGAACATAATACCCTCAGTCGTTCTTGGGATACTGCTGAGATGCCTTATTGGGAATTAGCATTAACACAGTGCATTTTGATTTAATCTTATGGCAACATTTAGTTTTTAAACATAAAGTCAAATAGGAGGGTGGGCGTGGAGGGTGGGCAGTGGGAGGGTGGGAGTGGGAGAGGGATTAGATGCCCTACAATCACTTTCGACTATTAAAAAGGGCATCAGCCCTTTCAATTTGCAATCGAATGAGCCCTTTTCGAAGTTCCCACGACAACTCCTTCGATACGAAGTGCCCTGGTCTAAACAACAACAACAACAACAAAAATAAAACATCATACCCACATCGATCTTTATTATAAGAATGTCAAGCCTTCCAATCACTTTTGACTATTAAAAAGAGCACTAGGCCTTTCGATTTCCAATCGAAGGAGCCCTTTTTGAAACGACAACGCTTTCTATAAACACCTTATATGCCCCCAGGGCACAAATTACAACCCTTATCCCAAGGTCTGTTAGGGTGGTTGTCATCCTCTAAGACCGAATTTCCAGAACATTCAACTACGTTAAACAAAATGGCTATCTCAAAATTTTGATTGGATGTGTTTGGGGAAATGGTGGGCGTGAGAGGGGCGGTAGTCGCTCTTCAATCACTTTCAACTATTAAAAATGGCCCTAGCCCTTTCAATTTCCAATCAAATGAGCCCTTTTAAAGTTTCTACGACAAAACTTTCAATAAAAATCTTATATGCCCCCAGGGAATAACTTACAACCCTTGGCCTATGGGCTGTGGGGGACTGTCCTCCTCAAAACATAATTTGTATTTAGAAATAAACTACGCTGAACAAAATGGCTATCTTGAAAATTTTGATTGGATGTGTTTCGGGAAATGGTGGGCGTGGAAGGGGTGTTATTCGCCTTCCAATCACTTTCGACAATTAAAAAGGGCATAAACCACTCCAATTTCCAATTGAATGAGCCCTTTTCGAAGTTTCTACGACAACTTCTTCGATACGAAGTGCCCTGTTCTAAAGGAAAAAATTAATAAATAATACATTGTGCCAACATCGTTCTTATATGCCCCCAGGGCATAACTTAAAACCTTTGCCCTGAGGGTTGTGGGGGAGTGTCCTCCTCAAAAACATATTTTCTATCTGGAAATAATCTACGCTAAACAAAATGAATATCTCAAAATTTTGATTGGATGTGTTTGGGGGAATGAGGGGCGTGGGGGGGGGGCTAGTTGCCCTCCAATTACTTTCGACTATTAAAAAGGGCACTAGCCACTCCAATTCCCAATCGAATGAGCCCTTTTCGAAGTTTCTACGACAACTCCTTCGATACGAAATGCCTTGGTATGGAAAAAAATAATACATTGTGCCAACATGGTTCTTTACTTAGGCAGCGCGATCGCGCTGCCTATGATTTATACAATAACTTTCTATATAAACCTTATATGCCCCCAGGGCATAACTTACAACTCTTGCACTGAGGACTCTGAGGGGGTTATCATCCTAAAACACCTAATTTCCAGAACTTTCAACTACGTTGAACAAAATGGATATCTCAAAATTTTTATTGGATGTTTTTGGGAAAATGGTGGGCGTGAGAGAGGCATTAGTCGCTATCCAATCACTTTCAACTATTAAAAAAGGCACTAGCCCTTTAAATTTCCAATTGAATAAGCCCGTTTGAAGTTTCAACGACAACGCTTTCAATAAAAACTTTATATGCCCCCGGGGCATAACGTAAAACCCTTGCCCTGAGGGGAATGATGGGCGTGTGGGGGGGGGGGCTAGTTTCCCCCCAATCACTTTCGACTATTAAAAAGGGCACTAGCCACTCCAATTTCCAATCGAATGAGCCCTTTTCGAAGTTTCTACGACTACTCCTTCGATACGAAGTGACCTGGTATGGAAAAAAAATAATACATTGTGCCAACATCGTTCTTTACTTAGGCAGCCGATCGCGCTGCCTATGATTTATACAACAACTTTCTATATAAACCTTATATGCCCCCAGGGCATAACTTACAACCCTTGCACTGAGGGCTCTGAGGGGGTTATCATCCTTAAAGACCTAATTTCCAAAACTTTCTACTACGTTGAATAACATGGCTATCTCAAAATATTGATTGGATGTGTTTCGGGATGGCGGGCGTGAAAGGGGTGTTAGTTACCTTCCAATCACTTTCGACTATTAAAAAGGGCACTAGCAATTTCAATTTCGAATCGAATGAGCCCTTTTTGAAGTTTCTACGACAACGCGTTCTATAAAAACCTTATATGCCCCCAGGGCATAACTTACAATCCTTGCCCCGAGGGTTATGGGGGAGTCTCCTTGTCAAAAACATATTTTCTATCTAGAAATCAACTACGCCGAACAAAATGGCTATCTCAAAATTTATATTGAATTTGTTTGGGGGAATGTGGGCGTGGGGGGGAGGCTAGTTGCCCTCCAACCAATTTCGACTATTAAAAAGGACACTAGCCCTTTGGATTTCCAATCAAATGAGCCTTTTTTGAAATTTCTACGACAACGCCTTCTATAAAAACCCTATATGCCCAGGGCATAACTTACAACCCTTACCCTGAAGGCTGTGGGGGAGTGTCCTCCTCAAAAACATAATTTCTATCCGGAAATCAACTACGCTGAAAAAAATGGCTATCTCAAAATATTGATTGGATGTGTTTCGGGATGGCGGGCGTGAAAGGGGTGTTAGTTACCTTCCAATCACTTTCGACTATTAAAAAGGGCACAAGTCACTCTAATTTCCAATTGAATGAGCCCTTTTCGAAGTTTCTACAACTTCTTCGATACGAAGTGCCCTGCTCTAAAGGAAAAAAATAATAAATAATACATTGCGCCAAGATTGTTCTTATATGCCCTCAGGGCATAACTTAAAACCCTTGCCCCGAGGGTTATGTGGGAGTGTCTTCCTCAAAAACATATTTTCTATCAGGAAATCAACTACGCTGAACAAAATGGCTATCTCAAAATTTTGATTGGATGTGTTTGGGGGAATTATGGGCGTGGGGGGGGTCTAGTTACCCTCCAATCACTTTTGACTATTAAAAAGGGCACTAGCCACTCCAATTTCTAATCGAATGAGCCCTTTTCGAAGTTTTTACGACAAACTCCTTCGATACGAAGTGCCTGGGTATGGAGAAAAAAAAATAATGCATTGTGCCAACATCGTTCTTTACTTAGGCAGCGCTGTTGCGCTGCCAATGATAGTGCAGCACACGTATCTCCTGAAAAGTTGCTTCTCTAGGGTATGATGTCATATTTGATGATTCCGTTACCTGATTTCCTGAAATCATTTTTAAGTTCTATTGAAGGTCACATTCATCGTTAATTTCTTACCATACTAGAAATAGTTTATGCACTTTAACCAGAATTAAACTAAATAATTTCTTAATATTTTTCAATTTCTCTAGATTTTTTAGTTTCTTTAAACTCGTTAGTATTTATTTATAGATGTTTAATTGCTTTTATATACTTTGTTCAGAATTGATTTCAAGGGACTACAAATCATTTTAAGGTTCTTTCAGTAGCAGGCAATCACTTTGAAGTTCTTTAGTTATGGCAAATTTTCGTTTTTTTTGTGTTTTTTTTTTAACGCGGGCTGTTTTCTTTGAATATTCAATTTTCGTTATTTTGCCTAATTCTGAATTACGTCTTTTCTGCTCCTTATCCTTTATCTTTACGTCAACTTACCTCGGGACAGCTATTAGCTGAAGAAGGAATTTTTCCGCGCTTCCTAGTCTATTGTGATCCCCGTCGAAGGATTTCAGAGCCTCCACTTCGTCGTTCGTCGGCAATATTTTTAACAGTCCTCTCAAACGCTCCGCTCCAATCTCGTCATGTGCTCCAGTCTTAATTAAGTGGAGTATTTGATCATTTGAGCTGGAAAAAGTATATACACTTATATAAGCAAATTTTCCAGTAGGAAATATTAAAACTGTGACAAAATTCAATATTGCATCGTTCCTCAATACTACCGTCCATAGCGATAAATACATATCTTAACAAAACCTTGTTGTCGGGCAATCAGCACATATATTATACCCACCTACTGCATGGAACAAAATTCAATATTGTATCGTTGATTAAACATTGATTAAAACTACAATGAAAGCTCGGTCTTATTCTATTAGGGAATATGGTTATGGACTCCTCAGTCTTTATATGTGCATACACTCCAAATTTCTAATACCTAGTTTGAAACACCCACTTTCTAGGGCTATAAGGAAAGAAGGGCTAAAACGGGTAGTCCCCGAATTAAGGACGAAATATGACAGATTGCAAAAGATCTTTTTGCCCATCCGTTACACTTACGCTAATTTTAAAACCAAACTACCGCCAATGGAAATAAAAAGCATCCTTGTAAAAAAAAAGAATAAAATAAAAATTAAATAGATAAAATTAAGATTGTTAATTAATTAAATTTAATAAAAATTAATAAAATTAAGACAGTTAATTAAAAGTTCCACTAAGAAAACAAATCAGAGTCGAAAAGTCTACAAATTTTAAGGATTTTTTTCAAAAATTAAAATTTAAAATTTTTACGGATTTTCCCCCCAAGTCAGGATTTTTTCCTATTTAAGCCAAAAAGTAAAGAATTATTTTCAAATGAGTCATTCAAATCGTAAGCTAAGATAAATTACTCAATAAATTTCAGGACTAGAATAATATCTGAGAAGTGCGAAACTCCAGTTGCCTTATAGAAATAGTGCTAGTGCCACCTTCAAAGCGAATTTTATGCAAGGTTTAGATAGCACCACCGAGTAACAAATTTCAAGAGAGCTTTTTTTTGAGTCCTGTAGTTGCGCAGGTTCGATCTCAGCCTGGTAAATAGGGACCCGCAGGTGAAACCCAGCAGTAGCAACACACTGCAGGTCTTAGAATTTGACTCCGGTGATGAGATTATGCGAAAGCATCTCCATATTAATCCAAACGAGAAGAGGAAGAAGAAGAAATTTATAATGGAAAATAAAAATAAAATAAGACAAAATACAAATAATAAAGACAATAAAAAAGAAAAATAATAAAACGGACATAAAAAACAAAAAAGGACAAAAAATCAATAATTTATTTAAAAAAAATACATAGAACAGGTAAGTAAGAGTTCCAAGAATACCAAACTTAACTGTACCTTCTAAATTGCTTAAGAATAATATTAATATTCAAGCTACGTTTCCCATCAAGAAGCATAATTTCCTGCTCCTTCTTCTTTCGCTCCGCGTCTGGTGTTCGAGGAGGAGCGTTCGGATCAAGACGAACATTTTGAGGAAGTGCGGATTGCTGACAGAAAAGTCCTTCCATCTCATTCCAGTCCAAATCCTTGGCAGCTTCTTTGTGGTTTTCTGCAGCCAAAGTCCAAACATTCCTACCGTTCACAAACCTAGAAGACAACCATTTTTATTGGAAATTATTGGGCAAATTACTATTAGTTTTCTGCTATTAAACTAGCTTTCCCGTCGTGCATTGCTGTGATATCAAAATGAAGCAAATCCCCCCCCCCCTGTGAAAATTCTTCTGTGGAAAACTCACCCTCTGTGGAAAATCCTCCCGCAGAAAATTTACCCAATAAAATTCTCTTCCGTGGAAAACTCCCCCTGTGTATTAATAAAAAACGTCTTTTAAATTTAAAAATATTTTAAAAATTCCCTCGTGGAAAATTATTCCCCCCCCCGTGGAGAATCTACCCCATAAAATTCTCCATCCCTGAGATCCCCCCCACCCTCAAAAATCCCCCTTCCCGACAATTTCTATTCATTGCGGAATTCCAATTTTCAACGTCATGCTTTTTCATGCTTTTCTTTTTTAAACGTCATGC
The DNA here is from genome assembly GCA_027921565.1 of Artemia sinica. Classification (NCBI taxonomy): domain Eukaryota; kingdom Metazoa; phylum Arthropoda; class Branchiopoda; order Anostraca; family Artemiidae; genus Artemia; species Artemia sinica. The sequence continues at coordinate 40,362,195 of CM051273.1, read as the reverse complement.
TGTCCACAAAAGAGTTAATCCCAGAAAGAATAAAGTGGCCCTTTATCGTACATTGATATAAATTGCTAAATTAATTCATTTTGATTGCATATACAACGAGCCGGAAAAAGATATGCAAATCAAGCTCACTTCACTATGGAAAATCCTCCCCTGCGGATTCCCCTCTCTCGAGAATTCTATCCTCACGAAAATTCCTCCCAGCAGAAAATTCCCCACCAACAGTTCCCCCCTGATAATTTTTACCTGTATTTAAAGTAACGATGGAATTTTTAGATTTAAAAATTATTTGAATAATTGGGTTAATATCAAATTAACATATCTGTTCAAGTAGAATCCATAGTTAGCTAACTTGTGACTTGAATACAAGAAAACATGAATAATATGACCGGGATGAGCTGACAAGAATTTGTGTTGATGGATCTCTAATTTCAGTCGGCACGAAAATAATTAAGAGGGCTTGGGGAGGGGGGGGAGAATTTTATACCTAATACCTTTGCAAGAGTGCACTCAAAAACTTCTTAAAGTTTTTTGACGATCTGAAGAATAGTATAGTAATCCATAAAGGACAGACAGATAGAAAGACACTATGCTTAATATGTATAGTATAACGATAATATTAAGTGGCTTTCACACTACGTACGCAGTCTTGCATGCGAAGTGTTTATGTTGCACTAATTATTGTTTTTTAATTTCGAGCAATTCCTTTCACACTAAACTAACACGAAATTCCTAGAATTTTTCGGTTAGCACCAGGCTAACCAAAAAATCATAAAATTTATCATCGTTTGAAGTCATAACAATCATCATACGCAAAATAAGCGTGAAAGACTTTCTAGAGTATATTAATTAATTTATTTTCAAAATTTATTAATTACTCATTAAGAAATTCTTTTTTTTTCTGCAATATTGATTTTTCCACACCGTGACATACATCTATTGGACGTAAAATTCTATCGTAGCTCGAGTCTACTTGACACTGCCTACGTTAAGGAGTGATTTTGCTCCGTAAGATTAAATAACGTAACATAAAGCTTTAAATTTTGCTAATTTGAAAGGTTCTACAGCATGGTGTGAAAGCACCATTGAAGGGCGGTTAAAGTAGTGACCTAAGCCTTCTGACTGCAGCGATAAAAGCATGCTCCTTTTTTCAATTTATTCCTTTTTTTCAATAAATGATATTAGAACCTGCTTAATATTTTATTAGGCATAGGTGCACATAAATAAAAAGTATAAAGAACTCACTACTCTTATTAATTTCTATACTGTACTTACTACATACTACTTTGCTTTCTTTACTCTAGTACTCTACTTACACTTACAACTATACTCACTACCCTTACTACTTTCTATACTGTACTTTCTACTTACTACATACTACTTTACTCTACTGTACTTACTACTTCCTACATACTACTTTACTTTCTTTACTCTAGTACTCTACTTACACTTACAACTACACTCACTACTCTTACTACTTTCTATACTGTACTTTCTACTTACTACATACTACTTTACTCTACTGTACTTACTACTTCCTACATACTACTTTACTTTCTTTACTCTAGTACTCTACTTACACTTGCAACTATACTCACTACTCTTACTACTTTCTATACAGTACTTTCTACTTACTACATACTACTTTACTCTACTGTACTTTCTACTTACTACATACTACTTTACTCTACTGTACTTTCTACTTACTACATACTACTTTACTCTACTGTACTTACTACTTACTACATACTACTTTACTTTCTTTACTCTAGTACTCTACTTACACTTACAACTACACTCACTACTCTTACTACTTTCTATACTGTACTTTCTACTTACTACATACTACTTTACTCTACTGTACTTACTACTTCCTACATACTACTTTACTTTCTTTACTCTAGTACTCTACTTACACTTACAACTATACTCACTACTCTTACTACTTTACTCTACTGTACTTACTACTTACTACATACTACTTTACTTTCTTTACTCTAGTACTCTACTGTACTTACTACTTACTACATACTACTTTACTTTCTTTACTCTAGTGCTCTACTTACACTTACAACTATACTCACTACTCTTACTACTTTACTCTACTGTACTTACTACATACTACTTTACTTTCTTTACTCTAGTACTCTACTTACACTTACAACTATACTCACTACTCTTACTACTTTACTCTACTGTACTTACTACTTACTACATACTACTTTACTTTCTTTACTCTAGTACTCTACTTACACTTACAACTATACTCACTACTCTTACTACTTTACTCTACTGTACTTACTACTTACTACATACTACTTTACTTTCTTTACTCTAGTACTCTACTTACACTTACAACTATACTCACTACTCTTACTACTTTCTATACTCTACTTTCTACTTACTACATACTACTTTACTCTACTGTACTTACTACTTACTACATTCTACTTTACTAGGCTTAGAAGCAAACAAATAAAAATAATATAAAAGAACAAAGATGAAAAGAAGACAAAAAGTTAACAATTTGACATTTGACAACTTTAAACAATTTGACAAATTTACAACAATTTAACAAAGAAGTAATTTCTAGATTATGATGAATGCAATAAATAAATTTTATGAGATTCTTGTATTAAATTCTTCTATGAATTCTAGAATCAGTGTATAAGATAAATAAATATTCTTTCAAAATACTAAAGAAAATAGATTAAGAAGCATACAAAAAAAAAACTGAATAGGAGACAACAATTTGACAATATGTCAAATCTTAAAAACTTGTTGAATTAAAACAATTTAACAAAAATTAATTTTCGAATTTATAGAGTAATGGGTCCAGATTGAAAGAGGCCTATTAGATTGTTCTGTTAAGTTCTTTCGTGAATTGCAGAACTTAAGAATAAGTGAAATACAAATTCGTTCAAACCACTAAAGAAGAAAAAAAGAAGAGGAAATGAAACAATAAAAAGTATAAAAGAACGAAACTCAAAAGTAGACAACACACCTTTGAATCAGGAAGTTTGTTCCAATTAAATGTCTTCATTTTTGCCTTTGGCTTGGGTATATTCTGCTGTGGAAGCTTTATCTTTATTTCTGGTGATGAAAAAGGTGGCAATTTATGTAATGGTATTGGCGGAACTCCTGAAGGTGGAGCCGGGGGTGGACAATAGCCTAGAATAAAATATAAATAATAAAAACAGGCTTTAAAGGTAAAAGTATTTATATAAATAATTTTGTTATTACTCTACCTATTGATACTTTCATAATAGACGATGTCATCAGGATGTCATCATAATTACAGTCATCAGATTTAACAAAAAAAAAGCTAGAATATTTTCATAGTTGGAGCAATTACTGCAATTACTAAAGAACGAAGTTCAGCCCATAATTAGCAAAATTAAAAAAAAAAAATTTCAACTGTCAAGTGAAAAAAATTGTCATTTCAATCTGATTCAACAATCGTAAACACAATTTCGATTAATCTTAACAATTAAAGTCTATTAATTTTTTTTTTAGGAATTTCGACACATAGCCTGAAAACCATCGAAAATGGTGTCGAATTAAAAAAAACTGCACCACTGGAATCGCCATAGCCAAAAACCCCGCAATGAAAAGGTTACAACCAAAAAGTACGAAAAACCTTAGAGACAAAAAAGGAATCTCAAAACGAGAAAAATTTTCAACCAGTGAGAAATTTTCAACCAGAGAGATAGACAAAAAAGGAATCTCAAAACGAGAAAAATTTTCAACCAGTGAGAAATTTTCAACCAGAGAGATGGTAAGTGAAATTTTCACTGTGAAACTTTTCCTTCTTCTTTTCTATTCTCCTTTTCTTTCTTTCTTTCCTTTCTATTTTCTATTTCCTTTCTTTCCTTTTTTTATTTCCTTTTAGAATTCTCCTTTCTTCTTTATGATTTTCATTCTACCGAGCAAGACCCAACAGACCATCAGCACCAATTGCAAGATTAGATTAAGTAATTGACCTTGACATAATGATTGAATAATTAAACTAAATACATAAAACATAACACAAACATAATATACAAAACATAACGTAATATAAGATAAACATAACAAAACAAAAACAATACCTCATTTCAATTTTCTTTTTCTTCTATGTGACATGTCCTTTTTTTTTTGTCTACCGAGTAAAACCAAGCGGACCCTCACAGTTCCTACCTAATGATTAACTTTGACGTGGCGGAGAACAAATTATTAACGAATAAAGCACTATTAGTAACTGAAGGCATTTTAAAAAGCTTCCTAATAAAAAAATTTACGAATTCTCATTTTAATATTTCTAAAATTGCATTAAAGAGTTGGTGATGTTAAAGAGTTGGGAAAATTGCTTTAGGAAGCCCTGCCCATCATTCTTGTGATCGAAGCGAACGAGTTGGACTTTAAAAGTGATTAGAGAGAAAATCACTTTAAAAGTGATTTAGAAGGTTCTGCTCATCACTCTTGTAATCGAAGTGAACGAATTGAACTTCTAAAATGATTTAGAAAGTGATTTAGAAAGAAAACCATTTTAAAAGCGATTTAAAAAGTTCACTTTATCACTCTTGTGATCGAAGTGATCGATTTATACTAAAGAAGCGATTTGGAAAGTTATTTAGAAAGCTCTGCCCATCACTCTTATGATCAAAGCGAACGAACCCAACTTTAAGAGTGATTTAGAAAGAAAATCACTATAAAATTAATTTAGAAAGCTCAGCACATCACTTTTGTGATCTAAGTGAACAAGCTGGATTTTTGAAAAACCTTGCCTTTTAAACTTAAACGTCATCAAGTATGGCACGCTCGAAATGCCCATACGATAATACTAACCTGGTGGTGGAGGTGGTGGGGGTAAACCAGTAGGAGGTGGAGGCGGAGCTCCTGGAGGAGGAGGCAAGCCGGCAGGTAAAGGTGAATGTCCTGGTGATCTTTGTTGGGGCAATGGACTCGTTTCTCTTGGTGACAAGAGACCAGGTGAAGCAGCATTATTTGTCAACGAAGACTTTCGTCTTCCCATTTCGTCACGATGACAACCACAGAGACATCTTGTTTCGCCACCCTTTAAAACACAAAAAAAAATCAAAAAAAAATCAAAAAATCAAAAAATCTTAGCCACCACCGAACAATAAAGAAGATAATGGATGATCAGAACACTTAAACGTACACCGATACAAAGGAGTGTCTACACCCCTTCCTGCTGATGGTGGAGCAAGTATTTGAAATGCTCTGTAAACCATATTGCAACAAAGTATCTGGTATGCACGATCATTTGAATACGATGCTGTGCGATCTTGCAACAATTTTGGGACTAATCTGTTGAATTTGTGTTGGAATTGTGTTGAAATTGTGTAAAATTCAACTAATCTTTGAATTTGTGTTTAAAATCTGACAAGCTCTTTAATTTGAATTGAATTAATTTATATAAAAAACACCATTTAATCATTTGTTTAATTTGGTATTCAATGGGATTTTTTAATTGTTTTATTAGTTTTGAATTCAATTAGTATTTATTGGTATTCGTTAATTTGGTATTCAAGTTTCGTTAATTTAGTATTCAAACTAATTTTTCAAATTAAAAATTGATGCAGTGCATTATCATGTTTTCTATTCATGGACGCCTTTACCTAATAAAGAGGAAGCATTAAGAGCGGGTAGTAGGGACATTTCCTGGGAGAATTTTTCGCGGAGTAATTTGAAGTAGCCGTCAAAGAAGAAACAAAGCTCTGAGGTCGAAAGACTACAACAATCAATTTCAATAAATTCAACTAAATTACTCTAATAAAAAAAAACATTGAACAAGAAAAGTGAAAAGTTTTAAACAAGAAAAGGTGAAAAGAGAAAAGTGAAAAAATTACAAACACTTTTCTCTGTTGTAGAACTTTTGAGAAAATATTAGTAATCTGCATTCAAAATTCCTATGAAGATAATAGATTATGAGTGAAGCTAAACACAAATTTCGAAGAAGAAAAACCATTATTCAAAAACGCAAGTTCTAGGCAGTTCTAACAAATGATCTAGGCAGCGCTACCTAAGTAAAGAACGATATGGCCACAATGTGTTTTTTTTGTTTTTCTTCTTTCTTCGACAGGCACTTCGTATCGAAGGAGTTATCGTAGAAACTTCGAAAAGGCTCATTCGATTGGAAATTGGAGTGGCTAGTGCCCTTTTTAATAGTCAAAAGTGATTGGAGAGCAACTAGTCCCCCCCCCCTCCACGCCCATCATTCCCTTAAACACATCCAATCAAAATTTTGAGATAGCCATTTTGTTCAGCGTAGTTGATTCCCAGATACAAAATATGTTTTTGAGGAGGACACTCCCCCACAACCCTCGGGCAAGGGTTTTAAGTTATGCCCTGAGGGCATATAAGGTTTTTATAGAAGGGGTTGTCGTAGAAACTTCAAAAAAGGCTCATTCGATTGGAAATTCAAAGGGCTAGTGCCCTTTTTAATAATAAAAAGTGATTGAAGGGCAAGTACCCCCCCCCCAACGCCCATCAATCCCCCAAACACATCCAATCAAAATTTTGAGATAGCCATTTTGTTCAGCGTAGTTGATTTCCAGATAGAAAATATCTTTTTGAGGAGGACACTCCCCCACAACCGTCGGGGCAGGGGTTTTAAGTTATGACCTGGGGGCATATAAGGTTTTTATAGAAGGCGTTGTCGTAGAAACTTCAAAAAAGGCTCATTCGATTGGAAATTCAAAGGGCTAGTGCCCAAACACATCCAATCAAAATTTTGAGATAGGCATTTTGTTCAGCGTAGTTGATTTCCAGATAGAAAATATCTTTTTGAGGAGGACACTCCCCCACAACCCTTGGGGCAAGGGTTTTAAGTTATGACCTGGGGGCATATAAGGTTTTTATAGAAGGCGTTGTCGTAGAAACTTCAAAAAAGGCTCATTCGATTGGAAATTCAAAGGGATAGTGCCCAAACACATCCAATCAAAATTTTGAGATAGCCATTTTGTTCCACGCAGTTAAAGTTCAGGAAATTATACCTTTGAGCAGGACAATCCCCCCACAGTCTTCAGAGCAAGGGTTATAAGTTATGCCCTGGGGGCATTTAAGTTTTTATTGAAATCTTTGTCGTAGAAACTTGAAAAAGGGCTCATTCGATTGAAAATTCAAAGGTCTAGTGCCCTTTTTAATAGCCAAAAGTGATTTGAGGGCAACTAGCCCCCCTCTCTCGCCCACCTTTTCCCCAAATACATCCAATCAAAATTTTTAGATAGCCATTTTGTTTAGTGTTGTGGATTTCCAGATAGAAATTATGTTTTAGAGGAGGACACTCCCCCACAGTACTCAGGGCAAGGGTTGTAAGTTATGCCCTGGGGGCATCTAAGGTTTTTACTGAACGCGTCGTCGTAGAAACTCTCACGCCCACCATTTTCCCAGACACATCCAATCAAAATTTTGAGATAGCCATTTTGTGTAACGTAGTTGAAAGTTCTGGAAATTAGGTCTTAGAGGATGACAACCACCCTCACAGCCCTTAGGGTGAGAGTTGTAATTTATGCCCTGGGGGCATATAAGGTGTTTATAGGAAGTGTTGTCGTAGAAACTCAAAAAGGGCTCATTCGATTGGAAATCGAAAGGTATACAAACGAATGTGCATTGTCAGTTTAATAGACATATACTGATATTTAGTAATCAAAATCTTAATATTATTTGATTTATTAAAGTTATAAAAGTAAAAACATTTATATTTTTTCAGTAAAGTGCAAATTATGTTCTGGCCTTGGGAAGGCATAGGGTTTTTGAGCCCAACTTATGCTAATTTCTGCTCGTTTTGAGTTTGACTCGGTTATTTATTGTAATTTCTGTTTGTTTTGGGTTTCATTTATTTATCGATGCTGATTTGTGGTAGTTTCACGCTTAGTAGATCATTTGATTTTATTTTTGCTCATTTTTTGTTTAATGTAGTTCTTTACTTTTCTTTGAAAAACTTACTTTGTGGGAAAAGCTTTTTTAATTAATTTTCGTAAAATGGCTGACAGAGAATTATTTTTTGAAGGTATTTATTCTGAATCTTCTAAAGGGTTCGATTAAATATATATATATATATATATATATATATATATAATATATATATATATTATATATAGATATATATATATATATATATATATATATATATATATATATATATATATAATATATATATATATATATATATATAGATATATAGATATATAGATATATAGATATATATATATAGATATATCTATATAGATATATAGATATATATATATATATATATATATATCTATATATATATATATATACTATATATATATATAGATATATATATATATATATATATATATATATATAATATATTATATATATATATATATATATATATATATATATATATATATATATATAGATATATATAGATATATAGATATATATATAGATATATAGATATAAATATATATATATAGATATAGATATATATATATATATATATATATATATATATATAATATATATATATATATATATATATATATATATATATATATATATATATATATATATATATATATCTATATATATATATATATATATATATACAAATATGTATGGAACCGTTTATTTGTAAGTGTAAGAAGTATAAAGTTGGTCCTAGATCTGCTTTTTTACGGATTAGCGATTATCATACTGGAAAAACGCAGAGTTAAAGTAGGTAGTCATGCAGTGGCGTTTCTGGTCTCTCTTGCGCTCAGGAGAAAATCGTGAGTAGTACCCCCCCTCCCCCCCTGAATCCCACAAACTTTATGGCAAAATTTTTGAAAATTTTCATTTAGTAACAAAATTACTTTCAGTTAATTATTCGATTAATAATTTATGTTTTAATTAATTTTTAGTTTATTATTTAATCATTATAATTTAAATATTTCAATTTTTATTTCTTCAACATTTTAAATTTGTTACCTTATTTTTATTTAATCAATTAATTGATAATTTATTAATTATTTTCATTTATTAACTGCATTCTTTGCTTTATTTTAATAAAGATAAAATTTCAAAATTACAAAATGATTTTCACCGCTAGATTATTTATTTGAGAATTTGCGCCACTACAATCCTGCGCCCGGGGCAAGTGCCCCCTCTGTTCCTCCCCTAAAACTGCCTCTGTAGTAGCGCCTCATCCCAATTCAGGCAGAAAGTAGAGTTCCTTAGAATCTTGTTTCTCGAGTATGCAAACACTAGAATTATTTTCCCGAGGACGTTGGATGTTCTGAAAAATTTTGTATAATTGAATAAATTATTACCCAGTGGGATTTTTACCAGTATTTATTAAAAAAAACACTTTCCGAAAAGAAGTCTTTTAAAGAAAAGTAAAGGCCATATTAAACTTCAGATCAGAAGAAATAAAAACCTACAATAGCTCAAAACGACCAGAAATTACTATTAAAGAATTAATGAAACCCAAAATGAACAGAAATTAAATAAACAATCATAGCAAAAGATTAGTTTATTCATTTATTTCATTTATTTAGTTTTATTAGTTGCTCCATATGCTTTATTATATATCTGTATTATGCGCGACAAGCGAAAGCTTGCTGCATTTTGATAAATAATAAATAAAAATAAATTATTACAAACTCTGTGACCAATAATTCGATATACTCACTAAACCTATGAGTCCCGGTACAACTACCAGAGTTTCGCCACACCAGTTAAAAATTCACCCAATTTCACAGACTCTCGAGGAGAGGGGGGGGGGTAGCTTTATTTCGAGCAATTCTGTAAAAAGAGGATATTGAATTTACATTACAAAGAAGTGTGCAAGCGCCACGCATAATTACAGAAATTGGAAAAAAAATACTAAGTTGGGGGATTTATATACTGGACCTGAACCTAATTTAACACCCCTTACCTTATTTTTATTTTATCAATTAATTAATAATTTATTAATTATTTTCATTTATTAACTGCACCGTTTGCTTTTTTTTAACAAAAGATAAAACTTCAAAATTACAAAATGATTTTGACTTTAGAACATTCTAAAGTTTTTAGTTTTGTCTTCTTATGTTCAAAAAACGTTCAGCTTTAATTTGTGAATATGTAAATTACATTTTGTTAATAACAAAGAAGTCTATAAACCATAATCTGAGGAAACATCAAGCAAAAAGTAATGATAAGAGTTAGAAAAATATAGAAACATATAATTAGAAATCAATTAAAATGGCGGAAAATTAAAAGATAATACAAAACTGAGAAATAATACAGACTTCTTTATCAGAGTACTTCAACAATACACCCAACCATGGAGCCCCCATACGGCGGACTAATGCCCAGTATAGTCATTATGAAAAATATAGGAAATAAGAGATATATATATATAGATAAAAAAGAAGATATATATATAATATATAAAGAGATATGAAAAAAAAACATAACAAATACCTTATATTTTGGAACGAATTTATTTGAAATGTTGCCGTAAGACGTGCTTCTGATGAGTTTTTGTCTCTCTTCAACTGAATCCAGAAGCGTAACTTTATGTATCATAGTTTCAGCTGTGTCCCATATCATGTCACTGATATTTTCACGCATGTCTATTCGCAACAGATGTTGCAGGATGTTTAAAAATGTCATCTCTTGAGGGGTGTCCGCAACCTATAAACAGACAAATATAGGCGAAAACACGGTAATTCAAAGACAACGAACAACTACTAGCAACTCAATGCGGCACCAAGTCTCCTGAGGTCAACACAGTTGCACAAGCTCCTCATCCATCTCAGTCTATTCGAAGCTTTTTACGTCGTTCCAAGAAGTCACAATTACGGTACTTGTATTATTGCATGCCTAATGGGTTAGGTACAATTATTCTGCATATTATGTAATAAGAATTGTTTTCTAACTTCACACTGTTAGGGTGAAGTTAGAAAACTGTGTTGGCATCGCGTGAATGTGTGTGTGAATGTGTGTATTTATACTACATAGCATGTAGTATGAACTCTTATACTAGAACTCTCTAGTATAGAACTCTTATACTACATAGTTACTACATAGTATACTACATAGTGTAGTATAGAATGTAGTATAGAACTCTTATACTACATAGTTATACGAACTATGTAGTCTTATGAGGCCAACACAGTTGCGCACGCTCCTCCTCCATCTCAGTCTATTCAAAGCTTTTTACGCCGTTCCAAGAAGTCCCAATTTCGGTACTTGTGTGATATACCCCCCCCCCCCCTACTATTCTTCTAATATGTTTCTCTGACGCTCAATCCTAATGATATATACCGAAGTTAGAGAAAAAATATAACACTTCAGAAACAAATTTGGGCTATATGCCTATATATTTCCACATTAGGGTGGGGGGAGGGGTAAAGTGTAGCGTGTCTGCATGCCTGATGTCTTAGATACAATTATTCTGCATATTATGTAGTAAGAATTGCTTTCTAACTTCATATTGTCCAAATACTTACCGGCACCCCCCACCCCTAATGTGCAAATATATAGCCCAAATTATATATTTTCCATCTATTCAGTCACTTCTATTTGTCTTGTCTCACGCTAAGCTGAAAGAAACTAACGAAAAAAACCGGTTCTTTAATGTGTCAATGATGAACAACTTGAGCGGTAGGGGGTTTATCACACAAGTACCCCAATTACTAATAAATCCTTCCCTACAACCTCTTCCAGCCCCATTCAAGGAGACCGTTTTTGTTTTTATCATAGAATTCTGGTACATTTTCTGACCTTTTTCACATTTCGACAAAATATAAAGGAAATTTATCTCATGCGTGTATCGGAAACCACTAAAAAAAAAAAAAAAAAAAAAAAAAAAAAAAAAAAAAAAAAAAAAAAAAAAAAAAAAAAAAAAAGGCTTCGTGTAGCCTTCTTAAGCTACACGAACTTAGCTACAAGTTTGAAAATCTCGCATTTTCAGTGTTATAGCTTTAGTCGCCCTCTATATTGTTAAATCGTAGATAGCGCAATAGCTGTTTTGAAAGTTCAGTTCGTCATTTTAACTAAATTCGCATAGATACTACGCTTTAATTTTACTGAAGATAATTGTCGCAATGACAAAAACGAGCCCAAGCAATCAAGCTGGTGACTTTAATTTACTCACTAGAATTAATTGCTTCAGAAATGTTATAGCTTTAGTCGCCCTCTATATTGTTAAATCGTAGATAGCGCAATAGCTGTTTTGAAAGTTCAGTTCGTCATTTTAACTAAATTCGCATAGATACTACGCTTTAATTTTACTGAAGATAATTGTCGCAATGACAAAAACGAGCCCAAGCAATCAAGCTGGTGACTTTAATTTACTCACTAGAGTTAACTGCTTCAGAAATCGCTGCTGGTACAAGAGTTGAACCCAAGATTTCCCAGTAACTAGCCGGAACCAATACAATGGACTAACATACACGCTTGGCGATAGTTCATTATCTTTTTATTTTAGACTTTATTATCCCATATAGATGAAGTAACATGAAATAACCATCAAACAAACTCTTCAGACTCTGAAATTCTCTTAAAACATTTCTATATATTTACCTCTTTAACGTGCAAAATAAAATTCATGTTTAATTATTGCTTAAAATTATTTGATAGAATGCGCGCGCGTGATAAAACTGTTAGCCGATATATATGCTATTAGGCGATAACGGTTTTCAAAAACCGACAAAATTGACGAAAATTCCAAAATTTGACACCCCTGAAAATATTTTCCCCCCTCCCAACCTAAATAAATCCCTACATGCATGCGTTCATGCATTAATCATTTATATTTGTTACTTTACCATAACATGCAGGATAAATATAAGAGAAGGTTTAATGATAAACACAAAATACTGAGACAAAATTGTACACCAAGAGTTAACAGAGAGCTAAGCTCCTAGGGGGAGGTAGGGTTAGGGCGGATCCAGGATTTTTGAAGGGGGGGGGGACAAAATAGTTTAATCCGATAAACTTGCGTCAGTAGCAAGTTTATTTAACGCAAACTTGCGTTAATTAAGTAAATTACACTACTTTAGACTACGTTAGAAGGGGGCACCCCCTCGCCCCCCTGGATCCGCCACTGGGCTGAGTAGTGGAGTCAATGCCTTCCTCCTCAACTGGAAAACAAAATTACGTTAAAAATTATGTGAAATAGATAAATGAGATATATTCCTGTTTAAATCTTAGTAAAAACCAAGCTCCCAACATTTCATTACTCTTGCAAACAAGTTAGGGAGGGATAGGGAGGGATAAAATTTTTTTTGGGTAGAGGACACCCATTCCAAGGTTAAGGATTTGCAGGGGAATAAATTCACACAAAGGGCTTTCTAAGGGGAGCAGCGAAAGGCCAAGGTTTAAAAAAGTTGCAAATTTTGCAATTTCCTGTATTTTCCGTCTTCAAAGGGGGAGAAGGAGGAAGGTAAATATCCACTGGGGCATGCCTAGAAGAAGGTCTCATAAACTTATATGCAACAGAATTTAGTCAGACACTGAAATTCAAAATACAGAAAAACAGAGACCAGAGACAAAAAAGCTATTCCGGCACGGTAAAGGTATTGTAACAAAATACATAAAACAAATAGATCTCTGGTATTTAGGAAACTTAAACGAAAATATTGAAAAAGAGTAAAACTTTTAAATGAATCTTACCGTTGAAAAAAAAAAACTTTTACAAATAACATTGAAAATACGGAATTTCAGCTTCACATCGGGAAGCCTTTATCAGTGCGAAAAAGGTGAAGAAAAAATACGAAGAAAAAATCTAACTTAGACAAATTAAAAACACAATTAGTAAAATAAAATAGATAAAGCGGGAAGGAACTCACATCTGACCAACTACTGTTGTTCTTAAGCAAGCCCAAGATGATAATTCAAGCACAAACACAAGACACGGTGACTCTTAATAATTTAATAATTTATTTTATTATTATTTATTTATTTGCAGGTAGACCAGGGCATACCTGACAGAGCTGTTTAGTTGGCATCCATGTTCTTTAAGGATTATTTGCTGGCAGGCCTTCAGAAATCTAAATCAATAGGTCTGTTTTCTATGTTCACCACGTTATTCCAGTACCGTGGTCTTAGGTGCCGTCATCTCTGATAGATTAAGTTGAAAGTTCTACCCAAAGAGTGTAGGTAAATTATCAGAGCAGGATCTGGTGCTCGTTTCGACACAAAATATCATTGCCATCTAGCATTCGGTGACACTTATCATTTAATCAAGCTCACCAACCACTTTTCTATCAGGAACTGAGATTAGAGACTTATTACTACCTAATTTTAGCAATTACACTAATTAAATTAATTATACTTATTATTATATGGAAAAAATACCAATTGTTGCCAAACACTAGATGGCATTGATAGTTTTTCTTGTCAACATTAGTGCCAGTTCCCACTCTTTTAAGTTACAAATAGTCTTTGATTCTACCTTTCGCGACCACTTGAGACACCATTGCCTGTAGGTGTACGAATTTTGAATTCTTAAGTTTTTTTTTTCTCTCAAGTTGTAAATTATTTTTTGTTTAGTTTTAGCATAATACATCGTAATGCCCTAATAAAGCGGTCACCAACCTTTAAAAGCTCAAGGACCACTAAAAGTATAATTTTTATTTGGTGGACCACTTATATGGATTTGGAAAAGAAAAGCCATTTCTTCAATTCTGCACCTAAAAGTGTTAGCAGAAATAGAAATTAACTTCAGTCTTTGGATAGCATCTTTTCCCAAAGCAGCTTCACAGGCTTGTAACATACAAAGTTTGATTAAGTCCTCTCCTATCGTATAAGTTTTTTTTTATTATATACAATTTTGAGTGCTATCAAGAAGGAGGCCCTTAATAGAGACTTATCTTCAGCAACCATATTTTATAAGGCCCCTATTTGCTTTTTCCACTTTCATGCGCTTTTTGAAAATATTCAAGTGCTTTGTCAACTAAATCTGGGTGTTTTGATTGCAAGTGAACGTTTCGTTTGACGTTTTCAGGGCAGCGTTAGATAGACTTACATGATAAATAGCACAAAGAGGTCTTGGGTCCAGTACACTACCAGGTTATTGAATAAATCCAAATTTCCGGTAACTGAATCCTATTTTTTTGATACTTTGTGTATTTTTCTTTTCACCTCCTTTTTGAATGTCCTTTGCAATGTTGTCTCACGAGGACTGTGGATGCTCTGGTAAGTAAAAAATCTCACTATTGTTACTATTTTCATCACTTATTTTATCTTCACTTCTTCCAAAAAGTGCAAAATATTCACTTGGCTTTTCTAACTCATTATGTGTCCTTGCTTTTTTTTCACTCAATAGTTTCAGAAAAGTCCGTTAATTAAAAAATTTTAAAATTTATAGCTGTTTACTTCCTATTTTTCAACTTTGAGAAAACTTGCTCACATAATTATTAATTTACTGTCAAGGAGCTTATGCTGAGCCGTAGAATATCAGGAACTTATAGTTCCCGTAGGAACTAAACTAAACTAATACTGGAGACTGGATTGAAAATTGAAACAGAATGAAACTTTTTTGCAGAAATTTGTTCGCAGAAATAGAAAGCCAAACAGAAATGTATCCTGTCATAGATGTATGCTGATTCAAGAATGTACAGCAACAAAAAACGTTTAATGCATCCTTTCATAGATGTATGTAGATTCAAGAATGTACAGCGGCAGAAATCGTTTAATGTGTCTAAACCCCTATCTCAATTCTTTTTTTAGCCTTTTTCAGTTGCATTAAAGCTATATGATAGTAAACTTAAGTTTTAAATTTTGAATATATGATAAGTTTCCTTATTTTGCTTATTTTTTATGTTAACGGAACATAAAAAAGAGACATTGTTTGATAATGGTCCCTTTTCTTCTTGGATCACCTCAATATTTTCATGGACCACCAGTGGTCCATGGACCACAGGTTGGCGACCGCTACTATAATACACTGGTGTATACGGTGTAATACATTGTAATACCCGTAATACACTGGTGTATCCGGTGTAATACACTGTAATACCTTAATACACTGATGTAAATAAGTGTCCTTTATGGATTAGCAACACAAGCCCAGGTCACTAAACTTTTTTTTCATTAAATTTTATCTAAAAAATTATTTTCTCCACTGAAAAATAATAATATTTTAAATAGGATTACCTGTCTAAAGACAGCATGAAAAACATCAAGGGGAGAAGACAGGTCCACACCTTCAGGCCCTGAAAACTGGGACTCGTCACTCTCTCTTTGCTCATCGAAGACATCGAGTTGAACCAGTACATCATTGTCAATTGCCTTTTCCCGTCTTTAAAGATGAAATAAAGGTTGTTTTACTCATTTATTTATTTCAGAATTCATAACAAATAGGAATTGTGATGATTGGGCAATGGTAAGATGCTATATACCGTTTCAAAAAAATTATAAAGATTCTCCAGAGCCATAGATGGCGCATTGGGCATTAAAAATTTTCAACGTTGCAGTTGCCCGGTCTTCTTTACAGGGATAGGTAACAAGCCTGTCGTCCAACTTTGCTGAAGCTGGGATTAAAACCCGAGCCCAGTATCTTCAAGCATAGATCAATTCACTGCAGTAATACAGAATATATGTCATTTAAAATAATAAATTTATTTTAAAATTTTTAAAAATGAAAAAAAAAATTATTTAAAAGTTTCTATGTATTTACACTCTCAGAACATTTACATTCTAAAAATAGTAAATAGAAAATACTTTCTGATATTCTTTGGCTCGCAATACTCGATATTGGTTTGATTTTTCGAAACTTCGGCTTGGTGTATTTGTAGGAAAGTAATTGAATTTGAGAAGTTTAACTTTAAGTTTATCATCGGATTACCAAATTAATGAGAATTTAGCTCGTTCAAATTTTTCATAATCTGAATGAGTCAAAATTGCAGAAAAGGGGGTAGGCCCAAAACTAGTAAGAACTGTAAATTAGCTATCTTGAAGCTCTATTGAGATTCTTAGCTTTGTGAGATGGTGAATGGTGAGAGAGAAAATAAGATACTACAAGAGAAAAAAAGAAGGAAGAGGGAATAGAAAAGATAAAAGTAGAGGAAAGATAAAAGGGTGAGAGAGACAATAAGATACTACAAAAGAAAAAAGAAGGAAGAGGAAATAGAAAAGATAAAAGTATAGAAAAGATAAAAGGCTGAGAGAGAAAATAACATGATACAAGAAAAAAGAAGGAATAGAAAAGATAAAAGGGTAAGATAGAAAATAAGATACTACAAAAGAAGAAGAAGGAACAGGAAATAGAAAAGATAAAAGAATGAGAGAGAAAATAAGATACCACTAAACAAGAAAAGAGGGAAGAAGAAATAAAAAGAAAAGAAGGGGAAATAAAACAAGATACTACGAAGAAAGAAAAGAAAGAAAGAAAAGAAAGAAAAGATTAGTTGTCAGATACGTTACACCTGATGACTCCGGAAAGTACAAAATAAGCTAAAATAATTGACGTCATATCTAAACAAGCAATTCAAAAATGGAAATAAAAACACAAAAATTAAAGGCAGGGAGCAAAAGGAGACAGCCATAGTGAAAAACGGCACACCTTATGGGTTGTATGTGAGTTATGTTTACAGGGTTATAAGTTGTGTTTACTCTGGAATACACGTGATCATTGTTGTTACTCGCCTTGTTGTCTAAGTACTTCAGCAAGCACCGTGGCTGGTAAGTATTTTGTCGTATATTTCACAATTACATTTTAGGGAAGTTAGCTTAGCCGATAAACTAAGACAGGGGTCTCGACCTTAGTCAATAGTTTTTAGGATTCACGTGACTTCCTTGAACGACCTAATCACAAAAATAGGGGGAAGATCCATGGGGCAAGATGAGAAGGTAAACACACAAAACTAGGATTCCTGTAATGTCATTTTTCCTCTAATAAAGGACCCCCAGAAACGTTTTATGGTCAGCCAACGAAACGCCTTACTATTGGTCATCTTTCTGAAATGCCCTTATTTGTCTGTAAAACTAGATTTACATATTTAAAAATTTCATCTCCGTTTGTATGGGCTTAAGTTTAATACTTAATGATTATTTCAAAAGTCCAACATGGACATATTACATCGTGCACTTAGTCAGTTGACGATTTTTAACTTACTCAATTTTTCCTGCTATGAGCTTAGTTTCGAATTTGTTCAATGCCTATTATACATTAAAACTATCTATAATTATATAATATACTCAGGCACGCGAATTGATTTTAGCCCTTGCGTACAAGATGATGACTCTCTTTTATGAGTGTTGCCTATAATAAACACGTTCTTTCCTCAACTTATATGACCATTATAGATGTCTCTGAATTTTGTTATTTAGCGTTCTCGTAAAAGCGACAAGAGCTTAAGGGCTGGGCACACGTAGCTGATTGCAGGAACTGATTTCCAAGTAAGTGCCGATTTTAAAAGAAATCGGCGTCGATTTGAACTTGAAAAATTTTCTAGTTTTCAGCGCCGATTTACAAAATCAGTGTTGATTTTCATCATGATCATCACATAAAATAGGGATACAAATAAATAGTCAGCCAGAGGTATCTGTGGTGAAAGACCCCACTAATGAGCTGAGAAATAAACCGAGAACTAAGCTGAGATCAATCAAGCAACTATTAATAAACTCCAGTTGACTATTTGTGTCAATGATTTTTTGTTTTGAAAATCTCGCGCAATAAATTTTTCTTTGAACGAATTTTTCTTACCGCTATCGTTTGTCCACTGATGCTGAAATCAATCCCGAAATCAGCTACGTGTGCCCA
This sequence comes from Artemia sinica, assembly GCA_027921565.1. NCBI lineage: Eukaryota > Metazoa > Arthropoda > Branchiopoda > Anostraca > Artemiidae > Artemia > Artemia sinica. The sequence continues at coordinate 40,343,489 of CM051273.1, read as the reverse complement.
GCCCTTTACTGAAATGTTCCATAGTTCAACCGTCAAAATTGGCAAAAAATTTGAAACCATTAAAACTTGTGATTACAAATCTGGAAAAGTCCTGTGGTGGGGCAGTGGGTTTCCCCTCAGCTTGGTAATACGGGATCCAGAGATCGAACCCGACTGTAGGAAAACACTGCAGGGCTGACCCAAGGACCTTAGTAGTCAAGAAGCGTCGTTAATCCGACACATATGAACAAAAATCTCCTCAAAAGCCTAATGAGGACCTGGAGCTTAGTTCTATGTTCTATTATTTATGATCTATTGTTCTATGTGTTACAAAACTTAGTGACAGAACTTAGTGACAAAAAACTGAAAACTGACAGAAAACTTAAAACTGACATAAAACAGAAAACTGAGAAACTGACAACTAAGACTGACAACAAACTGAAAACTGACAACTTAAAACTGACAACTGACAGAAAACAGAAAACTGACAGAAAACTTAGTGACTTAATGACAGAAAATTATCATTTTGCTTCATTCTGAAATTACGTTCGGATTTTACTTTTTTCGAGGACACTATTTTTGAACTAACTGCTACATTAGCTTCGACCGATTGTTTAAAGGATGATAAGGACCCTTTGCACCTAAGTTGGGGGAGTAGTTTTACTCGATTGTAGTCAATGAGTTTATGTTTCAATGTTACACTGTCAAAATGAAACTGTCAGAAATCGAACTGCAGCTTACACTGGTTGGGAACATAGGCAAAAAAAAAAAAAAAATCTGGAAGGGGCAAAGTCATTTTCCAATAAAAAGCCTAAAGCGGAATGAACTAGCAAGAAGGCAAACTGAGTGGTAGGCAGACTGAGTGGTAAACTAAGGCAAACTGAGTGGTAGGCAGTTTGTATGGATAACAAGGTGAATAACAAAACAATTATACAATCATAGTTATGGTTGCAGTGATAGCTGCAACCTAGTAAAGAACCCACCACGGCCCATAGTCACCAAAAATAAAAACGCGCTTAAAACAGATGTCTAGTGGGAAAGAACTTCATTTGCAGCTGATTCCGGATTTCGATTATCTTCAATAGTAAATGTTATTTTGAAAACAGATTTATGGGAATTTCAAAAATTAGCCTGAAACACCTCGAAAATGGCGTCGAATCGAAACGAAAAATACACCATTGAAATAACCATTGTAAAAAAAAACATACAGGTAACTTGCCCCCCCCCCCCACCTTGAAAACAAAAAAAAATCTTTTTTTTGTACAGTCAGCAATGAGTGTCCTCTTTTCTTGTTTTGTTGACAAAAAAATCAAAAAAACTGTTAATGCTTCAAACTGTCCGATTGAACAAACAAAAATCTGGGGGAGATTAGGACTAGAGGGGAAAGGAATGGGCAAAATCAGGTCTGGAAGGAGCAACTATGCCCCAGCCTAAGAAGATGTTTTCTAGTAGCCAACTCTCCCCTTCTCCTTCCAGGATATAGCTTCTCTTGAATTTGAAAATGTTTTTGTGCTAGATTGATAAAATATCCAGAAAAGGATCCATAACCCCAAACTAAGGCCTCGGAAGTTGTTTTCAAATTTAAACTTCCAATATTTTTAAGATCAGAATAAAATATTAACAAACAGACTTACCTAATGTCACTAAGAACGCTTATCAGCTTCAAACCTGAAAAAAGAGGTTAAAATAAAAAAAAATGCACTAGAATAAACTAATTAACTATAACAAATTTAAATCAAACATAAACCTAAATATTTTTTATATTCATAAATATACTAAATATCAAGAAGGCGCCCACTTTAATCAATCACGTACACCACACTGCGCTTGCAAAGCACGACGGAAACTGCGTCATGCGTGTTGAAAACTGTGCAAAGCGTGGCGGAGTATACCGCCACGCTTTGGCGTATACCAGGAGTATACCAGGTAGCCAGGTAGTATACCGGGTAGCAGAAAGTAGGTGTCTCTTGCTAAATATATAAGATATATTAATCAGGTTTATCATAGATAAGACAAATTTGTACACATAATTAAGTAAAATAAATGCCCATCTGCTTTGCTATTTACAAAACATGTTTTTTCTTACATAAATATTTCAAATATTTTGCAATAGATGCCTTTTAGGAAGGCCAAGGTCATTTCTTCAGTTGAATATATGGCGACGACTTTTTGTAATTAGCAAAAATTAGATTCAAAATAATAAAAAGTTTGTTTCTAGCATTTTCTGTAGAGGAATTCATACCTATAGTTTAATTATCAGTAACAAAGCATAAATAGGTTATATATACAGTACACAGTTGCCAGATTTTGTGGTATTAAACTAGCTGAAATAGCCAAAAACATTAGCCCAAATTAGGGAACTTCGGGAAAAAAAAGCTTTACTTTTGACAGGGAAAATACCACATCTTTTTCTGAATAACACAAAATTTAACACTTTTTTTCAATTTTGGTCTCCAAAGATGGGGGAAGGGCGAAGCCCAACCCTCTTGCTCCCTCTGGGTGGCCTTTTGCAGAAGCTAAACACCTATAAAAAGTGGAACAAAATCTTGTCCTTTTGGACTGAAGTTATCAAAAACATACACCTTAAATAAAGGTTATTAACGCTCGCTATTTATCAAATGATAACAGTAACAATAAAAAATAAAAATAATAACAATAATAATAATAAAAACAATATAATATCAATGATGGAGTAAAAATAAAAATAACAGTAACTGTACAGAATAGCTATCAACCATAACCATACCATACCATACAGACCATACAGAATCAACCATACAGAAACCTTACGATAACACAATACTAACGTTAAAAATAACACTGAAAAACGAAGAGAAAAAATGTATAAAAAAGACATAAAATTAGGAGACATCATTAAATGAGATCATTTATCAACTCAATAATCAAACAATTAAAAGCAAATAGATATACTGATGATGTTAAAGTCAAGACAGATAAAAAATAGACGATCATTACTGTGCTCGAATAAGCTCGGGTTTATATTGAAAGCTATTGACATCAGAATAAAATATGCCATCATCGGCACTTGATTTCTGAAAGGGCTGGAATATTCTACTTCTGGACTTGAAACTTTTCTTCGAAAAGTGTAGGCTACCAAAAATTAGTAAATAATTTGTCCTAGCCTGAAGCCACACACGTGTATTTGCTTAGAAGATTCGACTTAAATAAAGTTATTAGTTAGTCGGGTAGGCTATTACTTCAAAATTCTTAATTCAAAATTATTAAATTACAGAATTATTAATTCAAATTCAAAATATTGAAAAAAATTATTCACTGAGACTTAAGAGTCGCATCTAGTTTATTTGCATCCCAGTCCAAATCCAACTCTTCCCCAAATGAGCTGGAAAGAGGGGTGGGGGGGGGGGGGTTAAGTCTATTCGAAAAGATAGTTCTAGCATTAATCTTCGTAAAATCTAACGCCTTCCTTTAAACGCCTCACCAGCTTTTGTGATGTCGTCAATCCTCATTTTCTTCGCTAAATGCATTTTTTCTTTGATTTTCAAAATGACGAACTGTAAACCTCAAATTGAGGGTTTTAGATTGCAATCAATTTATGAAAAATCGAAAAATCAATTTATGAAAAATCGAAAAATCGATTTATGAAAAATCGCTTTATGAGAAATCGAAAATCGATTTATCAAAAATCGATTTATCAAAAATCAAAAAATCGATTTATGAAAAATCGAGAGATCGATTTATGAAAAATCGATTGGCTGTCTCAAAATTTGTATTCCCCAGCATCTTGGCATTATTTGGGCCAAAGTTTATATTTTAGGGTAGAAACTAGCAGAGGAAGGCGCTCAGCTGTGACCCAACCCATTTCATTTCTCTAAAAATGTATTTCGATGTTTTCGGTTTTATTAAAATGAGCCCTCTTCCGAAATTCTACAACCATTTTTTCAATAGGATCACCTAGGGCAAAAAACCCGAGACACATCGGTGCAACAATGAGATTCCCCTGTTGTTCAAGGTGGGTAAAAATGAATACTATAGGATAGTCTGCACCACACATTCAGCCTATATTCTGGAATACTGGTAGAATATTCAAAAATTCTCCCATATGTAAAATTCAGAAGCCACACAGAAAGATTGTCAACTAAAACTTATGAAGAAAATGCGGCATTTTTTAATATTCTAAAAACATTCCAAAATACAGGCAGAATATGTGTGCAGAATTCCCTATAGTATTTTTTTTACATTAGTGGGATTAGGGGGCGGCCAGAGAGCAGATACGGAACCGAGAGGGAGGGGTAGCGGTTATTATAATATAACAGATTACGGTAGATAACCAAGCCTTACCAGGAGTCTTTTTTTTAACTGAAAACTAAACGATAACATATCTTATTTTAACCTTTAATGGCATCTTGTTTCCCAGGCGAAAATCTGCCCAATGAACTTACCTTTAAACCGTAAAAATTATGAACCTTCAATTAGGTTTTGATATTCAGACTGTCCGTTCTAATAAATATACGAAGGGCAGGCACGTACGCGGGAATTTTTTTCAGCGGGAAGGGGCCACGTCCTTCAAATCCCTTATTCTGTGAGAAGTATCAGAAAATTATGGGGAAATATTTAAAAATCATGAGATTTGGGAGGGAGCGGGCCCGGAGGCTCCCCCTGCGTACGTGCCAGATGGAGGGGTATATTTTTTTAGGAATAACGATCCATCGTAAGGTGTTACAGTCACCCACCCTATTAAGATGTCCCACCCACTTCAAATGGAAGGGGCTGTCTTAGGAGTTTGGGAAGGGACTGATTCGATTGGAAATTGTAAGTTCTAGTGGCTTTATTAAAGGCCAAGAACTACTGGAGGACAATCAGCCTTCCTCTCGGTTCCTTTTCTGCTCTTTGGCCACCCGCTAATCCCTGTTATATAGAATCAAAATTTTGAGATATAAAATTTGTTCAGAAAATTAAAATCAATCAATCAGTGTCTAATGAATTTGCCTTCGGGTCGATATCACCTCCACAGCCCCAGTGTTAACCAAGTCAAATATTTGAAATATTAATTTTGTAAAAGTTCCATGGGGAATCAAATTAAACCTTTCTTATCTTTCATCTAATTACTGTGCTATATCGCAATATTTTCTTTTCATGTTTTGGTGTCCATTAATATAAATAAAGCCTCAAATCTGCTGTAAAACTAAGAGTGGCTGTGTATCAGCAATTATAATCCTTTAATCAAAACCATGTGCATAGTATCGTAGGAAAATCAAATTATTGGATACCTTGTGACAGCGCGATGGAGAAAGCCGTGCCTCTCGTTTACAGGTTTCCTGATTCGACCCCGAGTGTTGCAAGGAAATCATCAAAAATATTGCTCCGCTAATTTTTTTCTTCCGAGTCGGTCTTTTTCTTGCATTTTTTATTTAATTTTTAAGGTGATTTTGTCGTCTAAATAGATAAAACACAAGTATTTGTTTTGTAGGCCACAATTTTAACTTTTCGATTTAGTTTCTTTACATTTGTAACAAACTATAAGTAGAGAACAACCTGGGCTAATAGTGCCCCAAGCTCCAAAATTGAAGTAAAGGGTGGATTAACATATGTTTATATTCTAAGTTGTTTTCAGAATTGCTTCAGGCCCGTAGAAGATCAGACATCAAACAGATCTTTAATCCGAATAACTGAAAATCTCCCTCCTTGTTCACTCTTTACTAGTTGAGAATTAGAGGATTGCAGCCGTCCATCATCATGCTTTTCGAGCCTTCCCCGGGCGGTTGTGTGCATATATATAGTTTATTTTGTAATTATTAGTAAATAAAATAAATTTGTCTTATTCACTCATTAAAATATAATTTTCACATTATTGTTTTTTGGGAAAGCATTCTGAAAATCAAGAGGTTATTCCCTCCACAATCCCCCACTCTTCACTCTGAAGTTTTATAGTGCTTTAAAAATGCTCTTTACTCTGATTTAGCAGCACTTGTATTTAAAAATAGGTTAAGCAGAGACCAGTTTTCTGAGCGTACTCATAAGTAAGAAATATGAAAACACACTCATATTAAAGCTCATTACGACTATTAAAAAATACTCATCAAAAAGGACTCCACTAACATAGTTACCAAACATACTCAGCATATTCAACAACAAACACAATAACATACAACACATACAACACATACAATAACATAAAACACAACAAACACAAAGGAGACTCGAACATACCAAAACATACTCACCAAAAAGAGGCCCTTTTGGACTTTTTGCAAATGTGTGATGTTTTGTTAACAAATTTATTCTACCCTCTATAGTCTACGCATGGATATTACATTATTTCTGAAAGGTAGATGGGCATTACCAGTGTTTACCATGTTACTACATGGTGAGATACACAGTTAGAATTGTTACTGGGTGAGCAAGGTTCGGAACCTTGCCTCACTGAGGTTGGGGGAACACGACGGTCTCAAGTCCGTTAAATGAGGAGGGTAGGGCTGTGGGTTTGCAACCTACACCCGGGACCCTGAGGAGCGACCCTCAGGGGAAAAGCACCTGCAACTGAAACGCCTACAAAAGCCTCGGATGCATCACCTCTCCCCCAGATAACGAACCCCGCATGCCCCCGGAACCGATATTTGACTGCGAAACAACACCTAAAGACGGATTTTTGGAAGGTGAGAACGATGAACCAGATATCCAAGACAGAACAAGTTATTAAAGAGATGAGACAATACCTCATCGATATACTCGTTCTCACTGAAATAAGGTGGACTGGAAATGGATTAGAGAAATTTGATGATGGGTGTGCTATGGCATTTAGCGGTCACCCTTCCGTCCACCGAGCTGGTGTAGGAATTATGATGTCGCCACTTGCACTCAAAGCAATGGTCAACTCGACACCAGTTAGCGAACGTATATTGACAGCTCGTTTCGTATCTAATCATACAAAAATGACCATCGTCGCCTGCTGTGCTCCGACCAACGAAGCTGATGATGAGGAAAAAGATGCTTTCTACAACATACTACAATCGGTCACCAAAGACGTTTCCAGGCACGATATAATCTGTGTTGTTGGCGGTCTAAATGCGAAAGTCGGTGCAGATCGTCAGTACTGCCCTGAAGTTCTGGGCCCACATGGCATCAGAGACAAGAATGAAAACGGTGCACTCCTAATTGACTATGCCCTAAGCAACGACTTGGTGATAGGCGGCAGTATGTTCGAACATAAAACGATTCACAAGTACTCGTGGGTGTCCCCCGACGGCCGGACAAAAAACCAAATCGATCATTTCCTCATATCAAGACGCTAGAGAAATAGCCTGCTCGACGTGAGGGGCTTTTGAGGAGCGGACGTGAATTCAGATAACATCTTGATGATAGCCGAAGTAAGAATTAAACTGAAAGCTCAGAAACTGAAAACCAACGCCACAACACACAAACAGTTCGACACTGATAAGCTGAAAGATCGTGACATACGCAGAAGCTTTTGCATATCACTACATAACAAATTTGAAGCGTTAAACCTGCCCGATGAAGCTGAAGACTCTAGTGTTGAAAACATATGGACCTCAGTGAAAAGTGCATACCATGACGTCGCGAAGGCTAGCCTTGGCTTCAAGAAAAGAAAGAAAGAAAAATGGATATCGGACGACACCTGGAAATGTATCAGTAAACGCAAGGAGAGCCGGACGCTTATCCTAAACACGTTGAGCCCTGAACAAAAAGCCCAGTTACCGCTCCGTTACAAAGAAGAGGATAAGGCGGTTAAAAGAAGTGCAAGGAAAGACAAAAGAAACGTTATCGAGGAAAAAGCAGCACTTGCAGAAGAAGCTGCTAAGAAAGGAGACTCGAAAATGGTGTATCGACTAACGAATGAGATAGTCGGAAAGAAAACAATCCGAACATCCCTTGTAAAAGATGAAAATGAGGACGTAATCTCGGATCCACAGAAAGCTGACGAGAAATGGGCATCGCATTTCGATAAAGTCTTAAATAGACCCAGACCTGACGATCTAGAAGTAGTACCTGACGAACCGTTTTTACAAATTGACGTAAGTGCTGACCCCCCAACCACTGAAGAAGTGACGACAGCTGTGAAAAAGCTAAAAAATGGACGGGCACCTGGAGTAGATGGGATCACAGCAGAGATGCTGAAGGCGTCCCTTCATGCCTGCATAACCGTTTGGACTGCTCTCCTAGTGGTCATCTGGAATAGCGAAAAAGTTCCAAAAGACTGGACCAAAGGTATACTAGTAAAACTCTTCAAGAAAGGTGATGCGCTAGTCTGTGACAACTGGAGGGGCATCAACCTAACGTCTGTGCCTAGCAAAATACTAGCCACAGTCATACTGAACGCCTAGATTCACACCTCAGAGAAGAGCAACACGGGTTCCGACCTGGTAGGTCTTGCTCTGACCTTATTTTCATTCTAAGGCTGATGATGGAAGAGTCAAGAGAATGGAACAAAAAGATTTACCCGTTCTTCATTGATTTTGAAAAGGCGTTCGATTCTATCGACCGAGATACTTTACGGAAGATTCTAAATTATTACGGAGTACCTAATAAACTATCAAAATGATAATGGCACTTTATGAAGATAGTCAATGCTGCGTTCGCACAGAAAATGGGGACACGCGTTTCTTCAAGATAATGTCTAGAGTCAAACAAGGTTGTGTACTATCCCCGTTCCTGTTTGTCATTGCAATGGACTATATTCTACGGCAGTCTTCAGGCTGTGGAGTGAAGATCAGCAGCCGGCAGGTCTCGGATCTGGGCTTCGCAGACGACGTTGTTCTTCTCGAAGAAGCGAAACAGCAACTGCAGCTGCTACTCGACGCCATAGATGAAAAGGCCGAAAAAGTAGGGCTTGCGGTGAATGGCAGTAAGGCAAAGAGCATGGCCACATCTGACTCCCCGCTGATACTAAAATGCAAAGGTAAAGCAATTGACCAGGTCAAAGAATTTAAGTATCTTGGGAGCTGGATTGAATATGATGGTGAAATAGCTAATGAAAGTAAGAGGAGAATTGGACAGGCGATATCGGCTTTTAATAAACTGAAACCTGTTTGGCGCAGTAGTAAATACTCTCTGCGCTTAAAGCTAAGACTCCTAAATAGCAATGTGATGTCCATCCCCCTTTATGCTAGCGACTGCTGGAAATTAAACGTCCAACTGGAGAAACGTGTCCAAGCTTTTGAGAACATGTGCCTTAGAAGGATTCTGAACATATCGTGGCAGGAAAAAGTCACCAACATAGAAGTCCGTCGGCGAACCGGTCAGCCATTAGTTACTGACCTCCTGATGCGTAGGAGATGGACGTATCTTGGTCACGTCCTTCGTATGCCAGAGGATCGACTCCCAAAAAACAATATTTGAGTGGCGCCCCGAGGGGAGGCAGAAAAGAGGTCGACAAAGACATTACCCTACGACGGCAGTACGACCGAGACCTGAGAAGTGCGGAGCTATCTCTTCAACCACAGTGAGAGGATGTCACGGCTGCAGCTCAGTTCCGAGATGTCTGGCGAGGCTTCGTAGACACCCTATGAGCCATTCCTGGCTCTGGATGATCTAAGGTCTAAGGTAAGGAGCAAAGCACAGATATTTTGAGAACTTCCGGTGTTACCCGTTTTTATTCAAGCAACATCAGACCAATCCACTGCCTCTCTTAGATGCACCTACGGGGAGGCGATTTGCTAAAGAAGAGAAGTTAGCTGCAAATTTCTTTCAAAATGGTGAAACTATATTGATGGTTCAGACTTGTAACATTGTATTTGCATATTCAAAATTTAGATAAAAAATACAATGAAAAACTTGAGATGATTTAAATTTCTTCTTGTGATTGCCGAGCTTTGTCTACTTGGGTGGCTGCCACCCATCTAGCTACCCCCAACACTTTACACTAAAACTTCACTGGTACTTTCCTAGTGTGATTCTAAAATGCCACAAATATGGCCAGCTTAAAAAAGTTTTGTGAACTGATTGACTTTCAAAATACTTTAATCAACAGGCCCCTTTTTTTTGGGGGGGGGGAGGGCTAATCAACCCATGTAAATCGTTCATTTTTGACATAAAATGATTTTCTAAAAACATCCGAGGATTCTGATCTTACTTTTCAGGCTTGTAATTGTTGTGCCCAGGCCTGAATTTACCAATAAGCCCACTAGGCCCAGGACTAGGGGCACACAATGCCAGGGGCTTAATAAATTATCCCTGAGTAATTTTTTTCTTATGAAAAACTGCACCAATGTTATCTATCATGCACTCCGCTGCCATGCAGCCTATTCGCAGTAAAGTGATTTTAAAACAACACAGGAATTCCGTGGCCACTTATAAACTGCCAGATTTAGCCCAAGAATGGGAGCTGAGAGTTCGGTATCACTTCTCTCTTTCATTACTTTGGGCTCATTAGTTGCGTTCTGTTCAGTGCTTCCACTATCCCCGAATTTTCAGGGACTTCCCCGAAAATCTCGCAGAAACGGAGCGGAAAAAAAGGATTTGGCCTAGGAGCGTCAAAACTTTAATTTTGGTAAAAAAAAAAAAAAAAAGAAAAAAAATAGATATAAACAAAGTTTTATTTGTTTTGCAAAAAAAAATCGTTTAGACCCCCCCCCCTCCCCGAAAATAGCTCCTGGATACGGCCTTGCTTCATAAATTTTGAATTAGACTACAGACAATAATGAGCGTTAAATATTTTGAACCAGATTAAAAACAGTTTGTTTTTATGTTGCATTGTTTTCAAAATTCCTTGCCTTAAGCTTTCGACATTTCCTGACAAGGGTGGCTCTTAAGAACTAACATATTTCTGAATATGTTCCTTCATATATGTTGCTTTGAGTAAAGAGAATTAAAAGGGTAAATTATCTTACATACATAAATCAACGAAGTATGAAATTAATTAGCTCATCCTGACAATTTGATCTTGGAATATTGTTCCTTACCCCCCCCCCTCTTAGTGTAGTTAAGTATACTAAAATCTATTTAAATTAACCCAAAATAGGATAGCTACTACTTCCTCAGCACCCGTTATTAACGCTTAGTCTAAATATGCTACTTTATATTTAATTATATTTTTATATTTATTATGTTTATATTTAGTTATTTCAAGAACTTCTCAGAATATCGAAAGACTATTTTTTTCAACAAGTAAAATTACTTATCTTCGCAGTTTTTCACCCAACCATATTAGTTAAAATTAATCCCCGAAGATACCGCATCCCCGAAGGTGCACTAATTGGTACACACCGCTATAGACTGTATCAAGGAAACCAGACACGAAACCCACAAACGGGTAGTAATTGCAATAGAGAAATGGAATGCAAAGCGTGGTTTTCATTGCGTTTACAATATTTAAACTGTTGTTTTTTTGGGTTTAGGGGGGAAGGTACCTAGGTTAGGTTAGGTTACGTATTTAATATATGCTATGCTTTGCCTATAAAAAGAACTTGAACTTCTCAGAAAAAATAGTAAATGCGGGTCCTCAAGTTGTTTTCGAGGCTTAAGGCACTCCCTATAACCTCCCTCCCCTCCCTATAACCTCCCTCAATGATCCACAAACCTCCCTCTTAAAGTTGGTGTGCAGGTATTCAATTAGATACATAAATAAATGAAGCATCATATTAATCAACTCATTCAAATGAAGCTTTCAAATTGTCTTTAATGATGCTTCATTTTATATGGACTTCGCAAACGCTTAGGAACAGAATGAGCCACCCCGTGGATGAATACCCTCAAAACTGGGAGGTCTTAAACAATAGGAGGTCTTGAAACCGGTGACTCGATTTTCATATTTAAGACCTTGAAAATTTTGAGGCTGTTATTGGGCATGCAGAATTTTAGATTACAATTTTCATGAAAATCGAAGCACTTTCGAAGGGTGTTTTTCCCCCTTTGTCCAAAATTATACAATTTTACATATACTAACAATTTTTAGTGATACCTTCAGGAAGAAAAAAAAAAACAACAAATAAATAAGCATCCGTTATCTTTCTTCTGGCAAAAAATACAAAGGTCCACATTTTTGCAGATAGGAGCTTGAAACCTGTATAATAGGTTCTCCGATACGCTAAACCTGATAGTGTGATTTTCATTAAGATTCTATGACTTTTAGGGTGCGTTTCCCCTTTTTTCGGAAAAAAGGCAAATATTGTCAGGCTCGTAACTTTTGATGGATAAAACTAAACTTGATGAAACTTATATATTTGAAATCAGCACTAAAATCCGCTTCTTGTGTTGTATCTATTGGTATCAAAATTCTGTTTTTTAGAGTTTCGGTTAATATTGAGCCGGGTCGCTCCTTACTTACAGTTCGTTTCCACGAACTGTGAAAACTATTTATTGTAGTCTCGAAGTCTTAGGAGTAGAATGTAAAAATGATGGATATAAATACTTGCTTTGTTTTAAGACTGGAGTGAACACTGACTTATACATATATCAGATATAATATATTTATGACATAAACTAGACGAAAAGAGAGACAAAATTTAGAGAAGAAAGAAACAAGAAAAGAAATTAAAGAAGAGAAGATAGTTAGACAAGAAAAGAGAGACAAGGAATAAAGGAAATCTAACAAATAAAAGGGTAAATATTTACCAAATCATATTATTGAGTTACGACTAAAGTGAATATACCACTCGATGCCTTTTTTATGCTCTTTACGAATATAATAATCATTTTTGTCGGAAATGAATTCTAGCCCTCACCCCTATATATACCCATTCAGGGTATATATTTGCACATTAGGGGGTGGGGGGGGGAAGTTTAAAATTACCTCTCATTTACATCAGAAATAAAATTACCCCGCCCCCCCCCCTAATGTGCATATATATACCCTGAATTGGTATATATAGGGGTGGGGGCTAAAATTCATTTCCGACAAAAATGATTATTATATTCGTAAAGAACATAAAAAAAGGCATCGAGTGGTATATTCACTTTAGTCGTAACTCAATAATATGATTTGGTAAATATTTACCAATAAAAGTTCAAATTGGGATAAGTCCTTTTATTAGACAGGGAAAAACAGATACAGAAAATTTTGGATATTTCGACCACATACATCGTCATCAGCGGTTTTATCTAAAAGGACTTATCCCTACTTGAACTTCTATTTGTTTGTGAAAGAAAGGCGGCGTGGTCTTCAGAAAAAGAAAATCTAAAATAGTCAAATGGTCAAAACATTATAAAAAGTCAAAACAAATAGTGGAATATTCCAAAAGTAAAATAGTCAAAACATTGTATTGGCAAAGAACTGCTTCCTACAACAAACATGTGCTTGAATGAAGTTAAATGAAGGTTTAACAAGCAACAACAGGTAAATATAAAATTGGTAAATATAACGGTAAATACATGTTGGTCAATTGCTAAATATAATGGTCAATATAATCAGCAGAAAAGTAGAGAATTTACATGTACAAAAACGTTTCGACTTAAAACCTTTTCGTTATTTTTACTTGCTTAATATTTCATACAAAAGAGCCAATCAAGTTTTGCTTTCTTTTAACTGGCTTAAGTTCTATATAGCAACAGGAAAATATAACACTGGGTAAAAAAGGCGGGGTTATTTGGATTCCCTTTCTGACATATGCTCCAGTAATAATATGATTGGTAACATAGAAACAGGCAAATATAACACCGGGTAAAAAAGGCAGGGTTATTTGGATTCCCTTTCTGACATATGCTATAGTAATAATATGACTGGTAACATAGAAACAGGCAAATATAACACCGGGTAAAAAAGGCGGGGTTATTTGCATTCCCTTTCTGACATATGCTCCAGTAATAATATTATTGGTTAAAAAAAAAGATGTGATGATTGGCGTCGCCAAGATAAAACAGTGGAGTTAAACCATGTTTTTGACAAAGAGGTTTAGGAGCTTTAGTTGAGGGGTAAAGAAATATATAATTTGATAATTTGAGTAGGGAACACCATTTTTTAAATGGAATTTAAGGAAGACCAGGTCCTGAGCAATCCCTCCTCCCACCCCCCGCGTACGTCCTTGACTGTTATAAAAAGGCTAACTTTTTGCTACATTGTTCTTGAGTAAGTGGTTTATTGTGAAGGATCTGAAGCATATGTAAGAATCAAAACATAATGATCGAGGGAGTCCTGGGTGCAACGGCCACACCCTCTATATATATTTTAGTTTTAATTTTTAAAGTTGCTCTTTCGTTTCATTTGAAAATAAATTTATTTTTCATTTAACTTAAAAGCTGTTATGAAAGTTTAAATTTATTTTAATTTTTGCATATTTTTCCGAGCAAGTTTTTAATTACATTTCTAATCAGACCTCCATCCCATTTCAAGCTGAGTAGATCTGTTCTATGCTTACGACGACATGAAAATAATTTAAATTCCAAAAAAAAGTATAAAGTTCTTTTACCTAACAAATTAAATGTCAAAATTATAAAATGGCCTAGTAATGCAAAAGCACAGATTTTTTTTTTTGGGGGGGGGAGTGTTAAAGAAACACATTCACCCGTTGATTGTGCGAAAAAATATACGATAGTATTGGAAAAGACCTTAAAATATTAGGAACTTCACCCTACCCAAGAAATGTCTATTTTTTTCACTTTACGCCAATTTTTTGGTGCCTATTTTTTACTTTCCTTTCCCTTTTCCCCCCTTAAAAGAAAAATATTTTAACTCTAAATGCACTAAATGATAACCTTTTTTCTGAAAAAAAACATCAAATTTGTTAAGGCTAAAAATAGAAGCATGAGGCAGTGAAGTCCTAAAAATTCGTCCTTGAATAGTTAAATGATAAAATAAAAAATGTTTTACTTTTAATTTGCATTTGTAAAACGACGTATTTTGAAATTGGATTTTATTTTTATTTTACAATACCATGGACAGTGACAATAAAATCTGATTCTATTATTATTATTTTTTTAAACTTATACCATCGTATAGTTCTTAAAAGTTAAGAAAAATCAGGAATTCAATTTTTAATGAAAATAACCTCCCTAAGCAGTTATGCCATTTTTGGTATAGCCTATTGGCAGTGGTGGCCGGCGTTTACCCCCCCCCGCGAAAAATACCCCCGCGGAAAATACCCACCGTAGAAAATACCCCCCCCCCCAAAAAAAAAATACCCCCCGTGGAAAATAAGGCTTTCTAAATTTGAGAATTTTACTTCAGTTTTACTTTTTTAATTTCCGTAGGGGGATGGAATTTTGGTACTTGTGTATTATGCGCCACTCACTCAAGTTTACGCTGTGTAAAATTCGAGAACACACCGGCTTTTTTGTTAGTTTCTTCGTTACTTTAGAAATAAATTTGCGCTATAGATTTGCACACTAGGGAGGGGGGGGAGGTTACGTTACGCTGCACACAGCGTAAACTTAAGTGAGTGGCGTGTAATACACAAGTACTAAAATTCCATCCCCCTAAGGAAATTAAAAAATAAAACTCAAATAAAATTCTCAAATTTGGAAAGCCTTATTTTCAACGTTTTTTAGGGGGGGGTATTTTCCGGGGGGGGGGGGTATTTTCCGGGGGGGGGGGCATTTTCCTCGGGGGGGGGGGGGTATTCGCCTAGAACCATTGGCAGTATCGGGCACCAAATTAAAAAAAAAGAAAAATGGATTAAAAAACATATGCCTAAAATCATATGGCACCAAACAGTTTAAGAAGGTGTAGTGGCAACACTGACGAAACGTGGTGCTACCCTAAAATCTTCATAATTTCGCTACAACCAAAAGAAAAATCTTAGAAATGGTAGTCTTCAGCTATGAATTAACCTAAAATAGGTCTAAGGGATAGAAAGGGCTTTAATATTCATGACCTTGGTGCTTAAAGTATGTAAAATTAATGTATAAAATATATAAAAAACGGGAATTAAGAGCTTTAAACCCCTGTTTTACGTAAACTGCAGTATCTTCTATTCAAATAGTACACCTGATAGTCATTAAGAGTTCAAAGCAATTTGCAGGCTTTTGACTTAAGTAGTTACTTATCCGGAATTTTTAACAAGATACAAGAAGTGTAATTAGAGATAGCTACAAGATATATGTATGCCATATAAAAGGAATAGCCTTGACAGGATAAAATTTCTGCTTCTTCGCCAACAAGGTACTTCAGCTTTACAATTGATTGTGTGTATTTAAATAAAGTTCTTTAATTAGCATAGTTAGCAGCAGAAACAGCAGAGTTGAGAGAACAAATTTAAATATCTGTCTGTCTCTGGTCAGTAGGGGGTAAAGTACCACATTTTATGTTTGTCTTGTTACTGCATAGCACAGTTTATAGAATTATCCAGTATGATCATTCTCTATCTCACCCATTATAAAAACCCGGACCGGGGTGCGAGTGCTTCGGAGAACGTTTTTGCAGATATAAACATAGGCAAAGTCAGATTAGCGGGAATGCGGGTTAGTCTGTTTCCGACTGTTTCCAACAAAGTGCATGGAAACAATCGGAAACAGACTAACCCGCATTCCCGCTAATGGGATAATGGATAAGTGGGAGGAGCTTTTTGTTCGCACCAAGAACGAAGACCAGAAATGATCTGCGATAAGCTTACTGTCTATAAACTGTGCTGCATAGTCGGTTAAAAGTAAATGTATGTATGAAACACATTTTACCACTTAATACCGTGAGAATAGTGTGGTAGACCCTGTCTCCCCTTGTCGCCATAACCTCCTAGAATGGCGAAACAGAATAGGGCCAATTAGAGATTTTTTTTTGTGTGTGTTTGTGCCATTGATAGCATGTATTTTTCCATAATATTTTTTTTAAATCCACTTCGTCGTCTGATGTGTTTACCAATCAGATATCATAAAAAATAGAGGAGGGGGGTATTGAAATTTTTAATGTTGTATATTAGAATCGTTGTGTTTCAGCTTTAGGGATACACACATAATTCATATGTGTATGTATTGTTCATACTCAAAATAATTTAAGGCCTTATCAAACAGTTCATGGTTCGAACAGTTTTATCAAAACAGTTCAAACAGTATCAGACAGTTTTTTATTGTTTTAAAAAATAAAGTTGTGAGACAGAGTCAAACTTTAGCGTAAAGAGCGAGGCGTTGAGGAGGGGACATCCCCTTTCATATACGGAATAATTTCTGTTCGTTTTAAGTTTTAATGTCGCTCCTTACTTTCAGTTTAAAAAAAACTAGTTTTTTTTATTTAATTCTTATTCAAACGGCTCTATTTGATACATTCTTTACAGTGTTGGATAATACATTTATTAATAATAATAAGTTAATTAATGTTAATGATAAAATGTACTATAGAAAAAGCAGCAAATATGAGACGTTCAGGCACATAAGCGTAAACGTATGTCAGGGGGGGGGAGTAAAATTCGTAAATAAATAGAGGAGCTGAGGTGAATTATACGAACATATGCGTCTTTGTTCAATCGGTTGGGAGCAAACGTAGGCTACTGGAAGATGAATTCGTATGATATTAAACTACACCATGATCAGCCCGAGGTAGATACTCCTCCTCCCTCCTCTCGAGGCAGGTCTTCCTCCTCCCTCCTCTTGATTTTTTAAATCCCCCGCCTGTATTTTCAAAAATACTTTTTTTGGGTGTTTTCATTAAAAATGTTTTTTTTTTTGTATTTTTATTGAAAAAATTGAAGAAAAAAAATTGCCATAGCCCATCTTGGTTTTGAAATATACAATTTTCAGTAAGAAAAGATTATAGAGCACGATCATCTTCTGGTTTAAGGAGTTAGATATACAATTTAAAAAAAAATTCGAGGGGTTGATAACCTAAGTGCTGTTGTACATATTAGGAAAATAAGATTTGGCTAATTTCTAGGTAGAAGTATATATGTAGCCTATTTTATTGCCTTTTGTGCCAAGGAAGGTCATAGGATTGAGGGAAACAAAGCATTTTTCCTCTTCCCCCTTTAAAAGATCATGAATATGTAAAACAGAAACATTTAGTAATATTTAGGATAAATATGATGTGTTTCCCCTGCCCTAGGAACATTTCTATGAAAGCACCCATGTTTTGTATTTAATGATTTTACTATTATAGAATAAGAAACTAAACAAATTGGTTTATGCAAGGAGGTCCAACGCAAAATTACGACGAGAAATTAGGTTATATGTAACGCTACTTCTTGGTATGTGCATTCTCATTCTCGTAAAAAAAAAAAAATAATAATAATAATCCGCATACTACTCAAGGCCGTATTCAGGGGGGGTTACCAGGTTATAACCCCTCCCCTCCCCAAAATTTCTTTCCGACTCGTTAAAACGTAACAAAAATGCGTATAAACAAACATTTGATGTTTTTTTTGAAGTTTTTCTCTGTATCCTCTCCCCCCAAAGAAAAATCCTGGAAACGCCTTGATACTAATACTAAAAACTGACTGTACTTTTAAGTCCCTTGCGGCTAACATAGGCTACAGGTATGTCAAAAACCAAGGTCGAGACACAAGTAAAAATTTGTTCGTGCAAAAATTTGAAAAATCGGAAAATTACAATGCTTTTCAAGCAAAATCAAGACAAAAAACAAATACATTTCATATTTCTTGTTCAAACTTGTTGATAGTGGCCCATTTGACTTTCCTTAATTTTTCTTAATTGAGAAAAAGAA
The DNA here is from genome assembly GCA_027921565.1 of Artemia sinica. Taxonomy (NCBI): domain Eukaryota; kingdom Metazoa; phylum Arthropoda; class Branchiopoda; order Anostraca; family Artemiidae; genus Artemia; species Artemia sinica. The sequence continues at coordinate 40,324,993 of CM051273.1, read as the reverse complement.
GTTACATAAAATTTTGAAATAAAAAAAAAATAGAAGAAAAATATTTAGAAGGTAATTTCCGCACAAAAAAAAAATAAATCTTACCTTGCCCCTCTTAAAGTTCTGTCCCCAAAGACCCCTCCCCACCCACACACGCACTCGACGGCCCTTTTAACCCACAGGTAAAGATCTTCATTCCAATTTGTTCCTGTTTTGTAAATGTCATTGGAAACCCCAAAAGATTTTAAGTTAATTTTAAACTTGGAGATTTCCTCAACAAGTATTCTTTATAATTTAACCTTTAGTCATTTTTTTTTTTTTTTTGCTTTAATAAATAAAAAATTTAGTTATATTGCAACAAGGTATGCACAATTGTTTCCCCATAATTTCATAGTATTTCGTAGACTTCCTTCCTGTTTTCAATTTTGAAGAGTCCCTTGAAATATGAATTCCATCATCAAGGTTGTGGCCAGGAGGGTGAGGGGCTGTTACCCGTTTGAAACCCCTCCCCATAATTTTTTTTCCGACTCGTAAAAAAGGAACAAAAAATACATATAAGCAAATTTTGCTGCGTTTTGTAATTTTGTTTGTACCCCCCTTCAAAAATAAGAAACCCTCCGAAAAAAAAATCCTGGGTACGCCTTTGCCAATCAGGATGAACCATTCTTAGCAACTTACTTCCAGCAGGAACAGGCCTTTTCCGCCTCACCTAGCATCTGAAATTCAGACGTTTCGTAGGAATTCTTTTAAGTGTTAGTTTCTCAGACTCACCGGCGACCGCTCTCAGGGTCGCCAGTCCTAGGGGGTAAAATTTTCAAATACTTTGCCTTTTTTTGTGTGTTTTCGATTCGTTTATTATCTCCTTCTCGCCCCAATGGTATGATAACTAAGAATATGTTCTTGTTTAATTGCCTGGAATTGCAGGCAACAGAGTTCAAGGAACCATAGACCAAAAAAATTATATTTGCAGGAGAGTCAAGGGATTGTTGCATAAAGATAGGGTTGTCACTCAGCTGGAAAAAAAAATGCACGGAAGGCCCCTTAAATGCTCATAACCCTAGGGGTTAGTGAAACGTGCCCAGCGTGGCAAAAGTGTGCCAAGCGTGGCAGAAACTGTGCTAAGTGGGGAAAAATGTGGGGTACGAATGACGTTCTGGAATTTACTCCAGGTGGCGGAAAGTGGGTGCCCTCGGGTCATAATCAGTGTTCGTTACTAGTTCTTAAAAAAAAGAGAATAAAAAAACAACAACAATAACCCATGGAAAAGAAAAAAAATGCATGGCAAATCCATGGAGAAAGAGAATCTATAGTAGCATAAGCAAAGTCCATGAAAACGTGGTAAAATGTATGGCCTTGGCAACCAGGAGCGAATCTCCAGCATTTCTATTGGGGGGGGGCAAGAGGGGTCTATATCCGGACAGTCAAGGGGCATGGGATATATAATATTTGTTTCCACATTATTGAAGGGGGGAACTGCCCCCTTGACCCCCCCCCCCGAACGACGCCCCTGTTGGCAACCCTGTACATATGTCTGGCTAGGGGGTGGGGTGGTTGCATAAAGAAGTGCGTTGCTATGGTCCTTGACCCTTAAAATCCTTAAATTCAAGTCTGATCTTGAGCATCTGGCTTTCCTCACTTCGGTCAAAACGACAAAAGTTTCGCATATCATCACTGAGTATGAAATCATAATTTTAGTCACGAAAAGTAAAAAAAAAATAATATAAACGGCTATGATTCAGTAGCGAAAAGAAAAATTGTCTAAGTCATACTTTTACGGTACATCCATTTTTCTTTACAGAAGTAATGGCGAACCTGGTCTGTACCGGAAAGGCGATTTGGTGATATAGCATGAAATTACTAGTTAATAATTGTTTGCACAGCAGCTTTTACAATTTTGGCTTTGAAGTTGCTTCTTTCAAGTTCGAATTGCAACACTGTCATGGAAGCAAGACCGTATTTATGGAAAAAACAATGTTCGACTTGTTAGAACGTTAATAAAAAGTATATAAACAAATGTTTGATCTGTTTGTTTTTTAGTTTTTTAAAGGCTTTTAGAAAAATACCCCCTCCCAAGCAAAATCCTGGATACGCCCTTGTATTGGAGCAATAGGAAATGTCAGTAAAATCGCTGAGAAATGGTACCGTATAGATATTTTCGATTGACAATTCGGATTCTCATATTGAGAACCTGGTCATCAAATTGATTTCGATTCACAATCCCGACAACCAGATTCTCGTTTAATAGTAAAATTTACGACCTTTTTTCAATCGAGAGCTATGGATTTGAATTGTCAAATTGTAGGAAAAATTCAAATGCTTGGAACGCGTGTGCATCTTGTGTTGTTCAAGAAGATGGAAAATTAGTTTGTTTTAGGAAATTATACAGCTTCCTTTGTTTTTTCTAATTTTATGTTGTATGATTTTATATTTGATATAATTTTCCTTGGCACTACTACTACCAACAACTCAATGCAACACCAAGGCGCCTGGGGCTGACACAACTGCAAACGCTCTTCCTCTAACACAATCTTATCAAAGTTTTCAGCTTTACACCCTCCTGAGAAGTTCAGTTTCATTTAAATCCTTTTCTTGCAACCTCCTTCCGCAAAAATCGATCCACCCCATCTGAGCTCCAACTTTTTTTGGTTAGGGGAAGGGGAACTTTAGGTAGAATAATAAAAATGAGGAATATTTAAAATGAACCTCCCGAAATTCTAAATAAAAATGATTAATAAATTTCCATTGTAAAAAAAGTTGCGCTAAGGTTCAATCCCATTGCAGGGATATTTTACAAATTGGATCGTAAAATTTCACAACCCCGTGATCAAAAGCGAGAACTGGATTGTCATGCGTCAACAACGTCATGCGAAAACGTCATGCGTCAACAACTCAGTTTTGTTATTTGACTTGGATGCTTTCTGGATTGTCAAAATAACACTTGTCGACGAATTCATGCCGAATACTAATCCAATCGTACAAATTGGAAAACGACGGTTTCAATTGTGGGTCTTTTTCACCTACAATGTTGATCAACAAAACCTTTGTTGGTCGCTAGAACACAATTATTGACCAACGCTCTCGCCAGAAAAGAGTGTTGATCAACAATGTCACTGGAAAAGGTCTTCAGATGGTTGCTGGATTACGCTATTGAATTGTCAAAACGACACTTACCGACAAATTCATTCCGAATCCGAATCCGGTCATGCAAATTGGTAGTTGAAATGATCAAACAATTGATGAATGCAATTAGAGCTGCTTTATATTCATTGGTTTGAGCGTTCTTCAACTCTTTCAGAATAACAGAGAACCGGTATCTTTCGCTATGCTTCGTCTAGAATAAAAGATAGACCATTATTAAATAACAGGAATACATCATAAACATGATTTGGATTTAGGAAGTCTCGAGGGGACACCACCCCTCGTTAGAGGGGTAGAAACCTCTTAATAAGAGGTTTCAGAAACCTCTTACACCAGGTGGCACATGCCAAGCATGGTAGAAACTGTGCTAAGCATGGCAGAACTGAGTGGCACACGTGGCGTTCCGAGATGTACAACAATTGGCGGAAAGTGTCCCAAAGTTACTTTTTTAGTAGCCGGGCAACACGTGAGAAGAGCCGCATATAGAATCTCAAAGGTTCTATTGAAAAAGAGGTTTCCGCTGCCTAGTGAGGTATTGCTCACTCTGTGAAAAATATTTAAACTTTAGTTTTTTGGGGTTAAAAGGGCAATAAAATATACCTAGGTTAGGTTAGGTTACGTGTTTAATATATTCTATGCTTTACCCCCCCCCCCCAATGTGCAAATATATAGCCCAAATTTGTTTCTAAACTATTATATTTTTATCATACTTAGTTTTATTTCATTAGCATGAACCAAACTCCACTTCTTGCGTGTTGCCCGGCTACTAAACAAGTTCCATCCAAATAAAAGGAATGCACTATACACATGATTCGGATTTAGGGAGTCTCGAAGGGACGCCTACTTTCCGAACATAAACCAGATGGCGCGTGCCAAATGTGGAGGAAACTGAGCCAAGTGTGGCAGAACTAAGCGGATTGCGTGGCGTTTAGAAATGTACAACAAGTGGCGGAAAGTGGACGCCCTCTCGGGGTTCTTCAGGAAGTTGATGAAAGGTAAAGGATGCGATATTAGACTTGACAAACTATACCAGTTGTACTGATATCCGTGTCATTGTCTTTAAACCAGGAATTGTAATGGGGGCGGGGGCAGTCATCCTGTGATTTCACGAACCCTCCCTGTTTACCTTCTCCGTAATTCTCCAAGAACCCATTTTGGAGCTGAGCTGAGCTAAACGAATCTGTCCGAACTTATAAGTCACGCCGCTGACCCCCAGTCCCAACACTATCAATCAATGACTCCAGGACTCGAGCCTCCAGTTTGAAGAATGTGGGATTGGGAGTCCAGCGTACTAACCACTCGTCTAGGACTTTTTCAAGCTATTGGGATGGAAGCAACTGAAAAAGGTATTTTAGGTCCCCTTTGAGCCACTAAACAAACTTCCTTTATTTACGTTTTTACATTTAGGGGAAGGGAAAGAAGGTCAAACCAAGACCACCCGGGAGTAGCTTTGAAAAAAAAAATGTGCGACCACTGAAGAGCTCCACAATTAAAGATCCAAATTCTTACAGCGTGTTGATCCGGATGGAAGAGATAGGGCAGACCTTACAAATAGGTAAGACAAGTAGGAATCCACAAATTGGACGCGTTATTAACATCAAGTTAATAACGCGTTATTACGCGTTAATTACAAGTTAATAACGCAATTACAAGTTAATAACGTTAATTACAAGTTAATAACGCGTTAATACGGTTATTAACATCAAGTGGTAGGTGAGTTCACTTGCTTAGGAGGCGAGGCTTCTACGTTCTGTGACCCTGTATTTTAGAGTGTATCACTGTTCTGTTATTTCTGCATTGTTTAAGGGAAATGCATTGAAAAGCTGTTTTTCAACTGTACAGTTGTCTTAGACAAATTTCAAGGAGTCGTTGCCCTTCTTGGAAAAAACAACCCCAGTGCAACTGAACCCCCGTGCAACTGAACCCTTGTGCAACTCAACTACCGTACTTACAGTGGGTAAAACACAATAGGGTTACGAACCATGGTTATTTAACTATGGTATAGTTATTTAACCTTTAAACTGTTTTAAATAAAATGGCCGTCCCAAAATTTAGATCGGATGTATTTTGGGGGGAAAATAGGGTGGGATGGAAGCTCTCTGATCACTTTTAACTATAAAAAAGTGCAGTGGAAATTTTGATTTCCAACCGAATCAGCCCCCCCCCCCAAAGTTCATACAAAAGTTTTTCTACAAAAACCTTATGTGTTAGCAATGAGCAACTAGCTGAACTTACAGCCATTGCCCCAGATGCAGCTGTTGGGGTTGTTAACCCCAAAGGCATGGTTATTTGATCTTCAGACTATTTTGAACAAAATGTTTATTTTTATTTTGGTCGGATGTATTTGGGGGGATGTCGGTTAAGAGGGAAAGGCTGACTGTCCTGTGATTACCTTTGATTCTTCGAAATTGAACTTGAACTTTCAATTTCCAATCGAATGAGCCTCCTTCAAAGTTTTTACTATCTTCCCTTCTATAAAAACCTTAAATTTTAACAATTGATAACTTGCAATAACATACAGATTGCTGGTACAGGTGTATCAGCAATTTTTTTTGGAACAGCTTAGCGTATCAAGATGAAACTTCTGGGGCATCTACCTGCTACTACTGCTATTAATACCGCTATTACTACTACTAAATCAACACTATTATTACTTCTACTGCTCCTACTACGACCTCTGCTACTATTAAACTAGCACTATTAAGGCTACGCATATCAAGTTGAAAATTTGACAGAATAAGGTATTTGAGGTGGAACTTGAACTAAACCAGAAGATACTATGTGCATGTAGATTTTCAAAATGGCATATCTCAAAAAAGGATTTGTGTATGAAGTTGGAACTTTCAGAGAGTGCTTAGAGGGAAAGTCAATTCACCAAAAGGAAATATGTGCACGCTCAAGCCTGGATTTACCACTAGGTCCCTAGGCCCGGACCTAGAAGCACATAATGCTAGTGGGAGCAATAAATTATCACTGAGTAATTTTTTCCTGACAAAAACTGGACTGATGTGATTTATCGTCGCCAGGTGCACTCTGCCGCCACGCTGCCTATTCACAGAAAAGTGACTTTAAAACAACACAGGAATTCCATGGTCACTTATAAACTGTCAGATGTCTCCCAAGAATGGTAGCTGAGAGTTCGGTATTACCCCTTTCTTTCATCACTTTTCGCTCATCAGTTGTGTTCTGTTAACACACAGTTACATGGTTACATGGTTACAAACAGTTAACGTTACATGGGGGTTCAGTTACACGGGGGTTTGTTAAGTGGGGTTGAGTTGCACGGGGGTTGAGTTGCACGAGGGATCAGTTGCATGAGGGTTCAGTAGCACGAGGGTTCAGTTGCACGGGGGTTCATTGCACGTGGGTTCAGTTGCACAGGGGTTCGGTTATACGGGGGTCAGTTGCACGGGGGTTCAGTTACATGGGGTTCAGTTACACGGAGGTTAGTAAATGGGTGAGTTGCACGGGGTTGAGTTGCACGAGGGTTCAGTTAAGGATTCATTGCATGGGTTCAGTAGCACGAGGTTCAGTTGCACGGGGTTCAGTTCCACGGGGGTTCAGTTGCACGGGAGTTCGATTATACGGGGGTTCAGTTGTACGGGGGTTCGGTTATATGGGGGTTCAGTTACAGGGGCTCAGTTGCTTGGTGTTCAGTTACACGGGGGTTTAGTTACAATGGAACCAAAAGTATCCTAAGCGAAACAACTATTCTGCTTACTGTGTTTTTAACCAAGAATTTGCTTCCTCCATTGACTAAGTCTAATTTTATAGAGCTATCCACCGCGTCGTAAAGCCTAAACCCTAATATGTCTTAAGCTTTTTTTACATTTAAAGTTATGCAAAACCAAAGTAGAGAGCCTTATTGAAATTAAATAAAAAAAACAAGTTTTTTTTACTGAAAGTAAGGAACGACGTTAAAACTTAAAACGAAGAGAAATTATTCCGTATATGAAAGGGGATGTCCCCTCCTCAATGCCTCACTCTTTGCGCTAAAGTTTTTTATTGTTTAAAAAAATAGAGTTGTGAGAAAGTCAAACTTTAGCGTAAAGAGCGAGGCGCTGAGGAGAGGACAGCCCCTTTCATATACGGAATAATTTCTCTTCGTTTTAAGTTTTAACGTCGTTCCTTACTTTCAGTTAAAAAAAACTTGTTTTTTTTATTTAATTTTGAACGTGTTTGAATTAATGCAGGTTTTGATTTTGGCTCACCGTACATGAATAATTAATTTGCATATTAATTTTACTTTTATTTGGTTAAATGGCTTTCTCGAAACTTGTTTAATTTTATTTATGAACGTTTTTATTAGTAATAAATATACATAACTTACGAATTAACTTACGTAACGAACTTCTATATCCATATGTTTTTAATACGTATATTAGGGGGTTCGCCCCCTAGTCAATACCTTGCTCTTTAAGCTAAAGATCGAATTTTGTTCCAATTCTTTAGAAATGATCGCTTAATCACAAAGGCCGTTAATTTTTGGCTTATAGAGCGAGGTATTGACTAGGGGGTGAACCCAACCATATACGTAATATTTTCTGTTCGTTTTAAGTTTTGATGTTGCTCCTTACTTTCAGTTGAAAAACTTGTTTTTTTTATTTAATTTCTGATCTTTTTTTTAAATAATGCTGGGAAATCCGGCGTCCCCTTCATAGCAATGTCCCTCCCCCCATGAAATCTTCCTTCATGGAAAGATCCTCCCACATAACAACCCACCCCCCCCCCACTACCAGAAAAATTCCCCCCCTGAAAACGTCTGCATACTTCCCAATAACCAATACTAGGCTATATGATAACATTGGGTAAAGTTCATAACTTTCAGCCCTCCCCCCGAGGACTTTGGGGGATTAAGTCATCCTAAAAGACATAGTTATCATATTTTCGACCATACTGAACAAAATGTCTATCTCAAAATTTTGATCGTGTGACTTTAGGAAAAAATGAGCGTAGGAGGGGGCCTAGTTGCCCTCCATTTTTTGTCACTTAAAAAGGGCACTAGAACTTTTAGTTTCAGTTCCAATGAGCCCTCCCACGACATTCTAGGACCACTGGGTCGATAAGATCACCCCTGGGAAAAAAAGAAAAAAAAATAAATAAACAGGCATTCGTGATCTTTCTTCTGGCAAAAAATGCAAAATTCCACATTTTTGTAGATAGGAGCTTGAAACCTCTACAGTAGGGTTCTCTGATACGCTGAATATGATGGTGGGACTTTCATTAAGGTTCTATAGCTTTTAGGGTGTCTTTTCCCCTTTTTTCAAAAATCAGCCAAATTTTCTCAGGCGCGTAACTTTAAATGGGTAGGACTAAACTTGTTGAAACTTATATATTTGAAATCAGCATTACAATTTAATTTTTTTGATGTATCTATTGGTATCAAAATCCTGTTTTCTAGAGTTTCGGTTACCATGCCGGGTCGCTCCTTACTTACAGTTTGTTACCACGAACTGTTTGATGTTGTTTAGGCAGTAATGGACATTCACATGGCAACCCTGCACGGTACAGAGGCAGACGCTAATCTGAATGAGTTTGGAGGTGAAGGAAATAGTCAAGGAGGCAGCGAAGGAAGAGGGGTTAGTGGTAAAGTCATACATAACTGATACACAAATTATCGAGGGGTCACGCATGTTAAAGATCAAATAAAAAAGGTGGCACGCATGGTGGAGGTGTTCCATGCGTGGCGCGGAGAGGCAAGTTGCGGCGGAAGTGTGCCATGTATAACAGAATTGATGGTGCCCACAATATATCGTATGTAGTGGGGAGTCGGCAGGCAACCATCTGTACCCTATATAAAAGTTCCTTACTTTATACTGCTCCAAGACTTCTAGACTTCTTGTATAGCCTTCCGCATTGTAGACACACAGAGCAGACAGGAGCTCAAGAACTTGTTTTTTAACGATAACATTCTCTGTGTCCAATGCTGAAAGAAAAACACAAATAAATTATTAGCAAGATACGATCTTCTGGTATCAAAAGTATAAACTGAGTAAAGTACAAGTGAGTCAGGAAAATTTAATTAAAATTTCAGCAGTTAGCAGCGACATATAGTCTTCCTTAGTTTCCTTAAATAAAATTGCCTTATTTTGGAAAAACATTTCCCCAGGTTAAGTTACAATTTTGTGTATAGGAATGCTGCACATTTTAAAAGGTATGCTCTGCCCAAACACTGACCGCATCGGTAACCTTCTTAGTTTTAATGATGCATATATATAAACAACCCAATTTGTAAAGAATTTCTTAAATGTCGTTAAATCTGGTTCTCTATATAGTGGACAACCCTAAGTAGTAGAAACTGAGAGCGTGAGAAACTCAGTTCATCCGAAAATTCTTCATCATTTTCTACTCCTATATCCACTTCGACTACTTCTCATACAAAAATTCTTGATAAACAGAGATATTATTCCAAAAAAATGTTGTGACTCAAAACTTCTTGTTCTTTTTACTGGCTTAACATTTCTCACAGAATAACCAATCAGGTCTAAACAAAACGGAGTTATTTGTCTCTCCAGAAATTGCATTTCCTCTTCAATCTAGATTTGTTCCTCAGCCTCTATCTTGGTTCCTACCAAGATAAACTTGTAAAGTTGGTTCCTACTTGACAAGGATGACTGAATGCAGGGTTGCCACCGTCAGTAGGATTTTACTAGATCTAGTAAAAAAAAATCTAGTAAATTTAGAGGATCTAGTAAATTTCCCGAAATCTAGTAAAAACTAGTAAAAAGTCTTGATTTAAATTGAACAAAACTTTTTTTATTTTCAATGAATTCAGGGAAAAAAATTATCGTAAATATATGACAATTTACAATTTTTGCTTGTCTGTATCTTAAGAGACAGACAAGCAGTCACCTATTTTCATAAACAGACACTTCACTTCCGGCGTCTAAAGGTCGACAAAATCATCTTTCTGTGTATCAAATCTTACCAACTAAAAATGAAGCTGTAGTGACACTTGCATTTGTGATGATTGGGATTCTATTGGAAAAGCCACCCAAAACAAAAACCACCCAAGGTGATTTGGTGAATCTCCTCATTCTGAATAACTTATCTTTTTTTTCAGAATTGCATAAAATGATTCATTTTACTTGTAGATAGAAAGTTAATCATCCTTTCATCCTGGGGTAGAACTAACGTAAATAGTAATATTTGTGGGTTGGGGCAATTGCGGGTGGGGCACTCGTAATTGAGTTAAGGTCTAAATCTATGATATAGGTTTGATACATTAATAAACATTTATTGTTGTCAGATATTAAATAATCGTCCCATTTTTTATATTTGAGTCTCTTACTAAAATGGCTGCTGACCACTGTGTTAGGTGAATGCCGTGAACTAGAGTGCTTCTTCTCTTCTGAATGAGATGACATATGGTTTCAGTCTGCACAGGGGCGGATCCAGTATTTTTTTAGGGTGGGTGGGGGGGGGCGAAAATAGGTTGATCCGAAAAAAATTTAGGGGGGGGGCAAAATAGGTGGATCCGATAAACTTGCGTTACGAGCAAGTTTAACTAACGCAAACTTGAGTTTGCGTCAACTAAACGGAGGAAAACGATCACGGAGGAAAACTATTCTCCGTCACGTTTCACAGTTGGACCTCAAAAATCCGTGCAATTTTGGAAAGCTTTGTCCCTTTTTAAAGACGCTGCTGGAAATGAACTGTTTCCATACTTGCCAAAGTTCTTTCTGACTCTCTGCAGCTTGCCCCATTCAAGCGCTGGAGCAGAGAGACAGTTCTCGATTTTGTCCGTCATAAAAACCAAAAATCGGAATAAGCTAAATATCTCGACTGTTTCGGTCCTTATGAAAACAAAGCAACTTGTCCTCAGGTCGTCAAGTGAAGTCCATGACAGAGTGATCCCCAGCGATTTGACTCGGGCTAGTGATAAATTTAAAGCCGGGGTTCAACAGCAGAATTTCCAGAATCCAAGATTCCAGACTATTGTTTGACGTCTTGCATACACCGCATCTGGAATATGAAGCCTATCCAGTAGTACATCCAGATAATCCAAAAAAAGAATTTTTGAACTTGTAGGTTTCCGGAATTTTCAATCATGCTATGAAAACGAAAGAAAAGAGGAAAAGAGAAAAAAAAGAAGAAAAAAGGAAAAAAGATTGTGAAAATCGTATTGATTTTCCTCCTATAGTAAAAATCGATGCTTGATGGTGCGCGTGCGGCGTAGCCGCACGCGCAAAAAATTTTTTTTGAGCATTTAGTAAAAACAGATGCGATCTAGTAAATTTTTCCTCTCCGATTTAGTAAATTCTTCGAGCTCAGGGTGGCAACCCTGACTGAATAGAAATCAAGTCATTACTAGTCCAAATCGTTCCAACCTGGGTTAATGAAATTTACATGCAGCGAAATTATATGCAAGATATTTCAAACATTAGATTGTTTTAACAACACTTTCTAGAACAACTGTAACTTTGATATTGTTTGTTTTCCGGTTTGAAAAAAAAAAACGATCTTGATAGGTCACAACTTTGGGGAAATTCGTTTAAAGCCTTAATTTTGGAAAAACATTTATCATATCAACGACGTCACAAATACTTTGAATGGTTACAATAAATTTTTGCTGAAGATGAGTGTCTGTAAGCCTACTATAATATATTAACAAACACATTATAACTTAACTTAATATTCGATAGTGTAGAGTAATTTCTCAGTATAGATATGCAAAGAGGTTTGCCGAATAAAATGAAATTTAAGTTCATAAACTGTCTTTCTTTTCACTGAGAAAAGCTCCGTCCTCCGGTACTCCATCCATACACGGGGACGTTTTGTTTCCATTTGTGATGTACGCTTAAGAAAAACGTGATTTGCTTAATAAATTACGTCACAAAAATAAACCAATAGGCTCAAAGCACACTTTTTAATAAGGAATTATAGGACAGTCACATCTCTTGTTCTCATTGGTATTACCTTGTTAAATGTAATATCAACATTGGCAGTATTACTGACTAGTCTGAATTATGCCTTACACTACTTTACTTGACTTACTGACTTACTTGAGTTTACACTCTTGCTCAGCAGGGTCACCTGCGTAGAGAGAACTTGTTGACAGCGTTGTCAGTCTTCTCCAAGCAGCCCTGTCCAGGGCTAGGGATGAATAACAGATGTTATTTATCCAATGACTCCTTAGAATTTTCCTCTAGAGCACTTTAGGTAGGGTTAAAACGATTCATCAACGCGTACAATGGTATCGTGTACTATGTACTACGTGTATTTACGTGTAGAGGAAAAATTGTGTATTTACGTTTTTTACGTGTTTTTTACATGTTTTTTACGTGTATTTACGTGTAGTGGAAAAATTGTGTATTTACGTTTTTTACGTGTATTTACGTGTAGTGGAAAAATTGTGCATTACGTGTATTTACGTGTAGTGGGAAATATTCAGAAACTTGGAATTGATAATTAAGTTTTTAATATTGTATCACCTGGAACTCAGTTTGAAATCCCACACACTTCTGGTGTACTTATATCATCATATTATATCGGCAAATGTATTCATGTTTATGATGCCACTGCTCATGGAAAGTTTAAAGAACAAAATATATACAGCATCGCATGAAATCTATATGGGATAAGACCTAAAATCCCTTCAACGTCGTTTGGTACCAAGCGGATTTGGTTTTATGGGGGAGAGGGGTACTTGCCTTCGGCGCAGAAATTTTAAGGGTGCAAAATTTCAAATAAATAATTTAACGGTCAGAAACATCTTGTAATTTTTAAAAATTTTATTTTCATTAAGATAAAATAGAGGGCTCAGTTTGTGGTAAGTTTAAGCAAATTGAATCCAAAATTTTCATTTTTACATATCTTCATCACCAAGCCTTGAAAATAAAAGTAAGTTGGTCGAATTTAATTAATTTAATCTTTTATGATACTTTGTGTTCAAATTTTGTTAATAAATAAAAACTTATTAATTAACACTCATTTATTCAAAACTTATTTATTTGGCCTGGAAGTTAGCCAGAAAGTTGCAATTAAGCCCTTGGCCAATTGGAGACAAAGCAAATACAGGTAGTCTGAGTGAGTGGCGACAAAGCTGGCATAAGGCTTTTTCAGGATTGATAAGAAATGATATCACTTCCCTTGTTGTGAAATTGAAGGTACTTGTTAATTAAACGAAACACACCCAAGAAGTGAAGTTGGGTTAATCCTAATGAAGTATAGGGCTATATAATATTATCGGCTATATATTTGCACATTATGGGTGGGTAAAGTATTCGGACAGTGCCCCTAAGCTACCCCCCCCCCCTAATGTGCAAATATAGACCTCAAATTATAGAATTATAATGCATTCTGTCACCCGTCACTTGTCATTTTTGCTATAAAACCGGTTTTCTGAAATCTAACCTAAGCGCAATTCTTGAGTGTGTTTCGTTTAATTGACAAGTACCAAATTGAATTCCAATTTTCCTGATTTTTAAGATATATATGCTTTGAAAGTTTCAACTTAGCCAATTTAAAGAATTACATTTGACTTTCACTGCCCATGGTACTTTAAGATTGAAGAAGATCTCGAATTAGAATATTTGCAAAGAGCAGCTTCCGCTGCTGGACCCAAAAATACATTTTAACTAATTGAGATGGGAGTGGCACGAACTTTTCGTTAAAAAAGTGTTGAGCGGAAACTGCACCTTATGCCATCAATTTGTGCAAGAGCACGGTTTCGCGTGGTCATAAATATGATAAATTTGGTCATAAAGTGTGTTTTACTACTAAGACACGACTTTCTTCGAAGATAACTGACAAACAAACCCAAAGGGTCACCAAGTCTCCACCGAGTGGTTGCACCTCTGAGCACCCCGTGCGGCAAACACAGAATTGCAGTTAAGAACTGCAGCAGAACCCGAAAGGCCACAAATTAATCGCACTTAATCCCTCTCCTTCCTCATTCTCCTCCTCCCCTTCCACTCTTTCTCTTCTTCTGCTTTGCGATTAATTTCATGTTGAAACAATTATATTTTAATCCTTGGATTTCGTTCTTTCCAGGGGTTCCTAGATATTTGCGTTTTCAATCGAATCCGTTCGTTGGTCTTAGCGATATTAATACATTTGATATTCACTGATGAAATAAAGCCGTGTGGGGTGCTAGGTAGGTAGGCAAATCTTCATTCATACAATAATTACAACAGCATTTTTGCTTTAGCAGCGAAGAGCTAGGATAATGGAGGCTTACGGCCACCTTGGATAGATCTTGCAGTCTAACTTGTTGGAACTACTTCTAAATAAGTATATAACATACCTAGGCACGTAGAGATGATTTTCTTTGGTGAGGGGATACAAGGGAATGGACCAAAGTTTGTCTTGCAGTGTTGCAGTGGTCTGAAAACTACCAGCCATGTGCACATGACGGGACCAAAGTGCGTCTTGCAGTGGTGCAGTGGTCTGAAAACTACCAGCCATGTGCACATGACGGGACCAAAGTTTGTCTTGCAGTGGTCTAAAAACTACCAGCCATTTGCACATCACGGGACCAAAGTTTGTCTTGCAGTGGTGCAGTGGTCTGAAAAACTACCAGCCATGTGCATATGACGGGACCAAAGTTTGTCTTGTAGTGGTGCAGTGGTCTGAAAACTACCAGCCATGTGCACATGACGGGACCAAAGTTTGTCTTGAAGTGGTGCAGTGATCTGAAAACTACCAGCCATGTGCACATGACGGGACCAAAGTTTGTCTTGCAGTGGTGCAGTGGTCTGAAAACTACCAGCCATGTGCACATGACGGGACCAAAGTGCGTCTTGCAGTGGTGCAGTGGTCTGAAAATTACCAGTCATGTGCACATGAAGGGACCAAAGTTTGTCTTGCAGTGGTCTAAAAACTACCAGCCATTTGCACATCACGGGACCAAAGTTTGTCTTGCAGTGGTGCAGTGGTCTGAAAACTACCAGCCATGTGCACATGACGGGACCAAAGTTTGTCTTGTAGTGGTGCAGTGGTCTGAAAACTACCAGCCATGTGCACATGACGGGACCAAAGTTTGTCTTGAAGTGGTGCAGTGATCTGAAAACTACCAGCCATGTGCACATGACGGGACCAAAGTATGTCTTGCAGTGGTGCAGTGGTCTGAAAACTACCAGCCATGTGCACATGACGGGACCAAAGTTTGTCTTGTAGTGGTGCAGTGGTCTGAAAACTACCAGCCATGTGCAGATGACGGGACCAAAGTTTGTCTTGCAGTGGTGCAGTGGTCTGAAAACTACCAGCCATGTGCACATGACGGGACCAAAGTTTGTCTTGTAGTGGTGCAGTGGTCTGAAAACTACCAGCCATGTGCAGATGACGGGACCAAAGTTTGTCTTGCAGTGGTGCAGTGGTCTGAAAACTACCAGCCATGTGCACATGACGGGACCAAAGTTTGTCTTGCAGTGGTGCAGTGGTCTGAAAACTACCAGCCATGTGCAAATGACGGGACCAAAGTTTGTCTTGTAGTGGTGCAGTGGTCTGAAAACTACCAGCCATGCGCACATGACGGGACCAAAGTTTGTCTTGCAGTAGTGCAGTGATCTGAAAACTACCAGCCATGTGCACATGACGGAACCAAAGTTTGTCTTGCAGTGTTGCAGTGGTCTGAAAACTACCAGCCATGTGCACATGACGGGACCAAAGTGCGTCTTGCAGTGGTGCAGTGGTCTGAAAACTACCAGTCATGTGCACATGACGGGACCAAAGTTTGTCTTGCAGTGGTCTAAAAACTACCAGCCATTTGCACATCACGGGACCAAAGTTTGTCTTGCAGTGGTGCAGTGGTCTGAAAACTACCAGCCATGTGCACATGACGGGACCAAAGTTTGTCTTGCAGTGGTCTGAAACTACAGTCAGTGCACTGGGACCAAAGTTGTCTTGCAGTGGTCAAAAACTACCAGCCATGTGCACATCACGGGACCAAAGTTTGTCTTGCAGTGGTGCAGTGGTCTGAAAACTACCAGCCATGTGCACATGACGGGACCAAAGTTTGTCTTGCAGTGGTGCAGTGGTCTGAAAACTACCAGCCATGTGCACATGACGGGACCAAAGTTTGTCTTGTAGTGGTGCAGTGGTCTGAAAACTACCAGCCATGTGCAGATGACGGGACCAAAGTTTGTCTTGCAGTGGTGCAGTGGTCTGAAAACTACCAGCCATGTGCACATGACGGGACCAAAGTTTGTCTTGCAGTAGTGCAGTGGTCTGAAAACTACCAGCCATGTGCACATGACGGGACCAAAGTTTGTCTTGCAGTGGTGCAGTGGTCTGAAAACTACCAGCCATGTGCACATGACGGGACCAAAGTTTGTCTTGCAGTAGTGCAGTGGTCTGAAAACTACCAGCCATGTGCAAATGACGGGACCAAAGTGTCTTGTAGTGGTGCAGTGGTCTGAAAACTACCAGCCATGTGCACATCACGGGAACAAAGTTTGTCTTGCAGTGGTGCAGTGGTCTGAAAACTACCAGCCATGTGCACATGACGGGACCAAAGTTTGTCTTGCAGTGGTGCAGTGGTCTGAAAACTACCAGCCATGTGCACATGACGGGACCAAAGCGTGTCTTGTAGTGGTGCAGTGGTCTGAAAACTACCAGCCATGCGCACATGAAGGGACCAAAGTTTGTCTTGTAGTGGTGCAGTGGTCTGAAAACTACCAGCCATGTGCACATGACGGGACCAAAGTTTGTCTTGTAGTGGTGCAGTGGTCTGAAAACTACCAGCCATGTGCAGATGACGGGACCAAAGTTTGTCTTGCAGTGGTGCAGTGGTCTGAAAACTACCAGTCATGTGCACATGACGGGACCAAAGTTTGTCTTGCAGTGGTCTAAAAACTACCAGCCATTTGCACATCACGGGACCAAAGTTTGTCTTGCAGTGGTGCAGTGGTCTGAAAACTACCAGCCATGTGCAGATGACGGGACCAAAGTTTGTCTTGCAGTGGTGCAGTGGTCTGAAAACTACCAGCCATGTGCACATGACGGGACCAAAGTTTGTCTTGTAGGTGCAGGTCTGAAACTAACAGCCATGTGCAGATGACGGGACCAAAGTTGTCTTGCAGTGGTGCAGTGGTCTGAAAACTACCAGCCATGTGCAAATGACGGGACCAAAGTTTGTCTTGAGTGGTGCAGTGGTCTGAAAACTACCAGCCATGTGCACATGACGGGACCAAGTTTGTCTTGCAGTGGTGCAGTGGTCTGAAAACTACCAGCCATGTGCAGATGACGGGACCAAAGTTTGTCTTGCAGTGGTGCAGTGGTCTGAAAACTACCAGCCATGTGCACATGACGGACCAAAGTTTGTCTTGCAGTGGTGCAGTGGTCTGAAAACTACCAGCCATGTGCACATGACGGGACCAAAGTTTGTCTTGCAGTGGTGCAGGGTCTGAAAACACCAAGCATGCGCAATGACGGGCCAAAGTTTGTCTTGCAGTAGTGCAGTGGTCTGAAAACTACCAGCCATGTGCACATGACGGGACCAAAGTTTGTCTTGCAGTGGTGCAGTGGTCTGAAAACTACCAGCCATGTGCACATGACGGGACCAAAGCGTGGTCTTGCAGTGGTGCAGTGGTCTGAAAACTACCACCATGCGCCCATGAAGGGACCAAAGTTTGTCTTGTAGTGGTGCAGTGGTCTGAAAACTAACAGCCATGTGCACATGACGATACTACCAAAATTGTTGACTAAATACAAGGTGTAGGTCATTAGCCTGACGACCTTGGGCTATAAAAATGCTTCAAAAACTGGACCGAAACTTATTCCTGGATGCGCTTGCTTCAAGTAAGAATTTAATATTAGTTGGATTATAATTGACTCTGGGCACCTAAGATAGAAGTTTATGCTAGTGTATTGATTATTTTGCTGCTGGTACTTTTTATTTCAGTGCGGAGACTTTTAAAGCTTATCGCTACGATTTGAACTTTGCCTTTTCAAAAGCCATGTCGGTCCAGTTCTGAAAGCTGAAACTTGATACCTGAACCTGGAATAGAATAGACGATCCTCTTTTGGAAAACCTTGCCTTAAAGAGCTAAACTATCAAGGACACTAAAAATGAAATATGATAAACAACAAGTAGAACAACAGGGAAATTTTTATACAAGACAGTGGAACGCATTTTTAAATGAATATTTCGACCCTATATCCAAGGGCCGTCATCAGCAAAACAAACGAAGAGAATAAAAAACAATATAAAAGAAACTTACATTAAAATTCAATCATTAAAACTGAACAGTTTTTTTTTTAATTTTTTAAAACAGCCCTAATATCATTACTTCAAGAAAGTTCAACCAGGACTATAGGATATAGTCCCTTGGATATAACCCCTTGGATATAGGGTCGAAATATTCATTTAAAGTTGCGTTCCACTGTCTTGTAAAAAAAAAAAAAAAAAAAAAAAAAAAAAAAAAATCCCTGTTGTTCTACTTGTTGTTTATGATGGAAAGGCAGTGTGGTCTTCGTCGCTATTTAAATCAAATATGATTCTTGAAATTGGTTAAATAGAAAAATACACAACCATATACGTCTGTAATCATATAACCCATAAACCATATGGTTTACACCGTAAACCATAAAGTACCAAGGACACTAAAAATGGAATATGATTCTTGAAATTGGTTAAATAGAAAAATACACAACCATATACGTCTGTAATCATATAACCCATAAACCATGTGGTTTGCACCGTAAACCATAAAGTACCAAGGACACTAAAATGAATTATGACTCTTGAAATTGGTTAAATAGAAGCTTACACAACCTAAGTGTTACAACTGTATATCTACATCGAACGTCTTTTGCATTAAAAATTTGAGTTCCCAGGTTTTCCCAATTTTTTGGTGTTCACTTAACCAATCTTAAGAATCATATTTTCATTTATAGTGTCCTTGGTGCTTTATGGTTTACGGTGTAAACCACATGGTTTATATGATTACAGACGCATACGGTTCTGTAAGTTACTATTTAACCAATTTCAAGAATCATATTCCATTTTTTTTTTTTTTTTTTTTTTTTTTTTTTTTTTTTTTTTTTTTTTTTTTTTTTTTTTTTTTTTTTTTTTTTTTTTTTACAAGACAGTGGAACGCAACTTTAAATGAATATTTCGACCCTATATCCTGTAATCATATAACCCATAAACCATGTGGTTTACACCGTAAACCATAAAGCACCAAGGACACTATAAATGAAAATATGATTCTTAAGATTGGTTAAGTGAACACCAAAAATTGGGAAAACCTGGGAACTCAAATTTTTAATGCAAAAGACGTTCGATGTAGATATAAAGTTGTAAGACTTAGCGGGCGTCAAGTTTGTAATAAACAACGATGCAAAAAAAAAAAAAAAAAAAAAAAAAAAAAAAAAAAAAAAAAAAAAAAAAAAAAAAAAAAAAAAAAACAGAAAATGAGTGAAAAAATGTGTCATCACGGAGCTCTAGAAAGAGTAACTTCCTGGTTGCTTTAGCAAAAGACAAACACTGCCATTAATTGGTAGCATGGTTGGTAAGAAAAAAAAAAACAGTGGTCGAATGCTTAAAATTATGTAAGAACATAACCGTAACATCTTGTTATCAAATGAGAATTGGAAAAAAAAGTGTATATCCATGAACAGCTAAAAATCTAAGCTTTGCATTAATATGTTCATGATTAAAATTCTTCGGGATTAAAGGCTTCAAATTATTAATTAATTGATTTACCTACAGAACATATATTTTAAAGATCAATTAGGCCGGTCCTGATCAATTAGGCTATCCTTTTATGTTGCATTTGTCCCTTTAGTTAACTACTAATGTATGAATAGAGTTCTCTTTTTCTTCTGATTAAAAAAAAATGTCACTCTTCTTACTTAATTTTGACATATTCGTCCTAACCTGTATTTGTTAAATTGCAAACGGTTGTAGCACCCTATTGATTGTTGAAATACTGGACTACACGATGCAGGTAGTAAATTGGGCGGTACGATTGTTCAATTCGGCTTTCTGTGTAAACAGAAAAAGTTTTTCTACTTTTCTTTCCACGATTCAGTGCGGCGACAAACATAAACTTTATGCAATGAAAAACATCCTAATAGGCTAGTTGGAAAACAGCCAAAGGAAAAATACCGGTATTCAGGCATGAATAGAATTGAGATGGAGCCAGGGGGCACAAACGGCTTCATTTTGATGTCCTTGGTACTTTAAGAGAGTTCTGAATATTAACTGGATACAAATCGAACCATTCACGGCATAACTGACCAGACTCTTGGTACAAGACTAATAAAAAACCCTTCACTGGAGGTACTTAGGCAATGCTCTAAGAAAGAACGACAGCAGATTCCCAAATGTAGCACTCCACTGGCCATCGCAGGGACTAAGTCATAGAGGTACGATGGGCGTACCTGCCTTAACAATTTGCAACACCTCAACAACCACTCCTAGTCCTAATGAAAGAACATTGCCACAACAGCAAATCGCAGAAAAGATTGACGGCTCTTTCTTGTTGCCCTAGATGCCTCAGAAGACTGTGGAACAAAAATCTAGGATAAGCCGGAGACTTTAGACTACCTTTAACGAAAATAACTACCTTCCGTGATCTTCGAAATATGATGACCTTGCTGTGAATGGTTTCGCAGGAAGGAGCAGCTAAATCACGGGAAGTCAGTTTTTACCAGTGAGTTCGTGGGGCCAAAGGACAAGGAAAAGGGACGACAAGAGCAAGATCTAATTCAGGAAAAAGGGTTGGACAAAGTAACCACATCTAGACCAATTTGGATTCAAACAAATGTGGACTAAACAGAATTTTTTTTTTGGAAATTTTTTGGTACTTGTCTATTATACCGACCACATTTAAGCTCTTGATCTGAGTAAAACCGGTTATACAAAATAATAAATATTTAATATATAGAGTTGGTTAGGTTAGGTATTTATTATAGTGCGTTCGGGGCGGCCTGCTTTCCATAATTCTCTGTTGTAGTTTCCATAATTTTTTTACTAAAGTATAATATTTCCCTTATATCTTGGTATGTTTCATTATGATTAACCTATTTTCATTTCTTGAGTGTGGTCAGGATAGCAGAAAAGCACCATTTTTTTATGTGAACATTGACAGAGAGTGGTTTAAACATAATCATATTTTTTTTTATTTAGATTCGATTTTATTATTTTCATGTCTTTTATCCTTTCTCTCTTGTTGTTATTTTATGCATTTATTTAGTTTATCTGTCAATCTTGATTCGTATTAGTTGCTACGCATCAGCAAGGCTACAATTTACTTTTCCTTAGCGCAGTAATTCCAAACGAAGAAACGGCTGATATGATCTGAATTATCGTAGTAAGTTAAGATAAACCGTTCCAAATTGAAAAAAAAGTCACGTTATTTTCAGGAGCCCGAGTCCCAAGACGTATTCGCCTTGACTTGGGAATAATATTTACGTTCGTAATTGCTGCTCCTCAATATGAAAACGATTTGTGTTTTAGTAAACTTAATTAATTTTTTTAATTTCTAGACATTTAGAATCGCTTCTAGATTCGCAGTGGCACTGAACCGTATTTTTGCTCCAGATTCATACTGTTTATTATTGATACACTTTTTTTTATGAGATTTTTACATTGGCAAAATATTAATTCTGGGGCATGTACTAAAAAAAGAAACGATTCCAGGCCTGCTTTAGAATACAAAGCATCATTGAAATACAAAACTTCATCGAAATTCTTCATTCTGGAGCCTAAAAGGATCACTGAGGCCTCTAGTCACTTTCAAAGGAATACCTTAGGTTCCCCTAAATTATAGTCCCCCAAAGTTTAGAAACTACGAATTAAAACCGATTCCCTTACATAGCAGTTATTGGTGCGAGGGGACCCCAGGAGCTGAAACCTTTGCTGGAGACTTTTTCGTCAGAGAAGCTCGTTTTAAGCAGCACGGAAGGATACAAAATAATGTTTTTATAACGGAAAATACTATAAAAAAAAGCACAAGAGAAGACGTAGAGATATGCTGTTTGACGGACAAGAAGCCGTTATGCTAAGGATTTTTCTGTTTGTCCGCAACAATACGGCCGCTGTTTGATCGAATTAATATGACCGCTGTTTATCCGGTTTGATGTGTGCCTGTACATCTTTAAAACTGCACATGCACCATAAAAAAAGTCTTACCTGATGCAAGTTTTGTTGTATATTCCTTATTTTCAACAATATAGTCCAATCCTATCCTTGGTTCCATTCTTGAATGTCTTTGAAGATTTCTTTTTTGTCATTTGAGCTTCAACAGGATATCCTAGAAAGGAAATAGAAAAAGTAAATACTTTACATCATAATTCTCCTATTATCAGACAGTATATCGTGAATATTGTTTGCGAGCAAAAAAACTAAACAAACTTTATGGTGCCACTTCCTACAATTTTCGAGAGCATGAATCAGCAGCGGCAATTCAAAAAACAATGTGTATGGTAAAGAAGTTGTCTAATCTCTAGCATGGAGTTTACATTTCGGGTAGGGCCACTTGTTTATGAAACCACACTTCGTCGCACCACGCAACGTACACTTCACACGACCCGTGCACCATTTGTGGTGTGTACTAGTTGATGTACACAACTTTTGAAAATAGACAACCCCTCATAAGAAATTCCTTGTCAATTTATAGTCTCTACCTAATCCCCCAAATTTATTAGTTTGGATCGGCTGATTCAATTGGTTTTCTGAATTTGATGTGGTACCTACGGCTTAGATATGTCCCCAAAGGTGTTATTTCCCCTTTGCTTGCAATAAGCTGGTAAACTACAAAGGAACTACAAAGGTTGACAATTGCAACCTTCACATTATTCTAGTGGAAGTGACACTTGTTCTTTTTTCGTTAAAAATATTTAATCTTACTTTCAGACTCAATTCAGTAAAAGTTTTTATTTATGGGTGATTCAAAGACACCAATTATGGTGTTAGACAATATAGCTTTACAAGCTATAAAACTGGTTCTAGGCGTTTAACACCCCCCCCCCCTGGCATCCCCCCGAGACCCCCCCCCCTTCCGTGGGAAGTTGATCCTGTTAAAGTTCCTCCATGGAGAGTTTATGCCTGGAAAATTACCCGAAGAAAAATTTCTCTCCTGGAAGTCCCCCGCCATGAAAAAATACTCTAGAAAATGCCAACCCAGCTGAAAATTTCTCCTCAAAAATTTTCAAGGAACAACTCCACATGCAAAATTGAGACGACAAAGAGAGAGTATGACAAATAAAAATAGCTTCGCATAGAAAAAAAAAATCAACATGAAATTGAAAAAAATTCGAATGAATTTACCGAAAAAAATATGCATTGTCAGTTTAATATATATATGCTGATATTTATTCCTTAAAATCTTAATTAATTGTCGATTTCTTAAAGATATAAAAGTAAAAACATTTAAAAAAATTTTTTTCAGTAAAGTACAAATTATATTCTGGCTTTTAGAAAGCATAGGGTTTAGAACCCTACTCAGATTAATTTCTGTTCGTTTTGAGTTTGAAGTATTTTAATTTCTGTTTGTTTTGGGTTTCATTTATTTATTAATACTGAGTTGTGGTAGTTGTATGCTTGGTAGATTATTTGATTCTATTTTTATTCATTTTTGGCTTAATCGAGTTCTTTACTTTTTTTGAAAAACTTATGTTGTGCAAAAATTGTTTTTGATTAATTTCTGTTAGATTTATATTGACATGGTCTTTTTCAGGGAGAAAGACTGAGCCTCTTCTGAAGTTAAAACACTATCCCTTCTATAAAAAAATACCCCTTGGACATAACTTAGGCTACAACTCCTGCCCCTAATCAACCCCAAACCCAAAAGCCATGTTATATGAATTTAGACTATTTTGAATAGAATGGCTATCTCAAAATTTCTATTAGACACATTTCGGGACAATACGACGTGTGTGTAGGCAGATGTGGGTAGCTGACCACTGATCAGTTTGACTCTTAAAAAGAGCTCTAGAGCGTCTGATTACCAATCCAATGAGCCCCCTTCGAAGTTTATATGACCACAATTTGCCTTGAGGCCTGGGTTTTTTTTTTATCCTCAAAGGCATAATTTCCAGACCTTTCTGATATGCTTAACAAAATGGCTATATCAAAATATTGATTGGAAGTGTTTGGCGAAATGATAGGCGTGGAGGGGGGGGGGGGCATTTGCCCTCTGATCACTTTCGACTAATAAAAAAGGCACTAGCCCTCTCAATTTCCATTCGAATGAGCCCTTTTTGAAGCTTCTGCGACATAAATTTCTATAAAAACCTTATATACCCCAAGGGCATAACTTACGACCCTTGTCCGGAGAGCTATGGGAGGAGGGTTGTCATTCTCAAAGACATAATTTCCAGACCTTTCAACTACGTTGAACAAAATGGCCATATCAAAATGTTGATCGGAAAAGTTTGGGGAAATGATGGGCGTGGGGGGGTGATTCTCCCTCCAATCCCTTTCGACTATTAAAAAGGGCAATAGCCCTCTCAATTTCCAATCGAAAGAGCCCTTTTTGAAGTTTTTACAACAACACTTTCTGTAAGAAATTGTATGCCCCCAAGGCATAACTTACAACCTTAGCCCTGACGGCTGTTGGGGATTGTCATAACCAAAAACATAATTTCCGGACCCTTCAACTACGTTCAACAAAATAGTTGTATCAAAATGTTGATCAGAAGTGTTTGGGAAAATGATGGGAGTGAAGGGGGGG
Source organism: Artemia sinica (assembly GCA_027921565.1). NCBI lineage: Eukaryota > Metazoa > Arthropoda > Branchiopoda > Anostraca > Artemiidae > Artemia > Artemia sinica. The sequence continues at coordinate 40,300,250 of CM051273.1, read as the reverse complement.
CGGGGCATTCGCCTTCCGAATACTTTTGACTATTAAAAAGGGCACTAGCCCTCTCAATTCCCAATTGAATGAGTCCTTTTTGAACGCTGGCGACAACGCTGGCGAAGACCAAATTTCCAGTACTTTCAACTACGTTGAACAAAATGTCTATCTCAGAATTCTGATTGGATGTGTTTCGGGAAATGGTGGGCGTGAGAGGGGCGTTAGTTGCCCTCAATAAATTTCACATATTAAATAGGGCAATAGCCCTTTCAATTTTCAATCAAATGAGCCCTTTTTGAAGTTTCTACGACAACGCTTTCTATAAAACCTCATATACCCCCAGGGCATAACTTAAAACCCTTGCGCTGAGGTCTCTGGGGGGAGTGTCATCCTCAAAGACATAATTTCCGGACTTTTCAACTACGTTGGACAAAATGGCTATCTCAAAACTTTTATTGGATGTGTTTGGGGAAATCGTGGGCGTGGGAGGGGTGTTAGTTTTCCTCCAATCACTTTCGACTATTAAAAAGGGCACTAGCCCTTCAAAGTTTCGATGACAACGCTCTCTATAAAAACCTTATATGCCCCCAGGACATAACTTAAAATCCTTGCCCTGGGGGTTATGGGGGGGGGGGGGAATTGTCATCCTCAAAGACCTAATTTCCAGAACTTAAAACTACGTTGAATAAAATGGTTATCTCAAAATTTTGATTGAATGTGTTTGGGGAGATGGTGGGCGAGAGAGGGGCATTAGTTGCCCTTCAATCATTTTCGACTATTAAAAGGGTACTAGTCCTTTCAATTTGCAATCGAATGAGCTCTTTTTGAAGTTTCTACGACAACGCTTTCTATAAAAACCTTATATGCCCCCAGGGCAAAACTTACTAACCTTGCCCTGAGAGCTGTCGGGGGGGGGGGGGGTGCAACCCTAAAACACCTAATTTCCAAAACTTTCAACCACGTTGTAAAAAATGGATATCTCAAAATTTTGATTGGATGTGTTTGGGGAATTGGTGGGCGTGAGAGGGGGGTTAGTTGCCCTCCAATCACTTTCGACTATTTAAAAGGGCACTAGCCCTTTGAATTTCCAATCGAATGATCGCTTTTTCAAGTTTCTAGGACAAAGTTTTCAATAAAAACCTTATATGCCCCCAGGACATAACTTACAACCTTAGCCCTGAGGGCTCTGGGGGGAAGGTCATCCTGAAAGACATAGTTTCCAGAACCTTTACCTACATTGAACAAAATAGTTATCTCAAAACTTTGATTGAATGTGTTTGGGGAAATGGTGAGCGCCAGAGGGGGGTTAGTTACCCTCCAATCACTTTCAACTATTAAAAAGGGCAATAGCCCTTTCAATTTCCAATCAAATGAGCCCTTTTGGAAGTTTCTACGACAAAACTTTCTATAAAAACCTTATATGCCCCCAGGGCAAAACTTACAACCCTTGCCCTTGCCCTGAGGGTTGTGGGGTGGTCATCCTCAAAGACATAATTTCCAGAACTTTCAACTACGTTGAACAAAATGAATATTTCAAACTTTGATTGGATGTGTTTGGGGAAAGGGTGGGCATGATATGGGGGTTAGTTGTTCTTTGGTTGGGCATGAGAGGGCATGAGAGGGGGGCTAGTGTGACAGGGCTCTAGCCCTGTAAATTTTCCAATCGAATGAGCCCTTATTGAAGTTTCTACGACAACTCTTTCTATCAAAACCGTATGTTCTCACAAGGCATAACTTACAATCCTTGCCCTGAGGGCTGTGTGGGGGGGGTGTCATCCTCAAAGACATAGCTTCCAGAACTTTCAACCACCTTGAAAAAAATGGCTATCTCAAAATTTTGATTGTATGTGTTTGGGGAAATGGTGGGCGTGAGAGGGGGGATAGATGCCCTCCAATTACTTTCGACTATTAAAAAGGACACTAGCCATTTCAATTTCCAATCGAATAAGCCCTTTTTGAAGTTTCTACGACAACGCTTTCTATAAAAACCTTATATGCCCCCAGGGCATAACTTATCATCCTTGCCCTGAGGGCTGTGGGGGGAGGGGTTGTCATCCTTGAAGACCTAATTACCGAAACTTTCAACTACGTTGAACAAAATGGCCATTTAAAAATTTTGATTGGACGTGTTTGGGGAAAAGATGGGCTTGAGAGGGGGGTTAGTTGCCCTCAAATCACTTTCGACTATTAAAAAGGGCACTAGACATTTCAATTTCCAATCGAATAAGCCCTTTTTGAAGTTTCTACGACAACGCTTTCTATAAAAACCTTATATGCCCCCAGGGCATAACTTATAGCCCTTGCGCTGAAGACTGTAGGGGGAGTGTCCTGCTCAAAGATGTAATTTCCAGAACTTTCAACTGCGTTGAACAAAATGGCTATCTCAAAGTTTTGATTGGATGTAAATAGATAAATGGTGGGCGTGGAAGGGGTGTTAGTTACCCTTAGATCACTTTCAACTATGAAAAAGGGCACTAGCCATTTCAATTTCCAATCGAATGAGCCCTTTTTGAAGTTTGTACGGCAACGATTTCTATAAAAAAAAAACTTATATGCTCCCAGGACATAGCTTTTAACCCTTGTTCTAAGGGCTGTGGGGGGTTTGTCATCCTCAAAGATCTAATTTCCAGACCTTTCAACTACGTTGAACAAAATGGCTATCTCAACATTTTCATTGGATGTGTTTTGGGAAAAAGTGGGAGTGAGAGGGGGGATAGTTGTCCTCCAATCACTTTTGACTATTAAGAAGGGCACTAGGCCTTTGAATTTCTAATCAAATGAGCTCTTTTTGAAGTTTCTACGAGAAAGCTTTCTATAAGAACCTTATAAGCCTTCAGGGCATAACTTACAACCCTTGCCTTGAGGGCTGTGGAGGGAGTGTCCTCCTCAAAAACATGATTTCTATCTGAACATCAACTACGTTGAACAAAATGGCTATCTCAAAATTTTGATTGGATGTGTTTGGGGAAATGGTGGGCATGGAAGGAGTGTTAGTTGCCTTCCAGTCACTTTCGACTATTAAAAAGGTCACTAGCCATCCCAATTTCGAATCGAATGAGCCCTTTTCGAAGTTTCTAAGACAACTCCTTCGATTCGAAGTGCCCTGGTTTAGAAAAAAAAAAAAAAAAAAAAAACATTGGGTCATCATCGTTCTTTATTTTCGGCAGCATTATTGTGCTGACTAAGATTACTTACAGATAGTATTTGTTAATGGGAAACATAAGTTTCCTAAAGAAAAGTAAAGAGCCTCAATAAACCAAAAAAGAGCAGAAATAAAGTAAAAAAAAAATGTTCAAAGAAAAAACTATGGAGTCTAATAGAAAAAGAATTAAAAAGATATAAAATAGATCGTTTTTAAGGAATTTGGACAAAAAGTCAAAACTTTAGCGTAAAGAGCAAGGTTTTGTGGAAGGGGCAACTCCTTTCATATACGTTATAATTTTTGTTCGTTTTAAGTTTTGATGTTGCTCCTTACTTTCAGTTGAAAAAATTTGTTTTCTTAATTTAATTTCTGATCGTTTTTAGACAATACCGGGAAATCCAGCTCTCTCTCCGTGAAAAATTCCGATACTTGTGTGTTATACGCCACTCACTCAAGATTACGATGCGCAAAACTCGAGAATAAACTGGTTTCTTCGTTACTTTAGAAACAAATTCGGGTTATATATTTGCTTATAAGGGGGGAGGGGTAAAGTATTTGGACAGTTTGAAGTCAGAAAACAATTCTTACTTCATAATATACAGAATAATTGTACCTACTTTCCCATATGTTGTACCTACAATTATATATTTCCCATTTATTATGTCACTTATCTTTGTCCTGTCTCTTGCTAACCTGAAAGAAACTAACGAAGAAACCAGTTTGTTCTCGATTTTTACATCGTAAACTTGAGTGAGTGACGTATAATACACAAGTACCAAAACTCCTTCCCCCTACAAAAAAAAATTCAAATAAAATTCTCAAATTTGGAAAGCCTTATTTTCCACGGGGAGGGGGGGGGGTATTTTCCGGGGGAGGGGGGTATTTTCTGCGAGGGGGGGTGGGGTGGGGTCCGGGGGGTATTTTCCACGGGGGGAGTATTTTCCGCAGGGGGAAATTTTCCAGGGGGTGTATTTTCCGGGGGTGTTTTCCACGGGAGGGTATTTTCCGTGGGGGGGGGGGGTATTTTCCGGGGGTTATTTTCCATGGGGGGTATTTTCCAGGGGAGGGTAATTTCCAGGGGGGTAAACGCCGGCCATCCATTAGAAAAGTAAATTACGAATATTATTCGTGAGAACACCACTTACAACACCACTTCCTCCAGTTTCCCAACCTTACGTACGATTCAAGAGCGGTTATTCAAAAGGTATTATTCAAAGTCGAGGGGTTGCGCAATCTCTACCACCATATGTATATCTTGGGGAGTACCACTGATCCACTAAACCGCAGTTCTTCGTGAAGCCCACGGGGCCCTTCACTCCACGCTTGGCCCCTGTCTACCACAGGCTGGTCTGCCTGACCTGATGCACATGGTTTTGAAAGTATGCAGCCCCTTACGAATAAAAGGTGAGGCCAAGGAGTTTAGGGAAGATAATGAATAACCCAGTGATACCTATGCAAATATTTCGTCTATATAACCAACAACCGTCATTGGAGAAATATAATATAGAGCAAAGAAAAAATCTAACTTACTCAAAGCCTGATAGATAAAAATTTTCTAAATTTGTAAAAAAAAATTATATATGAAAATTATTTGAGCATATGTTTTTATTTCGAGATTTTAGCTTGAAATATTTTTACTGTTGTCATTTTGAATAAGTTTTTTTTTTTCTTTGTTTCATAGTGTATTTCGATGTTGATTATTTGCTTTGTTGATTTGTTTGTTTGTTGTTTTGTTGTTTATTGTATATGTTGTATATGTTGTATTTGTATATGCTGTTGTTTATTGTTGTTTATTTGTTGTTTATTTGCTTGCGATGTTGATTATTTGGATGTTGATTATGTAGCCGAAATATTTGCTTTGGTTGTATTCACTGTGTCTTCAAAAAATTCCTCGTATCTTCTTTTATTGGCAGTGTGGTCTTCATCATTATATATACAGCCCTTAATGAGAGTTGGTTGTCAATCTGGGATGTATTCCTAAACCCCCAGACATATAGGCTGAATCAACTGATTTTTTTTGGGGGGGGGGCAAGCTAGACTTGAAATCCTTTGTCCAAGAGGACAGGAGTTCCTGGTGTCCACTGTTATTTGGTTTGGAACGGGGGTCAGTGGTGTGAGTTTATAAGTTCATCCAGAGTCAACCCATCTCTAAATGGGTATCTGGATAAATCTGGGGAAGGTAGTCAGGAAAATTCTGCGAAAGCACAAGATGCCTGCCCCCCCCCCAATTGCACTTCCTGGCTGAAGGACTATGATAGCATTATCACAGTGTATTTTGATTTAATCTTAAGGCAACATTTAGTTTTTAAACATAATGGGCAAATGGGAGGTTGGGAGTGGAAGGGGGACTAGTTGCCCTCCAATCACTTTTGACTATTAAAAAGGACATCAGCCCTTTCTATTTTCAATCAAATGAGCCCTTTTGAAGTTTCTACGACAAAACTTTCAATAAAAATCTTATATGCCCCCAGGGAATAACTTACAACCCTTGCCCTGAGTTCTGGGGGGGGGGGTTATCATTCCCAAAGACCTAATTTCCAGAATTTCCTACTACGTTGAACAAAATGGCTATCTGAAAATGCTGATTGGATGTGTTTGGAGGAATGGTTGGCGTGAGAGGGGGGTTAGTTACCCTCCAATCACTTTCGACTATTACAAAGGGCACTAGCCCTCTAAATTTCGAATTGAATGAGCCCCTTTTAAAGTTTTACGAGACAAATCTATCTATAAAAACCTTACATGCCCCCAGGGCAGAACTTACAACCTTTGCCCTTGGGGCTCTGGGGGGTTTGTCATCCTTAAATACATAATTTCCAGAAAGGCACTAGCCATTTCAATTTCCAATTGAATGAGCCCTTTTGAAGTTTCTACGACGCTTTCAATAAAAACTTTATATGCCCCAGGGCATAACTTACAACCCTTGCACCGAGGGCCCTAGGGGGCGGGGAAATATAATCCTGAAAGACAAAATTTCCAGAACTTTCAACTACGTTGAACAAAATGGATATCTCAAAATTTTAATTCGATGTGTTTGGGAAAATGGTGGGCAAGAGAGGGGCGTTAATCGCTATCCAATCACTTTCAAGTAGTAAAAAAGGCACTAGCCCTTTCAATTTCCAATTGAATGAGCCCTTTTGAAGTTTTTACGACAAGGCTTTCAATAAAAACTTTATATGCCCCCAGGGCATAACTTACAACCCTTGCCTTGAAGGCTGTGGGGGAGGGGTTGTCATCCTTAAATACCTAATTTCCAAAACTTTCAACTACGTTGAATAAAATGGCTATTTAAAAATTTTGATTGGATGTGTTTGGGGGAATGATTGGCGTGGAGGAGGGGGCTTGTTGTCCTCCAATCACTATCGACTATTAAAAAGGGCACTAACCCTTTGAATTTCCAATCGATTGAGCCCCTTTTGAAGTTTTTACGACAACGCCTTCTATAAAAACCTTATATGCCCCCAGGGCATAACTTAAAACCCTTGCCCTGGGGGTTGTGGGGGAGTGTCCTCCTCAAAAAATATATTTTCTATCTGGAAATCAACTACGCTGAACAAAATGGCTATCTCAAAATTTTTATTGGATGTGTTTGGGAAAATGATGGGTGAGGGGGGGGAGGCTAGTTGCCCTCCAATCACTTTCGACTATTAAAAAGGGTACTAGCCCTTCGAATTTTCAATCGAATGAGCCGGTTTTGAAGTTTCTACGACAATGCCTTCTATAAAAAACCTTATATGCCCCCTGGGCATAACTTAAAACCCTTGCCCCAAGGGTTGTGGGAGAATGTCCTCCTCAAAAACATATTCTCTATCCGGAAATCAACTACGCTGAACAAAATGGCTATCTCAAAATTTTTATTGGATGTGTTTGGGAAAATGATGGGTGAGGGGGGGGAGGCTAGTTGCCCTCCAATCACTTTCGACTATTAAAAAGGGCACTAGAACTCTCAATTTCCAATCGAAAGAGTTCTTTTGAAGTTTCTACGACGACCCCTTCCATATGAAGTGCCCTGCTCTAAAGGAAAAAATAATAAATAGTACATTGTGCCAACATCGTTCTTATATGCCCTCGGGGCATAACTTAAAACCCTTGCCCCAAGGGTTGTGGGAGAATGTCCTCCTCAAAAACATATTTTCTATCTGGAAATCAACTCCGCTGAACAATATGGCTATCTAAAAATTTTGATTGGATGTGTTTGGGGGAATGATCGGCGTGGGGGGGGGGCTAGTTACCCTCCAATGACTTTCGACTATTAAAAAGGGCACTGGCCGCTCCAATTTCCAATCGAATGAGCCCTTTTCGAAGTTTCTACGACAACTCCTTCGATACGAAGTGCCCGGGTATGGAGTGAACAAAAACACATTGTGCCCACATCGTTCTTTACTTAGGCAGCGCTAGCGCGCTGCCTATGATTTGGCCTTCAATATATTTTGATGAAGGAATATAAGGAATCTGTAAATTGTTGGAAGTGTTGAGATGATAAGACAATTCGCTAAAAATAAAAGATATATTATTACAGATAGAAAGTAAAGAATGAAGTGGAATGAGGCTTTCTTAACAAAACAGGCTCTTAGCACTTATTTTTTTAACTTAAAATTTTTTGTAACATATTTTTTTTTCTTAGACATTTTTTCAATTTTTTTCATGTCTTATTCGTGATTTTGAGCCCCTGCTCGCTCTTTTTAATCAAATTTTGACCAGTGCTTTGGTAATTTGAGCCTCAAAGCCATGTTATCGAAAGTAAACAAAACCACTTCGTTGAAAGAAAATAGAAACTCTGGCGAACCTGTCAACGTTGTTGAAAGGAAATAGAAAAACTAAGTTGTAGCTTAAATTCCCTCTTATCAGAAAGCTCAAAAATGGATTAGGCTTAGGGACATTTAAAAAACAGAACTATTATGGCAACTCTGGCCGGGGTGTGGGTTGGCATCTTTGAAAAAAATGGATTTGTATCAAACCGTATTTTAACAAGGTTGGCAAACGGAGTCCACAAACATCCTTTGCGTGACTGTCAATGTGCATATGCAATGCATGCATGACGGTGCCAAAATCTGTGCCACAAGTGCCAAATTTGGACCAGACAAATCGTAAAATTTTCATTCTACTCGACAGACTGGTTTTCATTGGCTGTTCAAATTTCATTTCGCTTTTCATTAAAGGATAAAAAATGGACTTGGCTTTGGGATAATAATAAAAAAAAAAAATATTGTGACAACTCTGGGCAGGGCGTACGTTAGCATCTTTGTAAAAAGTTGGATTTGCAGCAAACCGCGTCTTAACCAGGTTGGCAAACTTCTTCCGCAAGCATCATTTGCGTGACTGTCAGTGCGCATGCGCAAGCATGGCGGATGTTAGAAACTGTGTCACAAGTCTCAAATTTGAACCAGAAAGGTCGTAGAATTCTCATTTTACTCGAAAAAGGCTGGTTTTTATTACTGTCAGTGACGTTTTGACAAAAGCAATAAAATACCATTTTTCCTTTCCATAGGTTTATGTTACTGGAAAAGGTATCTGACTAGTTGAAAGTGATGTCAAGCGATCACTTTTGTGATCGCTTGATCAGGGACCATTTCACGAGCCTTCTGGTTCGAATTTGGCACTTCTGGTACGGTTTTTAACACCCGCCCTATTCATGCACGAGCATTGACAGTGCGCGAACGTACTGGTCCAAAATAGCGATACGTGCGCAGGGTTGCCAGATGGACATATTTTATGTCCAAAGGGCATATTTAGAAGTGCCTGGACATAATGACATAATAGGGCAAAGAAGGAACCCGTTTTAGAAATTTGGGACATAAAAAGGACACATTTTGTGAACTTATGATATATAAAAAAATATGATACTTGTTTAGAACCTAGTAAACACGTGAGAAGTGAAGTTTGGTTAATGCTAATAAAATAAAACAAAGTATGATAAAACTATAATAGTTCAGAAACAAATTTGGGCTATATATTTGCACATTAGGCGGGGGGAGGGGTAGTTAAGCATAGCATATACTAAATGCGTATCCCAACCTAAACTAGGTAACTTTTTTTCCTCTTCAACCCCAAAAAACTAAAGTTGCCACGGAGTGAGTAATACCTCACTAGGCAGCGAAAACCTGTTTTTCATACAGCATCTTTGAGATTTCGCTGCGGTCTTTCCCGCGTGTTTCCTGGATTCTAAACAAGTACCGAAAATATTCCCCAACTGGATATATATTTTTCTAAAAAAATGTTACTTTTCACCAAAATAGTGCTAAAACTCCTTATCTAGCCCTCAATCTATTTAAATATTTATTGTCTATTAATTTTTTACGTTTTGTACTGTATTTATGGGAGTTGGTTGCTCATTCCTGAATCCGACAGTCTGAAAATACTCTTGAAATTCTTTTCAGTCGATAGTTGCGATAAGTTCGACTAACTGGTCTAAAAACAAAATTCAATTTCATCTCATGTTCTTGACTGGCACTTTTTTCATGGTTCATTTCAGAAATGGAGCACTCTCGCGCCAACACTTGTTTCAGCTATCGATTAGACAGATTATTCTGCCAAACTAACTAAATTTGAATTAATTTGATCAAGGCACGGATTAAATGAAGAAAGTGGCAGAGCTCGGAAATTCACAGAGGTCGGTCTTACGGCCCACGCCTCATTATTCGAGCTCTTCAAAAACTGTAAGCATGGACATGGATGGTCCCAAGCAAGTTCTTCAATTTATTTAGAGATATGTCAATATTTATGTATTTCTTTTTAAAATCTTTGTATTTATTCAAAAAACCTAAATGAAACATCATTATGAACGTTAATCATTAGATATACTATATATGAAATTTTGTTATTTCATAAAATCTTTATTACAAGTGAAAAGATACTTTAAAGTCAATGATACTTTTTATTATAGTTGTAAAAACAATGTGTGAAAACTTTAACTATAAATTCATCCTTTTGTACGAGACAAGTTAACAAGTTAGCAGCCGCACCAGGGGCTAACTCGGTAGCTTGTCTCGTACAAAAGGACCAATTTATATTTAAAGTTTTGACAAATTCTTTTTTTCTATTATAATAAAAAGCATTATTGGTTTTAAAGTATGTTATCGCCTGTAATAAAGATTTTATGAAGTAACAAAGACTCATATATAGTATATCTAATGATTGACGTTCAAAATGATGTTTTATTTAGGGTTTTTTGGATAGCTAAGGATATTTTCAAAAGAAAAATATTTCATAACTTAATAATTAATTAAAAATTCATTGTTAGAAGAACTTCAGGGTTGCCACCGTCAGTAGGATTTTACTAGATCTAGTCAAAAAAAGAAATCTAGTAAATTTAGAGGATCTAGTAAATTTCCCGAAATCTAGTAAAGATTTACAATTTTTGCTTGTCTGTTTTACAATTTTCAATTGAGCTTGTCTGTCTCAGAGACAGACAAGCAGTCACCTATTTTCATAAACAAACACTTCGCTTCCGGCGTCTAAAGGTCGACAAAATCAGCTTTCTGTGTATCAAATCTTACCAACTAAAAATGAAACTATAATGACGCTTGGATTTGTGATGATTGGGAATATATTGGAATCAAAACAAAAGCCAACCACCCAAGGTGATTAGGTGAATCTCCACAGTTTGAAAATCTTTATTGAGCAGAAAGGAGCCTGCTGAGAGAAATTAAAAGTAAGTACAAATGTAAAAAAAAAGGATTTTTGAACTTGTAGGTTTCCGGAATTTTCAAGCATACTATGAAAACGAAAGAAAGAAGGAAAAGAGAAAAAAAGAAGAAAAAAGGAAAAAAAGATTGTGAAAATCGTATTGATTATCCTCCTATAGTAAAAATCGATGCTTGATGGCAAAATTTTTTTTTTAGCATTTAGTAAAATCAGATGCGATCTAGTAAATTTTTCCTCTCCGATTTAGTAAATTCTTCTAGGTCAGGGCGGCAACCCTGAAGAACTTTTAATATTCTTAGAATAGGTCGAATATTGAGGTGAGGCCGAAAGTCCGACCTGTATGAATTCGGAGCTCTGACATGGCAAGACCCAACTTAATCTATGCCTTGATCAAATTATTATAAATTTAGTTTGCCCAGCAAAATAAAGTATTAAATAGATGGCTGAAACAAGTGTTGGCGCGTGCGTATTTTATTTCTGAGATGAACTACGAAAAAAGTGCCAGTCAAGAAAATGCGATAAAAAGCAATGATGTTTTAAGACCATCAGTTGAACAAATCGCAACTATAGACCGAAAAAGCAATGTATTTGAAGATCAACCGCGTTTCCAATGTCCTAATCAACTCATCTCCGTAAATAGGCATTATGTTTCTGCAAGATTTTCAAAACACTATTCATTTTATAAGACTACTTATTTACAAAATGAAGAAGACATTTTAGTAGACTGCTTCAAATCCGTGAGTGTAATAACTTGAATTTTCTGATGAAGCTAACGGCCAGGAACACTTTCCTCTAGCAGCTTGGACTCATAAGACAGGTTTAGCCAATTCGTGTCTTCCCGTAAATACTGGTCAAGCTGCTTTCCGCTCGTCGTGAACGTCAGATGGAAATCAAAGCAAGTTTGCTAGCCAGCTTGCGAATAATAATTTATAGAGATAGTAAATATACAGATTGCGGCTTTTGCTCTTTCTCAATATCTGGCTTATAGAGACTCGATTCCGGCTTTTTGATTCTGATGAACTTTGGCAGTCGACAAAACTAGCACTCATAAAACTAGCCTAGACTTCAAATTCAGCAATATTTCAGAGTTAAATCCGGTAAAAGGCGAGTCCCATAAATCACCCCGATTGAGCTGTCTATCGATTTACAATCTCGATGATCATTTACACTTCTTGCTCAGTCAATTACTCACTTTTTAAATATGTGAAATCATATTCATTGTTATAGATAAAAGAAAAAAACGTATATTGGAAGAAAAGTCTGCTACTGAGTTCCTTGCTCTAATTTACAAGGAAACAAAACTCCTAAGTATGAGACGTATGTATAAGCTCTTCTCGTAAATCCCAGCTTATAGATCAAGAAGACAAGCATGCCGGCTAAAACATTTCTGATAAATAGCCGTTGCTAATTCAGCAGGGGGTCAGATTTCGGTTGAAAACATCCCACAGCCTTCAATTATATTTAAAGCGATAAATTGTGTCCTTTCTTCAGAAGTGGAATATTTAGCCATAAAAAATAGATGTGTCTTTTGAATTGAGATTACATCAAGGTGGTGTATATTACAATAATGATTGATTAAGTTGAATTCTACTACGGACGTCGTGATATTAAAATTGATGGGGAGTTGAGGGTAAAAAAGTTTTAGCAATTACAAAAACGTTAATCGGTTCTGATACACAGGACGACTTTTGGCCATGCCCCCCCCCCCCCACAGATAGAACATATTTAACGATTGTTTCTAGTTTTTTCACAAAGTTCGTCGGCTTTCCGTTTTCTTTCCCATGTAACATTTAAGCAAACGTCACAATCCTCATCCGAGGAAATGAAAAAGTAGATGTTTTCGCAGGCACGTACGGGTGACTTTCTATTGAGCGGTGTTTCAGGGCTATATAAAATAACCTGGGGAAATTTAATTGCTAAGAAGCTTGTAAAGAAGATGATTAATTTTAAATCAGGTTCAGCTTTAATTTAATTCATTACAACTAATATTTATAATATTATTTTTAATTCAGCAAGTCCACATGGGCACTAAAAAAGGACAAGTCTATATCTTCAGACCTGGAATGCCTTTTCGAAAATTTAACATTTTGAACTTTTTGCCACAATTTTGCAGCGTTTTTGTTTCTAAGCAAGCCCTTAAACTTAATTTACCTCCTCTACATCCCAAAAATCACTACAAATCTTAAAAAAGTTTGCACAAAAAATAATCTGTATGTAGTATTCACAAATAATTTTAAAATCATAAATTTTCTAAATTCTGGTAAAGATAAAACCCCAGTTACTTGCCAAAGAGGGGTCTATCAAATACCATGCGATTGTGGCAAATATCATGAAGGTAGAACACACCAGAATTTAGAAAAGCGCATACAACAGCATAAAGATGATATAGTCAAAGCTCTAAATTCTAATATTTCCACTGTTTCATTTGATTCTGCATTAGGGAGCCATATTTTTGAAAATCCTAGCCACAATAGACTTTTTGATGAATCTACCCTTATTAGCAATGACCTAGGCATAAAGCAGGTAGTCCGAGAATCAATTGAAATCAGACTTAAGATTAATAATGATATTTCCTTAAATAGGGACTTGGGGAATATACACTAAATGCTCTATACACAAATTTTATTAAAAATGATCTTACAAAAAATTAAAAAAAAAACAATAGACATTAACACAGAACCGGTCACAAAAAGACCTTTGAGGTTAGCTGCCAAATAGGCTGGACTAGCAATAAGAACGTGTTTTTAAATTATTTTTCTTTCATCTCATTGAATCGCCTTGTTTTAACTCACTTTTTATCAGTCCTGGTTGAACTTCGCTGAAGTAAGGATGCTAGGACTACTACTGCTACTACTACTAACAACTCACCGCAGCACCAAGCCACCTGAGGCCAACACAGCTACGCACGCTCCTCCTCCACCCCAATCTATTCAAAGCCTCCCTTTTTACACCCGCCCACGAAGTTCCCATTTCCTTTAAATCTTTCTTTATGATGTCCTCCTACCCCAGACGGGGACGACCTGCTTTCTGTTTAGCCCTAGATGGTTGGCCGAAAAGAACAATTTTCGGCAATCTGTCATCCTTCATCCGCACAACGTGCCCTACCACCCCAACCTTTCTTTCATTACAGCCCTAGAGAGCGGTATTGAACCACATTTTTCGTATAGCCTATTGTTTGAAATACGGTCAGTCAGCCGGGTACCCAGAACAATCCTTAAGCAATT